>OY284477.1:9003154-9607869 GCA_958336345.1 Dorcus parallelipipedus
AAAAGTTCTTTAAACAAAAGCTAAAAAGGAAAATATAGCATGCGACATGTATCTTGAAACAATTTAACTCGAAATTCCTAACGCAAAGAAATCACACAAGAAAGAGACTTGATACTTCCAGTTGCAGTCAATGTAACAACAACATCTGTTGGTAATGAACAGAAGTTCTTTAAACAAAAATTAAAAACAGAAATCTATCGTGCGACATGTATCTGAAACTGTGAACTCGAAAAAAATTAAAATCCTATAGCAAGGAAATTTTGACAGTTCAACAAAAAAACAGCGAAAGAAAAAACTAAAACAAGTTCGGTCGGAGCGGTGATTTACTGATCGTCTTTTGTTTGTGCAAAAATTCGCAATGGCGATCCATAACCAAATAATGAAGAAGTTGAAATCCAATGTCAGTTCTTCGATCGTCTTTTGTTTCGAATCGTTTCCAATAAATTAAATTGCGAATTTCAATTTTTTAATACGAATCTTTATTAAAGAAAAAAAAAATTATCAAATTTATAAAAAAATGAAGCGAAAAAAAAATAAAGACATACCAGGAATAAAAAGTTCGACTCGAACGTCAATTTCTCGATTGTTTTTTGTTTTGAATAGCTCGAAATTGCGAATTTCAATTTTTTATTACAGCGAATTTTGATTAAAAAAATATTTCTTATCAAATTTATAAAAAAAAAAAACAAAGCCAAAAATAAAAAGTTTGACTCCAACGTCAATTTCTCGATTGTCTTTTGTTTCGATTCAATTATTGCGAATTTCAATTGGTGGCTGTGGGGAGCTAGGGAACGAAACGTCAGAGGGTGCAAGTTTGCAGACCACTTTTCGGAAATTTTTTTCGACCCTTGAACGCGGTCGGATCGTGATGAGCCTTTCGGAATCTAGGGTAAAAAATACAGGAAAAACCGACGGCGGCGTCGATTTTGCGATCGGACGCGGGGGTTGGGAAAGATTTTGTATGGGGGTTTCCAAAAATGGCCCTTTTTCAGGGTTCAAACAATTCCACAGCCCTTATTTACGTACCGAATAGGACCAAACTCGGAACGTAGGTATGGGGTCGCAAGTTCTTTACATCTGCGGGCGTTCGGCCCCGAGTCCGGTCCTGGATTTTAGTTAGGGCCCGAAAACCGTCATTTTGATACGTTTTCGCATTTTTTTCAAAAATTCGACGCCAGAATTTTTTTTAAACTCTCTCATAGGCAACAACACTCCTCCCGGTACGTATCCCACCGGGCCCAGTTCGGCCCTATATGACGGATAGGGAGATATGATTTTTTGAAATCGAATTTGTCGAATTTGCAAGCTTTTTTTCCGGAATTTTTTACGGTACCCCAGGGGGCTCGGATCGAATCGAGCTGCACGTCATCGTAAGCAGAAAATGACAAGGAACGCGATGCCGCCGTGCGTTTGAAGATCGGATCACCGAGAGAGCCTGTACAGGACCGTACTCCCGGAAAGCGTGGGGGAACTTCCGGGGGCCGCCCCCGCCAAAATTACCGGCGGATCTGGCCGGCGACACGTTTCCGCTTAGCCCGGTCCTTCCTCTTGCCGTCCCCGTCCGTCACTTCCGCTTCGGCCACGTGGCAAGCCGACGCTAAGCGTTCGAGCGGTGCGGTGCTCCCAATGTATTTTAAATGGAATCTCATAAATCAATGTGAAAGTTCGAAGTATTTTCGATCTGGACGGTGCCCTATTAAAGCCAGGCGGACGCGCTTTCGACGCCGATTAGATTAGTCGCTGACGAGTCTTTCGAGGCTCCGCCCGTTCCGGTAGGACGCTCAGGGCCGGCTCGACGGGGTTTCCAATTTGGCTCCGATTAGGCAACGCTCCGGAAAAGAAATTATTTCTCCGGAACCGGAAGAGATATCGTCGAGGTGTTTCAACTAGACAAGGGCCCCCTCCTCCCCCTTCGCGACGTAGGTCGTCCCGTTCGGCTCGCCCTTCAAACGAAAGTGCCGAAAATTTTTTAAGCGCGACGCGACGTTCGGTGCCGGAATCACAGAATTGCAAAAACATTATTTGTTTTCTCCGGAACCGGAAGAGATATCGTCGAGACGTTTCAATCGGGGCGTACCTTAGTCCTTTCTCTATACGACGCATGTCGTCCCGTCCGGATCGCACTTCAAACAAAGGTGCCGCAATTTTTTTAAATCTTACTTTCGAGGACGTATTGTCACGTAGAGTCACTTTCTTAGAATATTTTTCTTGTTCTGGATCTTAGGAAGTATTTCAGATAATTATGACAGGTCCTCCACTCAGAGCCATCTCACCAGCGTTTTAAGTAACCTCGCATTCATTATTGCTGTAAATTCCTCAAACTAGTTGCTCTGTTGTTAATAATAAACAACTGTCTAATGACACCATGGCCAGACACATTAACATCAGCTGATGTGTCAATTTGATTTTTATGACAGGCCTATACACAGAGCCATCTCATCAGCATTTTAAGTAACCTTGCTGTTTGCGTAAGTTTACTTTTAGTCATGGCCGGAACTCATTTCGGTTGCTGCATAAATGTCAATGAGATATTAAAAAAAATCTCATCATGTCAAATCTGCGCCCCATTTAATTATAACGCTGTCATACTACAGATGTGGTTCAAGACACCCTGTATACGATTTTTTTTTACCTATGGGATGTATCAGCTCCGCCATCGCCGGATAAATGAAATCCGCGTCGACCAATTCGACAAGGATCACGTGACTATCACTCGGCAGGACGTTATCCAAAATAGACAACGTCTTCAGGACATTTTCCTTGAAGGTTTCCGGCGGCGTCATGTAGGATATCGTATCCTCCGGCTTATAACTGAAATTAACACAAGTGCATGTCATTGTTGGAGCCACCTTCTTCGTATGTATGAAATATACAGGGTTATCGTTAATTAATTAACGAGCGAAGATTTAAAGTAAAGTGTACGAGTTACAAAGTCAGATCAATAACAAAAATGATTAACCACTCTAAATTTATATATAGGGTGTACGCTGCATGTAGGGTTCTAGCCTTAGTGTGCAGGGTGCACCCTGTAATATTAGGAATAATTTGACGTACTTGTTACAAACGTCGTTTCCGATCATTGCATAGAAAACAATGGCGGGATGGTCGGCGGTTTGATTTCTGTTAATGGCGTTGACGTGCGATATACCTTCGTAACTGGACGCTCCGTTCTGGGCGATATTCTGGTAGTCCCTGTGGTTACAGCGGTTCCTTTCACGCAGTCGCAAGTAAACGGAATCAGTATATCCCTACAACGAATTAAATTAATTCAGATTTACTTACGTACAGACTTTGATGACTTATAATTCAGTAACTAATTGAGATACGACCCATGTTCATATAACATTTTTTACTTGAAATGACTTCTCCGACAGGCCGGCGAAATTTCTTAAACTCATTATAGATCACCCTGTATATTAATTATATGTGACAGTCACGCGTTAGTCGTTGCATGTATAATCAAACGCGGGGAGAAAAAGGGGTATAATGAAAATGATGTTCCGTTTTTAATCAAATTAAATTGGATAGGCTGAG
The DNA here is from genome assembly GCA_958336345.1 of Dorcus parallelipipedus. Lineage (NCBI taxonomy): Eukaryota > Metazoa > Arthropoda > Insecta > Coleoptera > Lucanidae > Dorcus > Dorcus parallelipipedus. The sequence continues at coordinate 9,006,689 of OY284477.1, forward strand.
CGGATAAGCTAAATGTACAGGGTGAACTCTGACAATTTTTTGGAATACGCACGCTTTTAAAAACTTTACCTTGATAAGAATGGGCGCCGTCGTGTTCATGAATCCGGTGGCGAATCCTAATTGGGGCCAATCCAACTCGTCCATTATGGCGCTCATTCCATCCGCTTCCGGCTAAAAGGGTGCCGTTAATTTACCGGGCCAACGAAAACTCGAAGAGAAAACTTACAGGGGTGAAGCCAAGCGGGTTTATCCAAACCTGGGGCATGTGGAAGTGCGCGCCGACGGAATCGCCGATGTAGATGATGCCTCTTTGGTCGCTGTTCTTGCACAGTATGTCCTCCCAGGACTGATCTGTCACCTCGTCCACTCCGTATATTCCGTTGCAGTTGCCTGAAATTTGTTAATTCTTTCTTTATACGATGAGTTTTCGATGTCTGTAAATAGTATTTGAGTGAAAAGCCATCGCTATAGTTGGTTCACTTCCTTGCCTGGAAGATCCGTATATCATATTGACACTTCAATATATCGAGAGTATCATATTGATATCTCGGTAATATCATATTGATACTTCAATATATCGAGAGTATCATATTGATATCTCGGTGATATCGTATTGATACTTCAATATATCGAGAGTATCATTTGATACCTCGGTAATATCATATTGATATTTCAATATATCGATAGTATCATATGGATAGTTCAATACATCGAGAGTATCATATTGATATGTCAGTATATCGATAGCATCATATTGATATCTCGGTAATACCATTGAAAATCTATTGTTTTCGAGTTAAGTTTGTTCTTTCCAGAAATAGCCCCTTCTTTTGTTTTTGTTCTTTTCACCTTTTGTTTATTTTATTCGTCAGAAATACCTCCTTCTTTTGTTTTTGTCTTTTCTGCTTTTGATTATTTTATTGTTGTTTTTTTTAATTTGTTTCTTTTCTTGGTGCCTCCCTGTTTATTTGTTTTTTTCTTGATTCGTTTTTCGTCAGTCTATTTTCAGAGCTCATCGTGGAGTCTATTTTTGTTTTGCTCTTTTGTTCTCAAGCAACGCGTTCTTCACTCGTTTGAGTTCGTCAACTTTTTTATGAGTTGTTAAAAAAAATGCTGTTTTACACTCGTGTTTTTTTTTAATTTTCAAAAATTCGTTCTTTTATTTTTTTAACATCATTTTTTAAAATTCATTTCAATGTTTCACTCACACCCTGTCTATTATTGAAGATCTGAACTCGCGAGTCAATTTTAGCGTGAAATGATGGGTCGCACTATGGGTCTAGGATGAGCGGTTTCCAAGTTGAAACTTTGTAGTGACGTCACATAGTTCGAGAACCGCTCATCCTAGACCCACGATGCGACCCTTCATTTCACGCTAAAATGGACTGGCGAATTCAAATATGCAATAATATTTGGAGCATTCCACTAAAAAATAGTAACTTGGAGGTAAACCTCGAAAGGGCGATGTTCAATTGTTTTTTTTCTTAAAAATTATTTAAATCGGTAAAAGAATGCCTTCAACTTTTACCGTGTATATTTTTTCTTTTCAAAAATTTATTCTTTTGTTTTTTAAATTTCATTTTTTAAAATTTATTTAAATGTCTCACTTCACATCCTGTATATTATTGCAGACCTGAACTCGCGAGTCAATTTTAGCCTGAAATGATGGGTCGCACCATGGGTCTAGGATGAGCGGTTCCCAAGTTAAAACTTTGTAGTGACGTCACATAGTTCGAGAACCGCTCATCCTAGACCCACGATGCGACCCATCATTTCACGCTAAAGTTGACTGGCGAATTCAAATATGTAATAATATTTGGGGCATTCCACTAAAAAATCGTAACTTCAGGGTAAATCTCGAAAGGACGACGTTCAATTGTTTCTTCGCAATCAATATTTAAATCGGTAAAAGAATGCCTTCGACTTTCACCATGTATACTATTGCAGATTTGAATGCGTCGGGTAATTTTAGCGTGAATTGATGGGTCCAAGTTGAAAAGTATTAGTGACGTCATCCCTTTCAATCGTCACAGTTATTTATTTAAGTATGTATACAGTGCCTGCGACGATGTGTGAAAGTGGCGCGGTCTCATTGTTCCAACATTTAAAATAAAACAAAATTTAAAACAATGCAATACGCAATTCTTTTGACTTTTTTAAAATCTACACGAAATTTTAGCCTATATGCGTATAAACGTCACAGCCGCAACTATCGATTTATCCGATGTTTATCCAAATTGGAAACACGCCTTCCTTTTTCCTTTGTTTTTGGAATTGCAAGAAAATACGCAGTACGAAAGTCGCACATGATTTTCATTAACTTCGAATGCGCGCCTCGCAAGAAAAACAATTGAACAACGCGTATTCGCGCAAAGTTGAAATTTTTTAGCGGAACACCCTGTATATTATTGCAGATTTGAATTCGCCAGACAATTTTAGCCTGAAATATTGGGTCGCACCATGTGTCTAGGATGAGCGGTTTCCAAGTTGAAGCTCTTTAGTGACGTCACATAGTTCGAGAACTGCTCGCCGTAGACCCATAATGCGACCCATCATTTCAGGCTAAAATTGACTCGCGAATTCAAATATGCAATAATATTTGGGGCATGCCGTTACAAAAATCGTAACTTTGTGGTAAAGGCGATGTTCAGTTGTTTTTTCGTAATCATTCATGCACCCTACTTCGAAAAAATAACTTATTTATGCGTTTCACTTTTGATTTGATACTCAATTTACAAAATGACGTTGCTTTTATTTATTAAGTTTTTTATTGTTGGATTTTTTCTTCTTCATTTTTTGAACTTATTAAATTATATAAAATTTTGTTTTGCGTCAAACATTTGTTTTAGTTTCTTTTCTTTTAGTGACGTGCTATTTTCTGATTTTTTAGCTTTCAGTTATTTAAATTATGATGGATTTTTTGATGGTAGTGAAAAAACAAAATGGCTACCAGCGTCGCCAACTGCTGATAACCTGTCATCCCTAAAGGTTGTATCAAAACCCCTAGAAATTTATAAAATAGATTTATTAAGTTATTTTCGGCTGAACCTTACTTGTCTGTCAAATTGTTGTTTTGTTTTTTTAATGTTTTCAGTTATTTTGTCATCTGTCATTCTACTGTTTCCACAAATTCGAGCAGGAAAGGTTATGATTAAAAAGAAGTGAATTAACTTTCTGGGGTTCAAATAAAAAAGGTGATCATCATTATAGCTTCCTGTATATGGGCGTGATATACAGGGTGATTTTGATATGTCAGTATATCGATAGCATCATATTGATATCTCGGTAATATCATATTGATACTTCAATATATCGAGAGTATCATATTGATATCTCGGTGATATCGTATTGATACTTCAATATATCGATAGTATCACATTGATATCTCGCTATATCGATTGGTCGTAGTTAACTACATGTGTATGATTTAGACACACTGTATAATATTAAAAAGCAAAAATTACTTTACTTACTGTCGGCGTATCTGTCGTCGTTGGTTGGCCTCTTACCCGGATACACCGAGCTATCAAAATCGTTGCAATCTTTACCCTTCCAATCAGAACCTCTGCAAATAATTTCGTCATTTTCTTTTTTTTGCCAGGAACATTTTCGGAAGCGCTTGCACTCACCTGCCGGAATTTAACAGACTGTGTCCGTCCCCGTCGTCGTCTTCAAGCGGGTACATGTTGGCGTAGGAATTGTTTAAAATGTCACAGATTTCCTTAATCAGCGGCAGATCGCACAGCTCGATTCTGGATTGCCCGTACTTCCTCAATTTCAGCTGAAAATTTACATGACAAGACAAAATAATAACAAGGAAGCAAAAATTCAATTTTTTACGCGTGTATGCGCACATCCTGTAAATGCCATCCAAACCAAATGAACCTAAAGTTTTATGTATACAGGCTCTTGATTGAAAGTGAGAACATAGGCAATGCAATGTTCTAATTGAACTGCTATGATCTCAGTTTCGGTCAACTACACGTACCCTTCTGAGCGTTTTGATGATTTTCTTCTTGTCGGGAACGATCGGAAACAAGTGACACATTTGCTCGCCCTCGTCGATTTTGCAAGACCCGTACATGAGACAAATCAAGTCCGGCGTAACGTATTCCCTGAAAGTGTTTTTCGTATTTACGTCGAGACGCTTTAAATAAAATGTGGGGTTTCTTACAAATCGTGGAAGTACGGTTTCACCTCCTCGAAGAAGCCGTGGCAGTCACTTTTCATCCAAGTGGGTAAGTAACTGCACACCCTGTGGGTCGCGTTCAGCAACGACTCCTCGTGGATTTCGGCCACTTGAGTGGTGATCCCCATGACAACTGTGCAGACTAGAATCAAGAAAAAAATTTACGTTTTATTTTTTAAATACCACTTTAGACAGATTCCTTTTTTGCATGTAGGTATAGTCACGGAGAGTTAAAACAGAACGCCCGGAAATTTGCGCGACTATACACAATTGATGATAGAAAACAAAAGACGAATTTAAAACAAAAAAAAGTTGACCCAAAAAAACTGAAAAATTAATTTTATCGGAAAATGAAACAAACGATGTACTGAACTAAGGTTTCTTTGTCGACAAAACATTTTCATTCAAAAGATAAGAAACAAAAGGAAATATTTTTTAAAGCTGAAAAATACATATGTATATGACAGAAAAACAAAGACAATTGACATTAAAAAAGAAAAGACGTTTCCCCACACGAACTTGTAAGGCAAATTTCGAAGGTGGTAAGGTGGTCGCAGCCGCAGCAGAACGAATAAGTAGCCAACCTTGTCTGCTGGAGAAGATTAAAAGCTTTGGTTTTGAAAACGAATACATTAGTCAATAAAAAAAATAGTTACTAAAAGGGGACACCGCTCAAAAAAAAAATTTAAGATCTGTATAAAATAAAGCAACACGGAAATGAGGTTTTCTGCAAATTACTTCGCATTTCCGCACTGACAAGCAAGACAAATGTCAAAGAAGGAAAAGCGAAGATAAGCAATTAAGTAGTAACTAGTAAGTCGGTCGCAGTCGCAGCAATCTTACTAAAGACTGTAGACGACAAACATGAAATCTTTAAACAATTTTTTGTTGCGAGCATCAGCAATTTGTCTTGACTTTTTGATATTTATGGGGGCTCGCACGTTGCCCAGCGACCAACGAATTACGTCATGATGACAGATGACAACGAAATGTCAAAATGACAGTTGTAAGAAACGTCAAATTGACACAAACGCCAAAAGACAGTTGCCAGAAACGTCAAATTGATAGATATCGAGAAACGTCAGATTGACAATTAGACAAATACAGGCGAATCATCGCGTTGACATTTATCTGACGTTTCTCTATGTCTATAAATTTGACGTTTCTGACAACTGCCATTTTCGCGTTTGCCAGTTGGACGTTTCTGACAACTATGTGGAGGCTTGCACGTTGCCCAGAGACCAACTCAACACGTCATGATGAGAGATGACAACAAAAGATCAAAATAACAATTGTCAGAAACGTCAAAATGACAGTTGTCAAAATGACAGACATCGAGAAACGGACGAAGCGGCACAATTGTAACAATTGTCAGAAACGTCAAATTGATAGACATCAAGAAACGTCAGATTAACAACATCAATGTCAGATAGACTTAGGCTGCGTTTAGTTTGTGGACGAACCGTCAAAGTTTAACGAGCTCAGTCCGACTATCTTTTAAACGAAACTCATGCTGTGGTTGCCTAGCGGTCGCATCTCAAATCAGGACCACCGTGTGACCACTCAGCTGATTAGTCAGACAACGTAAAATAACTACGGATTAAACGAAACCGACAACGTCGCCCATGAACTAAACGCAGGGAATTATGGGCGAAGCGTCACGTTTTCGTTTTTCGATGTCCATCAATTTGACATTTCTGACAAATTCCATTTTGACGTTTATAGTTTGACGTTTCCAACAAATATATGGAGGCTCGCACGTTGCCCAGCGACCAACGAAACACGTTATGATGCCAGCTGATAACAGAACATAAAGATAACAGTTGACAGAAACGCCAAAAGGACAGTTGTTAGAAAGGTCAAATTGACAGACAACGGAAAAGTCAAATTGACAACGTCGGACAATGTCAGATAGACAAATACGGGCGAAGCGTCACGTTGACATTTATCTGACGTTTCTCGATGTCTATCAATTTGACGTTTGTCAGTTTGATGTTTCTGACAACTACGTGGAGACTCGCACGTTGCCCAGAGACCAGACGAAACACGTCGTGATGATAGATAACAACAAAACATCAAGATAGCAGTTGTCAGAAACCTCAAATTGACAGACATCGAGAAAAGTCAGATTGTCAACGTCAGACAATGTCAGTTAGACAAATGCGGGCGAAGCGTCACGTTGACATTTGTCTGACTTTTCTCGATGTCTGTCAATTTGACGTTTCTGGCAAATGCCATTTTGACGTTTCTGATAACTATGTGAAGGCTCGCACGTTGTCCAGCTACTGACGAAACACGTCATGATGACAGATGACAACAAAACATCAAGATAACAGTTGTCAGAAACCTCAAATTGACAGACATCGAGAAAAGTCAGATTGACAACGTCAGACAATGTCAGTTAGACAAATGCGGGCGAAGCGTCACGTAGACATTTGTCTGACTTTTCTCGATGTCTGTCAATTTGACGTTTCTGACAAATGCCATTTTGACGTTTCTGATAACTATGTGAAGGCTCGCACGTTGCCCAGCGACTGACGAAACACGTCATGATGACAGATGACAACAAAACATCAAGATAGCAGTTGTCAGAAACCTCAAATTGACAGACATTGAGAAAAGTCAGATTGACAACGTCAGACAATGTCAGTTAGACAAATGCGGGCGAAGCGTCACGTTGACATTTGTCTGACTTTTCTCGATGTCTGTTAATTTGACGTTTCTGAAAAATGCCATTTTGACGTTTCTGACAACTACGTGAAGGCTCGCACGTTGCCCAGCGACTGACGAAACACGTCATGATGACAGATGACAACAAAACATCAAGATAGCAGTTGTCAGAAACCTCAAATTGACAGACATTGAGAAAAGTCAGATTGACAACGTCAGACAATGTCAGTTAGACAAATGCGGGCGAAGCGTCACGTTGACATTTGTCTGACTTTTCTCGATGTCTGTTAATTTGACGTTTCTGAAAAATGCCATTTTGACGTTTCTGACAACTACGTGAAGGCTCGCACGTTGCCCAGCGACTGACGAAACACGTCATGATGACAGATGACAACAAAACATCAAGATAGCAGTTGTCAGAAACCTCAAATTGACAGACATCGAGAAAAGTCAGATTGACAACGTCAGACAATGTCAGTTAGACAAATGCGGGCGAAGCGCCACGTTGACATTTGTCTGACTTTTCTCGATGCCTGTCAATTTGACGTTTCTGACAAATGCCATTACGTTTCTGATAACTATGTGAAGGCTCGTACGTTGCCCAGCGACTGACGAAACACGTCATGATGACAGATGACAACAAAACATCAAGATAACAGTTGTCAGAAACGCCAAATTGACAAACGTCAAAATGACAGTTGTCAGGGTTATCCCCTGTGGAGAAACAAAGGAAAAACAGAAACAAAAGATTATCTATAGTTTACAATTAAACCGAAAAACGCGTGTCTGTTTTAATCTAGTTTTAAACAGGAACAGGTTAGCAGAAAAATAAAAAACGATTAAATCGAAAAGAAAAGGCTATGGATAATTTGAATCAAATTAAAAAAAAAATGATAAAGAATATGTTCAAGAAGCAAATAATTATTACAGAATTAGGTTAGCTTGCAATTAAAGATTTAAAAGAAATGCATAAAAAGAAAACGAGATTTTTAAAACAGGAAAACAGAAGACGATTGAATTGAAAGGTTAACGTCGTCGGAAAATAAAACAAATGAACTGAAAAGAAAAGATGGAAACTGTCGATAATTTAAAATGAACCCAAGAAACGCATGAATCTAATTAAAAAGAAAAAGAGGACGTGTTTGGTTACAGAATTGAAGGGTGGGACTATTGCAACTATTTAAAATTTTTTTTTCTTTCATATTTTGCCCACGATTTGATGATCAAGAAACAAATGACGATCAGACATGTAAGTAGGTACCTAAAATGTATAAGATACTGACCTGCACAATTCATTCCCCCGTTGACTCCTCGGCTTTGAATTCCATATACGCCAAACGCCATCAAAAAACCGCACATTACCCATAATTTTTTTTCCATATTTGCGTTGGCTGCAACAGTCCAAGCAACGACTTTGTGACTTTGTTTTTAATAAGCACGAGCAAACAAAAATTGAGCAATTAATGTTGCGCTCTGACGTAAGCGATGTGATCACTCGCTCGCATGATTTCTAATTACAACATTCGTCATATTCTGCGAAAATAGTAAACGTGTAAAGTTGTTTAACAAAAGAAAACAAAAGCAAGAAACGCAGAGAGACAAAGGAAATAGAACGTAATCTTTCGATAAAACCGATTAGCGATTGATTATCAATACTTACAAACAAATACAACAACATTCCTGAAAACTTTCGCCATTACGATACTTCACTCCCGTCGTCGCCGGAAAGAGAAGTAAATGTTTGACAAAAATCTAAGAAAAAGACGACGAAATACGATGAAAAAGATGTACAAAAAAAAAACAAAAATGCCAACGATAATTCCTCGATGAACTGAAGATCGAAAGACTAACAAGAAGACTATAAAAAAAGTGTCAATGAGAGAGAGAGAGGAAAAAAAAAAACAAAAAAGTAATTCGGCAGAAAGAAACAAAAATATGAAGAATAAGGTGATCCACATTCGACAAAATAAAAACAGAAATAAAAGTGAAACGAAACGAAAAAAAAATAGGGCCGAAAGATTAGCTTTTTTAAGTTACAGTTAGGTGGCGCTCCCTTATTATTATTTTTTTAGAAAAACAATTAATTTGTTAGAAATTATTATTTGAAAAAAAAAATTGATTTATGTATTTACATACATCATACATCAATATGACTGATAAAAAAAAACATTTCTTATCACAAATGTCATCAGTTTCTTTTGCAAAAAAAAAGTAGAACCATGAATAATTTTACCAGAGTTTTCTTTAATTATTACTCTGACACCTTAGTAGATGGCGTTGAATTCTTATCAATTTAAATTGTGAATAAAACGCATGGTACCTAATCAACACGGTATAAAAAATACAGTAATTATTAAAAAAATAATATTTACCGTAACACTGGCTGCAGTAAAACAGGAGGCTTCCAATTCCGAGAGTAATTTTCCGCTCACTTTATTCCTGCAAAATAAATGAAATCAAAGTAAAATTTAAGGCTTATAAAAGCTCAAAGCCTTGCTACTTTACTGAGTTAATTAATTGGGTAGTCATGTATTGCGAACACAAAAATTAAAGAACGTGATAAAAAAAAAAATTGGCGCTCAACTTTCTTTGCTTAAGAAGATAAATTTTTCTGTTCATTTGAAACTGTCGATGATTTCACTCAAAAAATCTTTTATTTCTTTTTTGCTTCCTCAAGAACACACCGCACGTTTAAATACATACATATAAATTAAATGAGGCACACTCACTTTTTGCTTCATATTCGTTGAGTGGAAGGAACATTGTGTTTCGTTGAAATTAAAAAAAAAATTGTGTTCGGTTAGTACATGTTATTATTACACTTTTCGAAAATGTGTGTAAATTTAGCGCACAACCTGCACCAATGTAAGTTTTATTGATCGGTCGCGCCTAAACAGGGTTGCAAACAATAATTAAAAGACCACGGAGAAATTTCCCAAAGTTTTTTTAGAATTGTACCACAGTATTAACCGTAAATAACAACTGAAAGCAGTGAGAATAACAAATAAGATCCTAACGTATAACAACGAAAGAAGAAAGGAAAACATTCTTTTATTCAATAGCTTTTTTTTAAAATTTTTACATAGCCTGAAAATCTTCGAAATTCGAAACCGTAAAACGAAAAGAAAAGATACCATTTTTTTACAGAGATTGAAAAATCTTCAAAATTCAAAATCGCAAAACGAAAAACAAAAAAAGAAATACATACTTTTATTGAATTGTCTTTTTCTTAATTTTTTATGGTTATATGTATAGTTATAGTTTAGAAAATGTGTTGCACGTCGCAACCTAAACTAGCGATTATATTCTCTAGTTGCTGAAAAATCTACAAAAATTAAAAAAAAATCTTCTTCATATAATTAATTAACCTTTTTTATGTATTTTCACGGAGATTTAAAATTACAAAAAGATTTTCAAAACAATTCTGCAGTAGCTGAACAACTTCAAATTTCGAAATTGTAAAACGGAAGAAAAAAGAAGGAAACTTCACGAATGTCTCGTGTATTCCGTCCTTTGAGTGAGTGCTTCACTCTTACCCGACACGAGTGTCTCGTGTACTCCGTCCTTTGAGTAAGTGTCTCGCTCTTACCAGTCCGACAGGAGTGTCTCGTGTACTTCGTCCTTTGAGTGAGTGTCTCACTCTTACCCGACACGAGTGTCTCGTGTACTCTGTCCTTTGGTGAGTGTCTCACTCTTACTCGACACGAGTGTCTCGTGTACTCCGTCCTTGAACACGTGCCCGTCTCTAGCCTAACACAAGCGCCGCGTTTAATTTTGGCGCAACGTCTTGTTGTTTAATCTGTACCCGTTTGCGAATACTCGAATACTGTAGTGTAAATATTTTGACAGAATTTTAAATAAAGTTTACTTGAGTTATATCATGTTTCATTTTGTGAACCTGGACACCGGTTAGCTTACATCTGGACGTCTTTCGGCACGTGGCTGAGCAAGCGATGGACGTCGACCGAAGAAAGGCAGTTCGTTACAGTACCAACCAAAGTCTATACAGTTGTTTCACTGGCGCTAGTTTCGCGTTCTAAAAAATACTTTTTTCGCCGTCACTCCTGGCGGAATGCGCAGTAGTTTGCAACACGCGGATTGGGAATTGGGAGTTTTGTTTACATTTGTCACATGCTTTGAGTGCGAGAGGTTTCCGCCAATGTAAAATTGAATCCTGGTGGAATGCGCAGTAGGTATTTTTCGGACACGAGATCAAAGGTACCGACGCGAAGTGAAACGATTGTATAGACTGTGGTACCAACACCAACAAAAATTTTGATATTTAACCACAATTAACTGTCATTTCGAAAAACAGACGCCACCAAATTAACCAAACTTGTCAAAAGTTAAAAGTTCTTTACAGGAGTAACTGAAAAAATTGGAAATTAAAAGCGCAACAGATTTTAGTAATTTCGTGATACAGCAAAACGAAAATAATAACATTTTTTATTGTAAGTTAGGTCCATGGAATCACTGGTCTAGATAGAGAACTCCATGGTTGGCAACAGGGTCATGATCATGGTGAATTGAGTACTAAGACCTGGTTTATCAAATACAAGTTAAACTGAAGGTTAGAGTTAACTTGTGATTGATAAACCGGGTCTTAACGGTGGCAGCATTCCCACAAGTGAGATAGCGAACCATTACGTCACCGCATACGCGCTTCTCCTTTAATACAATAATAACCAACATTACTGTCAACCGTGACAGTTAATGGTTGGTTGATAGTTAATGTGTTAGCGGGAGAAGCGGGTATGTGATGACGTAACGGCTATCTCACTTGCGGGAATGCTGCCACCGTTAGTATTCAATTCATGGGTGGGTCATGATGACATGCGCAGTAAAGAAATAAAAGAAGAGAAATACGTTTCTTTATTCAATTATTTTCCTTTTAATTTTCATAGTGATTTAAAATTTGAAATCATGAAAAGAAAAAAATTCTTTAATTCAATTGTTTTCCTTTTTTTAAATTTTTACAATTGCTGAAAAATCTTCAAAATCCGAAATCGTGAAATAAAAGAAGAAATAAATAATAAATTTCTTTATTTAATTGTTTTTTCTTTTTTAATTTTCAGTGCTTTAAAATTTGAGGTAGGAAAAAAGAAAGAAAAAATTCTTTTATTCAATTGTTTCAATTCAATAAAATTCAATTCAATTCAATTCCAAACTGTAAAATGAAAGAAAATTAAATTCCTTTATTCAATTTTTTTTAAAATTTTATTTTCAAATTTGAAATCATAGAAACTAACAAGAAAAAAGGGAAATTCTTTTATTCAATGTTTTTTTTTCAAATTTTTACAGTGCCCTAAAAAATCTTGAAAATTCGAAATCAAAATGAAAGAAAAAAGAACTAAATAAATTCCTTTATTCAATTATTTTCTAATTTTCGCAATGCGTAAAAATAAAACGAAGCCATAACTAAACTAATGAAACAAAACTTTCTCTATTCAATTGTTCTCATTTCATTTTTCATTTTTTTCATAAAACGAAAAGAAAAAAAAGATATTCCTGTATTCAATGGTTTCTTTTTAACTTTTTCATTTGTGAAAGATCTTCAAAATTCGAAATCGTAAAACGAAAGTCGAAACAAATCAATAAATTAATTGGTTCAATTATTATTTTTTTAAATTTTCGCTTATGAAGTCATAAATTAAAGAAAGAAAAAATACTTTCTTCAGTTGGTGTTGTTTTTGTTTTCCGAGTGACAACAAGTCTTTTGTGAAATTTGAAAGCATAAAAATGGAAAAGAAAAATTCATTTATTGTCGAAAGTTAAAAGCAAAGTCACATCTATTTTACATATTAAGTTTTTTACGAGTGTAACTGAAAAAAATTGGAAATTAAAAGCGTAATAGATTTTAGTAATTTCGTAACAGAGAAAATAACGAAAATAATAACAATCTGTCTTGTAAGTTAGGTCCATGGAATCACCGGTCTAGATAGAGAATTCTATTGTTGGCGACAAGGTCATGGTGATACCAGGCTGGTCTTCAATGAGTTCAACAATAAATATGTATCTGTAATTCTGTAAAGTTATTAATATTATAATGGACATTTAAGTAGCGACATCTTTCGATCGCTTGTTGACCTGATATTGCAGTAGGATTAACAAATTGAAGCCAGTCATTATTTATTATTATTATTATACTACTAATAAACAGTGCTAAAGTTGTTGTGCGTATTTATGCTTGATAATCGTTAACCAAGAATACAATTGGCAATGCTGGTCTTGGACATTTCAAAACCGTGCGCGTAGTTTAAGGTGGCAGCACTGTTCACCAGTGGAGTGGCAGCTGATAGCTTGGCTTGATGTCGGTGATAATTAAAAAAAATTCAGGCTAATTATACGGGGGCCCCTTGACGACCATGGACCGCGAGGAGCTCGATTTTAATCGCGTGTGCCGCACCTGCAAGAACGAGTACCCCGAGATGCGTTCGTTGTTCTCGCGCGACTCCGAAAGCGGCAAAGAAAATCCCCGTATTGACGAGATGCTAATGGCTTGCGCCTCCGTGCAGGTAAACAAACCTCATTCTTTACCAGTCACTTCGTTTTTAAAAAAACGCACGGGGGGTTTCAGGTTAGCTCCGAGGACGGCCTGCCCAAGTCGATATGCCGCACGTGCATCCAACACCTCAAGACTGCGTTCAATTTCAAGGCACTCTGCGAACGAACGGACGCCTGCCTCAGAGAACACATCAAAAACCTGAAAGACCAGCAGCAGCGCCAGATTAAGACGGAGGACGCCTTGGTGCAGGCCCTGGATAATTCGCATTCACATTCACAGAGTTTATTCAGCCCCATATTCGATGACATCATCGATAAGGACAAGGAAGAGGGTAGTGTCAAGGACGAGATGGAGCCCCAGTCGGAGGGGTGCGAGCCCAAAGAGAAGTGGGACTACATTCAACTGTTGGACAATAACATGATGTTGCTGACGTGCAAGACGTGCTCGAAGGTCTTCACGACCTTGGACGGTCTGAAGTGTCACAAGCGCATTCACACGGGGTCCCTTTTCAAGTGTAAACAGTGCGATAAGGAGTACACGAGGCTGAATCACCTGCAGAGGCACGAACTGTCGCACGGGAGGCGTAAGATACACGTTTGTAAGATATGCAGCAAGACGCTGACGAGGTTCGATCACCTGAAGCGACACCTGGTGATACATTTGAAGGAGAAGCCGTTCGGGTGTCAGACCTGTAACCGGGGGTTCAACCGCGCGGAGCACCTGGCCAATCACATGAACCGTTGCACCGGCGAGAGGGTACATGTGTGTGACATCTGCAACAAAGGTACGTTATGGATTCAAAAATTTAATTTAATAACGGGTTAAAAAGACTTGAAAGAGTTGGCAGTACTTTTTTAGTGTCTTTTTCAATTTTGAGGTTATGACATGTCGAGCGTTCATAATTAATTATATTTTGCAAGTTATTGGTGGCGTCCGATAATGCTTTGCGCCTTTGGTGTTATTCAAATTCACGGCTTTACGCTTTACCACTAAAATCAGTGTCACCAACCATTTTATCGAGTTGCAATTAAAAGAATTTTAAGTGTACCAAAATTTCAAATCAAATTGTACTAAAATTACTAACATTGTACTATGGCACACATGACTATGGCCTAACCTTGAACAGTCTAAAAGCAAAAAAGAATCTACGTCAGCACTGTTGCCAATAGACGTTCGTAAAAAGTTTCAACATTTAGTTTAGAAAATTAACGTTACTGTGACTTTAACCCCAAATAAAAAAGAGACGGTGGTACCTTATCTGTCCAGTTACCTTATAAATAATCGTTAAAAAGTCATTAAAAGCTGAAAATAATTCACTAAAAATTTCACTAGAAACGAGTGCCGAGAAAATCAAATTATGTTTTCACTTTTTCGAATGCATTAAATATTCTACTTAAGCGCAATAGAATTTTGGCAACACTGGCCTAAGCATAAAATTGCTAAAGGAAACGCGAGTTTTTGTTAAAAACAACAAAAAAAAGACAATCGATCTTTGAACAAATGCAAGGGGACAAAAAAAATGGTCCACGACTTGGACATAAAAAAAGCTTTGTGTCAGAAAATAAATATAATAAATGAAGTCGAGAAGGAGAAAAGAAATTTCTCCCAGCCGTCTATAGATGGCGACAATGGATACATAGCGTATTTATACTGTCTCGTCATGTTCTGGATGACTTCGAGGGTCTCTCTGGATTATGTATCTACGAGAAATAAGATAGCGTGATTAAATCAACAGTCCGGTCGTAATAAAATCAAGAAAGAGAAAAAGAATTTCCGCCAGCTGTCCATAGAACGACCCCCCTAGATCCACCGGTGTTGTAACTCGTGATGTATTTTGTAATTCTAATTTAATTTTGCTCTAAAATAAGAGAACTCCTTTCTAGAATCAAATTTAAATTTTTTGATCACTCTGTACATGCTATGTCATGTTTGTATAGTTTACTAATATTTTCTTAAAAAATAGAACTTTTTTTATAAAGAGTAGGTAACGTTTGTCATAAAACTAATAATAAATAACTTTAGATTTGTAGACAATTTTCGTAGACACACTGTATATCTACAAGAAAAGAGACTGCGTGATTAGATCGACAGACAAGTTGCAATAGACTCGGAAAGAGAAGATAATTTTTTCCTAGATGGCACCACTAGATACATTGAGTGTAAAACTGTCTGGTCATGTTTTGGTAGCTTCGTGAGACTGTTATACAGGATGCCAATTTTAAATGGTGACCCCTGAAGATTTTGCATAGGCAACCCATCAATCATATCGCAAATAACTTCGAATGTGTTGTCTATTTTCTAATTTTAAGGGGTCACAACAGATAGCGTGATATTGCAAGGCGTTAAATTTTAGAAAAATCTAGCGGAATTAAGTAGAAGAGGAAGAGAAAAAAGCTGTCAACAGATGGCGCCACTCTTTCCTTGCCGCAAACGTAAGACACCCGATGGTAACGAACGAATTTACTTCTATTGCGATGGCTCTGGAAAAACAAAAACGAATCGCTCTAGCAATAAAGTACGTTCGGAATTCAATCAAGCGTAAAAAGTTGCTTCAAGAATGTTTTCACAAATTTTGAAAAAAATCATAAATAAAGAAGTTATGTCCGATTTTCCAAAATCGCAATTTTTCGTTTTTCTCCGATTGTGAAGAAACCGTTCGAGATATTTCAAATTTCTTAACAGATTATTAATCACCATGAAATTTGGCAACGCCTCCATTTAACCGATTCTCTATCTTTTATAATAAGCGAGATCCCCATGCTGGCCCTCGTATTTCAATCACCCTGTATAAGAAAAAATTCAAACGAGCTAAGATGTAACTCAGTCAGCTCTACTTCATAAAGTTATTTTTGGCTATACAGAGTGTTCAGTAACTGAGAGCCATACCAAAGTTATATTTTTTTAAATGGACCACCAAGTATATTTTTACATATGTATTTCGAAAGTACCCATAACGAATAGGTAATAACCAAGAATTTAGGAAGTTTTACTTAAGAGTTTATAAGATTTTGATGTTTAAGTGTAAAAAATTGCCATAATATGAGTGCTTATACCGAGTGACTTTTAATGATTGAAGCAAATTTAGTATGTTGGACACACTGAGGAATTGGCAGCACCCAATTGGCGCGATTGTGTAATTATAGGTTAGAGTTGATGTTTACTGTGAGGATGAAAATTGTTTAACAGATTATTATTATTATTAGGAACCTGGAAATATTGGCCCTCTTTACGTAAGCAGCACTGAATCCTTTGAGATAATTATTGAAGACATTATTAACGTTTCAGGTTGCCTGCTGTAATTCTTCCAAATTGTTTACTACGTGTTCTGAACACCAAATTATTTAAATAAGGAAATAAGAAGTCCGGGTTTAATAGAATATTAGAGCAAATGTTCAAAATGTTGGCTGCCTTCACGTAAGCAGCATTGAATCCTTTGAGATAAATTATTGAATACATTAATTAACGTTTCAGGTCTGATGTTTGCAATTGCCTGTTCAATTGCATGCTGTAATTCTTCAAAATTGTTAATATGATTACGGAACACCACATTTTTTAAATGTGGAAATAATAAGAAGTCCAGGGTTATCAAATCGGATGATCTACTAGCCACCAACCATTACTGATTAAACACCCTGGGAAAAACTCCTCTAATTCAATGTCGTCTAACTGATTTATAAATGGTTCCAATATAAGTCTCTGATATTTGTGGGCGTTATTTGTTTGCCGGAAGAATATTAGTCCAATAATTCTTCTCCAAGACATTGCCGCGCAAACACCAATTTTAAGTGGATGTAAGGGCACTTCAATCACATTAAATGGATTACGTGCAACCAAGTCCTGAAATTTTGTGAATTGATAAACCCAGATAGTCGAAACCAGGCTTCCTCAGAGAAGAAAATAATCAAAATATCAAGTTATTGCTATACCACTGACAAAACTGAATTCGTTGAAGAAAATTGGGTGGGTGAAGTTGTTAAATCATTGAAAATTTGTGTGGTCAGAAATGAAGGTGTTTTTTCAAGATCTGAGTGGATTCTTAGGAAACATGAGGATTCTGTTATACAATGTCGTTAACATTTTGTACAATATCGGTTGTTATTGTAGTGAGGCGACCAGTGAATTTTCCTTTTTCTACATTACCAGTTTGCAAGAAACGTTCAATTATTCTAACACAGTGTTGTGAAAAAAGACGAAACTCAATTTGTTGTTCTGAAGTGTGTTCAGGAAGTTTACCCCGAGTAGAGTTAGAGTAGAGTCGAGTTAATGTTGAGTTATTAGGAACTACTCTGTGGAGTTATAATATTACAAGCACGTTTTTGAACGATAAGAGTTAAACATATATACACTTAACCTAACTGTTTGGAATAAATTACATACAGTAGACCTCGGTTATAGTGAACCTCAAGGGACCATCAAAATCGGTTCGTTATATCCGAAGTTCGTAATAAGCCTTAATGCCACAAATTATAGAGAAAAATGGCGGGATTTAAAATGTATTTCTGTATAAGCGGTGGATTGCTATAACCGAGGTCTACTGTAAATTGTTAAAAGCAACTGTTATAGCATATCTACTCTATCATAAATGGTGTGCAAAATGTTATTTACATTTTATGGTGTATGTACATATAATATGATTTAATAATTATTATTACGAGAGGATACTGATGATGAAGAAGAAAACATCATACTCTTATGTAATAACAATTCGCAACGAATTCATTTGTATCAGTTACTTTTAGTAGTGTTAGTTAACTTGAATTGATTCGATTACGAATGAAGCACGTGCAAAGCACTTTGAATTTTCTTTCATTGTGCATATCGAGTAAATTTTACTTACCTCTCAGAGGTGAGTAGAAAAAGTTAACTTTGAGTAATTTTAACTTCGAATATGAACGCTGTGAGTAGAGTTTACTCTATTAACTCGGGCAATTTATAAACGGTTTAGAGTTAAACTCCATGGACTTTATGAACGAACCCCAGGGTATATTTCAATAAAATCATAGGCCTGCTGCTGTGAATAAATTTAATTACCATTTTCATTTTGTACTCCGCTGCGAAAATAAGCCATCACTAAAAATGTATTTCGTTCTGTGCTCAAAACTATTCTGGTAATAAATTGTGATAATTAAATACTTATTTATTTGGTTTTCTTTATTCGACAATAAACGAATTTATTTGAGTTTGACGATCTAGTGCACTAACCTAAATCTAAATTTTGAATTTGAAAATCCAGTACACCAACATAAACATTGAAAAGTGTTGCCAATCTAATAAAATAATTTTCAATCATTAAAAGTCACTCGGTATCTTTGTTATTTATTTACATTTCGTCTTGAATTTTTGTAGGTACTCAATACAATATATGTATTTTCTACAGAAATTTCAAAACAGCTTCGGTCTATCAGTTATTATGTGTACAGGGTGTTGAGTTTTGCAAAAGATAATTTTTCTCGAAATTTTCAAATGAAACACCCAGTATATCTAGACTCTCGTGAAACACTGTTTTAATAAGCTTTCATAAAACGCCAAATGTATTTGTCTAAACTGAAGAAGTCGTGAGACAGAAATTAGTATTTAGTATTACTATTTTGATCTTATATACTACAGACGGTAGAGAAGACCGCGGCACTCGGTGGACACCCTGTATAATAGAATTTTTAAGAAATACGAAATGAAATTAAAAAAAAAATAAAAACAAAAGACAATCGATTTTACAGCAAAATTCAGCAGATTAATAAAATTCCAAAAATGACATTGTCATATAATTACATAGAAAAATTAATTTAATTAAATATAAATTTAACGTTTTTATCGGCGCCATCTATTGGATGTTGTCGCCATTAAGCCCATAATGAATATTTCCAAACTGACGAAAGGCAGTTGACCACGAAATGAAAAATTTATTTTAAAATGTTTTACTTACGTCAGCTCCATCTATTGACGTTTCTTGCCACTAAATATGAAACGCTTCGAAATTCTCATGTTTTTTTTTTTAAACAAAAGAGAATATGAGTGGCGCCAACTATTGAGCGACGACATTGTCATATAATTACACGGAAAACTTAATTTAGTTTAATGTAGATTTAACGTTTTCATCAGCGCCATCTATTGAATGTTGTCGCCATTAAGCCCACAATGAATATTTCCAAATTGACGAAAGGCAGTTGACCACGAAATGAAAAATTTATTTGGAAATGTTTTTTACGTCCTGACTGACGTCAGCTCCATCTACCTACGTTTCTTGCTATATGAAACGCTTCGAAATTATCATGTTTTTTTTTTTTTTTTTTTTTTTTTTTTAATAAAAGGAAATATAATTCATATAATTACGTAGAAAAATTAATGATTAAATTCTCCATGCTGTTTATAGATTCTGTTATAAATATTTAAGAAAGATGTTATTTTCTATAATTTCCAAAAATTCTTTTATTGCAAATTAGTTTCACCTAAATAAGCATCGTCAGTGCATCATACCTTCAACTTAAATAAATACATAGTAGTAAAATATTAAATAAAAATAAAAACAAAAGACAATCGATTTTACAACACCATTTAATAGATTAGTAATTTTTTTTAATGAAAAGAACGATGAAAAAAGCAAAGATAATGAAATAATAGAATTTTGAAATACAGATGAAATTTAAAAATAAAAGACAAATCGATTGTCAAAATTCAGTAGATTAATAAAATTTCAAAAAATACCGTTAGGTAGAAAAGGTGATAAAACAAAGGAAACAAAATAATAAAAATTTTTAAAAAAATTCAAAAAGTTATGTAATAATTATAATGAATTTATTTTTTACTTCAAAATGCATTTATTGAAGAAAAAATTTGTATTAGGCTTTAATCGTGAGGATAGCCTCGAAGTGCACAAGAGCCTGCACGGGGAGAAACGACCCCTCCTGCCGACCCTGGAAAACCTCGACAACATCGAGGAGCACTACGTCGAGCTGGACATCGATGACAACGCGACTTTCTCCGACGCCTCCGACTTCGAAGACATGGACGATGCCGATTGTATCGAGCCTCAAATTGACATCGCCGAATCGGAGAAGCTCCAGAATTTGACCGCGACGATTTACGCAGAGGAGGACCCCCCGGAGCTCCTCGAGGAAAAAGCGAAAATCGAAGAGCAGATTTTGGGCGCCGAGAACGTGCAGGAGACTTTCGAAATCGCCCCCGCCGAAGACTCGGACAGCACCCACTCGGAGTACCACCCGAGGAAGCCGTCCCCGAAGATCAAACGGGGCCGGGGAAGGCCCCGGAAGTATCCGCCGGCGAAGAAGAAGAAACCCAGGGCTCGCCCCGTGCTGATGAAAGTCAAATCGGAACCGGAAGACGACGACGTCTTGGGCGAGTACACCTGCCCCGAGTGCAACCTGGTGTTCCCCAGGATGAGCGTCCTGGAAAAGCACGCGCAGATACACGAGGGGTTCAAGCTGCACAGTTGCGACACCTGCGAGAGAAAATTCACGCGCGCGAACCACTTGAAACGCCACCTGCTGAGTCACTCTGAGGTTAAACCGCACATCTGTGACGTCTGCGGAAAGTGTTTCAACCGAAGGGACCACCTTCAACAACACAAGAAGCTGCACGCGAGGACGCAGGATTACGAGTGCGCCATTTGCAAACGCCTCTTTTACCGTTCCGAGTTCCTCGCGAAGCACGTAGCGTCCAAACACGGCATCGGGGAGAAGGTGGTCGGCGAGAAGAAGTACAAGTGTCCGGTCTGCATGAAGGGTTTCACCACCGAAAAGTACAGGGACGTCCACATGAAGGCGCACGCGGGTGATAAAAAGTTTCAGTGCAAGACTTGCGACAAGGCGTTCATTTCGAAGTCGCACCTCGTCGAACACACCAAGTTCCACAATGACAATTCCAAGAAGTTCTTGTGCTCCGAGTGCGGGCAGAGGTTCATCCGGAACGACTACCTCGTTATTCACATGCGGCGGCATCGCGGCGAGAAACCGTTCAAGTGTAAATACTGCGGCAAGGGGTTTCCCCGAACCACCGACCTCACAGTGCACGAACGGTATCACACGGGCGAGAAAACACATCTCTGCGTCATATGCGGGAGGGGTTTCGGAAGGTGAGTTTTTTTTTACTTACCTTTATTCTTGTAAATCATGTCTCGAATCTAACTAAGACATGATTTTTAATTCCAAGGCCCCCCTGAGGATGCTGTTTGCTTTTTAGGGCGTACAATTTAACTGTGCACATGCGTACACACACCGGCGAAAAGCCCTACCAATGTACGTATTGTGACGCCGCTTTTGCGCAAGGCAACGACCTCAAGGCCCACATCCGACGGCATACCGGTGAAAGATTCCAGTGCGAGCTATGCTCAGATACGTTCTTGATGGGGTACTTGTTAACACAGCATAAGAGAGTAGTGCACGGTAGGTTAATACTTACCAAAGCAGTAACACACAGCGTATAACTTAAAGCAGGTAGCGCAAAAGATAATAAAGGTGATGTTTTTTCTTTTAGGCTTGAATGTCGTAAGTAATATCAGACGGTTGCAGCCGATTAGTAAAATGAATCAAAACGATCCCGATGATCCCCCGCCGATCACGATTCCACTGCCAGTGCCTGTCGTACCGCAAGCGATCTTAAACACACAGATTCAAGCCCAACTTACCACCGCGGCTCAGTTGCAAGAATAGTAAATAGACTATCGTATTGGCGACTAAAAACGACGATTTATTTTTCTAACGTTCTACTCACTGGTTCCTTCAAGTTCGGTGATGAAATGTTGAAACTGAAGCCGCGAACACTTCCTGTTGATAGTTATTTTGTACCAAGTGCGTTGTAGATAATGTGTTGTATTTATTGTATAATTTTGAATAAATTTATGAGACGTACATCTCGGACGATATTTTTGTTAATCGAGGTCCGCTCCAGCTCTCGAATTCAAGGATTGAAACAGATTCTTTAGAGTCGAGATTTTTGTGACGAAAATCCCGTTAAAGTCATTTTCGAGTCACCCTGTACTGCGTAGGAACACGAAAAGACCGATATTGGCCGACGCGCGTTTTATTTGTGCGTCATTAAACGAGAGTCTTCGCTTCGCGACACGGAATTGTTTTGCCTCCCTCATTTCCCATGCAAGTCAACTGTCTTCTTCTATCCCCCCCCCCCTCTTTATTTTGCCCGTCCATCTCTAGATGGATCGAAAACTCTGCACGCCTCGCCAGTCCTTAGTTAGAACGCAGCGGGCACGCGTCTTGGTGTGGTTTTTGTTTTAAGAGATTCAACAGGCTGAAAATGCCTTAGTTGGTAATGAAAGGTAAACAAGCATTGTTAATGCTTGTCGAAGTCTAATCCCGGCAAATTGAGTTAGGGTAAATATGGCGAGTATCTGGGCGTGGTTCAGACCGTAACGCTTATTTAGGCTTTTCTATTTTTGGCGTTGCTGTTAACGTTATTATTAGTACGTCTAATACGAGTACTACGATCGTACCCCTTTGGCTACCCAAACTTTCGTGGTGATATCTGGGGCCAACCATTTTGAAGTTATCGCGAGGTCAGTGGGACAACGACGGTTACATTCACCGCCTTTACTCCCCTGTCTGTCCGGACTTGAATTCACCCAACCGCTGTTGGTGACTTTCGACGAGAGAGCTCGCTGGGAATAGCGACACGCCTTCTTTGCTTCACCAGCCCTCCGCCGAATTCGATACTCGTTGGACGTCGACAACGACCCGACAGCTGACGTGTGGGGCGCGGACGATGTAATTAGAGGTTGGGATATTTTTGGGTGACATTGCGATAATGCACGTTTTGAATTTACTTTTAAATTAAGCAACCTTCTCTTGCTCCGGGTTAGAAAATGTACGTTGACTTTGCAACGAAATCGAGTTCGGATTTCGGGCTTTTATATTTGACAACCTCTCTGCGTTATCTTTGCTTTTTTAATTTAATTTTATTTCGTACGACCTAAATCCATCTCCTCGAGTCTAACCGGTCGGGAGGTGGTTTTAATTTACCCATCTCCACATTTGCAACCAGGTAGGTAACAACTGTCTTCTTTAGATGACAATAGAGATTTAACTTAGTTATGCTTTAACTCACAACGACAATCGTTAAGTGACGTATTTTGATCAATCAGCACACAGAAATGTTCAGAATATGTTACTTAATGAGTGTCACTAGCTTTATTCCAGCAGCAGTTTCAGTTCGGTTCGGAACCGTCAGAATCAGCGCCATCAAGTGTACAGTCAGAAACTGGAACAAACCTACTAAAGTTACATATAAGCGTAATTTTTTTTTGACTGGTGATACAGGATAAGGGGGTTAGAATACAAAAATGTGTTAGTCTATAGAAGACGTTTATTTCCAATAATTACTACATACCATATGTGTATCTCTTTAACCTAATACACAGTATGACTAATTATTTAGTTTTAGTGATGAACGGCGAATCAGATTTAGATGTAGATTTTGAGCAACACAAAACAGTTCTGGCCCAAAACATCCTCGTGCGTTTGTTGCATACGACGAAGTAAATGTACAAGACGAAGCCTTGCAAGGTAGAGGTAACGCAGAACATATACGACAGAATTATGGATTTGCTGACGTAAGATAGCAAACCGAAAATCCAGGAAAACCCCAAGAGGAAAAATAGTATGAAGCTCAATCTCACCCTAAGCATGAAAGTGCTTTGCCTAGTACCGAACGCCCGCGCTTTAGTGCAGGAAAGACTGGCAAAAATTAGCATGAAGATCGTAAAGTTGCTGACCACGACGAGTCCGATCGGCAAAAAAACGCCGAAATATAAGCTCCGTCCGGATAAGAAACAGTAAGGTGGATTCATGTAGCTGATTTTATCTAAGAGGTTGATGACTACCACCGGAAGCGTGGGAGTTAACCACGCAAAAATGGAAGAGTACAAGAGTAGACGCGCTGGTTCCTCCACTAGAACCTGCACGAATTTTCTGTACTGCAAATACCCGATGACCAACATCCAAGAAAATTGTGAAACGATTATGTAGTGTAGACTGATTGCAAGGGTTATACACCACCGCGAGCTGCTCATCACGTGGGACAGAAACAAAAGCGACATTTGGATCAGTATGGTTAGCGATAGGTTTAACAAAATTTTCGTAGCCGTGCAGTTTCGCCACGCTTTAAACGCCATTGCAGTGACCGCAATACCGACGACGCCCAATGTTGAGATTGCACAACCGATGAGGGATACCAAGTCTAAAACCCGGTTTCGCGGGGCGTTTGCCAAAATGGCGAAGTGCGTCATGTGGTTGAAGCTGCAAGTCTTGAACTGGTGATAGTTTTTTGTGGACTGTTCTTTTTGCCAGCGTCCGTGGATGGCAACTAGTACATCGTTGAAACCAAATTTCCAATACCCACAGTACATGCTTTTTCCAGTCAGGTAGTTAGGGGCAAGAATGATTGGTAGCGGCTCTGGCAAGTGAACGCCAACAAAATTGGTGACGAAAACTCCCAGGACAGCACTTTTTACGCTTACCCCCACGTTTTTGGTACTACGGAATAGTGTATCAGTAAGAAAAACAGTTGTAACTAAACTGGGTGTTTCGGTTTGGGCAAAAATGCCCTTCAACAGTTCTGGTGGTATGAAGATCGCGAGTTGTAAACCGTCGAAGTCAAGTTGAGAGGACGCCGTCACATTCGTTAGATTCTTCATTTGCATTTGTTCTCCTTTTCGGTGGTAAACTGCGATGCCTGTAATTCCACCGGATTTATCTAACGGAGTGACCTGCGCCATTATGTTTTTTGACATAATAGTAGTCGTGGCGTTACCCGCTAGCGTTCCTAAAGTAATGTCGAAATTGTAGAGGATTATATCGGTGGCATTTAGCTCGCTTTGTGCAAGCTGCAATATGTTGGGATCAGTTCCCATGATGACGTTCATATTTTCAATAAACGTCTCGATGTTAAAATCTTCTCCTGACTGGGCAATGATTTCCAGTATTTTGGCGACCAAGTACACATCGAGAGGTATTAAGTCTTCAGCGTTCAAAATGGTATCATGTAGTTCCTGGTTGAGTTCCTCGGCCGTTTGGTTGGAGTTCATAAGTTCGTATAAGTCTTCCGTAACACTGGATCCTCTGCGAACAGAAACCTCACCGCTCACAGCGGACCAGTACGCCCCCGTCATGAAAGCCCCTAAACATCGTCGAGTGATGGGTAAGCCATTATCTTGCAGAAGAATTTCTCTGGGCATGATCTGTTGTCCGAGAAGAGCTTGTGGCCATGAGGCCGTTAAGTTGGGTTCTACTTTTGTGGTTCCGGACAAACAAAAGTCACTGAATGCTATGGAACAATTTCTGAAGCCTATTGACTCACAGTTTGGTATGATTAGCGACGTCAGTTCGTTAAATTCGTGTTCTGCATTTGCTACCTCTGGATACGTGGTGAGGTGGTAACTTACATCAGCCGTCGAACGATTATTGTACAAATGTGGAAACTCCGGTAGGCGAATCATTTGAATTTTGTCATTATAATCGCCCAATACATTACGCAGGTCAAATAACTTGATGCTATGCAAAATATACGGTGTTATAGTGAATTCGCTCGTGGTGGCGTTGATCACGAAATTTAGACCGTAAGCGGATCTGATACCTGCCATAATCTTCTTGCTTACGACTCTTCTGTCATTTTCGTAAGTGAATCCTTCGCACCAGTTTATACTTACCGCCAAGGTCTGCAATGGGAAAGTGTACGTCCACTTAGTCATTGTTTGCATATTCAGTGAAAGAGTTCTGTGTCTATGACGTATCATGATGGCATCTGGTACATACACGTTCGAGAAACAATATATTGGCTGAGTGATATGAACAGGGATTAGCTTTAGTGGACCTATGACGTCGACTCTGAGCGTATCAATCCCGTTGAAGGCGAGATGAATTTCGGGTTCTGGATACTGTGCGAATTTTTGGTCACAGGGGGAACATTCTTGGTGGTTCGACGGTTCACACATAACTTGACATATGTGCAGAACATTTTCCGACTGGCAATGGCAGTTATGTTGAGCGGAGGCATTGCAGATTCTATCGTACGTTTCACAAAAATGTCGATCTCTTTTGCGGTAAAGACAGTATCCTTTATGTTTGTCTTCACAATTCGCAGTCCCTAGACGATGACCTATAACACAATCTTCAAAGTCATTGCGGGGGTTCATGTTCACCACGGGCCACAACAATTGCCCGTACAGCTCGTTGAATCTCGGAGTCGGGATGAAACCGTATTCAGGTTCTCTCTGTACGTAAAACCATGTAGTTGGAGGTTGCAGGTCTTGGCCACGCTCGGTGACTGTAAATGGACAACGGGGAGGAAATGTGGTCTCCTCAGTTTCTATAGAGCAAGCTCCGGAAAATTCGTTTTCAAACCCGATCGGACAATCCTAAAAAGTACAGGATATCTTGTAGTATCTAGTCTGATATTTGATTATCATTTGACAAAAGTTATAAAATTTTCTTCTCACCCTACTTTCACTTGATTCAGGAGCACACAAGACTTGGTCGATAGTAAATACACACAAAATAGCAAGAAAGCGCATTGTGTCCATATTCTGTCTAGACCTGTATGTTGCATGCCAGTATTGACGATCAAACGAAAGCTTTGTTTTATTTATATGTTAAAGCTTACTGATTCATCGACTTGCAACGGTTGTATATCACTGTCATGTAGATAAGGCTTTCAAATATTTTTAATTATTTAAGACTTAACCGAAATTAAACGAGCAAAGCCTTTGGAAGATGAGATGGATTAAATCATGCTTATGCGTGGTGTTCGCAGAAAAAGTGTGAAGGATACAATGCGAATACTTAAAACAGCTTTTCGACGTTCTACGACTTGGCAGACATCAACCGTTAGGTCGAGTTGTAGGGAGGGATATTTAAAATTGATGTGGTAAGTCTCATTATGTCAGTTCTTTCAGTTTTGAAATTATTATTTGTCCTCAATTTTTATTAATTCATTTTTTGACGATCTACATTTTTACATGGGCGCAAAGTAAGGTCGAAATTCGCTCTTGGAGAAATTGGCGCGATGGAGCAGTAAAATCGTGGATGAGTTCTTCTAATTTTCTAACAAAAACTCCGATAAATTGCAACACACGACGCAGTAGCACCGATAATAGATGAATTAATGATGCCCTCAAACAAAGCCAAGCGAACTGACGCGGAGGAAACGCAAATGAAGTCAGCTCCATCCAATAAACGCAAACGTCATCGAACACGCGATGTTTTTGTCGATCGATAATTTTAAACCTACGCCAGGGTGTCAGGATTACCACGATGATCCCAACATTTTTTCGTATGAGATTTTTAGAATGTAACAAAGTAAAGACTTTATGGTATAACCGGAGGGTATTCTCCTTACTAAATCTAGAGTGGAAGTTGATGAGCTGAATACAAAGTACAACATTTACTTTAATACCTTTAATGTTAGAGCGACTCAAAATTGACCTTTCGGCAGCAGTGCTAGCTCAGCGTTCGTCCAGTCTGAGCTTTCGGCAACAACGTTGGACGAGCTCTGCTTCAGTGACATCCCGGCACGCTTTATTTAGGTCCTTAATTACTCGGTGTTCCTGGAACGCACGGCCGGGCTCCGCTTCTGACGTCACGGGTTTAATGACGCGCTTCCCGCGTGACCTCACTTTCTTATGCTATGGTCAGCACTTCTACTGAAAGCAAGTTATCAAAATCTGCTGTTAGCTTAAACAAACGGTGAAGTATTTAAATTTGCAGGATAGAAGAGAAGCTAATTAAGGCTGCATTTAGTTGATAGATGAACCGTCAAAGTTTAACGAGTTCGGGCGGACTGTTTTCTAAACGGAACTCATACTCACCGTGGTTGCCTAATGGTCGCATCTGAAATCACGACCACCGTGACCACTCAGCTGATTAGTCAGACAACGTAAAATAACTACGGACTAAACGAAATCGACAACGTCGCCCATGAACTAAACTTTGCCTTAATTCTAATTTGCTTCTCCCTCGAACATTTAAATAATGCAACAAATCAAATTGAAGACATGTATTTTCAGTACATTATAATATTTTTACAATTACACTTTTTAAAGTTATAGGCAAGTGATTAATCACCTACTTAGATTTAGTAATGAATGGCGAATCAGTTTTTGGTGTGGTTTTTGGGCAGCACAAAACAGTTCTGGCCCAAAACATCCTCGTGCGTTTGTTACATACGACGAAGTAAACGTACAAGACGAAGCCTTGCAAGGTAGAGGTAACGCAGAACATATACGACAGAATTATGGATTTGCTGACGTAAGATAGCAAACCGAAAATCCAGGAAAACCCCAAGAGGAAAAATAGTATGAAGCTCAATCTCACCCTAAGCATGAAAGTGCTTTGCCTAGTACCGAACGCCCGCGCTTTAGTGCAGGAAAGACTGGCAAAAATTAGCATGAAGATCGTAAAGTTGCTGACCACGACCAGTCCGATCGGCAAAAAAACGCCGAAATATAAGCTCCGACCGGATAAGAAACAATAAGGTGGATTCATGTAGCTGTTTTCGTCCAAGAGGAAGACGGCTACCACCGGAAGCGTGGGAGTTAACCACGCAAAGATGGAGGAGCACAGGAGTAAACGCGCTGGTACTTCGACCAGGACCTGCACAAACTTTCTGTACTGCAAATACCCGATGACCAACATCCAAGAAAATTGTGAAACGATTATGTAGTGTAGACTGACTGCGAGGATTGTACACCACCGGGGGCTGCTCATCACATGAGACAGAAACAAAAGGGACATTTGGATCAGGATGGTTAGCGATAGGTTCAACAAAATTTTCGTAGCCGTGCAGTTTCGCCACGCTTTAAACGCCATTGCAGTGACCGCAATGCCGACGACGCCCAATGTTGAGATTGCACAACCGATGAGCGACACCAAGTCTAAAACCCGGTTTCGCGGGGCGTTTGCCAAAATGGCAAAGTGCGTCATGTGGTTGTAGCTGCAGGTTTTGAACTGGTGATGTTTTTTTGGGGGCTGTTCTTTCCGCCAGCGTCCGTGGATGGCAACTAGTACATCGTTGAAACCAAATTTCCAATACCCACAGTACATGCTTTTTCCAGTCAGGTAGTTAGGGGCAAGAATGATTGGTAGCGGCTCTGGCAAGTGAACGCCAATAAAATTGGTGACGAAAACTCCCAGGACAGCACTTTTTACGCTTACCCCCACGTTTTTGGTACTACGGAATAGTGTATCAGTAAGAAAAACAGTTGTAACTAAACTGGGTGTTTCGGTTTGGGCAAAAATGCCCTTCAACAGTTCTGGTGGTATGAAGGTCGCGAGTTGTAAACCGTCGAAGTCAAGTTGAGAGGACGCCGTCACATTCGTTAGATTCTTCATTTGCATTTGTTCTCCTTTTCGGTGGTAAACTGCGATGCCTGTAATTCCACCGGATTTATCTAACGGAGTGACCTGCGCCATTATGTTTTTTGAGACAACAGTGGTCGTGGTATTACCCGCGAGCGCCCCTAAAGCAACGTCGAAACTATAGAGGATTACATCGGTGGCATTTAATTCCCCTTGCGCAAGCTGCAATATCTTGGGATCAGCTTCCATGATGACGTTCATATTTTCAACAAACGTGTCGATGTTAAAGTCTTCTCCTGATTGGGCAATGGTTTCGAAAATTTGGGCGACCAAGTACACGTCGAGGGGCATAAAGTCTTCGGCGTTCAAAATGATATCGTACAGTTTCACGTTGAGTTCTTCGGCCGTTTGGTTCGAGTTCATAAGGTCATGTAAAGCATCCGTAACTTCGGATCCCCTTCGGGAGGAAACCTCGCCGATCACTTCGGACCAGTATGCCCCCGTCATGAAACGACCTAGACATCGTCGGGTGATGGGCAAGCCATTTTCTTGCAGGAGAATTTCTCTGGACATAATCTGCTGCCCGAGAAAAGCTCCCGGCCATGAGACTGTGAATCCGAGTCCTAGCGAAGTGCTTCCGGGCAAGCATCGGTCGGCGAGAGCTAGTGAACACTTTCTAAAACGTGACTCACATTTTGGTAAGATTTGCGAAATTACATTGAATTCGTATTCTGCACCTGTTCCGTCGAACGGGCGCGTAGTGAGGTGAACACTCGCTTCAGCCGTGGATCGATTATTGAACAAATGTGGAAACTCCGGTAGGTGAACCATTTGAATTAAACCTCTAACCATGTCTAGTGGAGACATCATGCCCCATACTGCTTCTTGATGCAAAGTATACGGTGTTATAGTAAAATTGCTCGTAGTGACGTTTACCACGAAAGTTAAACCGTAAGCATATCTAACACCTGTTATGATTTTATTACTTAGGACTTTCCTATGACTTTCGTAGGTAAATCCTTCGCACCAGTATAGACCTATCGCTCTGTCGTCCCCCTGGAAAGTGTACGTCCATTTATTCGTCGATTCCTGGTCTAACGGGGACAGATCATGTCTTTGACCTATAGTGATTGAATCAGGTTCATAAATGGTCGAGAAACAGAATATCGATGTCCTATCGAATGGAACAATGACCAGTTTTAAAGGACCTATCACGTCAACTATGAACGTATCAATCCCGTTGAAAACGAGACGGATTTCGGGTTCGGGGTACCGCGCGAATTTCTGGTCGCAGGAGGAACATTCTTGGCGGTTCGACGGTTCACACATAAGTTGACACAAGTACAGGACATTCCTCGACTGGCAGTGGCAATTATGTTGAGAGGACGCATTGCAGATTTTATCGTACGCTTCACAAAACTGCCGATCGTTCTTGTGGTAAATACACGACCCCCTGCGTTTATCGTTACAATCGGCGGTCGATTGACGATTGCCTAATAAACAGTCTTCAAAGTCATCGACGGGGATTGATGTCATAGGCCACAGCAAACGCCCGTGATAAAAGCTCAATACCGGAAACGGGAAGAAGCCGAGTGTAGTGTCCCTCTGTACGTTTGCCCATGCGTATGGAGAAAAAGGAAAGACGTACGCGGTGATTCTGAGCGGACAACGGTAGGGAAAGGTGGTTTCCTCGGTCTCCATGTAGCAATATGATAAATGCTCTTTAAATCCGATTGGGCAGTCCTGAAAAAATTACACATTTACTATTACTGAACAGTCTGCAGAAGTAAATCTGATACAATATAAAACGAGGCGTTCTCGTTACATCGCCAAACCATCTCGATTATTCCAGAGAATAATTCTAGTGGGTTCTCGACGTTCTCTCCAGATAATTCGAGAATGGAATTTGATTCCAGAGAAAATAAATTTAACTAAGATCATGTATAAACCAGTTTAGAATCTTACTCTCACCATCATTTCCGGAGGATCACATAAGACTTGGTTGATGGTGAAAACGTACAAAATGCTTCTTAAAAATGGCGCCGTGCCCATATTCGACACCTTGCGCTTCAATTGCGGAATTGACGCTTAAACGGAAGCTTTGTTTTATTTATTACGAGTTAATACTAGCTAACTTATCGGCTAGAGCGCGGCTGTATGTCACTCTCGATGTTGGACAG
Organism: Dorcus parallelipipedus; assembly: GCA_958336345.1. Taxonomy (NCBI): domain Eukaryota; kingdom Metazoa; phylum Arthropoda; class Insecta; order Coleoptera; family Lucanidae; genus Dorcus; species Dorcus parallelipipedus. The sequence goes on from OY284477.1 coordinate 9,038,552, forward strand.
ATAAAACCAGTTAAACACTTTTATTAATTTACGATTTAAATGGTTTCATTTCGATTGTTTTTCTTAGTTTTGCGAGTGCCGCATAAAGCCGGTAGAGGGATGGAAATAAACATAAAAAAATTCATCTTAAAGTTTGTGTTATTCTTTTGAATTGGTAGGTAATTCCTTTAGCGTAATTTATGGGGTTTGTTGACGCGAATTACAATAAGTCTATTGACGATTGGGTTTAGCGCAGCACTGTACATACGGTAGCTTTATTGCTATAGTAAATCATGCTGATAATTTTAACTGTTACGGTAGATTTTTGATTAAGCGACGTAGCCAGATTAAACAATACATTTATTTACATGATTCACATCACACTACGTTAATAAAAAGCGGATAATTCCCTATGACAAATGTTTCACAATGAAATTACCCAGTATTTATGGGGTTCAGTTTTAGAAAGTCCGAACAGGAGAGTTTATGCAATCTGTGGATGATCCATCGTCTAGAAAGTGACTAATGCTAGCGATTCCTTTGAGGTTTATGCCTATGTTTTTTCTAGGAGCATAGACGGATCGGTTGATAGCAGCTGTGGCATCCGTTGGCGGCGTTTTTTCACGTAACTGTTTACGTTATATCTTCCTTGTTACAGTATCGAGTGATCAGAAGACCCTTCAGCTAGAGCCCAGGGGAGCCCACGGGACGTGTCAAAACGCAATAAAATTCGGTCGTGTGCTTTCCAAGATTTATTAAAATATTTCACAGCAAGTACATCAGACGTCGTTGAGTTTCTTTGATCTTCATCGATAATGACAATATTAAATTTACGAATAAATAATTACATATATATAAAAAATATACTTTTCTGACTCTCTAATTGGACTACATTCCCTCACATTTTTACTATAACATGGATTTTTTTTTTTAGGAAAACAAATTACACCACTCACCAATTGGTTTTTGAAGGTGAAACAAAACAAAACGCATTTTGATCGACCCGAGTAGGTAAGATACGGGGGTTCCGGACCATTTGCCCATTTATTTGATTTAATTGCAAAAATCGTTGCCAACTTGCAGGAGAAAAGTGCGCACCGACGGGGTTACGAGGTTAAGCGCTGTAGGATGACGAAGTTGCCTAAGTGCAAGGGCGCAGGGACTTCGAGAGAGGAGCCTCGGACGTTCTACGCGCGCGCGAATTTCAAAAATTGGGTTTCAAAAAATAGTTTACAAAAAAAGTTATTTATAGACTGCTACCTGTTTTTTTTTTTTTAATAAACGGACCTCGCGTTAAAATAAATGAGAAAATGGTCACCATAGCTCATCTACTAACCCGTACCACACATAAACACTCACACTTTTAGTGTTAACACATGGGAACAGTGACGAAGTCGGAAATGGAAACGGCGGAAACCTTTTATATTTTCAAAAGGGAAATAGCGTGCTCAATCGTCGATTGATTAAGCTTTCAGTACAATTTAGTTTGTTTAAGTTTGACCCGATCTCACGACCGTCTGTCAGTGTGACATTTAACTTTAAACGTCGGTTCCATCTAGAGCGTTCGCCTTGTCGTTCCTCGCCTCCTCGATCTGCACTTTAGTGTCTTTCTTAACGAGAGGCGACCTCAGGAAAAACTTGGAGTCCTTCTTGCTGAGGCTCTTGGGGGAGTGGACCGGCACGCACACGCCCGGCGCGCGCAGGCTCTTGAAACTGTCGTAGTTCAGCTCGACGCCGTCGACCTTCTTCTCCGTTAGGTAGGGCGAGTTGTTCCTTTCGAACTTGGACTTGCCCAGGTCGAGCGATTTCACCCCCGGCGAATAGTGCTTGCTCTTCGAGCTGACCGTCGGCTCCGAAAGAAGCCGGGGCACCGGCTTCAGGAGGATGTCGCCGTGGCACGGTCCCGAAACTGGGGTGTGCGGAGCCGACTGGGACAACATCGTTTTGGGGACGCCGCTCAGGGGGGTGTCTCTGTCCACCGATTTGTAGGACTTCGAACCGTCCAGGTGACACCCAGAACCTAGTTGTCTCATATTCGGGTGGGACCTTGAAACGAAAACTCGTCAGGGTTGAAATGCGATTGTTTTGGGGGGAGGGGGGTAGGTACCTCGCGTGCATGTTTCTTTGGTGAGCCCGCGTCGTGTTCCTTCGCACGGGATTCGACGGGGTGGGGTGGGTTAACCTCATCGAGCTGTAGTTCAACAGTTTCCTTCCGGATTCGGTTTTCTGTTGCGTCCTCGCCCTGCCAAGCACCGAACTGCCAGCTAAAATTAATTGGGGGTAAAGTATTTTCCATCAAAACCCGGAAACGTCTTTGACTAAGCCAAAAGAGGACTGGGGACTCAAAAGGTACTCCTTAAGACGTGAACCGAACCCTAACATCGAAAAGTTACTTTTTCAGGAGGGGTGAGAAACAGAAGATAGATGTAGACGCGAAGCCAACAAGAGAAATCTAATGGTCGTTGGGGACCAAAATATATAAGCTGGTCACTTGCGTTGAACTCAACAAAGATCCGAAATGTCTCCGTCAATAGAAGGGGTGTCCCATTTGAAACGACGCGACGTGGGGATCTAAAAATGCAAAAAATGGCGGAATGATTCATCGCGAGACAAGGATTCGGCTGGTGTGTTGATCGGGATGTCGTGACTCGAAGGGGCTCGTGAAACTTCACGTCGGGACCTCGAGTACACCGCGCGAAGTACGAGGGTGCTGCAAATGGAGATCCTGCACCCTTAAATGGGGGGCACAAAGCTCAGAAACTAAGTTGCTTGAATTTTGGAGCTAATAGTAAGCGATCCAAGCTAACGAAACGGGTGAGTTGCAACAGTATCGGCCAGAAGGTGGAAGCGAGGGGCAAAATCGGGGACGCCCTTAGACATCAAGGTCTCGACGCGCCTCCCCTTCAAGTCACGATGGTCGGAAGACCTACCGCGATGCCTTCGATACGTACCCCAATCACCCTCTCGTTTCACGATGACATCTTGCCCCCTTTTTAAGACCCCAAATTAGAAATTGCTTTCCATTTTCCATTGTTACTCTATTGCCTACAAATAAAGAAGAAGAAAACGAAAGGAAATATGCAAAAGTCGCCCCAGAAAGGTTATGCAAGGTCGAGACGGCAAACTGAAGGGCAAGGTGGGGTTGATACTTACGAGTATTTCCTGTATGTTTCCTTCTAGTTTGCGTCATGGCGTAAACAACTGCCGCCAAGGTGCTGTACTGGCTCGGTTGCCTTTGGAAACATGGGGCCCTTCCGCTTTGCCGCCCGGTCACGAAATAGGTCTCCATCTGCCCTTTCCCCTTGACGTCTATTAACCCCCGGTACTTGACTTCGTACCCGCGTACGCCCAACAACTAACAACAAGATAATCATTTAGGGCGAAAGTGGAAGGCCGCCTGAGGACCGGTACCTGCGCGGTGTACTTTGGGACCTGAATCTGGCCTATGACTCCCGTCGAGTCCATTCGGGACGCCTCGTTGACGGTGTTGCCCCAAATGTCGAAGACCGGCTTCCTAGCTCCGATCACCCCGCAAACCAGCGGGCCGCAGGAGACTCCGACGCGCAGCCCGAAGTTGTTGAAGGAGTGCTTGTTGAGCTCCTCGAGTTTGTGGCGCATGGCCATCGCGAAGTCTATCAGAGCGCACAGGTGCTCCGGACTTTCGGTTTTCACGCAATCCTAAGGAGATATAATTTAGCTATGGATTGGGGGGGGGGAGGCAGGCTTACTTTGTGCGTGGGATTGAGGCCGGAAGCTGCCATGTACGTGGCAGTCGCGCTCACCGTCTTGATTTTCTCGATGGTGCTGAACCTCTCCTCGTCCAGTAACTCGTCAAAATCCACTGCGCAATTGCAAACACGTAACAATTTGACTAAGAAAAAGGGGAGGGGGCCTTACCGATTATTTCGTTCAAGAGTCGAATGCACTCGACCCCCTTGTTGATGTCCTCGGAGTAGAACTCGGTGAAGTTCGGAATGCTGGCGAACAGGACCCCGACTTCATCTCGGTCTTGCGAGTACAGCTCCTGAAACCCAAACAAGAATCACCGACGAGGAAGAAGGGCGATTGGGGTAAATGAGTTACGTCGCTGCTTCGTTCCGTCGACAAGAAATGTCGGGCGACGTGGTCGGGAAGTATGTTCTTTAGCAACTGGGTGTTGTTGTGCCTGGTCTCCTGCATGTCGGCCAGCTCCCTTTCGGCCTGTTGCTTCCAGAGGAAGTCCAATCGGGACGTGACCTCCACCAGGCGGGCGTGGTAACCCACCATCAAGAAGAAAACCAGGAGGAGAATCAGCATTTGCGCCGACAAAGGTATTATATCGCTGAAACAAGTGGAACAAAGGGATGTAAACCCTCCTTCTTCTTTCCGTCGACGTTTCGTCCTCACTTGCAAAAGGTAGCCCATACTTCGCAAGCAAGGACGAAACGTCGGAAGTGGCTTCAAATGTGAAGTTATTGCTCACCCGTCATCATCACTATCTTCGCGGGCGTTTTTCTCAGCGGTACTGAACGTCTCCCTGTAGGGCGCCAAAATCAGTACGGCGTATATGGCGACCATGACGACCGCAAGGAACGTTTTTATGAGGTAGTACAGCTTGAGGGCGGTAGCCAAGGCGATGAGGCATAAGACCCAGGTGAAGACGATGTACTCGGGATGGAAGCAATGGTACGTCACGACTTCCGTAAAGCCTGACTCGTCCTCGACCTTGCTCTCGCTCGAGATGGCCCTCATCAGCGTAAAATCGGAAAGAGAGACGTTTCGTTTCTTCCTGATCAAGCCGCACCTTGCCGCGGTCTCATTTTTCCCCGCGCAAAGCTTCTGCTTACTTTGATCGGGAGTTTTATCTGTACTGGTGATGGTTACGACACGACCAGAAGCGACCTCGTTGCTCTGGTTGGAATACCTCAAGATATTATCCCACCCGATGACGTCGATGAAGTACCTGATGCAGCTCTCGCTGCAACTGGTCTTGGTGCACGTGTCCAGGCAATTGTTTTCGCTCCGCTCTGTGTTGATCGTGATGTTATGGTGTATGGTCGCCGTTAAGATCAGGTTCAAGATGACCTCCTTCGATTCGCCGACGTTCTCGACGAAGTTCACCCCGGAAATCACGATGGGGGCGTCCGATTGGATCAGGTTGAACGTGCTGATGCCCGCGCTCGAGACGTTGTGGTTCGCCACCGTGGAATTCGTCGACGTGAATGCGCTGCTCGAGAAAATGAGGCTGATCGAGCTCGCCACCGACATGAGGATGATGACGCCGCAGATGAACGCCGTCCTGCTCTTCCGGTTGTGCATCAGCGTGGTCGAAATTTTCTTTAGGGCTTCCGGTAATTGCTCGAATTCTTCCGCCATCACCAACACGGACGTCGCTAGCAACAGGGTGGTGGCTATCGTCAAGCAGACTATGATTTCCGTGGATCTGCGAATTTAACATTGCAAAATCATGTGGTGTGGGGGCTAGGAGGAGGACTTACAAGGAAATGATCGCCGCTTGGCTCCCGAAAATGAAGATCCAAATGATGAAGCAGCACAGCATGTTGGACTTGAACATGTCTTCTCGCAGTTGGCTGAACTGCAGCAAGAGTACCACCTAATTATAAACGGGTTGAGGGTTTTCAAGGCGAAACTCACTTGAAGCTCCATGTTCTGCTCTTTAAACCTGAGCGACCACGGATTGACGTTGGCGCTCCTCATTCGCTTGTTGCTCTCGATCTCGATGCTGTGGTCGATGATCTCGTCGACCTGTTCCATCGTGGAAACCGCCAGCGGAAACGTCGAGCCTTTCCTCTCGCTGTAGATCTCGTACTTCTGCTTGTTCATGTTGAAGTTCAACGAGTCTATGTCTTCGTCCAGTTCCCCGGATAGGGCATGGTGGAGCTTAATCATGCACGGACTGTTAATTTATTGCAATTTGCGGTTTTCGGGAGAGTATTACGTTTTTGAAAGGTATTTCCGGGGTCCAATCCGTGGTGTTCTCCTCGTCGACGGTGCTCTGTTGGATGCCGCTGTCGCTGCGCTCGCAAGATGGGGGAAGCGGAGGCGACGCCGGCGTCGAGGGGGTCGACCCCGCGCTCAGAGCTTCCTCTTCCGGCCACAACTTGTTCGAAAAAATGCTGAAAATCTTTGGGTGTTGAGCCTGTTTGGTGGCCATTAAATCGAGAGGGGCAAACCTGGGCCTCGACGTCAACCTCCTTCTCGTCCTCATGGGTTCGATCTGTTTGATGACGAACGTCTTGACGTTCTGCTCTTTCAGGTAGGCGTCCCTCTCTTGGCCGTGCCCCGGTTCCACTTCGTACGCCCCGTTGAGGCAGAGGTAGGTCGCTTCGGTGATGTGCACTCGCCTGTCGGGGGTGGTTTATTGGGGCGTGTCAAAAGTGGATGTGGTGGTTACTTACCCCGGGATACCTCCCGATTCCATGTGGTTGGCGAGTCGGACGTCGTGCGACCAGATGTCGAACTGCCACTTCCTCAAACCCAGCACGCCGCAGAGCACGGAGCCGGAATGAATTCCGATCCTCATGTTTAAATCCACCTGTAATTAGAAGTAACCACATTTGAATAGACTATGTTAACGCGACGCGTTAGCTTGTGAGGCGTGGATGATATTTTGCGAAACATACAGTGCACGATCTGCCGTTACGTTTTGCATATTTTCGTTGAAAAGTGGTCTCTTTTGTCGATGTGAGGCATCGGTAGGAGTTCACAACTTCAGGGCTCGTCTCGAGTGACCCTGTATGTAAGAGTCCCTGTATATAACAGACCCTGTACATAAAAAAATTATGTCCCGGTGTTTACTAACAATTAACTTTTATTTCGAAAACAACGCGATGGAAGAGCACAAAAATGAGGCAGCGACCGTATTTGCATAAATTAAATTTATGACTTTCCGCATTGTTTAACGCTCGTCGTTATCTACATGCATATTATGTTGAAGTGGAGTAAGTGCTGTATGAACGGTAGTGTCGTCAGATGAACTATATTTACACGCCCGCCGAGATAAAGTTGGTCCTTGTACACAAGAAATTTATTTATTTATTATCTCGGTCTTAAAGCATCAGCCATTGTTTTGTAGGAAGACCGCGTTTTTGCTTCTGCGGCTGAGACTGGCGAGGTATGTTTTCGGTTCCGAGACGGCCCAGAAAAATTTGATAACAGAAGGTAAGCCTTTTCATTATTATTATTATGATTTATCGTTTTAAACTATAAATAATGTTGCTATAGTTACAATCGAAAAAAAATTCCATTTTATTATCATTATAGAGCCTTGAGTTGCCTTGAAACTGTGCCTTGAAAGAGACCGTAATAGAATACAAAACAAAAAAAGTCAATTCTACAGGGTTTCTCAGAAATCGCTACCAAAATTCCCCGGGCGATTTTTGAATTAATGTGGATGGACTATACAGGCTGGTCAGCGCTGGCGAACACAAAATATGAGACCTTACACATTTATAATATGCTTATAAATGTAGCAGCGCATTATTTTACGCAAATGTTGGAATTTGGAAAAAATTTTGGGATAATTTGGTGTAGAGCAAAAAATTCAGTTGCATTTTGCTTCGAATATTGTCGCATGTAGTGACGGACGGCCAAAAATGTAAATTATGCACAAACAGGGTGTCAGGGATTCGAGTCGCTACAACGTCGTCTGAAAAAATACTAAAAGACATTATCTTCCTTAGTTTACCACTAATGCTAAAGATAGAGTTTAGTTAGAGCGACAGAAAATGAAACTTTCTTTTTAGATTCTGTTCAACATGGCCGAAGAAATACCAAAGCTAACGACCGAACAGATCTACGCCCTCCTGGCCAACCGAATCGGCAGCCGCGACTTCGAACTGATGAACTACGAGTTCCACCGCCTCGAGAACAAAGTGGGCCTCCTTTGCGACCACATCGCCATAACCACCACCGCAAACATATTCACCACCGACAAGGACTCCAAGAACATCCAAACCTTCAAGTTCTTCGCGAAGTTCTACCCCACCGAGGAGTCCCAAGTCAGCTTCTGCAGGGACACCGGCGCTTTCGTCAAAGAAATCTTCATGTACAGACTCTTCGAGAGGATTCGGACTTCGGGGGTCGGGCTGTTGGACTGCGTCCCCAGCTGCTTCTTCTCGAAGGAAGACTTCGTGATAGTGACGGAGAACCTAACCGAGCAAGGGTATAGGGCGGTCGATAAGTACCAGCCGCTGGATTATGAGACGGTCTTGACGGTCGTCAGGTCTTTGGCGACATTGCACGCCAGCAGTGTTTTGTTCGAGGAGGAACTATCTAGAGACTTGGGGAGGCCGTACACCCTCCTGCAGGATTACGAGGACGACTTTCAGGAGACTTACTTTCACGAGAGGAACGAAACGTTGAAGCTGAACGCCGCTTCCGCCCTCAAGGGGGTCTTGAGCGAGATCGCCTTGTTCAACTGTCGCGAGATGCTTAACTCCGGGAAGAATTTTAGGTAAGGCAGCGAAGAATCAAATCACATGTGCACGTATGGTTGCGTACCGTCGTGGCACGCTCGGCGACATGGAGGAGTCCCTCGTTCGAGTGCCGCCGTAACTAGTTAACCATACCTACACATTGTGTACTCATACCTATATGTTTTGTAAACACATAATAATGACTTGAAATTTCAGGTCGTTAGTCTCAGGAATCGGTCGAAAAATCTTCGAATTGGTCAAGCCCAGCAATAAATACCGAAATGTGATCTGCCATGGTGATTTATGGGCGACGAATTTCCTACTGAAGCACAACGCCAAAAACCAGGCGGTCGACTGCAAATTCGTGGACTTTCAGGGGGGGAGGTACGCACCCCCCTCTCACGATCTGATGTCGCTCCTGTACCTAACAACGACGAGGGAGCTGCGCCGAAAATACATGTACGACGTCATAGGGCTATATTACCATCATCTAGAGAAGATACTGAAGCTATCGGGGGTCGACGTCAAAAGCGTCTTGCCCTTCGGGGACTTCCTTCAGAGCTGCGAGGAGCAGAAGCCTTTCGCTATATACCAGAGCGCCACGCACTTTCAGCTTGTGCTGATCGACAATGGACGTTTGCAAGAGCTCTTCGCCGACGCCGAGTTTACCGATTACACCTTCGGGGTTGACAGGACCCGGATGATTCTGGCCAATGTCGACGTGAACGAGAACTATCGCAGGAGGCTAAACGAAAGCATGCTGGACCTTCAAGATTACTGCGAGACTCTATAAATAAAGCGACTTTTGTTTACGAACTGTGGTTGTATTATTATGTTCAAGCATGTTCGTGTATCTTCCAACATGTTTGAGTATTCAAAAAAAAAAACGGATATAAAGTAAATAAAGACGGCCCTAGAACGGAACCCTGCGGTACGCCTCTGTTCATCGCGAGATGCTTTTGTGGGCGCTACTCCACTTACGTGCTCAAAAGATGTGTCTATCAACAAATGCTTTGTTTATAATATATTTATACAGGTTGGGAGACGTCACGAAGTGCCATTTCCTCGCCTAGGTGGGCGTACGCTTGGCGGACCAAGCAAACCCTGTGATGAAAGGCGCTCGGTGGAACGTGGTGATATTCCGCTGTGGGGATGTCCAGCGGAATCAACCGGTAAGTTGGTCGGTGCGGCGTTCCCAGAGTGGTATTAGTTGACTCGGCTAGGATGGACCGCTTCGGACCTGGGCGTCGTGATGAAGAAGGCGGACGCCGTTTTCGATTTTGCAGCGGCGGGCTGGTCTGGTGCGATCTCTCTCGGTATCGTAGATGCTGGCGGAGGCGACGGCGGCAATGGAATGTCATACGTCGTCCTGAATGGCTCCCGGTATAGTTCCCAGTGGCGGCGGTTTGATTTCCGTCGTATTGGCTCCATGGTGCCAGTAGTGGAATCCTCTTCTGGAGAGAGGCGACTGGGTTTACGGCGAGCTGTTCCCATACTCTTCCCTGGCGGGTCTCTCGGTAGTGAAGTTAGAGTGACTGGAACTACCTTGACCTTCGGCAGCAGTGCTAGCTCGGCGTTCATCCAGTCTGACCTTTCGGCAACAGCGTTGGACGAACTCTGGTTCAGTGCCATCCTGGCACGCTTTATACAAGTCCTTAATTATCCGGTGTTCCTGGAATGCACGGCCGGGCTCCGCTCCTGACGTCACGGGTTTAATGATGTACACATGTTTAATGACGCGCACGTGTTTTCACGACAACAGCGTTGGACGAGCTCTAGTTCAGTGCCGCTTTATGTAGGTCCTTAATTATCCGCTGTTCCTGGAACGCACGCCCGGGCTCCGCTTCTGACGTCAGGGTTTAATGATGTGCACGTGTTTAATGACGCGCACGTGTTTTCACGCGCTTCTAGCATGGTCTCACTTTGTACCTACGTATATAGTTTATACAATTAAACATTTAGTGATTGGTCAGAAGAGAAAACTGGAATATCTCAGAAATGCTGTTAACACAAATACATAGCAAAAACTCTTTTGAATGAAATCGCAGATGTTTCCCTGAAAGCGTGGGGGGGGGGAATAATGAATTGCATCATGTTTTAAGTAATCATTCATTATGCGTCGTCATCGTCATGAAGAATCCTTTAGGATTTTTCCATTTCGGTTGTTTCACGATCGTGAACTTTTTTGTTTTCGATCGTTTCCATTTGTTTCGTTTTTTCGTTTCTGTCTATCCGGAAATGCTTGCCGATTGTCATTTGTTTCTTTTTTTCTTTTCTGTCAATAGTTTTTCTTACTTCCTTTTGGATTTTTTTTTCCATTTCGGTTGTGTCTCGACGGCCGCAAACGTTTCTCATTCTTTTCTGCGATTGTCATTTGGTTTTTTCTTTTTTCTTTACTTGTGATTAAAAAAATAATAATAATTTACGTACGGTTTAATAGTCGTTACACGTTCCAAATAAGAACAAAACGTTTTTCGTTTCCGTTTGTTTCCGTTTGACTTGTTTTTTTGTTTCTGCCTTTCCGGAAACGCTGCGATTGTCATTTGTTTATCATTTATTCATTTGTTTATTTGTTTTTCCTTTCCTTTACTTAAGATTTTCAAAAAACTTGTTTACGTACGGTTTAGTATTCGATCTTCTTACGGTTGAAAAATCCAATTAAGTTATTCATAATATTTTCCGAACGCCCTGTATTAGCGTGAGAATCTAATGGCCACGCTGGCGTACGTGACTTTTGCCATATTTCTCAATATTATGCCACTAGACCATACGCTGTTATTTAGTCCTACGGTATCTCTCCTTTTCACTCTGTCGTCCGGTTAAAACTGATTTCATCCTGTAACGACCCCCGTCGTAGCTATAGTTGGAGGGAACGCCATCCTCGGTCTCGCGATCATTGTTGCATCAGCGCTCGTGGCGTGCAGACCCTTTGTTTGTTGTTCGGACCTTTGTTTTATTTAGTTTAAGTTCTAAATTAGTTTAGGTTACTTATTTTCTAGCATCAATGCAAAGATTGTAAATAATTCTATCTCTGCTGTGTACCGTTATGTTTTGCACTTGACAGTACCGTTAGGTCTCAAACTTTCTTTTCACCCTCCGGAGGAATTTATGGCCGGACCGACCGAAGGATGTGGAACAACGAAAATTTCTGTAGAAAAACACGAACGAGGACAAGTATTCAATTGCCCGTTGAACTGATAAGTTGAGTTTTACATTTGTTAAGTTGTACTTTTAATTTGTTCGAAATTAAACGTGATTAACCAAAGAAGTGAAGGCTAGAAATTCGTAGCTAGAAATCATCTCAATAAGTAGTTAATTATATCACCACATACGAGTAATCCATAAAAACAATTATCAACAATAAAAGGATTGTCCCGTTTCACCGAAGCAATTAAGCAATAAACATTTGTGTTGGTGATTAAAAACCTTTGTGTTTCTCTCATGTGGTTTTTGTGATTGAAACTCGAAACGGGATCGTCCTCCAGATTTGTTGAAAGCTCGCCGAGCGAATTCAAGCTCATCTTTAAGCTTCTCTAAAGCTGGGATAAGAAACTGGTATGTCTTGTCGGCCATTTTGTGCGAATGTTCTGTGGTTAACGCTTCTCTCTCTCTCTCTACTGCTAGGCTTTTAGTGGTGGTTTTACCTCCGCGGTTTAATTGACGTCCCTGTAGGCGAAAGAAAAGGGGCCGGAATCGGGTTGCGAAACGAATCTTTTCCCCGGCATCACGACCTCCCTCCCGCCCGTGAAAGTGGACTAGACCTTTCAACACGACGCCATTTGATGAGGCGAATTACGTCATTGGCAAACTTGGAGGGAGCTCCGTCACTGTTGACAACTGCCTGACATTACTCTGGATTCTTGGATTATCAAGTCGGAATAATTAATTCAGTTTTTTTTTAATTTTGATTTATTTATTTATTTTGAGGCGTAGTGTAAACTAGAGCTCTCTATTTCACGTATATGTCAGTGCACGTGTATACGTGTAATACACGCACTATGATCTTAGTCCGTGTAATTTTAAATTTCACGGATACACGTGCAGTTACATTACACGTGTATTTAATCCAAAAACACATCCGTTGCTAGGCAACCTGGATTTGAACGTACCGAACGGACCCGTGTATTAAAATGCACGTGTAATTATATCCGTGAACACGTACAATAAGAGTTAATTACACGTGAATTAATAACACGTGTATTTAATTCGCGAATGTCGTTACACGGACTTCCGTGTACACGTGTACCTTCAATACACATTCAAAACCGTAGACTCTAGTGTAAACGAGGAGCAGATCTGCTTATCGGTTAATTTCTAACTTGAGCGTTCGCCTGATATGAAAGTTTATTTAATTACATTTCGTGTTCTTTTCATTATTTGGGACCCCTTCTGGGTCGCACTCGATATTTGTAAATTATTTTCCTTTTCGGTAACTATTTTTGAGCGTTTTTTTTTTTTTTTTTAATAAAAACAAGTGTGCTCAGTTGGTGATTTTTATTTTATTAACTTTGCTCACCTTTTGCTTTGGGGTTTCGTCGAACCCTCCCATCTCCAAGAGCTCTTAGCCGAGCGGTGCTGGAGAAACGTCAGTCACTCGCACAATTTGCTGGCTTTCAGGTAAGCAGCAATCTACGTTTCGAATAAGAAAAAGAAGAAGAGATGCGCAATTTTTCTCTGATTTAGCCACGAGTTATAAATTTTTTATTTCTAATTTCATCATCATCTAATTATTATCTAAGTACTCATCGGTCCCAAGGACGTCGCTAACTTCCCAAGAACTCAAACGAAAATTTAGTTCCTGCTTAGTCTATTTCGTCCATTTCAGTGAATCACTGCATTTGCGACACGATCATTAGAGCAAAACTCGTTTTGACGTAATTATTATTATCACTAGGTCTGACTTTTTATACAGGGTAGTTAGTCTTACGGGCAACTTGAAACACTCTCTTTTACGGACTTTTTTCGCGGTTGTGAAATGATACCTTCAAATAAAATGCACTGGCGATATCTATGAACTAAATGCACTATTTTTAAGTCGATTATTTAAACTATGACAAACGACTGGGAATTATTAATCAAAAATTTAACTAATCGAACAACTTTTTTCAAGGATATTTCATGGGATATATAAAGACCGTGGAAGAAGAAAACTAAAATGAACTAGACGGTACGCCATCTGCGATCCAGGCGGATCGTCTTGAATTACCAAGGTCGTTCCATTTTCTTGCTTAGTACGGGATCGGGACTTCGGGTGTCGCGGCAGTAGTTGCGATATATTATGCCGATAAATAGAATTCCTTTAAGATCCGATAATCTTGTAATATTCATGGAAACCACAGATCACCGAAACCATTGTCATACAATTGTCTCCAAGGATATTATGGGGTAAAAAAATTTATAAGGAGGTGGAATGGTCGAGCATTAAATATATTGTCATTAATGTCAGTTTTTTTCTGATTTTGTATGGATTGTGTTTTATGTGTAATATAATATCAGTAATTTGAGTTAATATTGTTAATTTGTTAGCTGTGTTTCGTTTTGCTGTTGTGTGTTAGTTTGTTATATATAATTTAACAGAAATTTCTTAAGTACAGTCGCAGGTAAGCCATTCACAACACATTTGAATATTTAGTGAATCTGAAGCCTGAAATAAAATTCGAAACTATAATAAAAATGTATTTCCAACCATATTAACTAAACTGATATATTTTAGAGTCGCTGTTGAAAATGGAAATTCCAAAGGGATCTCGCTCATGTTGTGTGTGCGGACATAAAAAAAGCCCTCATTCCAATTTCCAAATCCAAAAAGATTTTTGGACAAGTTTGAAGCTTGGAGAAGTGCAGTTGCAAATCCGAAACATCTGCACTTAACCAGTGAAGAAATTTTCAAGCGTTCATTTGTATGTGTGGATCATTTTAGGAGTACTGAAGATTTTGTCACTGATGGGTCGGTAAAATTAAAAAGAAATGCAGTACCTACTGTAAATTTACCAAGAGGTGATATAACAATAATCATATAATAATAATAATTATGATTTCTAATTGATAGAGAGGTTTTCCCGGGCGCTACAAAGCAACATAGATTGTGAGCCTTCCACATCTCGTACTGCAACAATAGTATTAGATATTTCAACTCCTCCTAAAGAATATCGAGATATTTTAAATGTGAGCCCAAGGAAAAGAATTACACCAATCCCCACGCAAGTGCATACGCAATCAAACATATCAGCTACAACTTCAATTGCACCTTATTTACAGCCATCAGGTAAAATTCAATTTTTTTAAATTAATTTTCATTTATAATTTTGAATTAATAAGTTGATTCAGATTTGTTCAACGAGATACAATAAAAAGTTACACAACATTATGTTAGCCTCTTAAGAGATTTTATTATTTTTTTTTTGTAGGTACTTCACTAGAATTGATGGGAATTTCCATGTTACCTTCTTCTTCCAAGGAGCCAGCTTTAGTGGCACCATTCACTGATGTGAGAGAAGTACAAGCATCTTCTAGTGGGTCACTGTACTGCAGTAAGAATGTTCTTGTCCTAAATATTATGCGTGTTTACACTTTGATATATATTTATAGGGTTTCCAATGGCGCAGGAGGTGAGTTTGAAGCATTATAGGAAAAATAACTCTCTGGGTCCTACAGAACAAGCACTGTACCAAGAAGCAAAACATCTCCAGAAAAGAGTTGCACGATTAAAACGTGAAAAAGCACAGATTTCGCAATCACTAAAAGCAGCCGAAAAGTTATCGAATAAGTTTGAAAAACTCGCAGAGAAATTTAATCCTATTCAAAAACGTTTTTTTGAAAATCAGTTTAGAAATACCGGGAAAAAACTCAAAGGACACAGGTTTACATTTCAACAAAAAGCCAATGCTATAGCAATTTGGAAGGCAGGACCAAAATCTTATAAATTTTTATCAAAATTATTTACTCTGCCATCTACAACAACTTTAAAAGCGACATTAAATAAAGTGCGAATAGAACCTGGAATTTCAAAGCCAATTTTTGAAGTTTTAAGATGACAAGCTGGAAGGATGAATAGCAAATACAGCATTTTGGAGAAGCTGATCCCTATTTTCATAAATTTATCACTTTAAGAGAATATGACGGAAAAAAAGATTGCAATATATGAATATTAATTTAATTAAGGGCCTGTTGAAAATTTATTTTTATTTACATAATATTTTTCCAACTGTAATATACAGCACATCCATTTGTAAAAGACTGGTAAGCTTTTTAAGAACAGAAATTCATTTGGAATTTGAAGAATGTCCACACGCGGAGGAAATAAAGCAGCATATTTTTATATTATTCGTGAAGATTTACATTTACAGTTATTTAAAGAAACTTGGCAATATTATTACTGGCAAAGACATTCCTCAGGTTCCAAATGAATTGGAGAAACAAATTCTCTTAATTCATGAAAAACGAAAGAAGAGAAATGTATTGTGCAAAAACTAAGAAATATGTCTGCTTTGCGTTTATTTGTTATGTATTTAATATGAAAAATAAGACTCTTTACTAAACGAGCAATCGAAAATATAGTTGTTTAATTTTAAAGGAATTTAATATCTTTGTTGTTTGTTAATTAAAGCAGGTTCTTGTCCGATGAAAATTGTATCACAAATTGTTTGAAACGCACACTGAATATGCACTAAACACTTAAGTTATCATTTTATTATATGATATCGTTAGAATTGTTGTAATTATATATAATAATAATTACAGCAGTTTCATTACATACTCTAGTTAGGTTTTACCAGGATTTCCCTAACTCATACAGTGAATACTGGAGTATATGTTAAGATGGGCCTGTCCACATCGGAAACAATATGCTTTAAATTTTGTCTACCAAGGGTAAGGGTTTCAAATATAAATTATTCTTTTACTAGAGTTTTATTTTTCATATCATTTCAACGAGCAAAACTATCACTTAAATCAGTATTTAATATGGTTATTTTATTTTAAAAGTCGACTTTTTGCGATGATTTTGTGTCAAATCAATTTCATATTATTATTTTTAAGAATTTTTTTTAGTATTACCGTATTTTTGTAATTCACACGAATTTATATAAAATAAAATATAAGTAGATTTATTAAAACTATTTGACTTTTATTTATTGTCGCAGATAACATATTATATACATACATTCACAAACATTCGTTTAATTTAATCATCTGTTCGAAGTAAACATTACTATACTTACATAGATAAAGCTATAACAATGTTTATTTTGAATGATTAAATTAAACGAATGCTTCTGAATCCCATTATATGATTGAAAAATAAAAACAAGTATTTCAAAATTGCCGCGTTAATGTAATATAGTACGGGATCGGGAAAACAGATGGCGGCATTTCGAGAACTAATGTTTTTGCACAAGATGGCTTTATATATCGATCTGCGATCAAATGCGGAACTGTCAAGTTTCAATTCGACTTTTTTAATGACTGTGGAAGAAAGAAGATCAAATGAACTAGGGGGTGCGCCATCTATAATCAAATGCAAAATTGTCAAGTTACTGCAACCTTTAATTTTTTTCTTTTCTTGTTGATGCCATTTTGGATTTTCATGTAATCGAGATGCAATAAATTCCGAGTAGTACAGAAAACGAAATTTTATTTTATAAAATATGTATTTGCTTTCACTGACCAAGAAAATTAGTACAATCAACAAATATTTCGATCGTGATTGGCTTTAACTTTTCACCTGCAGTGTAGTTAATCGAGGTAATGCATGAATGAATTAAGTGCACGAATTAGGACGATTTTTTTTAAATTTACTTTGAAATTAGCAACACTATCGTCGAGTAACCAATCCCATTGTCCCTCACGAGACGAGCGGATTTCAGAATGTTACACGCACTTGCGTCATCGCAACTCAAACACGACGACGACGGCGACTAAAAGCGAAGACAAACAACAGACAATCTCAGTTTAAAAAAAATCCTCGACACCGAAACGTCGACGTTTACACACTTCCAAAGACGAAAGAATGCAAGACGAAAACTCTAGAATACTCGCGCAAATTCCCTGCGCCAATTTAATCCAAGAACACTGGGGCGGCGATTTCGAGCTGGTTTCATCCGAGTGCGCCCAAGTGACAGGTGTTGTGGGTTTCGTGGGGGAATTCTACAGAGTGATTTTGACGGTCACGAACGGGGGGAAAGATGCGAAACAACTGCGGTTTTTCGTCAAGAGTATCTCGCAGGACCCCCTCAAAAAAGAGTTCGCCGTTTGCTCGGGGGCCCTCTTCAAAGAAGAGCGCATGTTCGGGGAGATCATCCCGCGGCTCTTGAGCCACGACATCCGAATTATCTCCCAGGCACTCCCCCGTTGCTTCCAAATCCAACCCTCGAGTCTGATAGTCTTCGAGGACCTAGAGGCTGCGGGGTACAAGACTTTAAACAACAGGACGTCCTTGAACTTGGACTGCGTCCGACTCACCTTGGACAGCCTGGCCAAGTTGCACGCTTCGATTTTGGTTTTGGAAGAGCGGTTAGGGCACAGCGTGGTTGAGGATTACAAGCGGGAATTTAAGGAAAGTTTTTATACTTTGGAGGAAGGTGGGTTTTACTCGGACATGGTACGGTCGGCGTTGAAAGGTTTGGCCGCGCAAATTGATCTGTTGTATCCGAAGGCGGGGCAGAATAGTCTGAGGGGGAAAATCGAGAGAGCCTTTGGCGATTTTCACTTGTTCGCGCTGCCATCGGAACGATTTCGGAACTCGCTGTGCCACGGGGATCTCTGGATCAAGAACTTGATGTACCAGTTCGAGGATGGCGTGCCCAAACATTGCAAGCTCGTGGATTTCCAATCGTACCGTTACAGTCCACCCGCGCAAGACGTGATGGCCTTCGTCTACTTGACGACAGATCGCGCTTTCAGGCAGAAACATCTGCGGGAAGCCCTCGAGCACTACCACCTGCGATTGGCCAGTGCGTTCAAGGAACAAGGCCTCTGCGTCGATGACGTCTTGTCGCATGAAGATTACGTGGAAAGCTGCGAGCTTTACAAAAAATTCGCAGCCGCCCAGGCCGTCTTGCACTCGCACGTCACGACTTTGACGCCCGAAGGTTTCGAGAGCTTCGGGAGCGCGCCCGGTTACAAAGAAAAATTCTTCCGGGAGGACAGAAGCGAACACATCGTGAAATGGTGCAACGCCGATCCGGTTTATCGAAGAAAAATGATCGAGGGCTTGGAGGATTTGCAGGAAGTCCTGTAGATTAATTAACATTGTAAAGTTTTTAATAAAAGTAAAAATTAAAAACGGTCGGTTCTTTTCGAACGCGTCCGGAAAGTCCCCGGATGTCTTGGAAGGTAACCATGACCCAAAAAAAAAAATTAAAAAATTGTATACAATATACATATACAAAAATAACATTTTTCAAATAAAATTTATAATCAGCTTTAAGCGCTTTCACAAAACCTCGCAGTGGCGCCATCTCGTAGAAATAAACGAATTTAATTTCTTTTCCAAAATTTTTGGTAATTATCTTCGCAATTGATTAAAAAAAAATTACAAACGAGTTGTGTAACAAAATATCTCTGAATGTACCTACATGACATTTTAAAATGACCTTGACAATCACCTCGACAATTGCATTTACAAAAATCACACAAATTAATTATAGATTATCTCTGAATATAAGAGACATTCGGAGACGCTTTTAAAATGATTTCTAAATAAATCGGAAGTGGCGCCATCTCGCGGAAATAAATGAATTTAGTTTCAACTTTTTTTCCAGAATTTCTAGCAATTGTCTTGACAATTGCGCTTTCAAGAAACACAGAAATGATTTGTACAATATAATATAAAATATAATATATATAATATAATATAAAAGACGTTCAGAGATGTTTTCAAAATGATTGCTAACTAAACCGGAAGTGGCGCCATCTCTCGGAAACAAATGAATTTAATGTTAATTTTATGCCGAAAATTTCTAGCAAATATCTTCACAACTGCGCTTACAAAAAACACATTCGGCGGTTTTAAAATTGATTTTAAAAGAATTTCGAGTGGCGCCATCTCTCGAGAGCTTTAAGTACCACTTCAACTTTTCCAAAATTTGAAACCAAACTGAACGAAAAACAATAATGCGCTTATAGTGCTGTTAGTCAGCCCTTTTTTTTAGAATTATCTATAAATAAATTGAAAATGGCGCCACCTTGTGCAAAACGAGGCTACAAATTTTTTTTAAAAAAGATTTTCAGGTTAGCAATTGACGTGATTGAGATTGAACTCGTTGATTAAACAAGAGAAACAATCTACGTTTATTTTCGTGAATTCGATGGCTTGAAAATTGATTTTAACCAAATTTAGAGTGGCGCCATCTCTCGGAAGCTTTAAGTATCACTTCAACTTTTCCAAATTTGAAACTAAACGGAACGAAAAACAATATTGCGCTTATGGCAGTGTTAGTCAGTCTCTTTTTTTTTTAGAATTCTTTATAAATAAATTGAAAATGGCGCCATCTCTTGCAAAACAAGACACTAAAATTTTTTTTCAAAAAACTTCAGGTTTGCGATTGACGTGATTGAGATTGAACTCGTTGATTAAACGAGAGAAACAATCTGCGTTGACTTCTATGAATTCGGTGGCTCGAAAATTGATTTTAAACGAATTTGGTGTGGCACCATCTCTCGGAAGCTCTATGTACCACTTCAACTTTCCCAAGTTTGAAACTAAACTGAACGAAAAACAATACTGCGCTCATGGCAGTGTTAGTCAGACTTTTTCTTTTAGAATTGTTTATAAACAAATTGAAAATGGCGCCGCCTCGTGCAAAACGTGACACTAAATTTTTTTTTCAAAAATTTTCAGGTTTGCGATTGACGTGATTGAGATTGAACTCGTTGCTTAAACAAAAGAAAAACAATCTGCGTTGACTTCTGTGAACTCGATGGCTTGAAAATTGATTTTAAACGATTTTAGTGGCGCCACCTGTCGATAATTTAAAGTGTCACGTCTGTAAATTCGAAACTGAATGGGTTACAATGTCCGAAACCAGAAGGTACGTTGGGTAAGCGATTCGGATTTGCCCACGTCGAGAAATCACTTTTTAAAGTGGCGCCCTCTTTTGGAATCTAGCGCATTTAATAATTTCCAATAGCCTTTCAACGTTTTCAAATTTAAAAGTCTACCTACTCTAGCATTTAACAGAATTAAGAAAACCCGTTTGCATTTACGGAAGATTTTAAAATGATTTGCAAGTGGCGCCATCTCGTAGAAATTAATTAATTTAATTTCTTTTTCCGGAATTATTAGCGATTACTATGACAGTTGTGTTTACCAGAAACTTAAGTCAATCATATCCGAATGTACATGATATTTAGAGACGATTTTAAAATGATCTGTGAATAAAGTGGCAGCAGCGCCATCTCGTGGAAATAAGCGAAACTAATCTTTCATATTTTTACCAATATTTTTAACAATTGCCTTCGCAATTGTATTTACACAAAAAGCGCACAAATAAATTGCATCTGAGTGTACGTGACGTTTAGAGGCGATTTTAAAATGATTTGTGAATAAAGTGGAAGTGGCGCCATCTCACAGAAATAAACTAATTTAATATTTTCTTCCAAAATTTTTAACAATCACTTTGACAATTGCAAGAATTTGCAAGAAGACACACAAATAAACTGAACGTAAGTTCATTTGTAAGTGGCGCCATCTCGTAGAAATAAATAAAATAGAATAAAAAAAATAAAATAGAATAGAAATAAAAAAATTTTTTCGGAAATTATTAGCGATTACTTTGACAATTGTGTTTACCAAAAACACAAATAAATTGTACCTCTTAATGTCAGCGACTTTCGGAATGATCGCGAACAAACTTCAAGCGGCGCGTCAGCACCATCTCATAGAGACATAAGAATTTAATTCGTTTTTTCACCAACATTTTTAGCAAGTCCATCTCCTATGACGACGTAACATCTGTTACATTCGTGGCGACTTGTCGCGTTGCCTAATCCATGATTGGTCGATTAGAGGTTAAAATGGGGCAAACAAATGAACTCAACGCGGATGCGTACTTCTGTTCTAATTACTAACTCCTTCAGAATTGATAAGACACAGTATAAACGCGAATCTAACAAACAAACAGAAATTTAAAAAAAAAACATTCAAGGCAGAAAAAAAAACAATTCTAAGTCTTTTAGTTTTCGAGATGTAAGTAACCGGTATTCTGTACGCACCGAGTTTGTCATAAATCGAATGCAATTATAAACAAAACACGTCGCAAGCGAATTAATTCGTTCGTCCGTGAAATACCTGCGCCCGTTTTGGAACATGCGTGCGCTGATTGATTCAACCTGCGGATTTTGGTCGTAATTAATCGTTCTAATAACTAAATGTTCAAAAGATGACGTGAATGTAAATGTGGCCGTGAACACGTCAACAGATATGACAAGTTCCAAGTTCCGCTAGTAAATAACAGATGGTTTAGTTGATGTACAGAATGCCGTTTCTTCTCGTAATAAAATTAGTTTGTGCGTTATTTTATGTGATATCGTATTGAATTAATCTCTCGTTTGAATTTTACACTTGTCTAAATTATTATATGTATGTATTTATTTCCTTCGCTTAAATTTTTCTTAGTTTTCAGAAATTTTCGTTTTGATTGGGTGGAAATTGGCGTCGCGCAGTCAGAAGACATACGGCCGTAAATACGACTTGGTGTGAACATGTCAAGTTCCATTCCAAATTAGTGACTAACAGGTTGTTTAATCGATGTACAGAATTCCGTTCCTTCTCTTCGTAATTTTTTTTTAAATTTGTTATATTCTAAAATTCTACACCACTTCTATGTCTAAACCTAATCCTTCTTGAGATATTTAACATTCTGTCTAAAAACTGCCGCTTTTGGGACATCCAGTATATTTATTTCCGACTAAAATTCTTAGAAATAAACGAAAATACAAAAAGAAGAAGAAGAAGAAGAGGCTGCGTAATTTCGAAAATCCCGGAAAACATACGAGTGTGTAGTGATGTACAAGGATTAAAATTTTATTCCGTATAGTACTTCCGAACTTCTGGTACGCAGCGCCACCTATACGCCAAAACAACTATTCACGTCGTTATTTTTCCCCTGCTGAGAGAATCGGGCTTAAAGAAGTTTCATTGATAAAGAGTATTACTTATTATTATTTACAACACCCAGTCTTTAAGTCATTCTCTAAAATTTCTTCTCTATAAAGAAAATTACTATTCACAGTGCCATCTGTCGACAAATAAATCAAGCTTTGTTGCTGATTGAAAAGATTTCACAAGACGTTTTACAAGACGCGATCTTCAAAATCATTCTCCCGATGACATCACGAAGTCGCAAAAATAAGCGAGCAAAATAAAATTCCTTTCCTATAAAGCGAATTACAGTTTGCAGCGCCATCTATCGACGAATAAACCAAGCTCCGTTACTAATTAAAACGAATTATTATTAGTTCTTCGCTTTACAAGACGCGGTCTTTAAGTCAATCTGTGCAAAGCGACGAAGACGCGAAATCACAAGCTTAAAGTAACAATAACAAAAGAACATTCCTTCTCCGTAAAAGAAGCGCCATCTTTCGTAGATTAAGTCAAGCCTCGTCGAGAATTCAAACGATTAATTTTTGCGAGACGCAGTCTTTAAAGTAACAAGTCAGTGCTGTGCAGGACGACGAAGAACATCGTCGGAGGGATTCAGAGCCATCTGTTGTCGAATAATTGAAATTGTTCTATGAATTGAGAGAAAAAAAATACGAACAACTTCGAATTACACACTGATTGAAAGTTAATATTTTTCAAACGAACTTCTAGAATCAATCTGCAGCGCCATCTCTTGACAGGTGAATCTAGCTGTTATTAAAAAGTTTTACTAAAAACCGCGTGTATTCATTGATTTACATCTCAATTCGTAACGCCATCTATTGACAAGTATATTTATTATAATTAAGAAAATTATACGTAATTAATTTGCAGTGCCATCTGTTTTCAAATTGATTAATTAATTGATTTCAGTTTTAAACTTTACTCTATGTAGATTTTTACAGAAACTAGAAGTTGCCAATTGTCTTCAATGTCAATTCGAAGCGCCATCTATTCAGAGCCATCTGTTGTTGAATTATATTACCGGAAATTATTTTGAGAGAATTGAGAGAGAAAAAATACCGACGGCTTCGAAGTACGCACACAAGAAACACGCTGATTGAAAAGCTGGCATTTTTCAAACGAACCTCCAGAATCAATCTGTAGCGCCATCTATTGACAGATGAGTTTAGTTTTTAATGAAGAGTTTTACAAAAAAAACCACACGTATTCAATGATTTAAATCTCAATTTGTAACGCCATCTATTGATAAGTGTGTTTATTGCAATTAAGAGAACTATACGCAACGCCATCTGTTTTCAAATTGATCAATTAATTGACTGACATCAACTTTAAGCTGTCAACAATTTCATTTACGTTTGAAAGTAGACGTTGCCAACTGACTTCAATGTCAATTCGAAGCGCCATCTATTCAGAGCCATATGTTGTTGAATAATATTACCTGTTTTTGGAAATTACTCCGTGAATTGAGAGAGAGAAAAAATTCGAACAACTTCGAAGCAGCTCACATTGATTTAAAAGCTAAGGTTTTTCAAATGAACTTCCAGCATCAGCCTGCAGCGCCATCTATTGACAGATGAATTTAGTTGTGATTGAAGAGTTCCACAAACAAAAACACACGCACTCATTGATCAACTCGTACCGCCATCTATTGACAACTACGTTTATTAGCAAGAAAACTATACGCAATTAATTTGCAACGCCACCTGTTTTCAAATCGATTGATTTCAAAGAAATTGATTATATTAATTACTCTTACGAAGAAAAACAATTTGCAGCGCCATCTGTTGACAGATGTTTTATTTTAGCAAGAGTATGCAGTAGTATTCAATTTTTCAGATGAATTTAGTTGTTATTGAAGAGTATTACAAAAAAAACGCATGCATTCATTGGTTTACATTTTACAGTTACAATTCGCTACGCCATCTATTGACAACTATATTTATTATTAAGAAAACTATACGGTATATGGCTGAACACGTGGTTAATTTGCAACGCCATCTGTTTTCAAATTAACCTCCGTCCCTTACAGAGATAAAAAATCGTGCCTAAAACCATCGCACGACACTGGCGGTTACGTTGAATGAAAACTCCTGCATTCCACAGATGCATCCAATAAAGTTTTATTATTTTATGTCTCAGAATGCGACATTCACATCCGTTAATTAAAGTAAAAAAAATTCTCAGGGGTGGATTGCATGTAAAATGAAGCGTCTTACGTTTGCACCGATGTAAATGTGATCATCGCGAGGAAGATAAAAATCGACAGTATGTAGAAATGCGTGTTAATTTCCTACAGGTCAAATGGCATGGGACACCCGGTATATATAAGCATTCATAAGAGCGGAATCAAGAATTATTTCATGTAAGGTTTTTTCGCCTTGCTTCAACAAGTTGCGCCGATCGCTTGCGTTGTTTCTTTCTCTGTTCTGACGAACACGTCAACTAGTTTTGATTTTCGCCATCTTCAGGCACCTTCATTCTGATAAGGCGCTTAAGGCGATCCCGAAACTTCTTCTTATTAATTTATACTCACCTTGACGCGCAGCTATCGGTTGTAAATCCTGATGATACCACCAGTCGAATGCTGATCTGCGTATTTATTCTTCCGGACCAACTGATACCTGCATCACGTAATTGCAGTTTCGCCGGTTTATTTGCAAAACGTCGCGTTATATTTTCCAGGCAGTGTCACAACATGGTCTTTGAAATTTTCAAATCATTCCAGTTAGAAATTTTGAAACATCTTCGCCGTAATTTGTGACATTTAGTCTGCTACGTAAAAAATATCGATTTATTCTTCCGGACCAACCGATAATTGCGGTTTCGCCGTTTCATTTACAAAAGTCACGTTGTATTTTCTCAGGCGGTGACGTAACGAAACGGTACCCTGTATACAGGTTGGCGTTTTAAAAATTACTTTCTTATTTTGAGAGATAAAGAAAAAGTTGTATCAGGTGAGTCCCTGCGTACGCTGCGTACTACTACTATTATCATCATTATTATTACCACCGCGGTCGAAACAACTAGACGACTTCAGATTATTATATTTATTTATTTAAATAATATAACAAAGGAAAGTATGTGGTATTAAATTCATCAACAAAAAAAATACTAACGTGGACAAAGCCGAAACAAATCAGCAGCTCAGAAGTAAGATAAAATAGGCCACCACAAAAAAGTTAAACAACAAAGACAAGACAAAAGAAAAAACGATTAACGTGAATTCTAAATTCATTCGATATTCCATTAGGGATTCCTATTAATGTGCCATAATCGAGTCGCCTAATAGCTGCGCCAATTGCACGCTGGTCTTAATGAATGGTATTCCGGGCAGAAGACATTGCATTATTTATTAACTTATTATCTTTGTAAGAGTGGACGATTGGCTATGATTTAGATCCATGTAGCTGCTAGGCTTTTTTCTTTCAAATTAATGCGGGCGATGTGGATTATTTAGGGCAAAAAAGTTTCCGACGCTCGTCACGACGGAACTCAGAAATAGAATCTTTTGATTTGGATTACATTTTTTTTATAAGAAAGTTACACAATCACTTTCGATTATTAATTATTATTTTGGCTACTTCAGTAGTTTTAGTTTTACTTCAAAATTAATTCGTTTTGACCGCGGCTCGACTAGTTGCAAAACTCGGCTCTCATTGGCCTGGTTAGAAACCGATTTCTTTTCGACCTCGGTACGTGTATTGAGAAAAATCATTGATTGGTTCTTGAATCTGCGTGGCTTCGAACTGATCTATTCAGACCGCGGTCCGTGTACGACTGAAACAATTTCATCGCAGCAATTAGGTTTGTCAGGTGAAACTTATCAGGAAAATATTATTTAAATGAATAAATATAGCAACCTGAAGTCGTCTAGTTGTTCTAGCGAAAAACAACATTCATTTTCCATACATCTAACCATCTCTTGCTTTCTTTTGTTTCTTGTCGTCCAATTAACTCACTCCATTATTAAAACAAAAATAATACAACAGAAATAACATGGCGCCATCTATGTAAATCTTGTCCGACTGCAGTTTTCTCGCCGCGAAATTTAAAATTATTTTCTTTCCTTTATTACGGCGTCTGCATTTTAAGCAGAAGAACAAGAATTATCGATATTCTATTATTTCTCGTTAATTTCATTCGTTTTCCATTCATCTAACCCTCTCTTGTTTTCTTTTGTTTCTTCTCTTCCGCCATTAAAATAAAAATAATACAACCGAAATTACGTGGCGCCATCTATGTAAGTCTTGTCCAATTAATTTTTTTTCGGCGCGAAATATGAAATTACTTTTTCGTTATTTACTGCGCTTGTATTTCAAGATGAAGTAGAACAAGAACAATTGTCGAGGTCCTTTGTTTCTCGTTCTCGTAAAGAAACAAAAAGAAACTTTAAACAGCAGAGAATTAGATGCATAAAAACGAAATTTAATGCATCTAATTCTCTGGTACATTTAATTTTTTTTTGTTTTTACTCATCAAATTAATTCCGTCGTTAAAACAAAAACAATGCAACCGAAATCATATGGCACCATCTATATAAATCTTAACCGACTACGGTTATTTCGGCGCGAAATTTGAAATTCATTGCTTGCGGTTGTATTTCAAGAGGAAGAAGAATTATCGAAATCACTCAATTCTAAACGAAATTCCTCGTATACTATGCGTTAATATATTTTTTTAGATAAGGGGAGGCTATGAAAAACAAAATCAGAGTCTTAGCTTGATTCGAAACTTTTATTCTGACATTTGCTTCCTGACCCCTGTCAAATCTGTTAGTTGTTTAAACGCTCTTGAACACTATAGTCATGGGTCAGCAAGCAATCCAACCGGTATTTGAAATTAGTCGTTATCATGTTAAAGAGTTTTAACAAAGCCTTATGTATTCGACTGGAAGATTTTTTTCTACTATCGCCAAATGTATCTTGACATTTCAATTTTGACATAAGTTAATTTGATTTAAGCTACGACTTAGGTTTTACTTTTCATAGACTCCTCTAATCTTAAAAATATATTAACGCATTGTATGTAATCATATAATTCACACACATGATATACACACCAGCACACCTAGGCGAAAAGTAACGCCATGCAACAAAACGAAACGGATATGTGTGTTGTCCATAAATAGGTAAATAAATGATTGTATAAATTATAAGTACATCCTAATTCCCGTTTCGTTTTGTATAAATTTAAGTACTTCCTAATTTTATTTCAAATAATTTAGCGACCGGTTTCGATTTTACATCATCATCTATCATCATCATCAGATATAACGTAAAATTTGAAAAAGCACATTGGTTGGAGGGAAGAAGAAAACATATCTAAATCCAAACCATGCGCAGACATTTTCTGCGTGGCAAATTCAAAATAAGTTTCATGAAATTTATGGATGCTACGAAATTTTTCAATGAAATGAAATTTATGTGTACATGAAATGTTTCGGCTTTACAACACTACACCCTTTATATTAACAATGGAATACCGCGACCTTAACCTTAATACATTTCAACTGCTTTAAATAAACGACTTCCCGCCGGCAAGCATCACTAAACGCTTCAAATGAATATCATACGAACCCATTTTGTAATTTATTACAATACTCGAGTTACGGCCTCCAATTGCTCACTTGTTTTTTTCTTTTCTTTTTATTGGCCTTATCAAGCGTTATCGGACTATAAATAATCGCAAGCAATTTCTTCGCGCACAATGGTGTTTGTTTCCAGTAACCGCAATGAAAACAAAATCAGATTTCCTACGCTTTAGTTGCTGAGAGCGAATCGCTTCAAGATGTTCCAAGTTCTATCGCTCGACGACTGCCACAGACTCGTCGAGCAAACCCTCGACGTTTCGACCTACAAACTGCTCGGGTTCAGCCTCGACCCCCTCGAAGGAAAATCGGGATTCATGGGCGAGCACGCCATCCTCCGCATTCGGTTGAGCTGCGCCGAGCTGAGCTTCTTCGTGAAGAGCATGCCCGAAGTGGAGTCCCAGAGGAATTTCATATGCGACACGGGCGCTTACGTCAAGGAAGAGAGGATGTTCCTCGAAATCATCCCACGTTTCATAAACCACGGCATCAACATGATCAACGAGTGCGTGCCGAAATGTTTCCTCGTGCAACGATCGGAAGTGTTCGTGTTCGAGGATTTAACCGCACGGGGGTACAGGATGTGGGACCACAGGGATTCATACGATTTGGCCAAGGTTAAGGTAATAGATCAGTTTATTTTGTAGCGGCACCGGCGATTAGGTAACTATGCATCATAGGTCCGTTTACTTGCTCGAATCAGTGATGAGCAGGGTGGCGTCCTATTTGTGGGAGGGCGTTTGCTTGCTCGAATCAGTGATGAGCAGAGGGTGGTTGCCTTAGCGGCCATAATGATTTTAATTAAATTGCAGGTTGCTTTGGCCGCAATTGTTAAGTTGCACGCCAGCGCCCTAATCCTGGAGGAAAAGCTCACCAAGGCTCGTTCGGAGCCCTACAGACTGATCATGGATTTCGAGTTGGAATTTCGCGAGACCCTCTACACCCAGAACGAAACTTCCATGGCGCTGTTGCAGGCCGCCAAGAAAGGGGTCTCCACCCACATAGATCTATTCCCCAGCTCCACTTCACCCCTGCCCCCGAACGAGTTCAAAAAATTGGCGCAACGCCAAATCGAAAGTCTGCAGGAGTTCATTAAACCCTCCCGACAATTTCGCAACACCATCTGCCACGGGGACCTTTGGGGCACGAACCTGATGTTCAAATTCGACGATGGGGGTGAGCCAATCAACTGTCGCTTGGTGGATTTCCAGCTGTATCGGTATTGCCCCCCGGCTCAAGACGTCATGGCTTTCGTTTACTTGACGACCGACCGCGAATTCCGGGAGGCCCATTTGGAAGACGTCCTCCTCTATTACTACGAGCAATTGAGCGGCGTCTTGCTCACCCATGGAATTCGAAACGAAGAAGTCGTCCCTTGCGAGGAGTTCCGGGAAAGCTGCGAGCATTACAAGGCGTTCGCGGTTACGCAGGCGGTGATGTACTTGGAGACGACCTTGATGACTCCGGAGGAGCTGCTCCAGTTTTTTTCCGTGCCCGGGTACAGCCAAAAAATACTTTTCGAAGACAGGAGTGAGCTAATCGTGCGGCTGTGCCAAAGCGATCCGGTTTATAGAAAAAGACAGCAGGAGACCATAAGTGACCTTAGAGAAATATGCGAGCAACTGTACCAAAACAATAAATAGTCAGCAGTTCAAAATTTAGCAAATGTATGGAATAAATTGGAAAACTTTAATCCTTCAGATTCTGAGCGCAGTTAATGACGAGAGCGCCACCTGAGTGATTTTCCTCTAAACCTTTCGAACCAAACTTTTACCAACATTCTGATTTCACGGTGCTCCTAATAAAAAAAAAAAGTTTTGAGTATGAATGTAATTCATATTACGCGGGGGGAGATACACTGGAAACAAATTTTATTCAATAAAAGCTACAGGGTGAGCCAAAATGACTGATACGTGTAAAGTTGCAGCTCAGTTTTCTTATACCCAAAAATAATATTTACTTACAAGTAACTCGTGTCTAAATAGAAACCTGGTCAAGTAGGCTACAATTAGTAACTTTGCTATATAAATGCAATGGAAAAATTCTCGATCACAACCCACTTGACCAGGTTTTTATTTAGACACTTGTTATTTGCCAAAGTCCATGTACATACGACGCATGCTATTTGACAACATTGACTTTGACAGTTCTTGCAAGTAGATATTAGTTTTGGGTATAAA
Organism: Dorcus parallelipipedus; assembly: GCA_958336345.1. Lineage (NCBI taxonomy): Eukaryota > Metazoa > Arthropoda > Insecta > Coleoptera > Lucanidae > Dorcus > Dorcus parallelipipedus. The sequence continues at coordinate 9,068,819 of OY284477.1, forward strand.
TTACCTGAGCTGCAACTTCACACATGTCAGTCATTTTTGCTCGCATTGTACAAGCAATACACGTAAAAACACGTTCATTAATGATTGAGCGGCGTTTGAATTTAGCGCCAGTCATGTTAGCAATTTTCTTCTTCCAATAACTATGTTCACCGGAAATAAGCCGCTTGCGCTTAGCTGTTTCAGCGTTTATTTTGTAAGCGGTAATTTGGTGGACGCGTAATAGATCAACGGTTCATCTCAACATTCTTGAACATGTTTGTAAAGAGTGTTTTTTTTCTTTCAAATCTGTCGTCGAAATTGGCCATGAAAATTTCATTGTGAACCATCATTTGGATATTACAAAATTCGTGTCATCTGCGTAGATTATTGTTTTAGATGGTTTTTGGCAGAAACAAGGTAGGTCGTTTACGAAAAGCGAGAATAACACTGGCCCTAAAATTGAACCTTGAGGAACTCCGGCATTGACACATAATTCAGTTGAAAGACAATTACCATTTATGACTTGTTGTTTCCGTCTAGTAAGGTAAGATCTTATCCATTCGTTAGATAAACCTCTTATGCCGAGGGTTTCTAATTTCTGGCAGAGTAAGTTGTGGTTCACCGTGTCGAAAGTTCTGTAATCAATTTGTCAATTTCCTTTCATTATCGACTGTCAATTGTTTTGTTTTGTTTTTCACTATTAATCACCTTTTGTTTTCCTTAAGACAAAGTCAAAACTCTTTACATATTATGTATTTCATAATCATAGAAAATTGTAAATGGCTCTTCGTTTTTTAATTTTTAATTTTCTGCTTATTGAGAAATTGTTTTTTTTTGTTGCCGTAAATTTTCTCTACTATTCGGAAAAAAAATGAAAGTTATGTCTGATTATTATCGTAACCGCAAAATTTTTTTTCGTTTCCAATTTCCTCATCGATTACCTTTTTGTTGTCGCTTTTTTTCTACGTTGTTTTTTCATTCTATATTTTTCTTTACCTTCACCAATTTTTTTATATTAGAAACAGTTTAACAACAGTCTTTCGCTTTGCTTAAAGAAATTTTCACGAAATTATTAATTACTGCTTAATTTGGTGCTGTTTTTCTTTCACTGTCTGTCTATCTTTCTTGATATTTTATTTTGCAATCTTTTCTCCTCATTGTTTTCTGTCATTCTTTAATGACGTCTGCTTTCTGTTTCCTTTTTTGTTCTACTTATAGCGATGAGTTATCCATTTTCCTAGATGGGCAATTGTTATTATTTGTTATCTTAATCGTAAGTGATAATTTTTTGATGAAATTTTCAAGTTGACTTAAACTTAAACATCTTAAATTGAGTGCTTTGAAAAGTTCTACATAATCGTAAGTACTTTCTGATTTTGTTAAAAACGAAAGTGTATGGCAAAATTTCACTGTCCCCCTTATTTTCCAAAAAGAAAAAAGAGTATCCAAGAATTGAAGGTGAAATTCTAATAATTGAATCAAATTTTTTTTACACCGTTAAAAATTAAATTAAAATCTACAATTTTAATTTATTATAGATTTTGTTTTGAAGTAATCTTACTTTTGAGTCATTGGGCGTAATTTTTTTAAAATTCCTTTTTACGTCAATTAAATATGAATGTCCAAAAATTAAGGCAAATCTCAAAATACGTAATTTTCTTAATAGGTACATCAAACGTACCCAAAGCCTTTAGCAAAAATAGGAAGCGGGTTTTGTCAACAAAATTTAAATGTGCAAATTATAGTTAATTAGACAGATGTGCAATTCAAAGTAACAAATTGATGTGTTGCAAGAAAAATGCTGAAATGTTGCTAAATTGAAGAACCTCATGAAGGGTCATTCGTTAACGTTAAATTTTATAAAATGGATAAAAGTAAACAATAACGGACCTAATGCAGATTCTCGTGGGACACCTGCGTTGAGATATCTTGTCGTCTAGTGAAACACATAAATTAGGTAATTAGGTAAAGGTAAGTGGCATTGTGAACATGCCACATGAATGTTGCCAACTACAATTTGTCTTCGTTTATCTATGATGTTAAAAATTGCAAAGTATTTTCGAAAATTACGTGTAAAAATCATGAACTAACTTCAATAATTCAAACGAAATGCTAATTTAAAATAAATATTTTTTAGTAACACAAAAAGGTATTTAAAAAATTCGCAATAAATTGTGCAATAAACTTTCGCAAAAATTAAAAACGTTATGAAATTGATACGAGGAAAATTATTATATTAATTAAAGACATAAATAAAACAACTGTGATGATCTGAAGATGGTCTGATAGGTTGAACGACGAGTTTCTATTTTTTTATCTTAATTTTAATTGTCTTACATTTTTACAGCATTCGAAATTTATTTGAAATTACTAAGCTTCATATTTGACGTTTAAACTTGCAATTCCTAACCTTGCTTTCGAGGTTTCGAACTCAACATTGCGACAGGACAACACGAGAACGTAATCTATTGCAATAAACGAAAAATTACGATAAGAATGAGATCCGTTGTAACAATGAAAACAGACAATAAGAAAATAACAAACGAAACCTTTCGGATTAATCCTCGAAGCCGAACAGCGCCATCTATCTTCGTTGGCGCCAAACATATGAAACGTTGGTGTTTTTATTTACTTTGAAAATGAGCTTTCCTTCAAGAAAGTGGAATGGAAACAATCGCACCTTTTTTTAATGGTTTTTGTCTCAACAAGAAAACAAATGACAGTCGACACTCCCTGGTCGACACGTCGCGTAACTAGAAGGCTTCTATTTACAAAACGTTTCGACGTTTCTGTTAATGAGCAATAGAAAAAGAAATGCTCTTAAAGTTGACGGAAATTTTTGAAATCGAACAGCGCCATCTGTCTCTGAAAGTGGCGTCTGCATATCACAGCGCCATCTATCGTCGTACACTTACAATGTACGTATTTTCATATGTTTCAAATGAGAATTGCCCCCTCTGAGGGAGTGCATTGAAAACAATCGAAGATTTCATGATTTTTGTTTCAGTAAGGAAACAAAAGACACTCGCTAATACGGCGATGCGGTGAAACAATATGACAGAAGAATCACAAACTGTTTGCACATTTGAATGAAAATGATTCTTAAAAAAAAAACTTGATAACTTCTATAACTTTCAGTAGATGGCGCTACACATCGCCTATTTTCACAAAAATAAAACTTGGTAACTTAAAAGAAACAAAAAGGCAACTGCTTCAACTTTCAACAGATGGCGCCACATCATTGCACGGAAAGGCCTACTTGCTTATGCATTATTTTCGTAAATAATGTTCAAAGGACGAGCAATATGACAGTGAAATCATAAAATGTTTATAAGGTGATTCCTCACTGATAACTGCTACAACCTTCAACAGATGGCGTCATATCGCCTATTTTCACAAAAATAACGTTCAAAAGACAAGCTACACGACAGCAGAATCATTCGTGAATGTGAATGAAAATAAATCTTAAAAAAAAAACGATAACTGCTATAAGTTTCAATAGATGGCGCCACATCGCCCGTTTTCAAGAAAATTATGTTCAAGAGACAAGCAATATGACAGTAATCGTAAAACGTTTGTATGTTTGAATGAAACTAAAACTTGGTAACTTAAAAACAAAAACAAAAATGGTAACTGTTTCAACTTTCAACAGATGGCGCCACATCACTGCGTGGAAAGGCCTACTTCCATAAAAATACTGTTCAAAGGACAAGCTATATATGACAGTGGAATCATAAAACGTTTAAAAATTTGAATGAAAAAAAAAATTTCTTTCTCAAACAACTGATTCTCGATGGATAACTGCTAAAACCTTCAATAGATGGCGCCTTATCGCCTTATTTTCACAAACATAACGTTCGAAAGACAAGCTACATGACAGCAGAATCACTTGTGAATTTGAAAGAAAATAATTCTTAAAAAAAACTTGATAATTGCTATAACTTTCAATAGATGGCGCCACCTCACTTATTTTTACAAAAATAATGTTCAAAATACTGCGTGATACACATTTACAACAAATAATCAAAATTGTGGTGCGTTCACAATAAGCACCTTATCCCTTCATAATTATTGTAAACTGTTTGCCGAATCCTTTTTGTGAACGGAAGTAGGGACAGTGTTATGGGGGGGGGGGGGGGGGCAAAATCCTCCTTGTCTATATTTTCGCAGTATCATATCGTTTCCGCCACTGTGCGAATTGTGTTTGATTCACTTGTACAGTTCCATAAGCCCCTAAGAACCTCCCTCCGATTTTTTAATAAATGACCATGCAACTAAAATAAGCATTAATATTATTTTTTTATTATTAAACGACAAAAGAGGAGATATTATAGGCTGCCTAAAAGCGCGCCTATTTCTTAGACATTAACTGCCTATTCGCCTGCCTAATTCAGGGCTTAAAAATCCGGGCTTTACTAATCAAAACTTAAACTTGACGACGGCAGTGTACACGTACACAACATCTTCATTAAAAATTACTTTTATTATTTTCCTTTCGATATTTGCAATACATTTACAATTGATCATGCGCGCCCTTAAACTTCGCCGCCGCAGTTAGACGGATTCTTATTTTCAATTCCTTCAAGTTCAAAGTTTGACAAATTTCTTATGTTTTAATAAACATTTTAATTGCTCAACGACGACCTTCATCTTCCAAAATGTTGACTTACTTCTTAAATTATTTTCGCAGTGCGCGGGTGCACCCAAACAAGTCTCGCCTTGATCAATGTTCAAATATAATTCGTCAACAAATTTCAAAATAGCAGCGAGGGTAGAGCGACCTTTACGAAAGCCGAATTGATTATTATTAAGTATTTTATGTTTGTCTAGAAAATTTAATAATTTAATGCTGACGATTTTTTCAAGAACTTTAGAGAATGTGCTTAGAGGAGAAATAGATCTGTAATTTTCTCTTTGTATTTTTGGGCCGCTTTTATGTATGGGTCTGATTTGGGTTATTTTTAGTTTCGCGGGAAATATTCCTTGACTAAGTGAATTGTTTATTATTGCTGTAAGTGGTGTTATGATTTCGTGTATGCATTGCTTTAATAAAAATTGACTTATTTCATCATAACCAGTACTTAGACTTGATTTTAGTGAAGATATAACATTCAATACATCTGATTCAGTAATAGGACTAAAAAAGAAAGTGTATCGATTATTGGGTATATTGAAAATTTCCTCATTTATTCTGTTAGGTTTTTCTAAATTCTCTTCTATACTATTAAAATACTTATTGAAATGGTCAGATATTAATTTTGAGTCTTTGATTACTTGATCATTAATTTCCAGGTGTATATCATTTTTTGTGGTTAATTTTTCTTGTGTTTTAATTATATTCCAAGCTGTTTTAGATTTATGGTTTGAAGATGACATTAATGAACTGTAATATAGTTGTATCACGGACAAGAACCAGCTTTAATTATGTAATATATTTGTTTAGCTTTGGAAATTACCTTTTTGTAAATGGCTTTATATCGTCTATAATGAGTTTTAATTAAATTATTATTAATTAAGCTTAAGGTATACAAATCTTTCAGCGTTTTAGAAGATGTCTTTATCCCTTTAGTTATCCATTTACATGATTTATTATTTTTACTATTTGTATATCTGAGAGGGAAAGCTTTATAGAAACTATTCATTATTACCTCCATAAACTTATCATATTGCATATTTACCGGCTTGCAATTTATTATTTCACTCCAATCTATTTCTTTCAATAAGTTTTTGAAATTTACTATATTGAGTTCACTTTTTACTTGACGAAAAGGAATCTTGAATAGTACACAATTAGATCTTTGTTGGCAAAAGAATATGGATAAGATTTGTGCACTGTGATCAGAAATGCCATTGGGAATAACCGAGCTTTCAATTAATTCAGTCGGATAAGATACACAAATATTGTCAATGCAATTATTGCCGCGAGTAGCTGTCAGGATAGTTGGTGTTAAGTTATATGAATTTAATAGATCTTTGAGTTTGTGTAAATTATTGGATTCGAGGAAAAATTAAAGGTTAAAATCACCACAAAGTATTGTATAGGAGTTTTTAATATTGCTAGTAATTTCTAAAGCTGAATTTAATTTATTTAAGAATATCTCAAAGTTTCCGTTACCACTTCTGTAGACAGTTAAGATAATAAATTTGGCATTATGTATCGAAAATATGGCAGCAACACATTCAAAATGAAGCTCGACCGATAATTCTTAAATTGAATATATTATTGTTTGCTAAGTGACTTTTTGCCAGAATTACAACCCCACCATGCGTATGCGTTATTCTACTGTAATGATTGATCACACGATAACCTTCTAAATTTATAGTAATTACGTCATTATTTAAAATCCAGTGTTCACTGAAACATAGTATATCACAATTTGAGTCGCTAAGAAATACTTCCAACTCTTCTAATTTGTTACTTATGCACTGGATATTTTGATGGAGAACGTTGATTAAGTTGAATTTTTCCGTGGTCTTCCCATGATTAAAAAATTTTCTTCGCTTGCATGATCTTGACTTTCTACATTTGACACTTTACTGGAATCAAGAACTTGGGAGATGCCGGAAGAAGGGATAAAATCTAGCAACAAACGACTAATTCTTCTTTTGGTGCTTAATTTTAGGTGTACTCCATCAAACGTATAATCTTCAATCGACGTTACCGTATTAACACAAAAAACTTGAGCATGTTCATATTTGTAGGCTAGATTATAGATTTTGTAATTAACGTGCTCAATTATATTGTTAAGTTGTTTGTTGTTACAGATGAAGGATATAGTAGATAAAATAATGTTAGTGTGAATGGTATTTAGTATTACAGATTCAAATTCCTGTAACAGTTTACTAATAGATTCGCTATCGTAACATTGATAAATGTCGTTTATCCCGGCTAACAAGTAAATACAATCAGATTTGCCGAAGTTCTTTGTCAGCTGGTTGACATTTGCCAGTACGTTGTTAAGTTTGGCGCTAGGTTTAACTATTCCAACCACTGAAGAGTTCGGTAAGAGATCGCTAAAAAAAGAGCTCATATATCTGCCGTGGCTATCGCTTAAAATTAGTACTTCGTGACGCATTTTTTTGACATCTGCAGTGCTAATATCTGCCGGTTTGGATGTGATAGATATCTCTGGCTCTGTTTCTTTTAAAATAGTTACCCTGCAATTTGTCTCATTTGTTTGCGTTTCGGTTTCTGATTGTTCAATTTCTTCTGTCTGCGTTTCAGTTTCTGATTGTTCCAATTCTTCTGTTTGCGTTTCAACCGTGGAACGGACAAGTGAGCTTGGCTTTATTTTATCTAGGATTTTTACTTGATTTTCTATGATTAGCTTATAGCTATCTATTTGACTTCTTAATGTATTCACTACTCTTTGTAAAGTTTCATTATCTTCTTTGAGCATAATGTTTGCACTCTCACATTCTGCAAGCTTATTTCTTAGTATTTGGGTCATTTCTATAGAGTTAGCCTTCGAGTCATTTTCTCCTTGGTAAGATAAGCTTATGTAACTTGTATTTTTTGGGCTGTCACTGGGTTTATTAACCGACGGTTGAGATTTCTTGTCTTGTTGCTTAGTTCTTATTAGTCCCGATCGTGTTGAAGACATGGTGTAGCAGGTTTTTTGAGCGCAGTGCGAAGAAAAACTGGATCGTTTGTAAAAATACTTGGTCGTTTTGTTTTATGAAAACGTCTACTTACACTACTCTAATAAATTATTTAGCGTAATCCTTTCTTTTATCTATTAGTAAGGAGACACATTAAACACAACATTCGTTCAACACCAACACCTCAATTCCATTTACTCAATTCAATTACTTTCATGAAAAATTATAAGGCAGGAGTAAGGTAGCTATGGGCGTTCCAAGCCAATCCTTTATGGAGATTTTACATTGACCTATCAAACTTGCATGTATGGTTGCCTACCGTCACCGCATCGACGTATGCAGAAATTCCCTATGTGCAAGGCGCAGGAACGACGCGACGTGTGTAGAAGTTGCCTATGTGTAAGGCGCAGGAATCAAACTTTTTTTCGATCGAAAATAATTTTCATTGAGGTTCAGACTCGGTGCCAATCGTTTACTAATCGTCCATCTAAGTAACGGCTGTGAAGCCAGTTGAGCATGTATGTTCAAAAGGTAGTAAAAAAAATTAAGAAAAAAAATCTTTTCCGTGAGCATTTTCAGTTGTCTTAATCAAATTTTCGCTATCGTATTTTTAGATTCAAATATATACCAAATCAATTTTGCACTCGGGCGACCATCTACTCAGGCGCGGCCCTGGATCTAGCCTTTCAAGGCTGTCGCGTCAATTAAAACAAAAACTCGTTTTGACGTAACGCAAATTGCTCGCTGTAGCGCAATCCAACAATAAAACTAATAATTAAATCGTTTTTATAAATCGACATTCACGCATACGCCGTACGTTTTTCGTCGGCAGTGTACACACACGTATGCCTATGGACGGCGATATCTGTATACTATTTAAACAAATGAATTAGGGCAAACTTTTTTTTTTCTGTTACTTTACACAAAAATTAGCAACATTATTGTCGAGTAACGATTCCCATTGTCCCCCACGACGGATTTCAGAACATCAAACACACTTGCGTCACCGCAACTCAAACATGACGACCGACGACGACTAAAAGCGAAGACGAACAACTCTCAGTTTCAACAAATTCTCGAGATCGCAACGTCGACGTTTGCTTCCAAGCGCAAGAGTGTATGTAAAAAAAAAATGCAAGACGAAGCCTCTAGAATACTCGCGCAGGTTTCCTGCGCCAGTTTAATTCAAGAACATTGGGGCGGCGATTACGAGTTGGCATCATCCGAGTGCCACCGAGTGACCGACGTGGTGGGTATCATGGGGGACTTTTACACCGTAACCTTGACCGTCACGCACGCAAACGAAACGGAACGTCTGCGGTTCTTCGTCAAGAGCATCTCGCAGGACCCCGGCAACAAAGAGTTCGCCGTCTACTCGGGGGCCCTCTTCAAAGAAGAGCGCATGTTCGGGGAGATCATCCCGCGGCTCTTGAGCCACGACATCCGAATTATCTCCCAGGCACTCCCCCGTTGCTTCCAAATCCAACCCTCGAGTTTGATAGTCTTCGAGGACCTAGACGCTGCGGGGTACAAGACTTTAAACAACAGGACGCCCTTGAACTTGGACTGCGTCCGACTCACCTTGGACAGCCTGGCCAAGTTGCACGCTTCGATCTTGGTTTTGGAAGAGCGGTTAGGGCACAGCGTGGCTGAGGATTACAAACGCGAATTCAAAGAGAGCTTTTATAAAGCGGAAGAAGATGGAATGTTTTCGGAGGTAAAAAGGTCGGCGTTGAGGGGTTTGGCCACGCAAATTGATTTATTGCGCCCGAAGGCGGGGCAGAATCTGAAGGGGAAGATCGAAGAAGTCCTCGGCGTTTTTCCCTCGTTCGCGCAGCCATCGGAACGATTTCGGAACTCGCTGTGCCACGGGGATCTCTGGATCAAGAACTTGATGTACCAGTTCGAGGATGGCGTGCCCAAACATTGCAAGCTCGTGGATTTCCAATCGTACCGTTACAGTCCACCCGCGCAAGACGTGATGGCCTTCGTCTACTTGACGACAGATCGCGCTTTCAGGCAGAAACATCTGCGGGAAGCCCTCGAGCACTATCACCAGCGATTGGCCAGTGCGTTCAAGGAACAAGGCCTCTGCGTCGATGACGTCTTGTCGCATGAAGACTACGTGGAAAGCTGCGAGCTTTACAAAAAATTCGCAGTCGTCCAAGCTGCCTTGCACTCGCACGTCACGACTATGACGCCGGAAGGTTTCGAGAACTTCGGGAGCGCGCCCGGTTACAAGGATAAGTTCTTTCGGGAGGACAGAAGCGAGCACATCGTGAAATGGTGCAACGCCGATCCGGTTTATCGACGAAAAATGATCGAGGGCTTGGAGGATCTGCAGGAAGTCCTATAGATTAATTATTGTTGTAACGCTTTTAATAAAAGTATAAATTAAAAATGGTTGGTTCTTCTCGAACGCGTCCGGAAAGTCCCCGGATGTCTTCGAAGGTACCTATGACCTAAAAAAAAATTGTGTCACGCCACACAACGAGACTAACGCAAAAAAAATTAATAAATGACGACCAATTGAGAAAAATAAATGGCAATCAACTTAATGAAAAACAATCCACATTTAATCATCGTCAATTAAGAAATAAACTCACAAAGAAAAGTAGTTGACAATCGACTAATAAAAAAGAGTCAATCACCTAACGAGACCAACGAAAAAATAAATTAATAAATGTTTTTAAAGAAGTTACTCAAGAGTAATCAAAGCTTTCCTGAAATCATTCTTTTCTATTCCCGCTCTTTTATTATTCCTCTTCTTCTTTGAGCTTCAGGTCTTCTAAATTCTGCCGACGTTGAACCATGGATTCCTGGGAACCTTCTCAAGTCTCTCCAGTTTTCAAATTGTCTGCGAGAAACTGCCAAACTTTCTTGGGCTTGCCCAGTCTCGAGTCGCTTGACAACCTCGCTTTTCCGCGTGTAACCACGCAGGGCAGAAATTATTTATCGGCACTATGTGATCGTGACCTTTTCATTCATTGACTAATGCTTATGTCATGCGCCGCGTCCTTAACGCCTTCTGACTTCGCTGCGCGCTACCGCGCCATTTCTCGTTCAACTCTGGTGATGTGTGTGTACGCTTGGTGAATTAACGGAGCCCTTGCTTAGGGATAAGGAGAGCTCATCTACGGCTTTGTCGGAATAAATTTAAGGACCACCGAACGAGTTTCGGGGTATTTTAAACTAAATACCAAGCTTGGGATACTTTCAAACCCAGGTAAAAATAAGCGAATTGTCTGAATCCATTCTTGACGCTAACGGAACTTCTGTCTCTCTTTAGGCTTCCAGTTTCAGTATCAGTTTTAGTTCTGCGAATCTCCGTGGGACGCAGTCCAGGCGTTTTTCGAGCCTTCTAACAAAAAGGGAGTCTCGCCCTGCAAAACCGGTTCGATCCAACGCACCAGCGTTGGAAACGACAGACAGGTGGCGTTGCGATAGCCAACTTCACGCCAACGATCAAGATTGACAGTTGACCTCGACCTTGCCACTGTCGGTAATTTCGTGAGTTTTATTTTGATCTTCAAATTTTGACCGGTTCATGCATGCGTTTTCGGAGAACGAATTTCGGCCTCTTACGCGCTTTTGAATTCGTGGGCATACCGCCGTAGTGTAAATAAAACGAATTATAGTAACTTACTGTTTAATTAGCGAAGCAAATGCTAACCTTTTGAACGATTCTTGAATCTTTACTATATGTTTCGCTTTGTGGATGTATTGTACCTGTGTGCATCATATTTAATATTGTTTAATTAAATTCGAATTAACTTTACTCTTGTGTTTATGTTTACACCTTCACGTACCAGTGAGTTAAACCAAGCCTCTTGTTTTGTTTCGGCCTTCTGCACGACCGAGACAGTTCGGGAACGCTGTCGAGGTCATATTAAACCAGCTGGGTTTAATGTTCGACCTGGTGCCCTTAATTAATAATATCTTTAAACACCCATCCTTTAATATTGTTTAATTAAATTCGAATTAACTTTGCTCTTGTTTATGTTTACACCTTCACGTACCAGTGAGTTAAACCAAGCCTCTTGTTTTGTTCTGGCCTTCTGCATGACCGAGACGGTTTGGGAACGCCGTCCGAACCAGCTGGGTTTAATGTTCGACCCGGAGGCCTTAATTAATAACAACTTTAAACACCCATCCCTTCTCACTGTTGCTAGCCGAGGGGAAAGCTGGTGAAAGATACAGCGCAGACTTGTCATCAAGTCGAGGTAAGTTTTAGAGGCAGTCAGTTTAGTGTTTTTTTGGTGGATTCTAAAAATCTTGGTTCATTTATCTCAGTGAGTGGGGGTGGGGTCTTGATGGGGCGTGACGATTAGCCAACGAAATGTTTCCAAATGTTGCGAAGAAAAAAATTCTTCCAAAATGACAACCCCAACTGGTTCTTTAACTAGAAAGCACCTTGTAGAATAACTTTTTAATTAATTAATTAATTTTTATTTTATCTTTTGTAAATCAGCAACAGCGGACTCTTAGACAAGTATGTAGTACTTAACTGGTGACTTTATTTTAATCACTGCCACCATGCTTCTGGATTTCGTATGCCGCCATTTGGGACGAACTTAATTTACCCTCCCATAAGCTTGCAGTCTTTCAGGTGATTGCAGCTTCGGGTGTTGTGAAGGAGAAAACTGTGTCAGAGTTGAGATTGTTAGGATGTTTGGAAATATTAAAAGTTTTCCAGAAATTTGTAAATTTTTAAACATCCAGTAATGTGAAGAGTTAACATGAGCTGTCATCGTCGGAACGGCTCATTGGCTATTCGTCACGCCCCCCACCAGCCCTGTCAACGTTCGTTTCGAGCTCCTACTCTCACCATGCCTATAAATAGAACAACCCCAAACACGCTATAGTCAATCTAGAGCCAATCTTCCTATCAGCCACAGCCATTATCTCTGCGAGGATCAATTTTCTTTTTTTAACATTTTGATTTTCAGCGTTCCATAAATATTAAAACTGGCAGACTGTTAACGTGTTCTATTTGTCTAATTGTCTTCCATTTATTATACGTTTCAAGGGAGAGACTTGGAAAATACCCACGTCGTTAAAAGCGCGTCTTGAAAAGTTGCCAGCAACTTTGTTCCCCAATTATTATTGTTAGTAAACATAACTGACTTTATTGATGTCCCGAAAGGTGGCGCATATTTGTCAGTGCCATCAAATCCGGAGAGTCGTCCGTTCGTCCAAATTGTTATTCCGCACGTGACCACTTTTATTGTTATTCAAAAGAAGATATTGTTTAAATTAAAGTTAAAAAATGAATTCGAGTCTCTTCAACTTTCAAAATGATCCGGGAAAGCTGTCGAGTTTTCTTCCCCCCATTAAGCACTGAAATAGCTTCAAAATCCTGTCGAGGACAAATGACAGACTCCTAGAGACATTCCCAATGAGTTTTAGCTTTCAAAATTATCTTTAAAAAGCCTGCTAAACCCATCACCTTTATCATGGCAATCAATCCTCTTTCCTGTCAATCTTTGGAGCTTGTGGATGTCTTCAAAATCCTGTTGAAGGTAAACCATCCCATCCAATTGCTTTTGGCCTTCAATATTATCTGGAAGAACTGCTTAGCCTGAAGACTCTTGGACGTAAAAATATGCTGGAGTTTTGCGAAGGATTCAAAAAAAGTTAAAGAAAAGAAAGAAAAACAAAATTAGCTTCAAGGACTCGGCGGAATGTGTAAAATTTAAAAAAAATATTAGATTAGGTTTCATTAAAAAAAGTCGAGGGCCAACGCAGTTTCAAGTTAGTCAAAGGTTTAGTCAAAATTTATTTCGGTCCCAAATTTGGGGCCATTGGTCCAACCAACTGAATTCCTAGCCCATAAAATGTTTTCTTTTTAATTTATTGTAAGTGTAAAGACTGGTAAAGTCATCAAATTAATTAAAGTTCCAATTGAAGGTCCAAACACATATTAGCTCATAATTTATGAGCAAGAGAATTGTCCATGGCGGATTAGGATGTGTCTCAAAATTTAACCTAACTTCAAAGACAAACAAATAAACAAACAACAAGGTCTTCAAAACCTCAAGGACTAACAGAGGCTTCAAGTAAAGTTTATGGTCTACGAATAAGGTCAAAATCCACATTAATATATGAACATGAACAGTACCAACCTCATGGACTAACAAAATTTTCAAATTAAGGTTAGGGGCTACTATTAAAGGTAAACTCTACATTTATTCTTAATTTATGAGCATGAGGGCCATCCTCCGAACCTCAAGGACTAACAGAGAGCAAAAGGCAATCGCTTAATTAAGAAAAAACAAGCGACTTGGACCAGCGTCGTCTAGGCGGTGACGTCACTTCGCCTCGCTATTCCGATGAGCTTAGAAACATAAAATTTTTATTTATTATATTATTATACAGGATGTTTTAGAAGTGTCCACACCATGCAATCCCACTTTATAAATATAAATTTCCTCCTAACTCTCTGCTCTCTATGAAGTATATAATTGAGGGCTGAATTAACAAGGTGCGATGAATATTATCCGACATCGTCAAAATTATACAGGGTGTATTATTACTATAGGTAATTATTAGTCGCATCACCCGTATCCCTAAACATTTTCCTGGTAGTTGTAATACACCCTGTACATTCGATTTATTGAATACACACGAACCAAGGTTCTTTTAGGTGTCAGCATCAATTAACCCTTGCCAAATTTGTTTTCTTAGAACGTTCTAATTGCCTCAATCTTAATTGGCACATGTAAACAACACGCTTACATTCCGCAGAGCTTGCATAAATGGAATGCCAGCATTTATACCGCGGCTGACCTACTAATTGTCAATGGGTGCTGAGCCTGCATAATTTTGAAATGCACACAATTACAATAATTACGAAACGAATTTAAATTTACTTATTTTCCCAGATAATGACATCGTGATAATATAATATCACTTAAGTGATACCACGTCCAATTGAACCAAACAACTTCGCTGTCGTGTTTTGCGTCTGATCAGTCGTGTAAGGAGCCCCCTTTTGCCAAATGTTGTAAAGAAATCGAAACATTAAAATTTTAAACATTGTTGAAGACGGTCAAAAGCGTTTCATGTGAAAAAAATTAATAAATACTGAAACGGTCGCGAATTTGTTTATAAAACAAAAAGCATGTTCTTGCATGTAACTTTAATTTTAAATAACAAATAAATGTGCATATTGAAGGAATTGTAACTTGCCAAACGGAAGCAATATCGCCAGGCCTACCGGGGTCGTTACGGGTTTTCAATAGGCAGTATAATAAGGGCGGGGTCATAAATTCTTGTCACATTTGAGTTACTTTCAATTTTTCTTGAGATGACTATCACATAAATCTGTCACGCGAGTTTCTAATGCTCGCCTGTTGTTCGTTAGAGATTGGGCAATTTGACACGCATAAGTTCGGTAAGAGAATGCTGCTATTGAAAACTATACTCTGCAGGGCGTGACCGGAGATAACATGGTGATTTTTATTTGCTTCTAAAGAAAAATCTGCAGGAGAGCGCCGTGTTTCCACAGTAAGCGGGAACATAAAAATGTCAAGAGGGTACTTGTAATTTAGAAGTTGTTGTGGACTTTGAAGGCAGCACATGTAGCCTTCAGGGGTGGTCGTTTTGTAAAAGCTTAGAAAAACACATTCCAGGAACCGGGGGGCGTTTATTTTTCTGAATGCTAAACACAGTTCTATTGGTCAAGGGGTGGTTGAATTTGGTTTTCTGATCGGAGGAAGGGGAATTAATTTTGTTCAGCCGAAAAATGGAAATTAAAATTACAAACAGATAGCTCCGAGCTTTTAAAACGATCAGTCGTATCAATTGGGTTTGGCGAATTGCTTTGGGGTACTTACTTGTTTCTCTGATTTAGTTTTCACAGTAGAGTTAAATCATTTTATATCGGTACGCCTAAAATCCCAGTGTTTGAGAGTCAATTAAATAAAATTAAACAAGTCGGTCTCGCGCACGGTAAATTAATCGCAGGTGGATTTAAACTTAGTGCAGTGAGTGTATTGGATTTTAATTTCGCGGCGCGGATTTAGGTAATCTGACTTAATTTGTATTTTATTCATTACATACTTGGTGGTATAAATTGTTTAAAAATCATTTTAATTCCCGCATCCATTTGTGGCCAGATAATCTGTAAATTTCAGTACTTGCTTGGCTTGTGCAATTCTTTTTACTAAAGTGTTTTCATTTGCATTCTAACCGAGTTTAAAGGTAAATAAGTGGCATCCACATTAGTTGAGTTGGTTGACCATTTGTTGTATAAATTATTAGACTAGTTTGCTTGGCGTTCTGTAATTTAAATCGACCAGAGGCAGTCAACCGACGCTTTCAATCTATAGTGAAATCCTTATACAGTGTACTCTTGTAAAATTAGTTAATCCCCTTGGGCGATATTCTCTGGCGAGTTGGAAACACTCAAACAAAGGGTTTTTCTATTTGCGCAGTGAAGTCGACTGGTTTGTACCACTGGTCTAAGGCAAGTCTAGATCTGCCGCTAAAATCAAGTGTGACCAGAACAAGTTAATTCCCTAAATCAAGGCCAATTAGTTGGCCGTTACGAGTGCCTTAAAATTACGAGGCCAAACAATTCTGAATCACATATTCATAGCCATCTTCTTAACCGAGTTTCCCTCACACCCTGTGTGTGTGGACCGAAGTGTAGTCCTTGTCGGGAGATCTGCGGGTTAATTAGAAGTAATTCGCTGAGAGACCGAAAGATCATAACTACACACCGTAGAGCATCAAATAAAACGGTCAATCATACCATTGCGCATAGGGATAGATAATCGTCGAAAACAACGCAATCAGAGGTTAACAATTAAAGCGAGAGTCACTGCACCTCCACCTCTTGGCGATAGGAGCGGTTGAGAATCTCCCCCTTCGCCGCGTTATTAGGTTTAGAAACAAATTAATTCTAATTTACAAGAATTCGACACTGGATACGATCCTAGACCCATACGGGGCCCCGAAAATCGGGATTTTTTTCACCTTTTCGCGTTTTTTTCGAAAACTCACATTTATTTTTCAAAAAAAAAATGTTAGTGTTACCCACGTAAAACTAACGAATGATATTTTTAGGTTTCCTCGGCAAAGGCCTCGGCTTCAATACGTACGAGGAGCTGACTTGGTACGTCCTGTTCATCGTGTTCGTTCCCTATGCCATAGCAATTTTCTATATACGCGTGGATTACACGGCCGGCATGTTCGAAATTCTCCTATCATGCATATCCAGTCCTTCAGATCCGCGTTTAATCTCACGTCCGTTCGCCACGGCCGAATGGGGATGACGAGGATGATGATAACAATAAATAATTTAAGAAATCGCTCGACCGTACGCAGCTTAACAGGGAAGATCTCATCGTAACATCCCCCTCTCCCTCCCCCCGTCTTCACATAACAATCGAAATCGGCGGTGAAATCGAATCGAATAATGCACGCCAAATTGCGCGTTTATTTTAAATAAATCAAACTGAACGAAATGCGAGATTTAATCGATCGAAATCAAATCAAATCGCTCGCGTTCCGCCGCGACACAGTTTCGTCCTTCCTTTGTTGTGTTTCAATTAATTCGACTGGGGCATCCGGATAACGATATTAAATTAAATTTTAATTTTTAAAAGTGAACGGCGAAATTACCCCCGGAACAAATTGCCCTAACAATATAATTAATTATTAAATCTAAATTGGAAATGTATTTTATTTTAAAATCGTCGGAATTCAGTAAATCGCGAACGCAGCAGAATGAAATAGTACACGGCGACTTGGCAACGATTAAAAGTCAAGTTCGATTGTCTTTGCGCAACGCTAAATAAATTCACTCGTTGAGGACTGTTGGAATTCTTCGAGTCCGATTCTCTTAGCAGGAGTAAAATACCAACGCGACTTTATTCACAGTAAAGTTTATGTTTACAACGAGACACGCGTATCTGATAGGTATGAGCGAGATATCCACTCAAAGGGACGGTACATACGAGACACCCGCACCTGGTAGGTATGAGCGAGACACCCACTCAAAGTGACGGCGTATGCGAGACACCCGTACCTGGTACGTATGAGCGAGACACCCACTCAAAGGATCGCTTAGCGCGTTAGATTTATGCACTAGTTCGAGTTGTCCCGTCGCGTCGTTAAGTACGTCAAACAAATAAAAGAACATGTCGGTGTTGGTGAAGGTCAAACCGCGAGGAGTCCTTGAGCCAGAACCTGAACGACGTGAGACGTTTTAAAGTAGGGGCTTGCTGATACCAGAAAGGTAGTAAAAATTGAAGGCGTGGATCAATAAAGTAAAAACGAGAAACGAGGTGAAGATCTATGCGAGCTTCTGGCAAAATACAGCATGAACAACATGAAGGTCTCCGAGCAAGCAACTCCCGATAAGTTTCAAATGGCCGAAGGCTATGGGGTCTTTCATGTTCTTCTCCGACAGGCCCGTTCTTGTTTCGTATCTGAATCTTGGGTTCATTTGCTCCATGATTTTTGCACATTCGTCCTCGAAGATGACACCTCCTGTATAAATCACTGAAACTCTGGATTTCCATGGAACTTAGTTGTAAAATAAAAATTCTGTTTTGGAAAGTTTTGTTTTTGTTGAATTGAGATGGCGCAGTGGTTAGTGCATCCCGATTATGAAATTCCTGGCGCAAGCACAAGCCTCAGAGTGGTCACGCTCCCCCTGAGGTGGTGTATGATATCGAAACTCAATAAGTAAAAGAGATCGGAATCACACGTTTTGACGTCATCAATAAGATTGTTCCTTTTTTTAATGAGGAAGAGTCAAGTTTATTTTTGATTATTTTCCATAGCGCACCCTTTTCGGAATAATTCAAGGACGGCCCCAAGTTATAGTTCATAGAGCGTCATTAGTAAACAAGATCGGAGGTTGCACTTGCGCAGAGGGATTCTTTGTTGTTATAATTGATGTAACTCGCGCGAATTTAACAAATTTCGACTAATGTATATACACAGGGTGATGCCAATTTTCTCTTGAAATTAAGTTCAACATTTATCTGATCCTAAAATTGGCAAAATGTTTAAAAATAGAATTCATATAAAAAATATGAAACTAACCTGGCACATTTAATTTGTTTCTTTTGTTGTTTGTGTAAAAGGGCGCCCCTTTATGTTTTCCTTGCAACCATATAGGACATATCAAGATTTGATTTAAAGACGATAGAAGAGGTACTGTCCAGATCATTAAATTGACCTTCACCTTATCAGTCTCATGCCATTATTTTGCAAAAAAAGGAGGATTGATCATGGCATTGTTATGGTGGAAGCAGTAAGTACTTTTTCAGTCAGTAGACCTAGATTGTCTTTTTAATTGTATTCGAGAGTACAATCTGTAAAGGTCATATTGAAAAATGGTGGAAATTTCAAATCTTTTACTTACAATTTTTTAATAATCGTCCGTGCATTTATTTACTGATTTTCTCTAGTATTTCAAGCAACTAAAGACCTGCCTAACTGGCGCCAGTTTCAATTTGACCGGAGCCGGTTACTTTCTTTGTATTATTGCCGGTAGTTATGGAAAACTATAGTCAACAGCCAGTGGCTAATCTAATTAATTGAAGTTATCAATCGTATGATACGTAGTATAGTCATTACGATGTTTACGAAGTGATACTTTGCCCTTATTTACAGGGAACAAATTAACGGCAATCTCTTTTAATATTGTACTACAATCGTCATTATTAGTTTAACATATATGAAACTGATATATCCTAATTTACATTTATTACCGGTGAGAAGTTAGCAACAAACCTCCAGCAACAAAATTTCAAAATTTAAATTGGCTGCCAAAGCCGTCCTAATTATCACAGAATTATTATTTTAACAGCATTGTGAAGATCATTAACTATAGTTTGTCCCTGGTGTATTACAATTGGGAAAAAAATGAAATCCAAATTATTGGCAGTAATTAATGACCAGTATCTAATTATATAAATAAATTTTTAAAGAAACTATTTACAATGAAAACTTTCACGTAATCGGATAGCAAATGATCAAATATATTGAAAGAAGCCACCAGTAATATTTGGCCGATCGATTTTATTGATTACTGATCGATTGAAAACAGTTAATATCAGGCACTTAAAAGACGCCAAATACAATAGCACATAATTTTTTGTACAAATGTTACACAAACGAAATTCTGGTAAAATAGAAAGAGAATATTCAAATCTATTGATTTATACTATTTCTGAGTTTTGGTCGATCGATTTTATTGATTAATTTTATTATCAATTGAAAACAGGCGTTCCCACGACTTCAGATATTCAAGACAGCGTCAACTATAAATGCACATAACTCTTTATGCAAATTTCTTGCAAAATATGAAAGAGAACATTCAAATCTATCGACTTATGCTATCTAACATGTGTATATAAAAGTAATTGTCACATTTCTACAGCAGTCTTAGTAGAACTCTTGTGATGTTCACCTGTATAAAATCACTTTCGATAACGTTTGTACTTATCAATCAATAAGGTTATTATATATTTATATTATTCAAATATTGTACTATTTTGCGAAATACAACTTGCGCTTTGTACATATTGCATTTAATATTTCTTAAAGATGAAGACAATAGAAGAGGCTATATCATAAAATAAAGGATGTCAAACATAAACTTTCGCTAAGCTTGGCCTGACACGTTTTATTTTATAGGAACGTACTGAGGGTTTAAACGCGTACGAGATAAGTGCGTACGTTTCCAAATCAAAATTAAACTTACGGTATAAAAACACTGAAATCTTAGAAACAATAACAATGAATCTTTGTTAGAATTATATTTTAATTATTAGTTCGAAAGATATAATGTTTTAGTACTTAATTGATAAAGCACAAGTCAAAAGTTTTCACGTTTAAGTAATTGTCAAAAAACTGAAAGAATTCGGTTAAAAAAATTCTTGAATTATCTGCGTTCTTTAAATTCAATATAAATATAATTTTAATATAATACAATTTAGATAAATTAATAGAATTAGAATATAGAAACAAATGTTTTATTCAAATTTCAGCTGGTTTGAAGCGATTGTTATACAGTTGCTCTATTTTATATAAAGTGTCTCTAGAAGACTGTCATCATTAGGAAGCTTTGGCAATAGGTACTGATACTGTATACAAAATTAAATAAAGAATTTTAATAAAACATTTTAAGTACAAAAATATTTTAATTTAAACTGTGTTCTAATAAAACTCGCACCATCAAACAGCAAGGAATTATGTGTACGTACAGCTTGGTGTTAATTTTATGTTTGTAATAACTCGTTATTTACTGAGATAATTACTTGAAATTATTAAATTTAAACTCGGCGAGCAAACTTAGTCTGACGCCGCGCCGGCGTGTAAAAAAAACTTAAATGCACATAGAACTTTAATTAAAATAACGCGAAATATCGTCAAGCTCCTTCACAGTTAAAGCTCTGTTTCCTCATTATATTGAAACACCCGGATTGATCAAATACCGCAACGGATCGCCATTTTTAGGCAAAATGACTCGGTATTTTCAATTGAATATGGGATTTCTTTATCGTAGCCTCGGAATCAAATCGCAAATCTCACCTTGTTTTCTTAGTATTTTTGTTCTTGAAATGTAAAAATACGTTAAGTGGACGATGACTGGATATGACTGATAATTTACATCCTCATTAATGTTATATGTACATTTTAAGCTAATTTAGTTTTCAATTTAATTTAAACCGTTACACTTTAACTCGGATTTGATTAATTCTCAGTTCAGATTTTCCTTTTCTTATATACCATTTTTCTTACCGCGAACTAGTTTGTACTTTTTCGTTCGTAAAGATATTGTACATATTCTTCGAATATATAGTATAATAATAATCTTACATGATAATAGAAAACAAAGTATGTTCGTAATACTATTTTACTTTATTTAATTCTTGTGGAAAATCCCTAATGAGTTTTAAAATTTCTTAAATTTATATTGATATATCTACCTACTCTTACACGCTACATAGATCTGAATTGCATAATATGATGCATTACAATATTAATGTATAAGTATGTAAAAAAAGTAAACAAAAAAATTATGACTATTAAAATAGGATATGTAAATATTCGATCTTTACTATCTAAGTTTCATCTTCTTATGGAATTTTTAGACAGTAATCCTTATGATTTATTTTGTGTTTCTGAAACTTGGTTAGGAAGGGATGTACCAAACAGTTTGTTGCATTTACAGGACTATCAACTTATAAGATTTGATCGCGATGCGCGTGGTGGTGGTGCATGTACTTTTATAAATAAAATGTATAAGTATGAAGTTTTAAACACTAATTCCAATATTGAAGAGATATGGCTTAAAATATTTATTAATGGTGTCTCACTAGCAGTAAGCTGTGTTTATCGTCAACCTAATTTGAGCTACAAAATGTTCATAAATGAAGTTGAGCAATCTTGTATGACGGCTTCTGTAATGTGTGACTATGTCTGTTGTTTAGGTGATTTTAATATTAATTGGCTAAATGCTGGGGATTTCAAAACTAAGTTTCTGATGAACATGATTAAATTAATTAATTTTAAGCAGATAATTGATAGTCCAACTTGTATCACTATTTACTCGGAAATTCAATTAGACTTATGTTTAATTTCTGACACAAATATTATAGAAAATTCTAAACGACAAACATATTTTTACAAAACAGCTAGGAACTTCAAAAATATAGACTTGTTTCAATTTAATATTGACTTAAAAATAATCCCTTGGCAGACTATCTTTTACATTAATGATGTTAATGACAAACTTTCCTTTCTTACTGATCATATAATTTCTCTTTTTGATAAACATTCTCCAGCTAAAACAGTTAAAATTACCAAAAAAAAAATAATCCGTGGGTTACAGACAATGTTAAGTTATTAATGAAATTGAGAGATGAAGCGCTGAAGAGATATAAAAGAACGAAGCTAATTCAACATTTTAATTATTATAAGCAGCTACGAAATTTAACTAATTATACAGTTAAACATGAGAAACGGGCGTATTTTGATTTTATGTCACATAATAAAGATTCCAAATATATCTGGAGGCAATTAAAGCGTCTTGATATTAAAAATAAGAGAAATGTATCTGATATGGATAGCTTTCATTGTGCCGATGAAATAAATAATCATTACGTAAATGGAATACCTAACTTAACTCCTGATGATCAAACACTACTTTTTTATAACTCTAACAAATTCTCTCCTTCTATGGAGGAACTCACTTTTAGCACTGTTGATGTTAATCTAGTTGCAAAAATCATAAACCAAATTAAAACTCAAGCATGCGGTTATGATAATTTAAACATATTTATGATACAATGTCCTACAATTCTTCCTTATGTCACGCATCTAGTTAATGAACGTATATTATCAAACACAGTTCCCGACATCTGGAAAAAGGCTGTTGTCTATCCTATTCCTAAGATTAGCAATCCTGTTACTTGTAAGGACTTACGTCCCATCAGCATTCTACCTGTGTTCTCAAAAATTTTAGAAAAAGTTATTAACAGTTAACTTCGTGCACACATAGATAAATATAATATTATTCCAGAATCGCAGTCTGGTTTCAGACCTGGGTACAGCTGCACTACTGCAGTCTTAAACCTAACTGATGACATTGCGTCAGCTACAGATAGAGGACTTATTACAGCCTTAACACTATTAGATCTTACAAAGGCTTTTGATACCTTAAATCATGTACTCCTCCTATCTATACTACGCTACATAGGATTTTCATCATCTGCTATTTCTTTGCTTGAATCTTATCTATCGAATAGGGTGCAATGCGTTAACTTACGAAGTAAACTCTCGAACTTTAAATGCTTGACTAAAGGAGTTCCACAGGGTTCCGTTCTTGGGCCTGTATTGTTTACCATTTACACTAGTTGCTTTCAGAGTAATATGCGATATTGTAAAATGCAAAGTTATGCAGATGACACGCAACTTTACTATTCCTTTCATTGTCATGATTACGTTGATGCAATGTCTAAAATAAACGGTGATCTTGAAAGTATTTGTCAAATCTCCACTAACCATTGTTTAGTTTTAAACCCTTCTAAACCAGCTTATATCTTGTTTGGTTCTTCACCTAAAGTGAACTTAATAAAAAATAAATTTGTGTCATATATTAATAATAATATTATTCAAATGAGTAACGAAGTAAAGAGCTTAGGTATTTGGTTAGATAATTCATTAAGATTTGAGAAACAAGTATTTTTGTGTATTAAAAAAGCATACCTTAATTTAAAATTATTATATCCCCATCGACATATACTTTCAACTAAAATAAAATCTACTTTATGCGAGTCTCTTATTTTATCTCAATTCTCTTATGGTGTTGAAATATATAATTCGTGTATAACTGTTGAAACATCTTCCAAGATACAACGTGTTCAGAACTCCTGTATCAGATTAATTTTTGGAATTCGAAAATTTGAACATGTCACCCATAAATTAATACCCCTAAGATGGCTTAATATGAAGTCTCGCAGATATCTCACTACAGCTTGCTTGTTCCACAAGATTATAGTGTATAGATCGCCTTCATACTTATACAATAAAATTCGATTCCGAACAGGTGTTCACAATATTAATATAAGATTTAAAGGTCTACTTACACCACCAGTCCACCGCACAACACTTTTTGAGCGTGCGTTCTCGTTTCAAATTGCGAAAGTTTATAACAGTTTCACCACTGATATCAAGTCATCTTCCTGTGAAATTTTTAAAACTAAATTAAGAGAAAAATTATGGCAGACTTCAGATTAAAAATTAAGAGTAGTTAAGTTTATTTTACGTTTTACCTATGTTTTGGAAGTATACGATTATGTGTAAGATTATATATTTAAAAAAATTAGCTTCTTTTCGTTTTCCTTAGTTCACAGCAGCACCTATTGTTTATAGGTATTTTTTTAAGGTTTAAGCTGAAAACCAAATGCGCCTCATTTGTGAAGCGTATTTTGAGCTTGCACCTTCAGATTTTTTCAACTATAATTTTTTTTTCTCTGTATGTATAATTTCTATATGTATCCTTGTCTTATAGTTGGAAAATAAAGACCATTATTATTATTATTATTATAATGAAGACAGATTTGCCAAACAAAACTAGATCTTTGTTTATTCTGCATTATCCACGGCACAATTGCACCGAATTGCGTAACTTAAACGCACCGAAAATAGACACACAGCGCATTCCGCAGTTAAAAGTTGCAGACATTCGCAAATATTGACGTGATGTGATGCGAAACGTTCTTTTGTCATGTTCGAAGTGCGCGGAAATTTTCCAAACCGTAACTCAACCGCGCAAGGGTGTTATAATTAAAGCGAGGATAAAATAGTACCGTCGCAGCTACGTCCGCAAGGGAGGCTCGCGGGGCACGAACCGATTTTGATCGATGCGAATACTTAAAATACTTACATCGAACCGTAAACAAACCAGGAGCACCACGGAGCACCTTCGAGTTTCGAGCACAAATATTTTACACATAACTCAAAACAGTAATATTTCCCTTATCCGCAAAAACTACTCCATTTTTTTTCTGATAATTTTTTTTTAATGGTGAAATCATTTGATGCACGTCTGGCAGTCGTGGACTAACAGGAAAATTTAAATATGGCGCTTAAATATTGTGGTTCAAGAAAACCACGACAGATGGCGTATATTGGCAATCTCTGATCTTTTACTTTTCGTGAAAAATAATTAAATTGAGGTCCATATTTCAACGATGAAGTGATACACATTTGGCAGTCGTATTTTCATGTTGAATTTCGGAAATTTCTTTGAACTGAAATTTTCTTGAATTGTAAATTTCAAACGCCCCATTAAATCTTCTCTTTCAATCGACGACTACAGTGAAGTATAAAAAATCAACATGAAAATACGAGATTACCAACGCCACCTGTCGGGGTTTTCGTGAACTGTAAATTTCAGGCACTACGTTTAAACGTTTCTGTTAAGTCGACAACTTGCTTTTATTTCGCATTAAATCATTAATTTTCATGTCCATATTTTCTTCTTGAATTTTTGTCATAACAAAAATCGCCAGCGCCATCCGTCGGAGATTTCTTGAATTACAATTTCAAATTTATTAATCGACGACTGCAGTGAAATATTAAAAAAATCAACATGAAAATACGGGCTTGAAATTAATTATTAATTATTTCTTGGGAAGAAAATAAAATCAGAGATCGCCGACGCCATCTACCGGGGTTTTCTTGAATCATAAATTACAAGCGCTACTTTTAAATGTTTTTCTTAGTAGACGACCGATTTAAATGTGGGCGCTTAAAGTTTGTGGTTCAAGAAAACCACGACAGATGGCGTTCGTTGGCAATCTCTGATCATTAACTTCTCGTGAAAAATAATTAAATTGAGGCCCGTCTTTCAACGATGAAATCATTTGATACCTACACATTTGGCAGTCGTGAACTAACAGAAGAAATCAAATGTGGCAGTTAAAATTTGTGGTTCAAATAGACGACGACAGATGGCGTTCCTAGGCAATCTCTGGTATTTTACTTTTCGTGAAAAATAATTAGATTGAGGTCCACATTTCGATGGTGAAATCATTTGGCAGTCGTGGACTAACAGAAAACTTTAAAATTTGTTATTTAAGAAAACCTCGACAGATGGCGTTGGCCATCTTTGATTATTTTTTTACGTACCATTATAAATAATTAAATTGAAATCCATAGTTTAATGCCGAAATTATTTGGTACATTTTTGCCAGTGGTGATTTTTTTTGGCAGATGGCGTTGATGTTAGATTTTCTACTTTCCATTAAAAATAATTAAACTGAAGTCCATATTTTAATGCTGAAACCATTTTGGCACACTTCTGGAAGTCGGGAACTAACAAAAAAATTTAAAGGTGGTGCTTAAATTTTGTTGTTCAAGAAAATCTTGACATCTTGACATCTTGGCGTTGGTGATCTTTTACCTTTCATTAAAAATTAATGAAATTCACAATTCAAATTCGTTGATAAAAGAGGGAATTTAAACGTGGCGCTAAAAACGTATAGTTCAAAAAAACTTCAACAGATAGCGTTGGCCATCTTTGATTTGTTACTTCCCATTAAAAATAACTAAATCGATGTTCATATTTTAATGGTGAAATTTTTGATGCACTTTTGGCAGTCGTGGACTAACGGGAAAATTTAAATGTGGCGCTTAAATTTTGTGGTTCAAAAAACCTCGACAGATGTTGTTGGTGATTTTTTTAAAATTCTCATTAAGAATTGAATCAAATTCAAGTTCACTTATTTTAATGGTGAAATGATTTGTTGCAGTCTTTACACTTGTGGACTAACTTAAGATGTGTTGCTTAAAATTTGTTGTTCAAGAAATGCTCGACAGATGGCGTTGGCCATCTTCGTTTTTTTCTTTTTTACTTTTCATTAAAAATAATTAAAATGAAGTCCATATTTTAATGTTAAAATCCGTGTTGGGGTAAATATAAAATGATTACTTAAAATATTAATCAAGTCTTCTGCTTACAAACCCTAATGGAAAAATAAAGCAAATAGTAAATTCCATTGAGAACGTTAATCACGCGTGTCCTTGAACTTTTGACTTTAGTGTACACATAATATTTACACTTTATTCCGACTCTAACTTTTCGATGTTTTATTTCGACCGACACTTCTTTTAATTATCTACGGAGATGAAATTCGACATGCAAAATGTTGATTTATTTCTTAAATTAATTTTAATTAATTATACGTGGCTTTAAACTTTGCGACGTCAGTGTACGCTTAATATTTTCGATTCCTTCCGACTTTCACAAATATTTCGAACAACTAACATTTTAACTACGCAGTTGACCTTCGACCTCTGAGACATTGATTTAATACTAACAGCAATGAAAGAGCCACGCTAATCCTGCTCATAGCCCCCGGCGCCATTAGTAGTAAAGGAACAAACTTAAATTTAAATTAATTTAAAACTGCACGCACAACAACAAGGACGACTGCAAACAGTTACGATTAGATAACTACAGTTACAGAACGTGGTGGGTAGTGTTGCTTTGTTTAGTTCGGCCGCGGCCTTCACATTCACAACGAGATGAATTTTACTCCGAGCGACTGCGACGAGATCCTCAAGGCCAAATTCGCCCCCGTGAAGCACCAAGTTTTAAGCTTCGAACTGACCCCGCTCGCCGAAGAAAAATTGGGGTTCATGTGCGACTATTTCGTTCTAACGGCGGAGGTGCTCCTCGACGACCGGAGGGTGCAAGAAAAATTCTTCGTCAAAAACATACCGGCCGACGAAGAACACAGGAAGATCTGCGTGGAAACCGACGCCCACTACAAGGAGGAATCCATGTTCGCCAAGATCGCCCCGACGTTTCTAAACCACGGCCTGGACATCATCAGCGAGTGCATCCCGCGGTGTTACTTAATCAAGCCGGATGATTTCATCGTGATGGAGGACCTGACGGCCAAAGGGTACAGGATGTTGCCCGCCCGGGAATTCCTGGGGGTTCCCGAAGTGAAGGCGGCCCTAAAATCCGTCGCCAAAATCCACGCGTGCGGTTTCGTCCTAGAGGAGAGACTGACGGAAAAATCGGGGGCCCCGTACAGGATGATCGAGCAATTCCGGGGGGAGTTCAAGGAGGCCTTCTATTCGGATTCAAAGCCGAACGTCGAGTATTTGAAGTCGACCAAAATAAGCATCGACGTTCAGATTGATCTATTCGGCGACGGTGACGGCTGGAAAATTCCGAGGGGGTCGTTCAAGGAGCGCGTCGGAAAAATCCTGGATGGCTTCGAGGAGCTCGTCGGGGAGTCGCAAACGTTTCGGAACACCATCTGCCACGGTGACCTCTGGGCGAACAATTTAATGTTCAAATTCGACGAGGAGGGGGAACCCATCCATTGTGTGCTAATTGATTTCCAAGGCTATCGCTATTGTCCGCCCGCGCAAGACGTCATGGCCTTGGTTTACTTCACGACGGGCAACGAATTCCGGGGGAAGCACCTGGATGAAATCCTGGAGTTTTACTACGAGGAGCTGAGCCGAATTTTGAAGGAGCACGGCGTGGATGTCGGGGGGATCTTGCCCAGGGGTGAGTTCGCCAGGAGCTGCGAGTACTATGAGGTTTTTGGGGCGGCGCAGGCGATGAGGGAGTTTCACAACATCATGATCGAGCCGAAGATGGTGAAGGAGATGATGGAGATGCCCGGGGGTACGGAGAATGTGTTCGCCGGCGATCGGAGCGCCATTTTTTTGGAACTGTGCGAGAAAGACGCCGTCTACAGAAGTATGCAACGGGAGGCGGTCGAAGCTCTACGAATTTTATGCGAAAAATACTAAATTAAATTCAAAATCGAATTTTTATTCGATTTATATCTAAGTATTTATTGTTGTTAGCAAATTTCGCGTGGTAAGTTCACGTTCGGAAAATAATAGTTTCGGAAAAATCCGATAGATGGCGCCACTGTAAATTGATCTCGATTTTCCGACGAGATTCGAGTGTAAAGGCTGTCTCCCGCCTGACTTGGAAAAGAGCGAAGAAATTGACTACATATTCAGAAAATTATCGTAGATAGTGCAACCGTAGATGTAGTAGATGGCGCCACTTAATTTGGATTTTATAACGAGTTATCCGTACGTCGCGTCGCGTCGTGCGAAACCAAAATGGAAGATGAAAATTTTAAAATTGCCCCAAAAGTTACAGCTTGCGGAATAATTCGCGAGATATTATGATGTGAGATTTTTTTCATAGATGGCGCTGCTAAGATTCAAATGAATTTGTCTCTTTTTTTTAGTGTCGCTTCCTCTTGTAGTCAAAGCTTCCTGCAAAACGTTTTGCAATTGAAACGTTTTAATGACAACTTCACGCTTGCGTCTCACATTTCAAAGAAAAGCTTAAAAAATAATAAGTAGTTTAAGAAAAGGTTCACAGATGGCGCCACGATCATTTAAGTTGAATTTTTAAAAAACCTATTATGTATTTCGCTTTCTTTGCTTTTAAAAAAAGTTATCAATCTATTAAATTGTGTTGTAAAATCGATTGTCTTTTGTTTTTATTATAATTTTTTAATTTATTTAAATTTTTATTACCTTGTTTTGTCACTATTCTTTTCAAATTGTTTTTGTTTTTTAATTTACGTGTTATTAATCAACAATTGCGTTGTAAACTCGACCGTCTTTTGTTTGTTTTCTTTAGCTTTACATATTTTTAATGCTTTTTTACGTTATTCTTTGTAATTTATTTCTGAATCTAGTGACAAATTTTATTTTTTACAACTCGAGGGATTTCTGCTTCTCATTTCGTTTTCTTTGCTTTCAAAAAAAAATTATTAATCTATTTTGAACTGTTCAGGATGATTAAGAACTTTAGAATGTTTTATTACCTATACGTGTTCCTTTCCGACTAAATATGACGAAGGCCCAACTATGCCTGAAACAGCTGTACAGAGCCTGCTCGGGGAATTCGCTGCAATCAAAACCGATTTGCACAAAAATTTTCAAAGTAAATATGGAACGTTCATAAATGATTGAAAGTAATTTGAACTTCCCGCTCGATAATTAAAAGACAAAAGAAATTACGTTAGAAAAGGATACAAAGTTTTACACAATAAAAACGCGGATAGTTTATTAATAGCGTTTTCGACTGACCGCTCTAGGCAGGGCACTCTCAGAGTATTTCCATCTTGTTTTAACCTTATGTAATAAGAGAGGATGGAGATACTCTCAGAGTGCTCTGGAGCACTCCATCTCCATCCTGCTCTGGAGCACTCTGTCGAAAACATTATAAGTTTTAAACAGTGTGATACCAACGTCATCTATCGGCGACAGTGGAAATGCGCACGATTTTGAGAATGCGCGCGAAAATGCAAATTTATTATTTTATTATAGTTTAATTAAATAAAAAAAAGAAAAACAGATTATGTTAGAATAATACGTAGCAAGGAGGCATTTAATGTTCACATACTTTCTTAATTAAGTTCAAATTGGAAACGCTGCGATACCAACGCTATCTGTCTGCGATAAAGCGAATGTACGCAATTTCGAAAATGCGCGCGCAAATTCAAATTATTTTGTAAATGGTGTTTTTTTTGACGATTATGTAAAAAAAAACTTACGCCTTTAAGAAGACAGTACTTAATGTTCACGGACTCATCTTTTCACGCTTAATAATAAATTGAGTTGATTCAAATTGCAAACTTGTTGCAAGCGCTACGGCAAACGCTACTATGCCTACGCCATCTAACGGCGGCAATGGGAATGTGGGCGATTTTAGAAACGCGCGCTCAAATTGAAATTTATTCACGGTTTTATTATAA
The DNA here is from genome assembly GCA_958336345.1 of Dorcus parallelipipedus. Classification (NCBI taxonomy): domain Eukaryota; kingdom Metazoa; phylum Arthropoda; class Insecta; order Coleoptera; family Lucanidae; genus Dorcus; species Dorcus parallelipipedus. The sequence continues at coordinate 9,099,688 of OY284477.1, forward strand.
TTTAATCAAAAAGAAAACAAAAACAAAACAGATTATATTAGAAAATTAAAGGATGCAAAGTTTTTTGGTAAATTGATTAAAATTGGAAACGCTGCGATACCAACGCCATCTGCCGGCGACAAAGTGAATGTACGCAATTTCGAAAATGCGCGCGCAAATTCAAATTATTTTGTAAATGGTGTTTTTTTTGACGATTATGTAAAAAAAAAACTTACGCCTTTAAGAAGACAGTACTTAATGTTCACGGACTCATCTTTCCGAGCTTAATAATAAATTGAGTTGATTCAAATTGCAAACTTGTTGCAAGCACTACGGCAAACGCTACTATGCCTACGCCATCTAACGGCGGCAATGGGAATGTGGGCGATTTTAGAAATGCGCGCGCAAATTGAAATTTATTCATTGTTTTATTATAATTTAATCAAAAAGAAAACAAAAACAAAACAGAGTATATTAGAAAATTGAAGGAGGCAAAGTTTTTTGGTAAATTGATTAAAATTGGAAACGCTGCGACACCAACGCCATCTGCCGGCGATAAAGCGAATGTACGCAATTTCGAAAATGCGCGCGCAAATTCAAATTATTTTGTAAATGGTGTTTTTTTTTGACGATTATGTAAATACAAACTTACGCCTTTAAGAAGACAGTACTTAATGTTCACGGACTCATCTTTCAAGCTTAATAATAAATTGAGTTGATTCAAATTGCAAACTTGTTGCAAGCGCTACGGCAAACGCTACTATGTCTACGCCATCTAACGGCGGCAATGGGAAGGTGGGCGATTTTAGAAATGCGCGCGCAAATTGAAATTTATTCGATGTTTTATTATAATTTAATCAAAAAGAAAACAAAAACAAATCAGATTATATTAGAAAATTAAAGGATGCAAAGTTTTTTGGTAAATTGATTAAAATTGGAAACGCTGCGATACCAACGCCATCTGCCGGCGATAAAGCGAATGTACGCAATTTCGAAAATGCGCGCGCAAATTCAAATTATTTTGTAAATGGTGTTTTTTTTGACGATTATGTAAAAAAAAACTTACGCCTTTAAGAAGACAGTACTTAATGTTCACGGACTCATCTTTTCGAGCTTAATAATAAATTGAGTTGATTCAAATTGCAAACTTGTTGCAAGCGCTACGGCAAACGCTACTATGCCTACGCCATCTAACGGCGGCAATGGGAATGTGGGCGATTTTAGAAATGCGCGCGCAAATTGAAATTTATTCACGGTTTTATTATAATTTAATCAAAAAGAAAACAAAAACAAAACAGATTATATTAGAAAATTAAAGGATGCAAAGTTTTTTGGTAAATTGATTAAAATTGGAAACGCTGCGATACCAATGCCATCTGCCGGCGATAAAGCGAATGTACGCAATTTCGAAAATGCGCGCGCAAATTCAAATTATTTTCTAAATGGTGTTTTTTTTTGACGATTATGTAAAAAAAAAACTTACGCCTTTAAGAAGACAGTACTTAATGTTCACGGACTCATCTTTTCGAGCTTAATAATAAATTGAGTTGATTCAAATTGCAAACTTGTTGCAAGCGCTACGGCAAACGCTACTATGCCTACGCCATCTAACGGCGGCAATGGGAATGTGAGCGATTTTAGAAATGCGCGCGCAAATTGAAATTTATTCATTGTTTTATTATAATTTCATTAAAAAAAAACAAAAACAAAATAGAGGATATTAGAATATTAAAGGATGCAAAGTTTTATGGCAAATTGATTCAAATTGGAAACGCTGCAATACCAACGCCATCTATCGGCATGAGAATATGGGCGCTCCAGACGACTACGAACAATACAAGAAAATAAAAATTCAAAAAATAAAATATAAAACTAAAATAATAATAATTATTATTTTAATCCAAATAAATACTTAGTTTCCTAAATACCAAGCGATCATTTAAATTTATAATTAAAGTAGGCGGTTTTTTTTTATACGGTTGTATGTATACCTTGTCAACCGACTCGCTGTGTAGATTAGAGGTTATGTAAATATTTTGACGTTAATAGGATTCTCATCGGGTACAATCGTTTTAATTTAAAGGAAGTGAAACAGTTTTAGGGACAAGAATAGCAAATATTCAGTGTTCAGTGTTCGCCCCTGGCTATTAATTAAACATTTTGAAGCGTCACTTTGACAATTCAAATTCAAATTAAGCTGTCAACAGTTAGTGTTGCCAATCTAATTCAAAATTCATAGCCTACTCTAATTATAAATTTAAATGATCGCGTGGTACAAATGCTATTATTGAGGAATACTAATAATAATAATAATAGACTGCCCTCCGACAAATAGAACGCAACTCTGCTCGTCACTAATTCGAGCAAGCAAACAGACCTGACCTTAGTAGTTGGAGTCTAAAGGTATGAGGAGTATTCTGCAAGTCGATGCCTTGCCCATTAAAGAAAGAAAAAGAAAGTAATTTTAATAATTAACATACTATGTGTTTTTTTTAAATGCCATAAGGGGTGACTGTGGAAAAGAAAATTCATGTCTTAGCTCCATTCATTTACTTTAAATTCTCAGTTACGACATGAGTTTTAATTTTCATCGCCAACCTTTATGGCATTTTTAAAAAAATACATTGTATTTCTCCTTTTTCTCCGTTTTTGATCTTTAAAATTTTTAAGAAGAAGAAAAAAGAAACAGTCAAGATACAAGGTACATACAAAGCAAATAAACAAAAGACTATCGATTTCTTTCTCTTCTTCTCTGCCTCTTGTTCGTTTAAATCTCTTAAAAACAAAAAGAAGACGAAGAATGTCAATGCCGTGATAAATTTTGACACTTTTTTTCATTAAAGAAAAAACGAAAGGCTATCGATTCACAGGGAATTTCGATTTCTTCTTCTTCTTTCTCTCAGTTTTTGGTTGTTTCAACTTTTAAAAACAAATAAGATACGACACACAAAACTTTGATCGTTTCGATCTTTTAAAAATAAAAAAAAGCCAACACGATACGAGTTATACAGAAGGAAATTTAATTTAGGATTTAAAAGTTGGTACTAAATACTGCACTGTTTCGCCACTGGCGGCACACGAGTAAGTAAATCAACTTATAATTCGTTGAAGTGAATAACCGAAAATTTTAAATCTAAAACAAATTAATGTAAACAGTTCCCAGGTTAACCCAGAATTATTAAAGAGGGGGAAGATTTTGAATTTGTATACAATGGCCCAGGGAAGAGGAAAGTTCAAAAAAATTAATTAATGTCCGCCTATATAGCATCGGTATAAGAATGCTCGCCTAACGATCGTCTTAAACGAATGTCCCCGTTTTTTTACCTAAATTAAATCTTTGAATGTTACCTTCGTTGCTATTGTTCGATTGTTTTTTATAAACACGTGACCCTCTAAACGAATATCTAAATTTAAATCCTGTGTCGGTGTGAGTGTGAGTGCCGGCAGTCGAGCCCTCCCCAAAAGGGATCAGCGAGCCCCATCCCAGTGAAGGGAGACAAATAAGAAGCATTATAGGGCCCGGAATTCCCTTAAACTCCGGTGGGGGCAGCGAACTCCGTCGCTGTAGTTTCTTCTAAATTTTCACAATTTTATTTTGGTTAACATGCTTAGTTAAATTTCTTGCTAAAATTACGTTACCAAAGTAGGAAGGGTTAAAAACGCGGGAAGGCTTCCACTTTCATCCCAGCCCTTCCTACACACGGACGAATTTACAAAAGACGATTCAATAAGACAAATGACAATATACAAAAGTACCCCAACTAACACGAACGCGCGCCAAATTCAAACGCCTTTCGATATTCTTTCAAATATTTGTTTGAAGAATTTTAAAAAATAAAAAAAAAACTAAAACTTCAATCTTGATGATTCTTGTTTAAAAATTCTTAAAAAAAAAATAATTAATTCTACGTCAACAAAGGAATGCGTATAATCAGTTTCGTTATCAAATAATTTTATCTGACTCCACGTAACATTAATACTGACATAAGCAGAAAAGCTACCTAAAGAATTATGCTGACGTCATGCGTCTTTTTTTGTTTTAGTTAATTAAAAAAGAAAAGAAAATCGAATGACGATCGCGTCCAGAGGGATGACCAAAAACACATAAGGCGAAGGAACAACAGAAAATCATCTCGAAGAAAATCGACGCGCTATTATTAAAGACAAGGGAACAACAATTTATAAAGAAGGAAAATAAACAGAACTGACAATCGCTTCTGCAGAAAAGGAAAGATGAAGAACGAAAGATGGGAAGCTAAATAAAAAACGGATCGTTCGATTTTGTTCGGGAAACAAAAGAAACTTAATTAATCGAAAAGGAAAAACAATTGACAGTCGCCTCTGAATTAAAAAAAAAAACGCGCAGCGAAGAAGTGAATGGAAGAAAATGCTAAAAATACAAGAAAAACAACCGAGTTTGCAAACGATTGTTTTCTTTTTCTTTTTTACTTTTTTGCTTCCAATTTTCTTCAGTTTTTTGTTTCGTACAGAACGAAAAATTTGAAAACGATCTTGAAGAAAAACAAAAGACAATCGGCGACGAGAGCAAACGCGCAGAGTCTTGTTGAAAAAAAAAACTGCCGATTTTCTCCCCCGCGACGGCTTTTAAAAGATTTCTTGTCGCGATTGGAAGCGGCGGCTTACGTCACGCAGGCCAATTAAATTTAAATATTTCTGCCTCGCGCTAAGCTTCCAATCGAGGAGTAGCTGCCACCAGATGGCAGTGTGTGTAGTTTTTATTAAATTCTCCGTGCTACGTACATATTGCGGTGTTTATTAGCAGATCGTAATATTTTTTTATTTTTCATAAAGAATTATTTATGTTCTATAGGATTTATTTGCATATCTATTAAATTCAATTAAGTTAAATTCAAATATATTAAATTTATGTAAATATTTTTAGAAATAGGCGATTTAAAATTACAATTTTTGCAAATGTAAATACGTAAGATTTAAGCTCAGAATTGTAATATTTAGAATAATTGATTTAATAATGTCATGACGACCCGACGTTTGAAGGAAACTGTAAGCGGTAGTTAGGAGTTCGGATATTGAATCAATGAGGGCGCTGCGTGAGCTATTGTAAACTCAGGTAGCCGGTTCCACTGTATTCACCGCTTGCGTCGCATTGCGAGATTCAGATTCGGATACGCTATAGAATCCAGGAATAGGAACCTTAAGTAAGTACACAATAAGGGCGGGTTTTGCGATAAACCCAGCTCCACCCAATAAATCTTCGATTCTATAAACCCTTCGAACTTTCAACGGTTTTGATGATTCTTATTTGCTTGTGCGATTCTTCAAATAAATAAACTATTGTTTCTACCTGTTTCTTTATTTATACACACACACACACACGCACATGACATGTATACTGACGCAGATAATTTTGAATGTGAGGGCTCACGAGTGTCACTTACATACAAAATTCATCACATAACAAATACACTCATACGAGGAAGAATCCAGCCTACGAGATATACTGCAAAATACATCAGCAGAGCAGGAGCCGTCACAGACATCAACAAATTAAGAATAGCAATAAACAAATAAAATGTAAACTATAAACAAAACAAAGATTTAGAAAATATTGACAAAAATTACCCCGAGGAAGGCAACGAACGCTAAAATCTGTAAGAGTTCAGAAATACACAGCATAAAAATTGGCTCCAACGTGCAGGCAAATTACACAGCATAAAATTGACTCCCAAAACGTGGCGCCAGACACAGAAAATTTTGCAACAAATACATTTATGCTAAATTCTGCAAGAGTCCAAATTACATAGCAATATGCAAGTTAAGTTGCTCTCAGCTTCACTTGATGATCATGCAAGAAAAGAGGTCCGGTGCGGTAGCCACTCGAAAATATTTTTTTTAATATGTGCGCCATCTATTGTACGAACGCATAAGTCTGTGCTCTGCATTTGGTTCATGCACAAATCACAGTTACGTTCTGGTTTGCGGATGATCCAGTGATGACAAAATTGTGCATTTTTTTAATATTAGGTAAGATTGCGACACTGGCCACCTTACTATTATTATTATTATTATTATTATTATTATTATTATTATATTATTCGCCCAACAGGAAAATTCGCAATTAAAGGACAAAATGGAATAGCATAAAATTAAACAAACATGCAAATATATATACATAGAAGGTAATAACAAAATAAATAACAAGGCAATTAAAGCTTGTCATAAAATATGTCATTGTAGATGACGTCAGCATTACGACACATAGAGTACAAAGGCGATTTCAATCGTATATTGGTGTTAGCAGGTGGAAAGTTGTAGTCCACCTAGAGTTAATACGTGGCACCAAGAAATTTAAGGATCCCAAGATTTCAGCACAGTCAATTTGGTTATGAAGAATCTTCCATATAAATCGGGCTCCATGGATATCACGACGTTGACTGAGTGATTGAAAACTGTGCCTGCGTAACAAGCAATCATAATCAATGCCTCTAGGAGGATATTGCCCACTGATTTTAAATGTAAGGAACCTTCGTTGTACACATTCAATATCCAAACGGTAGCATATGTATAGGGGTGACCATACTTGAGAAACATATTCTAATCTGATAACAACCAACGAATTAAAAAGGCACCTGAGCACATCTAAGTTGTCGAAATATTTGACTGTACGCAGGACGAATCCAAACATTTTTGAGGCAACCGTAACAATATTTTTTATATGATCAGAAAAGCTAAGTGGCGAATCAAAGGTTACTCCAAGATCTAGAGTGAAATCCTTTATTGTTAACGGTTGACGATTAATAAAATAGCTGGTGTTGACGGGACAGAGCTTTCTGGTATAGGTTACAACACAACATTTATCGACATTTAAATTTAGATAATTATTCGAGCACCACGAAACAACCTTGTCAAGACACCGCTGGAGTTCTGTGGCTTCAAGAACATTAGTAACTGAGGCAAACATCTTGACATCATCCGCAAAGGCAAGAGCTCGACTTCCTAATGACCCTAACAAATCATTGATAAATAATATAAATAATAAGGGACCTAAATTGGAGCCCTGTGGGACACCAGACGTTGCTCCATATTCGAATGATTTATAGCCATTATATAATACATAATTTATTCTGTTAGTCAAATATGACTTCATTAGACCTAAAGCGGAAGATGTCATGCCAAAATAACTTAACTTTTTAAGAAGGATGCCATGAACCGTATCAAAGGCACTGCTAAGATCAGTATATATAACATCGACTTGACCTTGTTTATCCAGATGTTCAGAAATGAATTGCGTTATGGTGACCAAATTCGTTGTTGTAGATCTACCAGCGACAAAACCATGTTGAGAAGATGCTATATAGGAACGAGTGTGATTAAGAACTTGCCTGTAGATAACCTGCTCAAGAATTTTAGCGAAATTGTTTAAAATTGCTATAGGGCGATAGTTTTTTAATTGAGCTTTATCATCCTTTTTATGAACAGGCGTAATTCTGGCACGTTTCCAAGCATCTGGAAATAAAGATGTAGTGATAGCTAGATTGATAATATACAACAACGGTTTGACCAATACATATCTCGCATCACGAATCAAGAACCTAGGGATTTGATCCTTACCAGCAGTAAGCTTAACAGGAAACCTAGTCATTATTTCTAATATATCATCCTCAGTAACAGGTAAGAGATGGAAAGGAGAACAGTTTGAATAGATATCTTGCGATTCATTACAGTTAGAATTAGGTAAATACATTTTGGAAAATAACTCAGCAAAGCCATCAACAATATCCTGAGGACTATTATAAGTTTTGTTATCGGAGGAAGATAATTTATTAGGGATCCGAGAAGTGCCTTGTCTCATATGTACATATTGAAAAATTTGTTTTGGATTAAACAAAATGGACTCTTCCGTTTGACGCATATAACTTTGATAGGCAGCAGATATTTGCAATTTACACAAAGCACGCAGGCGTTTGAATTCAATATAAGAAGATAAATTATTACTAGTCACCCATTTCTGCCGGTAGTTATTCTTTAATTTCAAATTGGTGATAATAGATGCTGTGAACCAAGGAGAATAAGTGGATTTGCGAATGATATGTTGCGGAACAGTCGAATCCAAAATATTATGGAAGATGTTATACAGTGTATCAATGCACATATTAACGTCCGAATAAGACATAACGCGAGCCCAGTCCACATCCAGAAGCTTATTATAAAGATCCATGAAATTGGCTTTGCGAAAATTGTATCTTTTACCCTGAGCCAGAGGAAAGGCGGAGGTTTCTAACGGCAAGCCCTTAATGGTAAGGACCAGAGCAGGATGGTAGGAGTCCTTAGTAACAAAGGGTAGTTCTTCATGGGTAACTGTAAGTTCACAAGCAAGATTCGATAAGATAAGATCCAAAAATCTGTTATCATTATTGCGAACGTTATTATATTGTATTAATTCTTGAGAGGCATAGAAGTTATGCATCAAATGTACTTTTGGACATGTGGAATTTAATTCAACAAATCTTGATATATTGTAATCACCAATTAAAGAAGAACTACACATGGGACAATGAGAAATGCCTTAATAGGAGTAAAAGAAGGTGGGTTTTCCGTAAAAACCGCCGCTTTGAGATACGGAATCCCGCGGAAAACGTTGAAGCGTTACATAAAAAATTGTGACGATAATAATGATGCTATTGATTGGAATAGAAGGGGCACCCAGATTAACTCCAAGTTACACCGTCAATAAAATCTTTTCAACCGACGAAGAAGCTCTTCTCTCGAAGTATCTAGGAAAGTTGACACAATTGCACCATGGACTGACGCCCAAAAATGTAAGGAAACTAGCCTATGACGGGTGTCACGCTCAGTCTGGCATCAGTTCAGAATGACGTCAAACTGATCATATAATGTGTAGACTGACGGACTGAAAAACCGGAATAACAAATAATTTTTAAAATATTTATTATTACGTCAGTCTTGGTAAGACTGACAACAGATTGAAGTTGATTGAACTGACGCCAGACTGAGCGTGTAACACCCGAACTCGCTATGGCTAACAATAAGAAAATCCCCGAAATGTGGGCGAATAAATCAACAAGCCGGAAAGTATTGCTTTACAAATTTTATGAGAAGAATCCACGTTTGTCAATACGCATGGCAGAGACAACTTCCATAGGCCGAGCGATGGGATTCAACAGACCTGTAGTGGCCAAGTTCTTTGAAAATCTTAAACAAGTTTATGGAAAACATATATAAATTCGGGCCAAGTCAGATTTACAACACGGACGAATCTGGTCTAAAGACGGTTCAGGGTGCTGCCAAAGTTATCGCGCCCAAAGGTCAAAAACGAGTGGGCCAAATCACTTCCGCAGGGAATAAATGCCATTGGATACACAATCCCCTCATTACTAATGTTTCTAAGAAAATATTTTAAAGAGCATATGCTAGAAGGAGCACCACCGTGGTCAATAGGATCCGCCTCTCCATCGGGTTGGATCACCTGTGAAATATTTGCTAAAAAGTAGATGAGCCATTTCAATCGACCTTCCTCAGGATCTGTATTGTTAGTCATTTATAACCATGAGATGTTATCAAAATGGCTCGTCAAAATAACATCCTTTTATTAACAATACCGCCTCACACTAATCACAAACTCCAGCATCTAGACAAAAATGTTTATGGCAATCGGGGTTGATCTCATGCATAAGGAATTTAATATTAGCTTCTTAAGAAGACATGGAAACAAATTTTCATTTCTCTTGGTTTTAGATTGTGCAAATGTTTCTGTTGATGAGAAATTATCCTGCATTTGCCTGATCCCTTGCCAACAGGTGGAACTTCCAGAGCCTAAAAGTTCCTTTCAGTTTAGTGTTGATCTGTCGAGTTATAACATACAATGATATACTCGTTTGTATTAAAAATCTAGTTTATGTAACAATTTTCTAATAAAAACAAATAAAAAAAGTTGTGGCCACAGTAGGTAGTATAGTATATCAAAGTGACCACTGTGCCCAATAGTCCCCAGACAATTTTAAATGGCATGAACACGTCAAAGTGTGTATATTAACCGCCACTATGAGTGTCATATAAAAATTTGTCCAAATCGGGTTTTTAAATTCTGATTTTTTTAAGGATTAGGTGGCCGCTGTTATCAGACCTCCCCTACTGAATTGCCAATTCAGCGGTTTCCTGCTGGCGTCAGTGCAAGCTTTTCCCCGCGTAACTCTATACTCGACTCCTTTCTAAATCACGTCGGAATTTTATCACTGCGCCCTGAGATTTCCGTTTCGTTTCGAATTTAAACAGTTCCTAAGGAACAACTGGCTTTAAAACCAAAAAAATTCTTATACAGAATCTTCGGGTCCTTACACGGTCACTCAGTTGTAATTCGCAATTGAACAAAATGTAAACTAATGTTGGAATAAATTATTTACGATTTAAACATGTATTACTATTTTCAGTGCAGTCGATTCAAAATCATAATGAGATAACCAATGAAACGAGTTTTCAATGTAGCATAGGAACGCATTTGAAATTTTGCCGCCAGGAAGTGGAGCCACAATGGCGGAAGCGTGCGGTACTTTGGTAATCTACTGACTTTAATATGACCATGGACGTTCAACAGTTAAAGGCGGTGACACAACCCATTAGTCGGATTTTATGCAGTAGGTATGCGAAAGAGAAGCCGAGGACAAGTGAAAAGTTGCAGGTAAATTATAATCGATGTACCTACAAAAATGTAATAAAAGCTTTTAGTTAATAAGGGAGACGGGTTATCTCATACAATGTGACTTGTGACTTCTGTACACGCGCACCAAATGCGTACAAGATTTTAAATAGCGACCCCATTTAGATTAGGCAACCCATCAAACAAATCAGAAATAACTTCGCGTTTTCGTGATGCACTTTAAAAGCACGGGAGTAAAATGGGTTGCCTATTTTCTAATTCTAAGGGGTCACGACTTAAAATAATGTATAATTTCAGAACGGCGATTAGTGTTGTCCAATACATGGTTTGTAATTTACTTATAAGTCGTTGCATATGTAAAGACTTCTCAAGGCAAACGTCACCCTGTATATTTTCAATGGAATACCGTGACCTTTAACTTAACACATTTAAACTGCCTTAAACAAACGACTTCCCGCCGGCAGGCATCACTAAACACCTCAAATGAATATCACACGAACCCATTTTGTAATTTAGTGCGACACCCGAGCTAGGCCTCCAATTGACTACTTGTTTTTTTCTTTTTATTGGTTTTATCAAGCGCTATCGGACTATAAATAACCGCAAACAATTACTTCCCACACAATGGTGTTTGTTTCCAGTAACCGGCAATGGATGCAAAAATTACGCTTCAGATAAGTCGTTGAGTGCAACGCAAGATGTTGCAAATTCTTTCGCTCGACGACTGCCACAGACTGGTCAAGCAAACCCTCGACGTTTCGACCTACAAACTGCTCGGCTTCAGTCTCGACCCCCTCGAGGGAAAATCGGGATTTTTGGGCGAGCATGCCATCCTCCACATACGACTGAGCTGCGCGGAGCTGAGCTTCTTCGTCAAGAGCATGCCCGAAGTGGAGTCCCAGAGGAATTTCATACGCGACACCGGCGCTTACTTCAAGGAGGAGAGGATGTTCCTCGAAATCATCCCCCGTTTCACAAACCACGGCATCCACATGATCAACGAGTGCGTGCCGAAATGTTTCCTCGTGCAACGATCGGAAGTGTTCGTGTTCGAGGATTTAACCGCACGGGGGTACAGGATGTGGGACCACAGGGATTCATACGATTTGGCCAAGGTTAAGGTAATAGATCAGTTTATTTTGTAGCGGCGCCGGCGGTTAGGTAACTATGCATCATAGGTCCGTTTACTTGCTCGAATCAGTGATGAGCAGAGTTGCGTCCTATTTGTGGGAGGGCGTTTGCTTGTTCGAATCAGTGATGAGCAGAGGGTGGTTGCCTTAGCGGCCATAATGATTTTAATTAAATTGCAAGTTGCTTTGGCCGCAATTGTTAAGTTGCACGCCAGCGCCCTAATCCTGGAGGAAAAGCTCACCAAGGCTCGTTCAGAGCCCTACAGACTGATCATGGATTTCGAGATGGAATTTCGCGAGACCCTCTACACCCAGAACGAAACTTCCATGGCGCTGTTGCAGGCCGCCAAGAAAGGGGTCTCCACCCACATAGATCTATTCCCCAGCTCCACTTCACCCCTGCCCCCGAACGAGTTCAAAAAATTGGCGCAACGCCAAATCGAAAGTCTGCAGGAGTTCATTAAACCCTCCCGACAATTTCGCAACACCATCTGCCACGGGGACCTTTGGGGCACGAACCTGATGTTCAAATTCGACGATGGGGGTGAACCGACCCACTGTCGCTTGGTGGATTTTCAGCTGTATCGATATTGCCCCCCGGCTCAAGACGTCATGACTTTCGTCTACTTGACGACCGACCGCCAGTTCCGGGAAGCCCATTTGGAGGACGTCCTCCTCTATTACCACGAGCAATTGAGCGACGTTTTGCTCAGCAATGGAATTCGAAACGAAGAAGTCGTGGAAAGCTGCGAGTATTACAAGCCGTTCGCCGTCACGCAGGCGGTGACTCACTTGGAGACGGCCCTGATGACTGCGGAGGAGCTGCTCCAGTTTTTTACCCTGCCAGGGTACTGCCAAAAAATACTTTACGGCGATAGGAGCGAGTTAATCGTGCGGCTGTGTCGGAGCGATCCGGTTTACAGAAAGAGACAGCACGAGACCATAAGCGATCTTAGGGAAATATGCGAAGAACTGCACCAACAGGAAAATATAGCTTAGTCCAAAAATTTAGGAAATATAGCGAGGGAGTAGGGATGATTCACTTTAACCCTTCAGATTTTAACTGTAACGTGAAGTTAAAAAAAAATTAACCTGATGGATAGGCCACCCGTAAAGCACAGAGGAATGTCAGGTTGATAGTTGTCGCCACATCTTCGGCGCGTGCCCGGTAGGTTATCGCTTATCTAACGATTCGAAACGAAGGGGTCGCCTTATAGAAGCAGAAGTGAGTGCGAAATTTATATTGAAACTTGAATATGTAGACTAACATATTAATATAAGATATTTACGAATAGTAAGGGAGGCAGTGGCTTTAGAAATAATTAAAATTCGATCTCTTATCACTATTATTTTACATCCATAGATATTTCATATTACTGCCATCTTCAGTACACACTCACAAGTTAAAAGCACTTCATGAAATCCTAGCGAATATTCTCCTCATCAATTTTCCATTGGAAATGCGTTTAACAGTCTCTAGCAACCCCTTATAATTATATAATTTAGGTCTTGACATCTGATGGCCGATTTTTGACCTAACATATGAAAAAAAAATACGTATACATCTACAGATAATTAATACTACATTATGTAAGCTATAAGATACCGTACGTTACTTTTATTCAAGACCTACTGCCTTTTAGTAATGACATACAATTTTGTTTTTTCTAACGAAACCTCCTGTCCCTACATTTTCTGATAGTTACAATCAGGATATAAAAGTCACAATCTTTGTAAAAATGATACTTTTAAGAAGTGGAAAAGATGCTACAAATTGTACCTATGTTAAAAATATTGATTGCAGTTACAAGCGCAAATTAATTTGATATCCACGATGACAGTAATTCTGCTTATACAGGGTGGCTGAATTTTCATTGCGCAAGCTGCAATTCTTTTATTACTACAAATATTAATACTTAAATTGCGGCAAAGGATGTAGTTTTTTGATATGGATAAGAACCGTTACAATTTAAAATATGTACGGAAATGTCCACAGAGATACTCAACTTTTATTTTTTTAAAACAATACCTCTACATTGTTGCAATTTCTGAAAACCAATGAGAAGATGCATTTGCTTCCACAGTCGAGCTTTCTTTAATAAATCTGACTTCGCAAACAATAAAAAAAAAGTGAATTGGATTTAGATGTATCCTTTCATTGGCTTTCAAGAAATGTAAAAATACGCAGGGTGTTGCACTTAAAAATAATAGCTACTTGATAACAAAAAGTCGGCGACCCATACAACAAAAACATTGAGAAATTTAATAAACAATTGTAACGTTTTTAAAGGTTCTATTATTTTTATTTTAATCAAAACACGAAATAGTTAATAATCTAATTTATTTAAAAGTAACACTAATTAACACTAACTTAAACAATAATTTATTTATAAACTAATAAGTAATTTATGTTAACAGCCGAGCGAATATTTATAACGCGACTTCAATTTCGAACTGTCCACTTGCTTAATTAATTTCGAACCGTCCCCCGTTTGGCTGCGTGCATTTTTATATGCCGGGGTTGTTTCTCGCGAACATTCTCGCTCGTTCGACGGAAAGTCTCGGATCATCGCCCCGTGATGTCGAAGCTTCTCGTCTAAGGCGCGTCGGTGTTGACGCATCAGACAGGCTGGGACCGCAATCGTCACACAATTTTATATTTTGATCTTGTTGAAAGTCCATAATTAGGTGTAATAATTAATTAAAATAAATAAGAAGGGGAGAGTACTACCTAATTTGATATATATTTAATTTGGCTACCGGTTTCGATATAAAATCTTCATCAAGCAGCTATCGTCATAATATAAAATTTTGAAAGGTGCCAAATTAAATACAGTCAAACCTCCATAACTCGAATCGCAAGGGACTCGAAAATTACTTCGAATTATAGGAATTTTGAGTTAAACAAAGGGATTTCAGTTACACACAATGTACAGGGACATCAGTAAATTTCGACTTACAGAAAATTTCGAGTTGTGGAGGTTCGAGTTACAGAGCTGCGACTGTAAATATCAAATTAGAAGGTACTGCTCTCTACTTATTAATTTTAATTAATTTTATATTTGTTTATAAAAGCTTAATGGCGGGTTTCACAAACGTTACTTAAATTTAATCATCCGTTAAAAGTAAACGTTGCCATGGTTACACGTGTTGAAGGTATAGGAGTGATTATTCTTAATCGATGATTAAAGTTAAGTGACGTTTGTGAAATCCAGCATAAAGCTCGTAGATAATATTTAATTTATTTAGTTTTTGTTTGAATTTGTTAAACTTTTTACAAGTGTATTATTGTATTATTTTTTTTATGTTCTATCTAATAAATATCATCTCAGCTACATATTTACAAACAAATGCTATGAAGTTGAATATCTCAAATGCAAACTGTGAAAGAACTTTTATTTTCTGTTTTCTGCAGGATCTAATTCCTCTAAAGCGACTAGAAAACTATGGAATATTTTCGTAATTAAAAAGCCTATTCAAAATCACGTGTCTATTTTCTCTTCTGTTTATTATAATTAGCACAGCACGACTATAAGTAAAGCAATAAAAAGGAAGAAGGGGTCGATCCTTTGTTCTAATATATTTCTTTGAATCGCCATTGCGATTGCAACCGATAGCATTTCCGGACCGCTGACACCGATTGTTTGTCGTTCAAGAGAATTTACACAGATGTCGCCTTTTTTATCTTGATCTTGACAGTTTCATTCCTGTAAGCCACGCCATACTTTCTAAGAAATTTAAGGCGGAGAGCTCCAGCTCAAAATGAAATGTACGTATGCCTACCCTGATTCAGTTTCTAAACAGGCTAACTATATTGACCACCCCACCGCCTTAAAGGGTTCGTAAGAAATGTGTACACACTAAAATAAAATTAAAAATTTATATTTAGATTTGGATACACGGTACGCGCATTTATTTTCGACTCAAAACGAAACATATGGTATATCGACTCCAGCTGAGTTATTCCACTATGCTCACTACAGCCTTAATGAGTCACTACATATACTAATATACTTTAAATAATTTCAGCTATATGCTACAACAGTTTTATATCACCCAGAGTTAGTCAAGACCGAAGTTGCTCCTCAAAAATGTCCTTCAAGTCCAAAATACTTTCGTATTGCTTCTTCCTGTACTGACGATCATTTTGGCACAGCCGCCTAATCAAATCGCTCCTGTCGCACTGCAGGATCTTCTGGGCGTATCCGGGGGTGGTAAAAAAGCGCTCCAGGTCTTCGGAACTCATCATGACGACCTGCGAGTGCGTGATTTCTTGCGCGACGGCGAACAACTTGTAGTACTCGCAGCTTTTGCGGAATTCCTCGCGAGACATGAGGGCGTCAAGCTCGATTCCGTAACCCACCAGAATCGCCGCCAGTCGGGCGCGATAGTACGCCAGGACGTCCTTCAAGTGTTTTTCCCGAAACGCGCGATCGGTGGTCAAGTAGATGAAGGCCAAGACGTCTTGCGCCGGCGGACAATACCGATACGACTGGAAGTCCACCAGGTAACAATGGGCGGGTTCCCCGTCGACATCAAACTTGAACATGATGTTCGCGGCCCAAAGATCGCCGTGGCAAATCACGTTTCTGAACTCCTCCGACGTCCTCACGTACTCGGAGAAGCGCCCAATTTGATTTCGGGCAAAATTTTTGAACTCGCTCACCGGTAAATCCCAAGTCTGGCTGCGCAACAAATCGATTTGCGTGGCCACTCCCTTTTTGGCCGCCTCTATCAACGCAACGGAAGTCTTCTTTTGGGTGTAGAAGGCCTCTCGGAATTCCAGCTCGCACTCCTTGAGCAACCTGTAAGGAGGATCGCCTTGGCGAGCCTTGGTGAGCTTCTCCTCGAGGATTAGGCCGCTCGCGTGTAGCTTGGCGATCGCGTCCAAGGCGACTTTGGTCTTGGCCAAATCGAACGATTCCCTGTGGTCGAGTATTTTGTACCCTTGCGAGGATAGGTCCTCGAAGACGAAGACCTCCGAACGGCGAACCAGGAAGCATTTCGGGACGCACTCGGCGATCACTTTGACGTCGTGCTTCAGGAGCAGGGGGACGATCTTGCAGAACATTTTTTCTTCCTTGAAGAACACGCCCGATTCGTTGATGAAATTCCTCTGCGATTCCACGTCCGATTGGCTCTTGACGAAGAACCTCAGTTCCCTTCTTCTCCTCGGTTTGGCCCTGTGCGAGGCCTCCTGGTTTAGTTCCACGCGAAGTATGGCGTGCTCGCCCATGAAACCGGATTTGCCCCCGATAGGTTCCAAAGTGAAGTCGGTCAGTTCGAAGGACGAAACGTCGAGGGTCCGCCTGACCACTTCGTGGCAGTCGTCGGGCGACAGGATTTGAGACATTTCGCACTCGGATCGCAAACTGGATTACTTTGGAGACTCTAAGGTGGCTTTATATAGCGTGACGTAAACATTTTGATTTTGTAAACGAGGAAGGCGTTTCGTCATAATTACCCAAAACAAACGCCATTGTCCGAGGAGAAATTATTCGCGGTGATTTACGATCGCGATAAGTGAATAGGCAATTCGTTAAGAGCCTGGGTAAATAAACCGTGCAGGCGCTGTTGATTTTGTTGAATACAGAATGACAGGCAGCAGGTAAACAAAAAACAGGTAAAAACAGGTAGCAGTTTTCAAATGATGACGAAAAAATTAAATTACGAAGCAAAACCTATTAGATTAAAGAGCAAAGAATGACAAATAAAATATGAAATGGAGATTAGAAAATAACGTGGACGGAGTTGAAATAAAAGTTGCCTGATGATGAAATAAAAACGGTGACGTCTACGTTAATTATAGACGTGCTACGTAACGTAAATAGACGATTAATTTTATTATTATCGTTCTGTTTGTATAGGTGAATGTGAAGTATCATTGTCGCTGCTGCCATCGTTAACTAATCTCGTTAGATTAGACACATTGCATGTGATGTGGCATTTACAGGTTTATTCTTCGCATAATAGTGGTGGACAATTGTTTGATAAAAAAAATGATGGACAGGCGCAGGAAAAAAATAAGTGTGCAAAATTAGGCAATTATGACGCTATTTCTAAATATACAGTGTCATTTTTATTGCATCGTGCTTTTTTTTCTGTTGAGAATAATAAAAATCACGACGTGTATTTGTGAATGAAGTGAACGCCTGTACGGTGACAATTCATTCAAAACTCCGGCGTACAGTTGGCGTTCACATTCTCTAGTATTGTAATTTTTATTACATTCAACAGAAAAAAATGTATTCGCAAAATTCGGCAGGCGGCATTTCATTCACAAACTCCGCCGTACGCGACATTTCGTTCACAAACTCAAAAAGTGTATTAAACAATCCGATAAGAGACACTTCATTCACTAACTCTGGGAGGAGGAATTTCATTCACAAACTCCGCCGTATACGCGTTATTTCGGCAGCGGGAGAAAGAGGCTAAAATAAAAAATATATTAAACAGTAGTTATTTTTAAGCGCCTAAGACGGCGGCATTTCATTCACAAACTTAGCCGTACAGGCGGCATTTCGTTGACTAACCCCAATAACCCTGACTTTCAGAAAAACCAGAAAAGAATTTAATATGGCGGCATTTCATTTACAAAGTCCGTTGTATAGGCAACATTTCATTCATAAACTCCAATATTGTAATTTCTATTACTTTCAACAGAAAAAAGTATTCACAAAATCCGATAGGCGGCTCACAAACTCCGGGAGAAGGCATTTCATTCTCTAACTCCGCCGTATACGAGGCATTTCATTCACAAATATCAATATAGTAATCTTTATTACTCTTGAAAGAAGAAAGGAATTAAAAATCCCTTATATTCTAAGATGGCGGCATTTCATTCACAAACTTAGCCGTACAGGCGGCATTTCGTTGACTAACCCCAATAACATCATTTTCATGACTTTCAGAAAAACCAGAAAAGAATTTAATACGGTGGCATTTCATTTACAAGCTCCAAGTAATTTTTATTACTTTCAACAGAGAAAATTCTTTTTAAAAAACGATATTTTTAAGTACCCGAGACACCGGCATTTCATTCAAAAACTTCGCCGTACGGGCGGCATTTCGTTGACTAACTCCGATGCCGTCTTTTCATTACTTTCGACATTTCGTTCACAAACTCCAGCATCGTAATTTTTATATTTCTCTGGACAGAAACGAAAAGCATCAAAGCATCATATGGCGGCATTTCATTTACAAAGTCCTTCCTATAGGCAACATTTCATTCATAAACTCCAATATTGTAATTTTTATTACTTTCAACGGAAAAAAGTATTCACAAAATCCGATAGGCGGCTCACAAACTCCGGGAGAAGGCATTTCATTCTCTAACTCCGCCGTATACGAGGCATTTCATTCACGAATTTCAATATAGTAATCTTTATTACTCTTGAAAGAAGAAAAAAATTAATAAAAATCCCTCGTATTCTAAGATGGCGGCATTTCGTTCACAAACATAGCCTTATAGGCGCCATTTCGTTTTGACTAACTCCAATACCGTCACTTTCAATACATCCAGAGTAAGCAGGAAGAAAGAATTTGATACGGCGACATTTCATTCGCAAACTCCGGCATTGTAATTTTTATTAAGACTCTCAAAAGAAGAAAAAAAATTCTTATATTCTAAGGTGGCGACATTTCATTCACAAGCTCCAGCATGGTAATTTTTAAATTACCTCAACAGAAAGAAAAAACATCAATAACAAAATAATACTATGAAGCGACCACATGGTGGCATTTCATTTACAAACTCCGCCGACATTTCATTCGCAAACTCCAATATTGTAATTTTCATTACTCTCAAGAGAATAAAAATTAAAGATTATTAATATGAAGAAGTAATATTAAATGCGGCTTTTCAATTACAACCTCCGCGGAATTTCATTTACAAACTCCGCTGTATAAGCGGAATTTCATTTACAAAATCCAATATCGTAATCTTTATTACTACCAACAAAAGAAAATAATTGAAAAGAAAAAAAATATTTCGTGTTTTAAACACGGCGGCATTTCATTCACAAACTCCGTCGTAAAGGCGGCATTTCATTTCCAAACTCCGATATCCTAATGCTTATTACTCTCAACACAAGGAAAATAAAAAATTACTGTTAAAAGAATATTCTAAAACGGCGGCATTTCATTCAAAAGCTTCGTCGTATAGGCGAAATTTCACATAAAAATTCCAAATTCGTGATTTTTAATTTTCTTTGCAGAAAAAAAATAAATAAAAAACAATTATTAAATGTCTCGCGAACTCATTTGGCGACAATTCATTTGCAAACTCCGCCATATAGACGGCATTTTATTCATAAATTTCATTGTATAGGTGACATTTCACTTACCAACTCGTATATCATAATTTTCATAACTCTCAACAGAAAGCAAACGAAAATATAAAAATTATTGTTAAAAAAATTACGTCATTAAATGTCCATACGGCGGCATTTCACTTACAACGGTATTTTGTTCATAAACTCCATCCAATACAATAATTTTGATTTTTTTCAACAGAAGGAGAAAATTAGATATAATTATTAAAAAATATTTTGAAACGCCCAAGACGGCGGCATTTCATTCGCAAACTCCGTCGTACAGGCGCCATTTCATTAACAAATTCCAAATTTGTTACTCTTAACAGAAGACAAATTTAAAAATAAAAGAATTATTATTATTAAGAAAACATTCATGTTCTAGGACGCCGGCATTTCATGGGTGGAATTTCATTTACAAACAAGTAAAACAAAAAACATTATTATTAAAAAGATGTTATTAAATGTTTATACGGCGGAATTTCATTTAATAACTCCGGCGTATTTCCGACATTTCATTCACAAACTCCGCGATACAAGCAGCACTTCATTCTCAATCTAAAATTTCGTAATTTTTATTACTCTCAACAGAAGAAAACAATTAAAATAATTAAAATTAAATTAATAATTAAAATTAAAAATAATTAATAAAAAATTATTTCTAAAAATATATTATTACAGGTCTACACGGCGGCAGTTCATCCACAAACTCCGTCGTAGAAGCGACACTTCATTTTCAACTAAAATATCGCAATTTTTTTACTCTTAACGAAAAGAAAATTAAACAGAATATTATTAAGTGGCTATAAAAATACTATTAAAATACTTTTAAGCTCCTCGGACAGCGGCATTTCATTCACAAACTCCGGTATTGTAATTTTTATTACTTTCAACGTAATGAAAAGTTAAAAATAAAATAATATCTATTAAAAAATATATTTAGACGCCTAAGACGGCGACATTTCATTCACAAATTCCGTCGTACAGACGACATTTCATTCACAAACTCCAATTTCGTAACTTTAATTAGTCTCTACGGAAGAAAGAAATTAAAACAATATTTTGAAGCACCTAAGACTGCGACATTTCATTCACAACTCCGTCGTATCGGCGACATTTCATTCACAAAATCCAATATCGCAATTTTAATTACTCTACGAAAGAAAGAAGTTAAAAAATATAAGACATTATTTTTAAGCGCCTATGACTGCGGCATTTCATTCACTAACTCCGTCGTACAGGCGACATTTCATTCACAAAATCCAATATCGTAACTTTAATTAGTCTCTACGGAAGGAAAAAATTAAAACAATATTTTGAAGCACCTAAGACTGCGGCATTTCATTCACAACTCCGTCGTAGCGGCGACATTTCATTCACAAAACCCAATATCGCAATTTTAATTACTCTGCGAAAGAAAGAAGTTAAAAAAAATAAGACATTATTAAGCGCCTATGACTGCGGCATTTCATTCACTAACTCCGTCGTACAGGCGACATTTCATTCACAAACTCCAATATCGTAACTTTAATTAGTCTCTACGGAAGAAAAAATTAAAACAATATTTTGAAGCACCCAAGACTGCGGCATTTCATTCACAACTCCGTCGTATCGGCGACATTTCATTCACAAAACCCAATATCGCAATTTTAATTACTCTACGAAAGAAAGAAGTTAAAAAAAATAAGACATTATTAAGCGCCTATGACTGCGGCATTTCATTCACTAACTCCGTCGTACAGGTGACATTTCATTCACAAGCTCCAATATCGTAACTTTAATTCGTCTCTACGGAAGAAAAAAATTAAAACAATATTTTGAAGCACCTAAGACTGCGGCATTTCATTCACAACACCGACGATTTCATTCACAAAACCCAATATCGTAACTTTAATTAGTCTCTACGGAAGAAAAAATTAAAACAATATTTTGAAGCACCTAAGACTGCGGCATTTCATTCACAACTCCGTCGTATCGGCGACATTTCATTCACAAACTCCAATATCGTAACTTTAATTAGTCTCTACGGAAGAAAAAATTAAAACAATATTTTGAAGCACCTAAGACTGCGGCATTTCATTCACAACACCGACGATTTCATTCACAAAACCCAATATTGTAATTTTAATTACTCTACGAAAGAAAGAAGTTGAAAAGAATAAGATATTATTTTTAAGCGCCTATGACAGCGGCATTTCATTCACAAACTCCGTCGTACAGGCGAAATTTCATCACTTTTATTATTTCTCACCGCAAGAAAAAATTTATCATAATTTTTTCGTTAATACTTACGTGAATCTTGTGCCTGGTATCTTTTATAGCTTTGATCATGTACAGGCCCATTTCGACGCAGCAATGGGCATGGTCGGATCTCGCCGTAGGCAAACCGGAAACGCAATAGTAACAGTCCCCCAGCAGCTTTATCCGTAGGCAATGATTTTCCTGAAATACATTAAAAAAATATAGGGCACAAGAAGACATACAGTGTGACACACCTAAAAATACAATGAAAATTTAAACATGTTGATAGTAGTATGTGTTCCTTATAACTAAAGTATAAAAAAAAGACAATTACAGATGGGGGAGTGGGAAATAAGAATAGGGGATCAAGGACGCTGAGTGTGAGTCTAAAAAGTGCATGACTCACCGTAGCTAATTTGTCGAATCTTGCGAACAACTCATTCAGTATCTTCACCAATTCCTGAGCGCTGCAGTGACTGGCAAGTGCTGAAACGTCACATTCCATTAAGAAATGTTGGCTATTCGCGTAATAGTTTTTTGTTTACCAGTGAACCCTTTGATGTCAGCGAATAAGATGCTGACGTTTTCATGCCGGTGGATGTAGATCTTGTGGAACTGGTGCGGCTCGAACAAGCCGGTTCTCTCCTCCTCCTTGGAGATGTCCCGAATGATCTCCTTGACCACAAAATCGGGGAGGACTGGTAGAGAAGGAGGCGTTAAATCCCGCGCGGGGCAAAGAACGGCGTAAAGACTCACCGGACAACAGCAGCTTCTCCTGCTTGTCGTTCTCGTTTTGGGTGCGATATCTCGTCTCCATCGAACGGTGCGTCTCCAAGAACGCCTTCCTCTGGCTGCGATCGGTGAGGTACTTGGTGTACATCCCCGCGAAATTCACCGTGAGGTACAACAGCGCGTTGGCCGATATTCTCTGCACAAAGCACTTGCAGTATTCCTCCTGAAATTTAAATTGTTGGTGTGACCTTTCATCCAAGTTATTCCTCAGAGTTTGGATAAGTGTCACAAACATGCATGGTTGAAGCGGGATTCGAGCCCGGCCCTCAACGCTTGAAGACCAAAAACGTTTAGGGTTTTAATACGTACACGGTTGGTGCAGTCTTGCCAAACTCTCAACACTATTAAAATCACGACGTGGCAGAGGGCAGAAACTGCTCCGGCTATCATACACCACCTCAGGGGGAGCGGTAGCATGGCGTAGGGAACGAACACGATGAACAAGACGTACCAAGTCAGCTCCTCGTAGGTATTGAAGCCGAGACCTTTGCCGAGGAAACCTAAAAATATCATTCGTTAGTTTTCGTGGGTAACACTAACATTTTTTTTTGAAAAATAAACGTGAGTTTTCGAAAAAAAAAACGCGAAAAGGTGAAGAAATCGCGGTTTTCGGGGCCCCGGATCGGATTCTTGTAAATTAGAATTAAGGGCCATGTTTTGGTTCAATTCGGCCGATTAATAGCACTTCGCGAATTTATTGAAGGGCAAGAACCGGGAATTTTTCTAAATACGGACCTGCATGGGCTCGCTGGGGCGTCGTAGCGAAAAAAAGTCATCACCATCGTATTCCCCGGTCTTTTTTACTTAATGAGTTTCGAAATCAAGGCGCTCCGAAAAAATTCGCGAAAAGTGCAACCCCCTCGCATATTCGCCTCCGCCGCCGCCATCTGGTGCACGATTATATCGCGACCGTTACCAAAAGTCATCCGAAGGGTTCATCTAGAGAGTGCTTTTACGGATTTTTGAAAAACCTACTTGTTAGTTTTATAAATTTGTGTAAGTTAGTCGACGTAGGCGTGTGTGAACAATTACCGTTGTCATAATAGTTTTTGATTGTAATTAATTAAATGTATACTATCAATACATTTCTAGTAAAAGTTACGTGCCTTTAATTAACGAATTTAACAATGGTTATGGGCCCAGTGTCCGCAAGAAATACTGTGTCTGTACGTGTAAATTGATAAAAAGAAAAGCATGACGGATAATAGGAATACAATTAAGAAATTGAACGGCGCGAATTATGCATCATGGTCGTATCAGATGAAAATGATTCTCATGGAAAGTGATTTGTGGACCGTCATTGAACCTGAAGAAGATGAACCAGAAGAAAATGCAAACGCTAACGAAAGAAAATGATACACGTCACGTCAAAGAAAAACGCACGCATAAATCGCACTTGCGATATGTGATGAGCAGCAAATGCACATACGTCATCCAACGAAAGCAAAGGACGTCTGGGAAGAATTGCAGAAGTTATATGCCCCAAAAGACAGTAAATTCCGTACAGTTCAATTTAGAAGCAAGTTATATTCATATAAAATGAGTGATTATGAAACCGTAGAAAATTACTTAGGCCAAATCAATAAGACAGTGGCAGATTTATCGAGTATTGGCGACACAATAGAAGACGGAGACTTAGCCATGACGATTCTTTGTGGATTGCAAGATGATTGGGATACAGTGGTTTCAGCATTATGTAATCTCCCACGTGCTGAATTTACAAGTGCTACTATCAAAAGACGCTTACTGGCAGAAGATGCAAGACGTCAAGAAAACGGTGACAGCAAACAATCAGCATTGTTCATGAAAACTAAAAGGATGTCATCAAACAAAAGAAATCAAAAATATGGAAAGCAATCAGAAACAACGCAAAGTGGTAAAAGAAGAGAACAAGTAAAAACAAAAATGACGCAAAAAGGTGAGCTTATTTGTTCCTACTGTGAAGAAAAAGGTCACATTGCAAGATTTTGTCCTAAGAAAAAGAACAAAAAGCCGAAGGAGGAAAAGACAAATGTGATGAACATGAGTGCATTCTGCGGTTTGGTGGCGATAAGCAGTGACAGTTGGATAATAGATTCTGGTGCAACTCATCATATGACGCCGCATGAAGATTATTTCATGAAGATTAGCAAGAACAACGCTATCGAAGATATAATAATGGCTGATGGGAGAACTACATCTACAATCGGAAAGGGCACAATAAAAGCTAGGATTGCAGGTTCTAGTTTATATTTTAAAGCAGAAAATACATTGTTAGTTCCAGAAATTGGTTATGGAATTCTGTCCGTTCGAGCATTGACAGAAAATAAAAAGAAAGTTATTTTCGACGGGAATGGATGTTTTATTTATGATGAAACAGGACAGCTGCTGATTAGAGCAAAGAAAAAAGGTCAACTGCATGTTATTGAAGCAAAACCATGCAAGGAAAACAGGTTAAATTCGCTTTATAAAAACACTGAAGCGAAACCAATCGATTTGTGGCATAGAAGAATGATGCATGTTAACAAAACCAAAATTCTAGAAATGGCCAACGCAGAATCTGTGTTAGGTTTGAGCATTGAGAAAAGTATTCCAACTCATTGCGACAGTTGTCTGGCAGGGAAGTCAATTCGACAACCATTTCCAAAGAATTCACTTAATGACAGTACGAAGACTGAGACAGCGATATTGGAACTTGTACATGCTGATCTGATGGGTCCAATTGACGTTCCGAGCTGGGGAAGAAAGAGATATGTACTTGTCATTGTGGATGACGCTAGCAGATATGTTTTCGTACGATTTCTACAGAAGAAAGGAGACGTTCTGAGTGAATTCAAAAAATGGAAAACTGAGGTCGAGAACCAAATTAACAAAAAGGTAAAACGAATCAGGACTGACAACGGACTCGAATTTTGTTCGAAGAATTGGATAGAATTCTGCGAAACCGAAGGAATACGCCACGAAACA
The DNA here is from genome assembly GCA_958336345.1 of Dorcus parallelipipedus. NCBI lineage: Eukaryota > Metazoa > Arthropoda > Insecta > Coleoptera > Lucanidae > Dorcus > Dorcus parallelipipedus. Next base: position 9,125,745 of record OY284477.1, read on the forward strand.
ACGATGGTATATACTCCGCAACAAAATGGGGTGGCGGAACGAATTAATAGAACGCTGATGGATTTAGTGAGAGCAGAAATTCAAGAAAATAACTTGCCAAAGGGTTCTTGGGTTGAACTAACGTACACTGCTGCATACATCAGAAACCGGGTTACAAATGGCCACAACAAGAAGAAAACTCCATATGAATTGTGGTTAGGGAAAAAGCCCAGTGTGAGACATCTAAAAGCTATAGGTTGTGAAGTATTTGTTCATGTGCCAAAGCAGAAACGGTATTCGAAATTGTCAGCGAGAGATGAAAAAGGAATATTGGTGGAATACGCATTGCATGGCCGCGGATATCGTGTCTGAATGTCGGAAACGAAGAAGGTTCAAGAGTCACGTGATTGCGTGTTCAACGAAATGTATTCTGGTAAGAGCTCAAACGCAAGTGAGCGACCCAAATATGTCATAGATATTCACCACGAAGGACCAGTCATAGGAGACGACGTAAGTGAGGATGAAGTCAATGATATTGAAGATAAATCTCAAAATACATTAAATTTTGAGATACCAGAAAGTGACTACATAGACTCATTATCGGATCATGTGGGTAAGAAGAATAAACCTGGAAGACCGAAAAGGGATCCTACAAAACCGCAACAAGTAAAAGAGCGACAACATGAGATGACACTTCGTTCAACTAAACCGAAGTACGCTGAATTGTCACAATCAAACATTATGAAAGGTACCCAAGAGGAAGATCCATCATACTATCATGAGGCAATCAATTCTATCGAATCTTCGAAATGGATAGAAGCAATGACTGAAGAATTGAATTCACTGATAAAACATGATACATGGGAATTGGTGGAGTTACCTCCTAGCGTGACACCAGTCAAATGCAGATGGGTATATAAGAAGAAAATAGTAGGTGATACGCAAGTTTTCAAAGCTCGTCTGGTTGCAAAAGGATACAGCCAGAGGAAAGGAATAGATTATGATGAAGTCTACGCTCCTGTCTCCAGTTTTAACACGTTTGCTGGTCGCAGCTAGCGTGGAGAAGGGATGGTTAATTGATCAATATGATGTAAAGAGTGCTTATCTTCACAGTAATTTAAAGGAAACCGTATGTATGGAACAACCGCAGGGTTTCATACAAAGTGGTCAAGAGAAACTCGTTTGCAAATTGAAGAAATCAATATATGGGCTTAAACAAAGTGGCAGATGCTGGAATGATCACATAAATAAATGCTTGACAAATATGGGATTTGTTCGAAATAAAGTAGACGCTTGTGTTTATAAACTCAACGTGAAGAATGGAAAGGCAATCTGACGGCATATGTAGACGATGTACTTGCAATAACTGAGAACGAACAGATGCGACAGAAAGTAAAGAGATTATTAGAAAACAACTTTGAATTCAAACATATAGGATTAATCTCACATATGTTAGGTGTTAAATTTGAGAAAGGACAAAATGGTGGTATTACTCTTTCTCAGGAGGAATACATCGATCAATTGCTCAAGAGATTCGGGCTTCTGGATGCAAAAGGAATCAAGACACCGATGGAAATTAAACCAAATTTTCTTGAGGAGAATAATGAAGAAAATTATGTAAATCTCCCCTATCGTGAACTTATAGGTGGACTACTTTATCTCTCCCAAAGGACACGTCCAGATATCGCTTTCGCAGTTGCTAAATGAGCCCAGTACTGTTCCAGTTTCAACAGAAGTCATTGGGAAGCCGCAAAGAGAATACTTAGGTATGTAAAAGAAACTAAAAATCATAGGATTACCTATCGACTTACAAATCAGCCTCTCACAGCATTCGCCGATGCAGATTGGGCTACATGCGCAAGTGATCGCAAAAGTACCAGTGGCTACATAGTAATGGTAGCTGGTGCTGCAGTAGTTTGGAAAAGTGCAAAACAGACTTCAGTTGCTTTAAGCACAATGGAGGCTGAATATATAGCAATGGCCGACTGTACAAGTGAAATTGTTTGGATCAGAGAATTACTTAAATCCCTTGACCTAGGCGAAATAATTGGAGAGTCAACTTTCATTTGGTGTGACAACCAAGCAGCTATCGCACATGCTACAAGTTACATCGACAAGTCGAGAACAAAACATATCGCAACAAAACATCATTTTATTCAAGAGATAGTGATGGATGGAATTATCAAATTGAGATATGTACCAACAAAGGAAAATCCAGCAGACATCTTGACAAAGCCGTTAAGTTGGAATCTTCATGAAATTCATTGCAAATGCTTCAGTACGACTGATTGAACAGGAATTTTTCGTAATGATTATCAAGATGATTGCAATCATTCCGAGGGGGAATGTTAGTTTTATAAATTTGTGTAAGTTAGTCGACGTAGGCGTTTGTGAACAATTACCGTTGTCATAATAGTTTTTGATTGTAATTAATTAAATGTAGTAAAAGTTACGTGCCTTTAATTAACAAATTTAACACTACTCTAGCTCCGACAGTACCGAAAAAACTTCAAAAAATGCCGTTTTTCGTGTTTTTTTAGGGGGCAAAACGCCCCTAGGACGAAATTCAAAAATCGACCACGCAGGAATTGTGCACCGCAAAATTCATCACCGCACCACGGAAGCAGTTTTGAGATTAGTGCAGAAACGGCTCCGTGGTTGTCGAAAACGTGCAATTTTCAGAGCTTTCATCCAATAAGTAGTGTTGCCAATCGAAGGATCCACAAAACTATCATCGCCATCTGATCCCCGATCTCTTTTACCTATTGAGTTTCGACATTGAAGCGCTCCGACGAAGTTTACGTGCCGAAAAAAATTCGTGGAAAGTGCAACCCCCTCACATATTCGCCTCCGTCGCCACCCTCTGACGGGCGAACGTTTCGCGACCGCCACCAAAAGTCATCCGAAGAGTTTATCTAGATATTGTTTTTACGGATTTTTGAAAAACCTTCTCTGATTCCGACAGTACCGAAAGAAGCCTCGAGAAACGCCGTTCTTGGCGTTTTTTTTAGGGGGCAAATCGCCCCCAGGAGGAAATTCAAAAATCGACCACGCAGGAATTAAGCGCAACAAAATTCACCACCGCACCACGGAAGCTGTTTCGAGATTAGTGCAAAACGGTTCCGTGGTTGTCGAAAAAGTGCACTTTTCAGAGTTTTTTTTATCCGATAAGTAGGTTTCTTTTACTTACTAAGTTTCGAAATTAAAGCGCTCCGACGAAGTTTACGTGCCGGAAAAAGTGCAACCCCTCACATGTTCGCGTCCGCCGTCGTCATCTGGCTGACGATTGTTTCGCGACCGCCACCAAAAGTCATCCGAAGGGTCTAACTAGAAATTGTTTTTACGGATTTTTGAAAAACCTCCTCTAATTCCGACAGTACCGAGAAAACCTCAAAAAAACGCCGTTCCTGGCGGTTTTTTAGGGGGCAAATCGCCCCTAGGGCGAAATTCAAAAATCAACCACGCAGGAATTGTACGCAACAAAATTCACCACCGCACCACGGAAGCCGTTTCGAGATTAGTGCAAGAACGGCTCCGTGGTTGTCACAAAAAGTGCATTTTTCAGGTCGAGTGACTAGTATTTGCTCCTGTGACATGGCATTAGCTTAAAAATGTGCTCAATCCACTAAAGTGAAAGAAAACTCAAACAATTGAGGACGACCCACGTGTTTTTTACTCACCTTGGGCGTTTAACAATAACCACGTGCAAATGGCAGCCCAGTGGAGGTAGTTATTTGCAAAGCACCGCCACCAACCCAAGACGCAAACTGCAATGTTGGCCGCCATACTGCACACCGACCAAATTATAGAATCTGTGTGTCCGGCTTCGAGTGTACCCTGAGATTCCGTCGCCCAAATGGCGATCAAAGCTACCTGGAATTGTAAAAACAAAAGGCTCAAACTACTAACGACTGCGCCATCGCCACTAGTAGGCATAAATTCATGTAAAGTGCCTATACTACATTCCTTATCACTTACCTTCAGGAAGAAGTCGACGATATTTACAATAATGAGGGACTTCTGCCTTTGGCGATGCGAATAACGAAGGTACGCCATTTCGAGGTGCTTACTGTGGAAGCTGTTCGTCAAACTAGGCCAATAGATACCCTTGTACATGAGTCCTCGCTTGAAGACGGTGGCCAGGTCGGCTGAAAATTTCACAGAATGTCTCCCCGTTATCGACCGCCGATTGACATAAATTACCGGCGGAGATAAAAGGAACGATTTGCATTATTAGAGACCGCGAAGGTCCCGAAATTTCGTGGCTCTCCCCAGGTCGGTCGGGTCTTTGAAGTGCGCGAATTTATTCTTCCTATTTAGCAAGTCTGAGGGACTGATTTCTGTATAATTAATGATTAGCTGAATTAAATAAATGAGCGTGGGGAGCTGACGGCTTGAACGGAAAATGCCCAACCTTCCACGTAATTAGAGCGAGGTCTAAGTTTCCCGGGAAAAGATATTTAAAATTAAAATGTCATTAACGTTGACTTTTCCACAAGAGATTTTCAAGTTAATCCAAGTAGTTATAAAAATGTATATGTCTCTTGCCTGCACTTCTGGAAACAGACTTATGAACCGTTACTAAATTTTGTGTTGCTGAGATTTAGAGTAACACAATATTCCGAATATTAGACAATATTGTAAATGTAAGCGAAATGAATCAACTTACCCTGATGCACTTCAGAGAACGAATCTTCCTCGTTAGGATAAATCGAGGTCCTGTGCCTGTACGCATAATTCGATCCGCCGTAAATCTCCCCAGCAGGATCGTCAGAGTTTTTAATGTCGTTATTCAACGGCGGCAGCCTCTCCTCGAGATTGGGGGGTTGCAGATGGTTGTTGCAGCGTTCCATCGTCGCCTGAGGAAATTCGCCAAAGTAAAATAACGCAACGGTCGCAGATGTCAGTACCTGTTTGTTGTCCCCGTGGTCCTCGATCGAGTTGCACGTTTGCACGAGCGCGTTGTCTTTGAACTGGTCCTTAGCTTCCATGGCGGCGATGGCGATGTTGGCGAAATTGTGCTTCTTCTTGCGCTGAGACGACAACTTGCGGACGGCGTTTGCCCAACGCTCTTTCGTGTGGTGCGCAAATCCATTTCTGTAAAGGAATTTTTAATTTAATAATATATAGTCATCTAATAAGCCTATCCCTTCCATAAATTTGTTGTATAAATCAACTCTATTCACGCGACTTCCCTCGACACGTCTTCCAGCCACTAAACCTCCGCATCATCGATGTGGAACTCGATGACCTCCGTTTTTTTTTTTGACGGATCATATCGTGAATGTGGAAATTGTTCAAAAATATCGAAATTTACTGTTTTAATTAAAACGGAATTGAAACGTGTTAAGTACCTTCGAAAGTGTAGCATTTCATTGATAGGACTACACCCCTCGAACGCAACACGTGTCCGTGTATGCGACGAGCTCGAGTATCAAGTTTAATTGCTCGATGGAGTGTTCAGGAAGGACATTATGGATTTCCTAAAAATATCACGCCATTATCTGTCGTGGGCCGTCAGTTATCGCCGTCGTCGTTGTGGTCGTCGGCGCGCCGCCGGCCGTTATCAGCCCATATGGTCCAGCAATTTAACACACGCGATCAATTTTAACGCTTATTAATAGCCCGTTTAGGTTGTTCGCGCTATTGATGAGCAAACAGGACCGACGCGATAACAAGGAGATCCCGGCCAAGAAGAAAAAAGTACGATCCAACTTCTTCCAATTCGATTCCGATGCGAAATAATTTGATCCGAGGAGGAACTTGATTACGGCGGGCGGAAACCCGGACGAAACTTTTATTTAATTTAAAATCGGAGGTGAGGAGGTTGAAACTCTCTAGAGCCTGAAACGGTCGCGGATTTGTTTATAAAACAAAAAGCATGTTCTTGCATGTAACTTTAATTTTAAATAACAAATACATATGCTAGGAATTGTAATTTGCCAAGCGGAAGCAATATCGCCAGGCCTACCGGGGCCGCTACGGGTTTTCAATGGGCAATATAACAAGGGTGGGGTCATAAATTCTTGTCAAACTTGAGTTACTTTCAATTTTTCTTGAGTTGACTATCACATAAATCTGTCACGCGAGTTTCTAATGCCCGCCTGTTGTTCGTTAGAAATTGGGCAATTTGACACGCGTAAGTTCGATAAGAGAATGCTGCTATTGAAAACTATACTCTGCAGGGCGTGACCGGAGATAACATGCTGATTTTTATTTGCTTCTAAAGAAAAATCTGCAGGCGAGCGCCGTGTTCCCACAGTAAGCGGAAACATAAACATGTCAAGAGGGTACTTGTAATTTAGAAGTTGTTGTGGACTTTGAAGGCAGCACATGTAGCCTTCAGGGGTGGTCGTTTTGTAAAAGCTTAGAAAAACACATTCCAGGAACCGGGGGGCGCTTATCTTTCTGAATGCTAAACAGAGCTCTATTGGTCAAGGGGTGGTTGAATTTGGTTTTCTGATCGGAGGAAGGGGAATTAATTTTGTTCAGACGAATAATGAAAATTAAAATTACAAACAGATAGCTCCGAGCTTTTAAAACGATCAGTCGTATCAATTGGGCTTGGCGAATTGCTTTGGGGTACTTACTTGTTTCTCTGATTTAGTTTTCACAGTAGAGTTAAATCATCGATAAAGGTGAACATAGTAAAATTGAGTGCAGTGAGTGTATTGGACTTTAATTTCGCGGCGCGGATTTAGGTAATCTGACTTAATTTGTATTTTATTCATTACATACTTGGTGGTATAAATTAATTAAAAATCATTTTAATTCCCGCATCCATTTGTGGCCAGATAATCTGTAAAAAACCGAGCTTAAAGGTAAATAAGTTGCATCCACATTAGTGGAGTTGGTTGACCATTTGTTGTATAAATTATTAGACTAGTTTGCTCGGCGTTCTGTAATTTAAATCGACCAGAGGCAGTCAACCGACGCTTTCAATCTATAGTGCAATCCATATACAGTGTACTCTTGTAAAATTAGTTAATACCCTTGGGCGATATTCTCTGGCAAGTTGGAAACACTCAAACACTTATTTTTCGATTTGCGCAGTGAAGTCGACTGGTTTGTACCACTGGTCTAAGGCAAGTCTACATCTGCCGCTAAAATCAAGTGTGACCAGCACAAGTTAATTCCCTAAATCAAGGCCAATTAGTTGGCCGTTACGAGTGCCGTAAAATTACGAGGCCAAACAATTCTGAATCACATATTCATAGCCATCTTCTTAACCGAGTTTCCCTCACACCCTGTGTGTGCACCGAAGTGTAGTCCTTGTCGGGAGATCTGCGGGTTAATTAGAAGTAATTCGCTGAGAGACCGAAAGATCATAACTACACACCGTAGAGAATCAAATAAAACGGTCAATCCTTACCATTGCGCATAGGGGTAGATAATCGTCGAAAACAACGCAATCAAAGTTGAACAAATAAAGTGAGAGTCACTGCACCTCCACCTCTTGGCGATAGGAGCGGTTGAGAGTCTTCGCCGCGTTATTAGGTTTAGAAACAAATCGGCTCCTGCGCCTCCACAGGAGGGCTTCCGTGAAAAACTAGCGGTTACTATTGATTCTCTCGCAAATTGATCGCCTGGGCGGCATTTTGTATCACATACTTCCCCGAATATCGGCCACACTGTGCGCTGGTTGATTACACAGAGCGTGTCTTCGAGTACTATTGAAGTGGTAAACACGAGTACCAAGACCAATCTAATTTTGAAAACAACATAATTATTGATGTAAATTGAATAACAAGGCCACCACCATTGTTTTGGGACAAGCATAAAACCATCAGCTGTGTAACTGAAAACAATTAGTTCGTCACGATATTCGAACGAGAAAGCCGTCAAACGAATTCTATGTATTTCTTACAAAATCGTAATTTTTTCTTGTGTGTTTCTCTGTATTGGATTTTTAAAACGACAAGGTTTTTTCGCTCATATTTCTAGACTGCAGTGCGGCTAGAAATCGGAGTTTTTACCTTTTTTTGCAATAAATAATTAAATTTAAGTCCGTATTTTATTTATACGTAGCCAATTCCCGCTATCTCAGAGTTATTATCGTCTCACCAGGATTCGAACCATGGTACACAGACATAAGTAGAGTTCTTCACTAATTAGCGATCACGAGGAAATAATTATTGAAAGTTGTTTTGAAATATCGATATTTCTGAGTAGTTCTGAGAAAGGTCGACGCAGAGCGTAGTATTATTGTAGGTCAATAGGATTCCCTTTAGAGCTGCAGGTAGAGGCGCCGTCTAGACGTAGGGCATGGAGCAATAAAACCTGACCTTTTTCAGAAATTCTGACCGAGCCGTACCCCTTACGGTAAATACGCGTTAAATTCTTGCAGACAGCCAATTCTCCAGTTACCAGTCAATTAATTTGGCAATAAATTAAATTTGTTTATTTGTTGGGACATTTTTTATTACTTATTTAGTTGTCCGTAAAGGTCAACAAACAAGTGTAGCACATCGGCGTGTTACAAGCCTTGCGTACCCTACGTTCCTAAGAAAGATTGATAAACTGTAAGAAATTACACAGTGTGAAACAGATCGTCGCAAACAAAGAAAATTTAGGCCACCCCTTGACGAATTTCAGTGAAACCGCATTCTTTCGTAATTGGCCCGCAAATAGGATCGTATCCTCAAATTTGGGGTCGCTAAGACAACCCCCGAAGTAAACACAAAAAGACTGCCCTCTGACGGATCATCGATGATTCGTTTACACTCTTAGTTAGACCAATGAAGCAGAGTTACTTCACCCCGCTACGAAAAAGCCCTATGAAAGCGAGGGCACAGACCGCGCTAGCTCCGGTGCATCCTGAGCAGCCTACTGTCGGAAACACTTATCAATAACCTCTCGTGCAACCCATTGTCAGGAGCAACATGCATAACCCTTCTGTGCAACTTATTGTCGGAAGCACATCCAAAGTCTCCCGTGCAACCATTTGTCAGTTCCCGTCGAGCACAATTTTGAAAATTCTCGGCGCGATTTTTCTACGTTTCGGTTTCGTAAAACTAACGTTCTTCTTGATTTATTTCCGCGGGTGTTCTGTTTGTGTTTTATTAAAAATAAAAATTGCAGCCGGCGATGCGGCAGACAAATTTAAAAATCTGGGCGAAGTTTAATTCAGTTGTTCGAGATTAATAATTCCGGTCCGGGGGCAACGGGGTGTTTCACGCCCGCTACATTTCCCACGGGGAGCTCGGCTAATTGCCGGGCAACTTCGTGCCTCGCGAGGCAACTGAAACTAGATCGAAGCTAAGTTAATAAGTCTCTTGCGTATTTTATTCTGTTGACCAAGTACACGCCGGCGGAGGTGCTACCAGATGAATACAGGACGTCCCGTAAACGTGACTTTTTCCACGGCCTACTAACGGAAAATATTTTGATTTACTTGATATATTGCCGGCACTTTAGCCACACGGCAAGAACTTCTACATAATTTCTTAACTCTCAAAATCCAGCTCACGACCTTAATCGTGACAGCGGCCTTCACCACATTGGTCAGTAGTACATCTACGGGGGTATATGTCACTTTCTCATGGAGAGGAATCATTATACGTGTTTTTTACTCACCTTAGGCGTTTAACAATAACCACGTGCAAATGGCAGCCGAATGGAGGTAGTTATTAGCAAAGCACCGCCACCAACCCAAGACGCAGACTGCAATGTTGGCGGCCATACTGCACACAGACCAAAGTATAGAAGGAAACTTAGAGAAACTCATGATCTACGCGGTCGGAATATTTATTGGTGCATCGCCAAGCGATTTGGGGTGATTTTCGCTACCTTACCAGGGCCTGGTTTTATTAAAATCCACGTAATGTTGGACAAACAGCATGACGCCATGTTATCATTAATTATATTATTTCTTCTTTCAACTCCTGCGTTTCCCCTCGGGATACTATTTTAATACACGGTTAATCTAACCGTTATTTTGGAAGCTCTACTATCATAGTCGTCCGGTGACTGCATACTGCAGAGTACCGGCTGAAGGGTGCCTGACCGTTTCGGGCATCGTGCAGAAGACACTCCGGACGGCGTAAACGATCTTGATTCACAAGGCATACTTTTGGATTATATGAGTTCGTACTGTATCTTTTTAACTGTTTCCTGACGCTGCATTATTTAAGAGAGCGAATTTTCGACAGATCTTACGCCCTTAATTAGTTGAAGAAGTAAATCCCTGTTGTAGAAATATTGCGGATCTGATTTCAAGCGTCGCGTAGAGTGATTAAGTAAATTGTACGCCTTGAGTTGCCTTAGTCGTAGAGTTCTTGGCGACATTGTGTCGCATTGTATTGACCTGTTTGTCTTTACGTAATTTGTAATACTATTGCGAATTCGAGATACATTGGGAACACTGTCTCGTATTATTCTCTTCCGCTGGGTAATTGTTCACCCTGGCGCTTCCTAACATCTTTAAACTGTGCCCATCTTCACTGAGATACCACTATGACGGGTAATCATACATACACTTTGGTACAGAATATAAATTCTCCGTAAGAAAGTAGCCTAGAACCTGCTTAGCTAAACCACTTTGGTAATTCGTTACGCCCCCCCCCCCCCTCCACCTATTACTACACCCTTCTTACATATCGTATCGAAACATTACGCATATACCTAGGGCAACATTCTCACTCTGTTTGAAACAACCACGCCCGTGTTGAAGAACGAAATATCGACAAAAGAAAAAAACAGGATGCGCTTTCAATCACAGAAAATTGAATTGATGAAGAAGGACATCTGACGCGGAAGTTTAGTTTTGAAGGCTTCCGTATTCGTCCGGGTTGGAACCGCTTGATTTTTGCCAACTGTCACCAAAATAATCATTAGATGGCGCGCGATTACGTTTTTCTTGATACTCCCACGCAACTCCAATGCAGGAGTGCGCACACTTGTGTCCGCTTGCTGATTGGGGCATTTTCCTCGAGGTTTCACCGATGTCAGTCGCAATATGTTATAGGTGAAAAATCTATTTAAATCATTTTCAGTATTGCCAGTCACCCTGTATTGCGTAGGAACTCGAAAAGTCCGTTTGTGCGTACGTGACTCCCGGCATGTTTCAACATGAGGTGATGTTGTTCGGCTGCAGTAATCTTCACCCCTAGGAGGTGTTCTATTTCACTCTTTTGCCCGGTTAAAACAGAGTCCATCTCGTAAGGATCCCGCACCGATCTATTTAGTCTGCGCGTGTTCTCTCTTCGACGTGTCATTCTTGTGCACACGTATTGTCAGTGAAGTGCCAACGATTTGGTGGCTTGATCATGTTGAATCCTTTGATGAAAGCCTGAAACGGAAGTTCCTACTTACTCCGAGATCTGCTTAGGTGCACGTTAAGCAATACAAGCTTTCTTTTAAGCTTTCCTAAGCCTGTTGCTGCGAGAAAAGAACAGGTAGCGTTTCATCTTGCGTCTTTCTTTTACTATCTAGGCTTGTAGTCTTACCCCTTTCTGACCACTTCTTTCTTCGTAACGCCCTTTAAGGCCGATCTTTGAGTGGAAACGCCGTAAGCGGAGCCTTAGCTGCTAAAGGGCAAAACAAACGAGGTTGTGCTCAACGCCTTTTGAAGTTACGTTGACGTGATTAGAATTTTGTGTTACTTTCAGAATAGTTCTGAAGAGTTCTGCACGGAACTTGAAGTTCTTGAGGAGAAGAACAACAAGGAGGCTTCGTTTATGCCCGACGCCTTTTCAGATTATGTTGATGTATGACGATTTGAATTTTGTGTTCCTTTAAGAACGGTTCTGAACAGTTCAATGTGCATGCTGTACCAGGCTTGGAGCTGTTGAAAGGAATGCTACCAATAAGAGTAATATTTTCTTAGAATTGTTTACTCTACCTTGTGCAAGTCGTCGCGTCGGATGGTGCGTTAGTATTTAAGTCGTCAGTCGTCGTGCGTCTAGTGTAGTGACTTAGGTCAGTCGTCGTGCGTCGCGGAGCGTGTCGATTGGGCTGTTTCAAGGAAGCCCAGAAACCAAGTAAACTAATCATCCCGATTTATTTATCCTCCTCTACCTTCAAAAGATAAACCAGAACCACCATCATCAACATTCAGTATTTATTTTAGGATAACGGCTCGGCCCTGCTGCGTTCCCCAATAAATTCGCGTGCACGTTTTAATTTGCTTAGAATCCTCGCAAAAACACGCTCCGGGTCAAATAAACGCGGCGCCCGTTTAAATAAGGGGCGAGCGAAGGGTTTCCGAATTTAACTCCCTCCAATTTCCGTCAAGGTCATTTTTACGTCCCCCAACTCGGGAAGCAACAGATGGCAGCGAAGTAGATCAATGACGTGTAAGTGGGTTCTCTCTTTGTATAGGAGGGTGTGTAAATCCTCCACACGAATAGAAATCCGGTTTAACGGCCGCTCGGACCCGGGTAGGTAGGACGGAAATTAGTTTAGATTCAAACGGGATTTCGCAAAATTACGCGCTCGAAGTATTCGATACACCTAACGCAAATAGTCTCACTTTTCAGTCATTACAAACAAGGTCGATTCTTCAAATCATACTTTAACGTACCGGTTCCTTCCAAAAATGTAAAACGCTTCATTTTACCTGCAATCCACGACATAAATTAAAAACCGTTTTGGTAGTGGTGGATTTGTTAATAAGTTACAGAAATCGCAGCTGAACACGACACAGTGTTATCGCAAAGTAATTACCGATTCTGATTTAACGGCACCGCCCGTAATTAAATTGCTTTCAGTTATACGACGCAATATTAATTCAGACGTGACCGCACCGCGTCGCCACAAACCGCCGTCGCTTTTGGCGTGGCACTTCAGCGGATTAAATTCGACCAAACTGGACGTAACTACAAGCTATCGTCGACAACTCTGTTTGTGACTATGTACTTCACAGTCAAGATGTTTACAACAATAATAATTAAATGATTCGCGAGAGTTTCGGTGCTAGAATCAAGCCATAAGTTTCTGGAATGCTCCGGAAATTTTGGGATTGTTACACCACCCGCCGTTTACGATGTTGTTACTAATTTGGATTTGTCCAATTCAACGCTCACAGTCGCTTAATACAATGCAAACAACAAATAACACTTCTATAACCGATTCAAATAGCTCGCCGATCTTCGCTGATAAATTTATGGCGGCGTCACGGATGTAACGGTATTAAAAAGAAAACTGTTGGACACCATCCATAATGCCTATAATGCCCCGAAAGTCGAAGTTCTAATCGATCCTGCGGCGCAGCAATGCAGACAAATGAACTGAAATGCACATTTTCGTCCGTCCAATTACATAAACGACAAGGCCTGCTTCGCTAAACTTACCACTACTTCGCATAAAATAAGTTTTTTTGTATTCATATGAATGGCCGAAAGCAACGTTGCAAATTTGTACTTTTGTGCTACATTGGAAGTGATTCGCTGCCGTTTCGTTAAAGTGCACGTTGACGTGCTGCTTTCAAAGTGTCCCATCAAGTTTCGCGAGCGCCTTTGAAAGCCGCTGCAATTGCGCGTCGCTCTCGCTTCAAATTCGCCGACGTTTCGAACAAACGTTGAATCTCATTATGGTCCTTCAGAATGTACTCCTCTCGGAATGATTTTCCGGCGCAATCGGTTTCCGGCGAAATTAATCCCGCTCGGTACGAACCGAACGCCCGGCGTCACCGCCTCGACGTAATTAATTAAGGTTTCGCGACGACGGAAAGCGTTGAAAATTACCCGAACCACGAAATATGAAACTTTAATGTTTTTACTTTGTTGCATATTGTGCATATTGTTACATTGTGTGTTATTGTAGGTATATCTTTTTGTATATTTTGATATACTGTAACACGCCGATGTGCTACACTTGTTTGTTGACTTTTACGGACAACTAAATAAGTAATAAAAATGTCTCAACAAAATAAACAAATTGAATTTATTGGCAAATTAATTGACTGGTAACTGGAGAATTGGCTATCTGCAAGAATTTAACGCGTATTTACCGTAAGGGGTACGGCTCGGTCAGAATTTCTGAAAAAGGTCAGGTTTTATTGCTCCATGCCCTACGTCTAGACGGCGCCTCTACCTGCAGTTCTAAAGGGGATCCTAATGACCTACAATAATACTACGGTCTGCGTCGACTTATTCTCAGAAATTCTGAGAAATACCGATATTTCAAAGCAACTTTCGATAATTATTTCCTCGTGATCGCTAATTAGTGAAGGACTCTACTTATGTCTGTGTACCCTGGTTCGAATCCTGGTGAGACGATAATAACTCTGAGACAGCTGGAATTAGCTACGTATAAATAAAATACGGACTTAAATTTAATTAATTATTTATTGAAAAAAAAAGGTAAAAACTCCGATTTCCAGCCGCACTGCAGTCTAGAAAAATGAGCGGAAAAACCTTTGTCGTTTAAAAATCCAATACAGAGAGACACAAGAAAAAATTACGATTTTGTAAGAAATACAGTAGAATTCGTTTGACGGCTTTCTCGTTCGAATATCGTGACGAACTAACTGTTTTCAATTACACAGCTGGTGGTTTTATGCTTGTCCCCAAAACAATGGTGGTGGCCTTGTTATTCAATTTACATCAACAATTAAGTTGTTTTCAAAATTAGATTGGTCTTGGTACTCGTGTTTACCACTTCAATAGTACTCGAAGACACGCTCTGTGTAATCAACCAACGCACAGTGTGGCCGTGTGCCTACAGTGTACTTACTTAATGAACGTAATTAATTAATTAATCAGATATTCGGGGAAGTATGTGATACAAAATGCCGCCCAGGCGATCAATTTGCTAGAGAATCAATAGTAATCGCTAGTTTTTCACGGAAGCCCTTCCATGGAGGCGCGTGAGCCGATTTGTTGCTAAACCTAATAACGCGGCGAAGGGAGAGATTCTCAACCGCTCCTATCGCCAAGAGGTGGAGGTGCAGTGACTCTCACTTTAATTGTTAACCTCTGGTTGCGTTGTTTTCGACGATTATCTATCCCTATGCGCAATGGTATGATTGACCGTTTTATTTGATGCTTTACTGTGGGTAGTTATGATCTTTCCGTCTCTCAGCGAATTATTTCTAATTAAGCCGCAGATCTCCCGACAAGGACTACACTTCGGTCCACACACAGGGTGTGAGGGAAACTCGGTTAAGAAGATGGCTATGAATATGTGAGTCAGAATTGTTTGGCCTCGTAATTTTACGGCACTCGTAACTAATTGGCCTTGATTTAGGGAATTAACTTGTGCTGGTCACACTTGATTTTAGCGGCAGATCTAGACTTGCCTTAGACCAGTGGTACAAACCAGTCGACTTCACTGCGCAAATCGAAAAACCCTTTGTTTGAGTATTTCCAACTTGCCAGAGAATATCGCCCAATGGAATTAACTAATTTTACAAGAGTACACTGTATATGGATTGCACTATAGATTGAAAGCGTCGGTTGACTGCCTCTGGTCGATTTAAATTACAGAACGCCAAGCAAACTAGTCTAATAATTTATACAACAAATGGTCAACCAACTCCACTAATGTGGATGCAACTTATTTACCTTTAAGCTCGGTTAGAATGCAAATGAAAACACTTTAGTAAGAAAATTGCACAAGCCAAGCAAGTACTAAAATTTACAGATTATCTGGCCACAAATGGATGCGGGAATTAAAATGATTTTTAAACAATTTATACCACCAAGTACGTAATGAATAAAATACCAATTAAGTCAGGTTACCTATATCCGCGCCCGCTAAATTAAAATCCAATACACTCACTGCACTAAGTTTAAATACACCCGCGATTAATTTACCGTGCGCGAGACCGACTTGTTTAATTTTATTTAATTGACTCTCAAACACTTGGATTTTAAGCGTACCGATATAAAATGATTTAACTCTACTGTGAAAACTAAATCAGAGAAACAAGTAAGTACCCCAAAGCAATTCGCCAAGCCCAATTGATACGACTGATCGTTTTAAAAGCTCGGAGCTATCTGTTTGTAATTTTAATTTTCATTTTTCGGCTGAACAAAATTAATTCCCCTTCCTCCGATCGGAAAACCAAATTCAACCACCCCTTGACCAATAGAGCTGTGTTTAGCATTCAGAAAAATAAACGCCCCCCGGTTCCTGGAATGTGTTTTTCTAAGCTTTCACAAAACGACCACCCCTGAAGGCTACATGTGCTGCCTTCAAAGTCCACAACACCTTCTAAATTACAAGTACTCTCTTGACATTTTTATGTTCCCGCTTACTGTGGAAACACGGCGCTCGCCTGCGGATTTTTCTTTAGAAGCAAATAAAATCAGCGGTCACGCCTTGCAGCCGATAGTTTTCAATAGCAGCATTCTCTTACCGAACTTCAAATTGCCCAATTTCTAACGAACAACAGGCGGGCATTAGAAACTCGCGTGACAGATTTACGTGATAGTCAACTCAAGAAAAATTGAAAGTAACTGAAGTGTGACAAGAATTTATGGCCCCACCCTTGTTATATTGCCTACTGAAGACCCGTAACGGCCCCGGTAGGCCTGGCGATATTGCTTCCGCTTGGCAAATTACAATTCCTAGCGTATGTACATTTATTTGTTATTTACAATTAAAGTTACATGCAAGAACATGCTTTTTGTTTTATAAACAAATTCGCGACGGTTTCAATACTTTGTTTTATGTTGTGGTATATCTTATTGTATATTGTGGTATATCTTGTTGTTTATTGTGATATATATTATATATTGTGGTATATTGTAACAAGGACAGGGATAACGCCGCCAACGCAGGGAATCCGCAGCTGCAAGAATCCGGGCGGAACATTATTATAAACATACGAATGACTCATTTGCAATTATGTAACGTATGTCTCACCCGCGTTGCACATCTGCATCTGCACATCCGAATGCAAATGTCAAGGCGTATGCCTCATTCGTGTACACATGTAGGGAAATGTCGTGCTGTCGTGCCGTGTGCAAATCCGAAGATAAATGTCAAGGGGAACAAAACCCCCATAAATACGCGACAAGCCGAATGTTAAAGGCATTAGAGCAAATCTAGTCAGAGTGTCATGTAGTCTGAATTGTCTGTAAGTGACCAAAATAAGATGTAAGTATTTGTAGTTGTAATTAATTGTTAATAAATGTTTTGTTATACTGAGCTACGACCCTTATTTCATGTTACTTAAATTATTACCGGTTGTATATTGTGGTAAGTACATACACTTGATGGTCGTCCATCCAAGTCCGCAACAAGCTTACCTTTTTATAAAAGCCGACTTTTATTCCTAATTTCTAAACAAAACCCGGAGTTAATTCGCAATTCCGACTGCGACGCGACGTCTCCGGAAATAACGAAGAGGTCAGGGGAACTTCTGCGAAGTTATTTCCGGAAAACGTTTCCCGAGAACGATGAACTCGCAGCAGCAAAGTTCAGGCCTGTGTAAACTACATTGTCTGCAGCATATTAGCAATTAAGTCTCCTCACGAGCTCGTAAAAAGGGCTCGCTCTCAAAGGAACGAAGGGGTGTGCAATTAAGTGGAGGAAAGGACGTGTTCGAGGGCTGTACGAACGGCCACTCGGCTAACTGACACGTTCTTGTTTGTTCTTGCGTGTGCTCCACGAGGAGTATACACGTGAGCAAACAAGTCGATGAAGTGTTGATATTCTCCAGATATCCATTGCAAATAATATTATTGCTCGTACTCACATGCGCTCGAAAACTCAGACATTTTACAAGTGTTAAGAAATAATATATCGTGTTTTCGTGTGTATTTGTGCATTTCTTTTTTATTAATGTCATCTTGTAAAATAGTTTTGTTTATAGAAAACATTAATGAAAAACGTAAACAAAACAAAACATAAACAAAAATAACTAAACAAGGAGTGGGTACCTCAAGGTGGCGTCCTTGGCTCCTCGTTGTTTGTTTAGTTTATGGCTGGCTGACTACTTTCCTGCAGTGTAAAATCGTTTGTGTAATGTTTAGGATTAGAGCAGACGACAGACAACCTTCTTCTATGTAAAAGCAAATAAGATAAAGTCAATACTTAAGAAAAATAATCACAATGTGTGTTATCACAATCTTTTCCTTTTTGTATTGTGCTCGTACACAGATAAAGAAGTTTATTATTATTGTTGCTGGCATTTTCATAAATTTTGTGAAAACTGTTTCCAAAAATAAACAAAGATAATAAATAATTTCGAAGACAGCAAACGAATACGAAAGTAGAAGGAGGATTCAAAAATAAATAATAAAGGAAATAAAAACGCAGCACCCCCTCAAGCCGAAGCATCAATGAATACTTTTTTTTTCATAAAATAGAAATTTTATTTATTTCCAGGGCTCGGCGAGCATCGAGTTGCGAAAAAAAAACAAAAGAAATACATCAGGTAGTATGCGAGTTTTTTTTTTTTTTTTTCAGGAGCTCGCTTCTATTTACGTACACGTCCCGGCCCTCACGCTTCGCTTGAAGGATAAGGTCGCGAAAGACATAAATTGTCGATAATTGAGGAGAATACACGAGACGAATGTCCTCGGCTTGGCTTGTGTAACCCGATTATTTTCGCTGCGGCTCCAGAACGTCGATATTACCCGTTTGTTTTTCTCGTTAATGTCAACGTCTGTAATAAATCTCTTTCGAAAGGTGTCGTCGTCATCATGAGCAAATAGGTTGTTGCCACAAGACTCTAAATCACTTCTGATTTCTACTTACATTAAACAGGTGACAAGTAAAGAATGAGAGTGGTTTCAGAGGCGCCAGGGTGAACAAAGTTGATGTGAAATACTGTTCCCGATGTACATCGCATTCGCAAAAGTTTTCCAATAAATCCAGGAGATTTCGAATTCCTCGCTTGCAGGTCACAGAAAGTATGAACACAAGTACGCAAACGCTAATAATAAACGGCTGCTTTTATTAAACAAATACAGAAAGTTACACCGAAAATTTGCATCGCATCAAACGAGCTAAACGTGTGCGATTCAAGCTCGCCGAATACACTACGACTAAAGCAAATCAAGAATATTGCAACCGAGTGTACTACTTAATCTAATCACTCAGTTTGACACTTCGAAACTTAAGTCACCTTTTATTAGAAACGAAACAAAAGTATGCACATCGGTTAACTGAACGCAAGATTAGTCGAAATTCGCTCTTTGATAAAATGCGGCGCGTACGCAAAAACGTACACGAAAAAAGGGGTACACGAAATGCCTGAATTAAAAAAAAAACACGCAATTAGTAAACGAGATGGCGCCTAAAATTACCTAGAATCCAAGCTTGGCAAGATAGTAAGAAATATACAAAATTCGTTGAGCGGTACTCCGGGAGATTCCGACAATGCAGCATCACCAACGTCGAACCAGTAACTGACGCCTTCAAACAAAACGAAACAGTTGACGCGGAGTAACGGCAGATGAAGTCAACTTTGTTCAATGAGAACACTCTACCCCGATACATTGAAACACACGACTCAGCACCACCAACGTCGACCGACTAACTGACGCCTTGAAACAAAACGAAACAATTGACGCGGAGTAATCCCAGATGAAGTCAACCTTGTTCAATGAGAACAATCTACCCCGATAAATTGGAGCACACGACACAGTACCACCAGCGTCGAACGAGTAAGTGACGCCTCGAAGCAAAACGAAACAGTTGACGCGGAGTAACGGCAGATGAAGTCAACCTTGTTCAATGAGAACACTCTACCCCGATACATTGAAACACACGACACAGCACCACCAACGTCGACCGACTAACTGACGCCTTGAAACAGAACGAAACAATTGACGCGGAGTAATCCCAGATGAAGTCAACCTTGTTCAATGAGAACACTCTACCCTGATAAATTGGAACACACGACACAGCACCACCAACGTCGAACGAGTAAGTGACGCCTCGAAGCAAAACGAAACGGTTGACGCGGAGTAATCGCAGATGGAAGTCAACCTTGTCCAATGAGAACACTCTATTAACGATATATCCAGAGAAGGTCCCCCGAACCCTGCATGCGGAACTGCCGAACTTGAGGTATCGCAGCGCCGCCTATTCGCCAAGAGACGTACTCACGTCCTCATTTTGCTCCTGCTAGGAGAATCGGGCTTCAAGAAACTTGAACCATGGGTGGTACTATTATTTAAGCAAATTCTCCATTTAACACCCGAACGCCAACAGACTTAGTCGTGTCATTATTTTGCCCCCGCTAAGAGATTCGGGTTTAAAGGAGTTTGAACGATGCGGGAATGTTATTATTATTAACTATAATTATTTCACTTGGGTAAGGTAGGTGGCCGTACAACTAACACCGCGCTGGATTGTCCAGATTGTCCCTGCTAAGAGAATCGTGTTTTACCTACAGACATCTCGAAGCTTTAAATTGTTTTATGATTCGGAGCTTTAAGGAAGATAAACTATAATTCTGGAATTAATCACTTCAAGCTGCAAGAAATCTGTTGTACTTTTAGGATTTCAAACCTTCAAGATTTTTCTCTGCATTTTATAACTTCAAAGCTTCATTTTATTACTTTATGATTGAATCATATCATGAGTTTAAAAGTACAATTGATAATTAATTCAATGATCTTTACTTCTTCAAGACTTTAAGATTTTGTTCGGAGGACTTTTATAACTTCAAAGCTTCAAGTTTTTTTTTGCAATAATCTTATGACAATATTATATTATGAGTTTAAAGCTATGATAATTTACTTCTCTGAGCTTTCAAGCTTTAGAAGCTTAAAGATATCTTGACGCGTTAATGACTCCAAATCTGTTGGAGCATTTTTGTGATTTGAAAGATTTTTCTCAGAGCACTTTTATAGCTTCAACACTTTTTCAATAACTTTTTGAGTTTAAAGCTATGTTGAAGCTTTTGATAGTTCAGGATTTTTTACTTCCTGGAGACTTCAGGCTGAAAGTTTAAAGTTGAAGCTTTAAATTGTTTTATGATTCGGAGCTTCAAGAAGTCTTCTTTAGCTTTTTGAAACTTAAAACTAAAATCCTGGAATCGTTGACTTCAAGCTGCAGGAAATCTGTTGGAGAACTTTAGGGATTTCAAAGTTTCAAGATTTTTCTCAGTATTTTATAACTTCGAAGCTTCATTTCCTTTCGATAACTTTATGACAGCACTATATCGTGAGTTTAAAGCTACAATTAGTTAGAAATTATCTACTTCTTCAAGGCTTCAATCCTCGAAAGCTCAAAGTTCAAATATATCTTGAAGTTTTTATGACTTCGAAGCTTAAAGAAGTCTTCGTTGGTTTCTTGAAGCTTCAAGCTAAGGTATTGTTTTTGACGACAGGTTTTCAAACGCGATTCAAAATTAACAATGCGTAAATTGCTTAATTTTCTAGTAGCGCCATCTCCACAATATGCCCAACTATTTTCACTTACGTTAATTCTCAATAGATGGCAGGCACATAGATTTATGTTACGTTTTACTTATTTATGATGTTTTTTTTTTAATAGTTGAAATCAGATTTTCCAGTACAATTAAAAACCTTACATTAAAGACTTTTTTAACAGTGCCATCTATACAGTAAACCAAACTACTTTCTTTCGCATGAGTTCTCAATAGATGGCGGGCACATAAACTTATTTTACTTATTATTTTATTTATTAATCTGAGATCAGGTTTTCAAACGCAAGTCAAAATTAACAACGCTTAAAATGATTCATCTGTTTAATTTTCTAGTAGCGCCATCGGCGCAATATGCCAAACCACTTTCATTTGCGTTCATTCTCAATAGATGGCAGGCACATAAATTTGTTACGTTTTACTTACTATTACATTAAAGACATTCGTTTCTTTAAAATCGTCCAACTGTATATAAAAAAAATTATCAACGCCCTCTACACAATTTACCTAACTACTTTCATTTGTTTTCATTCTCAATAGATGGCGGACATACAAAATTATTTTATGTTTAATCTATTCATGTTGTTTTTTCTTCTTAACGAATTTAAAATGTTTCAACTGTTTAATTTTTTAGCAGCGCCATCTACACGATATGATATACCGAACTGCTTTCATTTACGTTCATTCTCAATAGATGGCGGACAAAAAATTTTGTGGCAGTCTCGCCACTAATAGCACTGCTTGCAAGGCGGACACAATATTATATTTTATTATTAGCAAGTTGGCAACACTGCCCTCTAACTGCCCTCTAACTGAACGATTTGAAGTGTTATTTTTATTATTAAGTATAATTCTTTCATTTGGGTGAAATATGTGACCATACAACTAGCACTGTGCTTGATTGCCCAGGTTGTCCCTGCTAAGAGAAACGGGTTCAAAGAAGTTTGAACGATAGGGAGTATAACTGTGCTCATACTGTTCACGTCGGAAATAAAGCGTTGTGAACTCTTTCGTTCCGATCCACCCTCGTGTTTTATTTATTTTTTTCCACGAGTGGCTCGCTTTGTTATGTCGTTGCCCATAAACCGACGGCCATTTCGCCGGAATTACGCGCAATAAGCGACATCATAAAAGCTTTATCTACCTTCCATCGTTCGATTCGGCACCGCCTCCACCTCCGGCGATGATGTTTATCAACAGAATCCATCGCCAATAAATTACTCATCGGGAACGCCGCACATGCGAAATTGATTGTGACACGTCGTCGACGACCGCCGCGCCGCGCCGACGGACGTAATCGCAGCGGTGCGTTGAATCAACAAGGCCGAACCATTACCGTAATGAAAAGCAAGAGCAGAAGAAAAAAAAATCGATGCGAGACGATCCCTTGTTTCTGTGTTTCGTGCGTGTAAACGCCAAACATTCTAAAATAATATTGTTACGACTTCGGGGTTCTATTAATCGCTCTGTAAATAGAAACTGATTTAAATCGCTCGCCCGGTTCGGCTCTTACACACTTTCCAGTACAATCTATCAGCATGCATTTTAACAACCCCCTCGCTTAGAACCAGCGGTCGGAATTTGGGCATAGGCGGAAAAATTGAGACATTCCTGCCAAACGTTTGCGAACATAGATACAAGTAAGTGTAAGGTATACATCGGACTATAACAGCACCAGCGGGTGAGGTGAGTGCTTGCCGGACTATCACAGCGTCACCGGGTGAGTATTGCCCGAGTACGCAGCACTAGCGATTACTGGCTTGCATTGATACGCGTTCTGCCTTTTACACCCTTATTTTATGGCGGGGCTTAGGTAATCCTGCGTCATTGGTCTATTTGCTTGCTCGAATCAGTGATGAGCAGAGTTGCGTCCTATTTATCGGAGGATGTTGTTACGTTTGAAACTCCGTTACGAAAACGTGGCAACAAAGCATCGTCTGCCGCGTCCCGAGTTCGCTTGACAATGACTTGAAAGTCATTGGACATTGCGTACGGTGTACGTGCATCTTCGGCATCCCTTCCGCCTTATTTTCGCGCCCTCGATTATTTATTTCTCATCGGGACTTGGTGCCGTGCTGTTGTGTTTTACCGCTCAGAAACTATCGAAGCCCTTGCTTCAAGGATTAAGAAGTCCTTATCTACGGCTTTGCCGGAATTTCCCTAGTGTACCACCGATCGAGTTTTGAGGTATTTTAGTCACATACCAAGCTTGAGAAACTACAAATCTCAGGTAAAAATCGAGCGAATTGTCTGACGCCATTTTGGATGCTAACGACCCTGTTCTTTCTTTTATATTCAGGCTTCTATTAGAAACTATCGAAGCCCTTGCTTCAAGGATTAAGAAGTGCTTATCTACGGCTTTGCCGGAATTTTCCTAGTGCACCACCGATCGAGTTTTGGGGTATTTTAGTCACATACCAAGCTTGAGAAACTACAAATCTCAGGTAAAAATCGAGCGAATTGTCTGACGCCATTTTGGATGCTAACGACCCTGTTCTTTCTTTTATATTCAGGCTTCTATTAGAAACTATCGAAGTCCTTGCTTCGAGGATTAAGAAGTGCTTATCTACGGCTTTGCCGGAATTTCCCTAGTGCACCACCGATCGAGTTTTGGGGTATTTTAGTCACATACCAAGCTTGAGAAACTACAAATCTCAGGTAAAAATCGAGCGAATTTTCTGACGCCATTTTGGATGCTAACGACCCTGTTCTTTCTTTTATATTCAGGCTTCTACATCTAGCTTCCGCTTTAGTCTTCGTGCTGTCTTGGGTTTGACTCAAGCCGAGTCGACTTCATCTTCGCTCTCGAGCGCATTTTCTCTGCGCGTATTCCAGGAAACGTGGTCCCGCCATGTTTGCGGCCTCTGTCCACCGGTTCAATTCAGTTCGCCGGCGTTGGACGCAATCAGCAGGTGGCGTTGCGACCGCCCACTTCACATCGTAGACCAGTAGACTGACGTTACTGACTGTGCTTTGACAGTAAAGTCGTGAGACCCATACCAAGCTTGAGAAACTACAAATATCAGGTAAAAATCGAGCGAATTGTCTGACGCCATTTTGGATGCTAACGACCCTGTTCTTTCTTTTATATTCAGGCTTCTACATCTAGCTTCCGCTTTAGTCTTCGTGCTGTCTTGGGTTTGACTTAAGCCGAGTCGACTTCATCTTCGCTCTCGAGCGTATTTTCTCTGCGCATATTCCAGGAAACGTGGTCCCGCCATGTTTGCGGCCTCTGTCCACCGGTTCAATCCAGTTCGCCGGCGTTGGACGCAATCAGCAGGTGGCGTTGCGACCGCCCGCTTCACATCGTAGACCAGTAGACTGACGTTACTGACTGTGCTTTGACAGTAAAGTCGTGAGACCCACCCCTTTCTCACTGTTGCTAGCCGAGGGGAAAAGCTGGTGAAAGATACAGTGCCGATTTGTCACCTGGTCAAGGTGAGGCTGACAAGTTTAAAGTAAATTTGGCGACATTGTGCGTTGCCTTAGCGACCAAAATGAGGTTGCGATCCTATTTGTTGGCCAATCAGAAACGAATGCGGTTGCGCTTTAATTCGTTAAGGGGCGGCGTTAACTTTGTTTGTATTGACGGTTGTCATCGTGATCCTGTAACGTAGATGTCAACGTGACGTTGCCCACGTATCTGTCATTGTGACGTTTCTTGTCATCTGGCATCAGGATATCTTTTTGCTGTGAGCTCCAAGTAATTGCGTTTAAATTTCACGCGGCATTAAATCGGGGGTTTACTTGGAGTGTTTATTCGTCGCCGGCTCGGTCTTTTCCGAAGTGTTATTATTTCGAGGATAAAGCACTAGAAGTGTGTTTGCTTTTAAGATTGGCGGAGGATTCGCGGGGCCGCATGCAAACGATGTTATTATTTATCATCTAGGCGGTTTCAATTCTGTATCACGATCCTATTAATGGCACTGAAGTCTCTGACTCTACCGTATTATGTGTTTAGTATTATTTTCTTTTGTTGCCTAATACGTTAGTTTAATATCTTGTTTAATGATGAATAAGCGAAGTTACATGCAGGATATTTTGCAGCCTCATATCGCCTTGGGAAGAATAAAAATGATTCAAATAACGCGCACGTCCTCGCTTATATTGTTACGGTAATATGTTGATTTAACATGAAATTAGGGACATAGCTTAATATAACAACAGATTTATTATTAACTAATTACAATCATTACAAGTTACTTACATTATGGTTTTTTGGGGCACAACTAGACTACATGACACTCTGAAGAGATTTGTTCTAATTCTCTCCTAGCGTTCGTTTTATCGGCTTTTTATAGGGGTTTTGTTGGGTGTGACGTCAATTGTTGCCTTGACATTTTGTGTACGCGACTCCGCGCTAGATCTGTGCCTGCAGATGAGTCATTAGATTTTGCGCACGGCCCGCTGTAAGAGTGCAGGTGAGCTTCTGCATCGCGGGTGAGTCATACGTTACATAATTGCGAAGGAGTCATTCTTATGTTTATGTTATCGTTTTATGTTTATGTTACGCTTGACCGATTCTCAGCTGTACGCCTTTGCTGGTTCTCTTATCCTGGTTACAATATAGTAATTCGCCCTTTCAAGGATAGTATGGACAAAGCGCGCATATCCTCGCTTATATAGTAATTCGCCCTTTCAAGGACAGTATGGACAAAGCAGCGAATATACCAGAAACCTCTGGCACAATCTGGAGCGCGTCCGGAAGGTCCTGGAATCTTCGTGTGACTGCTAGACGGCGCGATTTCCAGAAAACAAATTTACAGATGTAACAATATGTATTTCTAACTTAAAAATTCAATAATGACGATTTTGTAGCCAGATAATTGGTTGCAACAACCCGACGTTCTTCAAATAAACAAAACTGGTTCGATTTCCTAAAATTAAGATAAATGTTAAAACATTCCGCAATATTGCGCATTTCGACATAACATAAAACAAAAGACGATCTAGAATTGACTCAAGAAAATTTATGAAATTAAAAAAAAAATAAAAGCAAAATTCCCTTCAAATAAACAAAACTGGTTCGACTTTCTAAAATGAAGACATATTTAAGATATTTGACAATAGCGCAGTTTTTGACGTAATATGAAACAAAAATTATAAAATAAAAAAAATTAAAATTTTGATGTAAAATAAAGACGATCCATAAATAAATCAAAAAAAAATTTAAAATTAAAAAATCTCTTCAAATGAACAAAACTGGTTCGACTTTCTAACATTAAGATAAAGTTTAAAACATTCCACAATTTTGCGTAAAACCTTGACGTAAAAGAAAAGAAAAGACGATCGATAAATAAATCAATTTAAATCATTTGATTAAAGTCACGTTTAAAATCACCGACTTTAATCAAGCGATTTTTATTTTATTTTAAAAATTATATTTTTTAAATTTGTTTCGAAATTATTAATGAAATACAAAATTTTGTTTTCATTTAAAAATAATGTAACTAGGATGAGAAGACCAGCAAAGATGTACAGCTGAAAATCAGTCGAGCGAAACGTAAACATAAGAATTTGATATTTGATATTTTATTTATGTAAATAACACAAGTGTTTTACAGTCGTCAAGTTAACAGTAATCACAACAATAATAACAAGTAATGAAACAGTAACTATATATATACTGCTAGAAAGAAACAGCGGGGTAGTAGGGTGATCCCTGTTAAGATTAAACGAAAATATTAGTATTTTTTACAAAAGTCAGAAATTCATCAATTGAATAAAACGCATTACTTTTTAAAAGTGAAGTAATTTTTTTTTTAAATATATTTGGCGACCACTGTCTCACAAATAAAGGTAGATGATTGTAAAGTTTGATACCTATATCATTTGGTCCGTATTTTGCTTTGTTTAATCTGAAAAATTTAGGACAAATATTTTTTCTATGACGAGTATCGTAAGAGTGAACATCTTCATGAAGTACCAGAGTATTGAGATGATTATGAGCAAACAGGAGGCACTGCAGAATAAAGATAGAAGGAAAAGTCAAGATTTGAAATTCACAAAATTTCAGTCTACAGTCATCTCTAAAACCCAGATTTCCAATTATTCTGACAGCTTTTCTCTGAAGCGAAAATATTCTATCAGCACTAGAACAATGACTCCAGATCAGTATAGCGTAAGATATTAATGAATGAATAAGCGCATAATAGGCTGCTAATAAAGATTGTCTTGAGACTGTATTGGCAAGGTTACGAAGCAGGAAAATGTTACTACATAATTTACCAGAAAGTTCCTGTATATGGGAATTCCAATTTAACTTAGGATAGAGATGAACACCTAAAAACTTTACCGAATTTTCACAAGAATAATTTACTCTATTTAAAGAAAACAAAACTTTTTTAGTTTTAGTGACATTCAACAGAAGTTTATTACTAGAAAACCAGTCGGCAGTTGTAGACAGTACCTCCGTAGAATCCTGTTCAAGTTGTACTAAATCAGAATTATTAATGTTCAAGGTGGTATCATCAGCGAAAAATAAACAGTCAATGTTAGGCAAACAGTTGGAAAAATCATTGAAGTAGATCAAAAAAAGAAGTGGTCCCAAGATGGAGCCCTGCGGAACACCAACAATCACATCTTTTTCCGACGATAATTCACCATTCAAATAAACTTGTTGTTTTCTATTGGATAGATAAGATGTAAGTAACTTTATACTATTAACATCAAAATTATAGTGATTGAGTTTATCCAAAAGGATAGAGTGGGATACACAATCAAAAGCCTTACTCAAGTCACAGAAAATGGACAGTGAATGTTCACCCCTTTCAAAACAGTCAATCGTACTGTTTACAAAATGCAAAAGGGCATCTGTTGTATTACAATTTTTCCTGAAGCCATATTGGTTACCGGTAAAAAGATTATTTTCATCAAAAAACTTTACCATCTGAATACTGAGAACTTTTTCAATGATTTTCGAGAATATAGGTAATAACGAGATGGGTCTGTAATTATCAATTAAGTTTTTATCTCCACACTTGAAAAGGGGGACGACTAGGGCCTTTTTTAAGCAATCAGGAAACAAACCACTTTTGATACATCTATTAGTTAAGACAGTTAAAGGCAAAATGATATTATTTAAACTTTTTTTTATAATACTTGTATTCAGGCCATACACATCTTTACAATTATTGTTCTTCATCGACATAACGATATCTCTAATTACATTAAAACTAATTTCAGTAAAGCTGAAACAGGGAATAGTAGACGACGAAGTGTCCAAATAATACAGGGGATCAACATTGGAAGTAGGAATGCTTTGTGATATTACATTTAGAATTATGTAACGTATGACTCACCCGCGTTGCAGAAGATGCACCTGCACTTTCAAATGCAAAATGTCAAAACGATGATTCATTCGTGTGCCGTGTGCAAAATCTTATGACTCATCTACGTGCATAGATCTAAAAGTCGAGCCGTGTGCAAAAACGTCAAGGCAACAATTAACGTAATACCCCGGAAACAAAACCCCTATAAAAGGGGCGACAAATCGAACGTTAGCGCATAATTAGAATAAATCTAGTCAGAGTGTCATCTAGTCTAATTGTCAGTGTGAGTATATGTAGTTGTAATTAATTGTTAATAAATGTTTGTTATACTGAGCTACAATCCTTATTACCGTAACATTTTCAAAGAGATCAAGATTTTTTTGATTTAAATCGAAAATTAATTTTTGATGTTTTTTTTAATCATGATTTTTGTCAACACCGATCTTAAGACATTTGACAATTGTGCGATTTTTGACGCGAAATAAAACAAAAGACGATTGACACATAAAGAAAGAAAATTTACAAAATTTTAAAAAATAACGAAAATTAAAAAATCTTATTAAATAAACAAAAGAAGATCGAAAAATAAAACAAGAGAATTATAAAATTTAAAAAAAAATTAAATAAAATTCCCTTCAAATAAACAAAACTGGTTCCTACCGTTTTAGGGTACGTTCTCTAGTTTTAACATATTAATCAGTTAATCAGTCTTTCAGTTTTCTTTTGTTTTTTTAAATAAAAATAAATTCAGTTTATTGCTTTTTAGAAATTTTAATAATTCCAATTCGCTAGTGTAGATTTCTTGCAACCAGAATATTACAGGTTTCTAATTCAATGTACTGCCCTCTCTTAGCGCACTGCTGAAGTACTTATTAAAGAAATCTGTAATATTGTTGAACGTTCACTCTCATTTTTTTATAATACAAGGTGCCTGCAAAAAAACCTGGGCAAGTATTAACTTGATTTTTTTCCAATTTTTTTTCCAACCGTCCCATTAAAAAAAATGTTTGTTCTGTTCAAACTTTTTTTTAATTTAATTTTTGCCTTTTTGGGAAATATTTTTTATAACGCAGGGTGCCTGCAAAAAGCTGGGCAACCCCCATTTTTTTATTAATTTTTAGGGTCTGCTCAAACTCTTTTACTTAATTTAATTTCTTTAACTTCTTTTTGGGAATTTTTTTATAGTATAGGATCTGTTAAAATTTGTTAATTTTTAATTTTAAATTGTGCATTTGGTTGACGTAAAATAAACCAAAAGACGATCGAGAAATGAAGAAATTTTAGGAAAAAAAAACTGATTCTCAAATTTTGAAAATTATTGACGTTCGAGCGTTAGTACTTCGAGAACAATTGGTTCTGACGTAAATGTGAAAATTTTGTGAAATTTCGGGCACAATCTAAAGACGTACAAAATATGGGGCGGGGATCCATTTGAAAAAATTAAGTTGACACTCACTCATCTTTTTGCAGTCACCCTGTATTATAAAAAGATTTCCTGAAAGACAAAAAAATAAGATAAGATTGACAGATTCGAACATTCTCGAAAACAAGTTCTATCGCCCCAACAAGTTTTCATCTGGCATCACTGGTTGCCTTAGTGGGCGTTCAAGGGGCGCACAGCCCCATCTCAAAATGCGCCCGATATTTCAGTCTGGTTCTTCTTACATAGTACATCAAAAAGAAG
The DNA here is from genome assembly GCA_958336345.1 of Dorcus parallelipipedus. Classification (NCBI taxonomy): domain Eukaryota; kingdom Metazoa; phylum Arthropoda; class Insecta; order Coleoptera; family Lucanidae; genus Dorcus; species Dorcus parallelipipedus. The sequence continues at coordinate 9,155,971 of OY284477.1, forward strand.
CTCTTTAATTTTTGAAAATCGAAAATAATTTTTTATATGAAAGTTGTGTGCATTTCGCTCACACTTCTCATGCTGTTTTAAAAGAAAACAATTGAACGTCGCGTTGTCGTTAAAACCCAAAATGTTCGTTATTTACTAGCACACCCTGTATGTATTATTGCATTTTTGAATTCCTCGTCTAATTTTAGCCTGATTTGGTGGGTCGCATCATGGATCTAACTCGGTTAGTTTTTGAGTTATTCCCTCGTTTTGAACACCGGTTCTCCCCCCTCTAGTTCTTTAATTTTTGAAAATCGAAAATAAATTTTTATATGAAAGTTGTGTGCATTTTGCTTAAGCTTCTCATGCCGTTTTAAAAGAAAACAATTGAACGTCGCATTGTCGTTAAAACGCAAACTTTCGTTATTTACCAGTACACCCTCTATATATTATTGTATTTTTGAATTCCTCGCCTAATTTTAGCCTGATTTGATGGGTCGCATGGTGGGTTTAACTTGATTAGTTTCCGAGTTATTCCCTTGTATCGAACACCCGTTCTTCCCCCCTCTAGTTCTTTAATTTTTGAAAATCGAAAATAACTTATATGAAAGTTGGGTGCATTCTGCTTACGCTTCTCATGCCTTTAGAAAGAAAACAATTGAACTTCGTGTTATCATTAAAACGTAAAATGTTCGTTATTTACTAGTACACCCTGTATATATTATTGCATTTTTTAATTCCTCGTCTAATTTTAGCCTGATTTGATGGGTCGCATCGTGGGTCTAACTCAATTAGTTTTCGAGTTATTTCTTTATTTATGAACAGCGGCTCTCTCTTCTCTAGCTTTCTAATTTTTTGAAATCGAAAAAGGAAATTATATGAAAGTTGTGGGTATTATGCTTACGCTTCTCTTGCCGCCATTGTAGTGGTAAAAATGCACCTCTGGCATGTTGCAACTAACCCATATAATATAAGCTGAGCGTAAGGTAATAGATAGCAGAGTAAGTGTAATCGCGAACAGGTAAATACCGATCGCGGATCAATAAGATGTAACACAAAGCAATTAATAAACGTTAAGTGTAGTTCTTACATCCTGAGTATCATTTTGCCGTATCTCTGGTAATTCAAAACATTACATGGCGACCGTGACATTAATCTAAAAACCAAGTGTATGTGATTAGTGCCTTGTGAAGATCCCTAGTTTTATTGGAAGATGGGCGCAACAAAAAGTAAAGAAGCTACGACGACTCAAGATTTGGCAGAGAATGGAGTGGTAAATTCCAACTTTATAGTCCAAGAACCCCAAGTGCGTTTCTCAGCCGATGTAACCATCATGTTTTATGTCATATTCGGAATTATGGTAGTGTCTTTTGCTTTCAAGCTGATAAAGGTGTACACGCGCCACATAAAGAAAAGAGCAATCAGAAGGACTGTGTCAGCAGCGACGGTTTAGTAGGCTTCATCTCCAAAAGTTTAGTGACCTGTTAGTGTTAGTGAGGTGCGAATTGCGCAAAGGTGCCAAGTATCGCGGAAGTGACCCGAAAGTGTTGCAACACTAAGTGGAGCAACACGAAAGTGGAGCAACATCGCCTAGTGCTAATGTGCAGTTTTGGACAGCTAGTGTCGAAAAACCAACTCAGCAATTTCCTAATCGAGTGCGGTTACGAAAATCGCAAGGGACGATGACCACCAGAGAAAAGGGAACATCATCCGGAGCACTGCGAAGTCAGCGGTATTGTTACGAAAATTAGTTCTATCGTTGTAATTATTATTTTTTATATAGATCCTTTATTTGTAATAATATTTGTAATACATTTTGCAAATTCATGTCGGTTATATGGGATGAAATTCAAAAATTATTTTTGCAAATCAAAGCGGATCATAGTAGTCAAGCGAAGAGAGCTATTAAAGCGCAACCGCCCAAACAAGCGAATGTTAGAATAGAAATCGCTGACAATTTAATTAAAACGTTTAACGACTTTGTAAACGTTGCAAATACTTATTGGCAAAGGCTTACTCCCGAGCATAAAGAGTGGGTTTGCACGTTGTTTGACAAATTAAGAGATAAGACCGTTAGGGCATTTGCCATTTTGGAAATCAAGTGTGCGGTACCTTGTACTCCAATTGAACCGATAAACTTAACTCAAAATTTATCTGCAACACAGACACAGACTAACGACTCAGACTCTGATACTGACGAACGAGAGCAAAACTCCGAAAAAATGGTTTTGACGGCAATTGAATTTTTCAATCTTGCGGATAAGTTGTTACCCAAGTCATTTAACGGTGAAGCGTCGGCTCTTGCCTCTTTCATCGATGCGTTAACGCTTATGAAATCGAATTGTGAGGGTCACGACGAAAACGCATTAAATTTTGTCAAAACAAGACTGACCGGTAAGGCTCGATGGGCAGTAACAGATGACGTTAGAGATTTAAATGGTGTCATTAGAGTTCTCCAAGATAAGTGTAAAGGGGAAAAATCCCATGTAATAGAAGCAAAACTTTTAAATTTGAAACAAAACGGGAAAGATGCGGTCTCATTCACAAATCAAGTAAATGAACTCGCGGCCAGTTTATTGACGGCGTACATATCGGAAGGTGTACGAGCTGATACGGCTGAAACTTTTGTTAAAAACCGAGCAGTTCGGACTATGGCCACACATGCTGCATCTGAAAAAACACGCTTGGTAATAGAGGCAGGAACATTTGAGAATTTACAAGATGCCATTTCAAAATTCATGACGGTAGATTCTGAAGCAAATTCATCGTCAAATGTATTTTATGCAAATTCTTGGCGTAAAAACTCATTTACTAATAGACGCGGAAATTTCTCGAACAGTAACAATTACGGCAACCAAAGATACGGAAACCGGAATAATCAAAACAACACCAATCAAGGCAATTATAGGCCAAATAATCACAACAATTATAGGCCAAATAATGGCAACAATTATAATAGGAATCGGGGTAATTATGAAAATCGCAATAACTCAGGAAATAACCAAAATTACAGGAATTCTTCAGCTAACGTTAGGGCGTATCTGACGGAAAACTCAGATCGCCCCCACCCTACACGGATGGGGGACAGTCACGATCACAATCATCAAAATTAGTAAATTATGTTAGTAAATTTAAATTATCATATTCAAATTTTGTCTTTCTAAGTACTGAAGCGACAGCAGGTACTTGTAGTTTCTTAGTAGACAGTGGAGCTGATATTTCGCTCATTAAACGAAGCAAAATTAGACCAAATTTTCCAATATATTCAAAAAAGTGTATCATTCATGGTGTTACGATCCTAGCTGTGGAATCCACTTTAGCTACTACAACAAATATTTTCCTAAATCTCGATGATGATCAAATAGAACAGCAGTTTCAAATAGTTAATGACGATTTTCCCATACCAACAGATGCCATTCTAGGCAGGGACTTTCTCACACAGTATAAATGCACAATCAGCTATGATGATTGGACGTTAACAATAAAATCGGGACGGAAAAGAGAAGCAATTCATATGCAAGGTGGTCCTGAACCAAATTCTTTTGTATTCCCAGCTTGGTCTGAAGTTACCCGCGAAATTAATTTAAAAAGTGCTTATGGGAGTTCACTAATTCCAAATCAGCAGGTTGCAGAAGGCGTAATGGCGCAACGAACAATAGCTTCGGGATCCCGAGTGTTAGTCACTTTTATTAATACAAATTTAAGGAACGTAGTAGTACAAAATCTGAAACTAAAAACCGAAAATTTGGATAATTATCACGTCTATTCAGTGGAAAACGAAATTAAAAACAGAGAGAGTGAACTTTCGAAACAACTTAATTCTAATTTTCCTCCTTTTGTGTCGAAAGAACTGATTAGTTTATGTCATGAATTTTCAGATATATTTGCCATCAATTCAGACAAACTGACTCACAACAATTTTTATCAACAAACACTAAGAACAACAGATAACAACCCAGTCTACGTAAAAAACTATAGAATTCCTCAAAGCCAAAAAGCAGAAATTAACAAACAAGTAGCAAAAATGTTAGACAGTGATATAATTGAACCTTCAGTTAGTGATTACAACTCTCCAGTCCTACTTGTCCCCAAAAAATCGCTCAACGGTGAGAAAAAATGGCGATTAGTTGTTGATTTTAGGCAAGTCAATAAAAAACTTATTGCAGATCGTTTCCCACTACCTAGAATCGAAGATATTCTCGATCAGTTAGGTAGAGCTAAATGGTTTTCAGTGTTAGATTTAATGTCGGGATTTCATCAAATTCCGTTAGAAGAAAATTCGCGAAATATTACAAGTTTTACCGTCGATTCAGGAACATTTCGTTTCAAAAGATTACCATTTGGTCTTTCAGTCAGTCCCAATAGTTTTCAAAGGATGATGAACATCGTTTTTGCAGCATTATCTCCAGAGAAAGCATTCATGTACATGGACGATTTGATCGTTACAGGATGCTCCGAAAAACATCACTTGAAAAACTTAAGATCAGTTTTCGAAATTTGTAGGAAATATTGTTTAAAACTAAATCCAGAAAAATGTCAATTTTTCAGACACGAAGTAACTTATTTAGGTCATCTTATAACAGATAAAGGAATTTTACCGGACGAATCAAAATTCGATACAATCAAAAATTACCCCAAACCAAATAATGCAGACGCAGTTAAAAGATTTGTTGCGTTTTGTAACTACTATCGGAGATTTATTCCAAATTTCGCTTCATTTTCATTTTGTTTAAACAAGTTGACACGCAAAAATGCACAATTTATTTGGACTGATGAATGCGAAAATTCATTTCAAACTTTAAAAAATGCATTAATCTCCCCACCTATTTTACAATACCCTCAGTTTGATCGAACTTTCATTATAACCACGGATGCATCAAAATATGCATGCGGCGCGATTTTGAGTCAAGTTCAAGGCGATAAGGAATTACCAATCGCGTATGCGTCACGTACTTTCACAAAAGGTGAACTCAATAAATCAACGATTGAGAAAGAATTAGCGGCAATACATTGGGCGATTTTGCATTTCCGACCTTACGTCTACGGGCGGAAATTTATTGTAAAATCCGATCATCGACCTTTAGTTTATCTTTTTTCTATGAAAAACCCTAGTTCTAAACTTACACGCATGAGATTAGATTTGGAAGAGTTCGATTTCCACATTGATTATATTACAGGTAAACAAAACGTCGGGGCAGACGCTCTGTCGCGACTTGACATTGAACGATTAAAAGAATTGCAAGCTTGTCAAACTCAGGTTATGGCTGTGCAAACAAGGACAATGACGAAGACGATTAATGCTGAGAATGCGGCATTAAAATCAAAACAATTAGTGCCGAATGATCCTCCAAATGTTTACGAAGTAATTGAAAATTTTGAAGCTTTTCATTTGCCGAAACTGATTTTTAACATGGATATACAGTATCCTAAAATTCAAATTAAAATGAATGGTGAAAAACGCGCGCGTGTGAATATAGAATTGGACAGTTGTATCGCTACGGAAAAACTAGCTCTAGCGCAAGCTATTTCCAGGCTTGAAAAAGCAGCCGGCGATCAAGGGATAAATAAAGTACAGCTCGAGCTCAATAGTAAAATATTTAATTATATTCCCCTGTCAGAATTTAAAGCAGTTGCAAATGACACGCTCCAAACCTTGAAAATTTTGCTTACTACATCAATTCGAAAAATCGTTGACTTAAATGAGAAACAATCTCTAATCACAAAATTTCATAAAGATCCAATATTAGGAGGACATTGCGGACAAAAGAGATTATTAGCCAAATTACGTTCCTACTATTACTGGAAGGATATGCAAAAAGACATCAGTAAATTTTTAAAATTGTGTCATGAGTGTCAAATCAACAAAGCCAAGGCAAAAAACTTGGAACCATTATATATTACTCCCAGTCCCCAACACGCTTTCGATATTGTCATTATTGACACAATAGGTCCTTTTCTTAAAACCTCATCGGGTAATGCCTACGCAGTCACTTTAGAATGCGAATTAACTAAATATGTTGTAACAGTAGCTATTCCAAATAAGGAAGCCAAAACAATAGCCCGAGCAATTTTTGAAAACTTTATTTTAATTTACGGACCGATGAAAGAAATACGTACCGACATGGGCACGGAGTATGTTAACGAAACCTTTAAGGAACTAAATTCACTACTAGACATAAACCACATGACTTCGACACCTTACAGACCACAGACGGTTGGTACAGTCGAACGTAATCACAGAGTTCTAAATGAATATATTAGAATGTACATAAAAGAATGTAATACCGATTGGGACGAGTGGTTGAAATATTTTACGTATTGTTTCAACACGACACCATCAACAGTTCATAAATATTGTCCTTTCGAATTAGTCTTTGCTAAAAAACCCACATTACCAAATGACTTTTTGAGTGCACACATAGAACCACTCTATAATATTGATTATTATGCGAAGGAAGTTAAATACCGGTTACAAACGGCCCTCGCCAGAGCCAATCAGTATTTGCAAAGAGTTAAATGCAACAGGAAAAATAATTATGATGTAAAATCAAAAAGTATAAATGTAAATCCGAATGACTTAGTTTTAGTGAAAGATGAAACGCGAAGCAAGTTTGATCCAGTTTACAAGGGACCTTTTACAGTAAAGTTAACAAGTGATTCAAATTGCACGCTAATAGACAATTTTGGGAAGAATTTCATAGTTCATAAGGATAGGTTAATTAAATATTTCAGTTGAATAGTTTTTATAAGATCATGTCACTACCCTGGCCAGGATGACAATTGAATTAATTAGGTTAGATTAAAATTAAATTAGATTAGGTTGGATGAAAATTAAATTAATAAGGCAAGATGACATTTAAATTAATTAGATTAGCTGAAATTAACTTAATAAAGGTTAGATGTCAAATTATAACTGGTTAGACTAGCATGGTAACAATTATTATAGCTTAGCAAAATTACAATAATTATCATTACTACTAGCATTACGGAATTAACATTTTTTAGTTAAGCATTATTACAACGATTTAGTTAATAACGTATTACATTTTATTAGCTCCATTTTGCGTTTGATTGTTATTTCATAGTTTAATTGTAAAATGCCTTTTCTCTTGTTTTAATAATTTCTTTTGTGTCTTCAATCCTTGATCTCAAGAGAAAAGACATTCTTTTAAAAGGGGAAGGTGTAGTGGTAAAAATGCACCTCTGGCATGTTGCAACTAACCCATATAATATAAGCTGAGCGTAAGGTAATAGATAGCAGAGTAAGTGTAATCGCGAACAGGTAAATACCGATCGCGGATCAATAAGATGTAACACAAAGCAATTAATAAACGTTAAGTGTAGTTCTTACATCCTGAGTATCATTTTGCCGTATCTCTGGTAATTCAAAACATTACACCATTAAAGAAATAATCAAACGTCTCTTTAATAATAATAATAATAATAATAATAATAATAATAATAATAATAATGGTTTATTAGTGATAAATACACTAGGTACTGTCACAAGTCAATACATACATAAAATACATTAATAAGTATAATAAAAAGTAGTCTTCACAGGCGTCCTAAAATTTAAATGAATGCTGTAGAAAATCTTGGATTGAATAAAACGCGTTATTGATTAAGTATTCTTTAACAACCTTTTTGTACTGTGAAAATGGTTTGCTTCTTACTTCAGAAGGTAAAATATTAAAAAACTTTATTGCATAATAGTTACTACCGTATCGAAATTTAACTAATCTATGATGGGGCACTACTATATCAGCATTATATCTGGTGTCATATTCGTGTACGGCGTTATGATTTTTGTAATTGTTGATGTTCAGTTTTATGTGATTTAAACATTCAAGGATGTAGAGTGACGGAAATGTTAATATTTTTAGTTTTTTAAAAGTGTCTTTACAACTATCTCTGTACCAGATTCCACTTATAATACGAATAACTCTTTTCTGGAGAAGAAAAATTCTGTTTGCTTCAGCACAATGACCCCATACTAACACTGCGTAAGACACGACAGACTGAAAAATACCATGATAGGCTGCTAGAATAGTACTTAAGGGAACAGAATTTGTCAATTGTCGAATCAGATATATAGTTTTAGTAAGTTTGTTGGCAATATAATCGATATGTTTATCCCATCGTAGAGACGGATCTAGATAAATGCCCAAGTATTTTATATATTTTTCCTTACTAAGATTATCTGTTATATCCTCAATATTTCTTAGGGAGAATTGCATGAATTGTGTTTTGCTGTCGTTTAAACAAAGTCTGTTGTTCAAAAACCATTCATTTATTTGCGTTGTGGCATCTATAAATGTTTGTGTCCCGTAATTTAGATCTTTATGTCTATATAACAGTGTTGTATCATCTGCAAATAATATAATCTTGGAATCTGATATATGACTGACAATATCGTTAATAAATATTAAAAATAAAATGGGGCCTAGTATAGACCCTTGGGGTACACCCATTGTATTGTCAAGTGAATTTGAATGTTCACCTCTGTACCGGACAAACTGCCTTCTATTACTCAAATAGGATTTTAATAATTTAATGCTACAGGTATCAAAATTATAATATTTTAATTTAGAAGCGAGAATGTCATGTGAGACACAATCAAATGCCTTCGTTAGGTCAAAAAACACAGAAAATGCATAATCTCTATTTTCAAACACATCGATGATATAATCAACAAGTGAATTTATCGCGGTAATAGTGGAACAATCTTTGCGGAAACCGTGTTGATTTACATTGAATAAATTTTGTGATTCAAAAAAGTGGCACATTCGATTTTTCATGGCAGTTTCAATAATTTTAGATGTTACTGGAACTAGTGCTATGGGTCGATAGTTGCCACATTCTTCGGGATTACCTTTCTTGTAAATTGGCACGATACAAGAGAGTTTTAAGACATTTGGATATATTCCATATTTAAACATCATGTTGATAAGCTTAGTTAAAGGGATATATATTAAGTTTGCAATCGTTTTTATGATGGGAACGTTTATTCCGTACGCATCTACGCTCTTGCTAGGTTTCAATTTAAATATAATATCACGAATTTCAATGTATGACACTTCGCTAAAGTGGAAAGTATTATTCGGTCTTATAATATTATTAGTGACAGAGTCATCAAATGAAGCTGAAGGCAATCTTAGTTTAGAAATTGTGTCACTAGCTATATTGGCAAAAAAGGTATTAAATTCGTCAACAGGAATTTGATTAGTTTCGGGAAAAGATCCTTTTCTTTGCAGATTTATTATGTCCCACATAGCTTTAGCACTATTATTTGAATTTTTTATATATTTTTCATTTGCATTTTTTTTTGAAAGTTCTAAATATCTGTTGTATGATAATTTGTAGTTCTTATAATCTTCTAAATTTTTTGGAGTGGGATATTTGTTTTTTACTTCGTATAAAAAATTTAAATGATCTCTCATTTTCCGTAGATCATTTGTAAACCAATTTAAGAGCGGTTTACCAGTGGCAGATGTTTTTACTTCCTTTTCAGGAAAAGACTGCTCATATGCATTCAAGATTACAGACAGGAATTGATTAAAGGCAATATCCACGTCGTTAATATTACGTGAAAGATTCCAATCAGTATTTGATAACAAGTTATACATTTTCGTCAATCCACTCTCTGTTATACGTAGGTCGACGTATTACAGTAGTATTTTTAGTAGAAACATTTATGTTGTCGGTTTTATGAAAAACTAGGAGAAATCTATGATCGGACAGATTATTATCATAAGATTTGGACACAAGAGAAGTATCATTGTTTGTGAAAACATTGTCGATCAAGGAAAAGTGATTTGGAGAAGCTCTAGTAAAATCTTGTACTATACTATTTAAATTATATGTACACAATAAATCCAAAAGTTCCGTTTTTCTGGGCGTTTCTTCTAAAAAATTTATATTAAAATCGCCTACAAGTATTAGGTTACCATCAAGAGTACAGAATTTATCTAATACGTTACCTAGAGCAAAAATAAAATTCTTGAAGTTGCCACTGGGCGAGCGGTAAATATTTATTATAGTATAAGGAGTGGTACTGCTTAAGAGATAAATTCCAGAAGCTTCAAAATCTTTTTCTGCGCAAAAGGTCGATAACTCAATTGGTTTGGCTAAGACTCCATTTTTCACCCATATAGCAGTGCCTCCACCATTACAATCGGTACGACAGTAATGACTCCTAAGATGAAAACCATTTATGTTACAAGCTCCAATCTCAGATTTTCGCAGCCATGTCTCGTTTAAACATAAAATATTACAATCAGTATCTATCACTATTGATTCTAGGTGGGAAACCTTACGTCTTAAACTACGTATATTTAAAGACAATAATAACACCGACCTATCATAAGGTATTTCGCTTTTATCAAAAAATTTTAATCTAAAAAAGAATTATCAATATGATTTTCAGAATTGTTTACTACGCTCTTAAAAACGTTTGTGTCTGGAGCATTTACATTAATATCTATCACAGTACTGCTCTGCCAAATGCGGTTTTTTAATCTATTGATAAGTAATTTACATAATTTAAATTTCCCGGACGCATTTAAATGGAGGCCGTGTTGTGTATAATCCGTTCTTTTTAACATTACGTTTATATCTAAGAGACTAACATTTGATACTGAAGATAAACTATTGATGATGTTATATATCTGAACGTTTTTACAATAAACAAATGAATTTAAATTTTCGTATAGATCATATCGATACGGTTGTGCGCTCAGTATTAAGTTAGTATGGCTGCAACTATTGCATACATATTCATTGTCTTTACGTACATTCTGATTTGATGAATCGTTGGTACCAGCTAATACGAACACAAAGTCCTTTTTAGTGAAATATTTTACCAATGAGTTGATGTCCTTTGTAACATATTTGAAGTTCGCATTTGGTTTGAATATTGTTAATATTTCATAATCATGTCCACACATCTTCTCTAAAGTGGTACCCAAACTTCTTCCATGACTGTCCGCAAGTATTAACAACTTAGGTTTTTTATTTTCAGTATTAGCTTCACGTGGTTTATAGTCACAAATTAATTTGTCCGTCGATGAACAGATGAAATTTTTATTTATTTGAAATTCACTATTTGTGTTTATTATGTCTGTTTGTGTGTCACAAGTTATAACTTAAAGTTGTCATTTTTTTAATGGGGCACCCTGTATATTATTGTATTTTTGAATTCCTTATTTAATACAAGCTTGAATTGATGAGTCGCATTGTGGGTCTAACGTGATTGGTTTTCGCGCTACTGTACTTACAGCGTAACACATACAGGGTGTTATGTCGTCTTATTATTGGCTTAACGCAGTTCTTCAAATATTTGTTTACGTAGTATATTACATTTGCTCAGTTGAAAATTACGCTAGCCTGTCCACACATTCTTTGCGTGTAAATTTGGCAACCCGGCATTCCAACAACATAATTCGAGGATCGTTTGTGAACAATGATGCAAAACTAATGTTTCAGCCCCCAACTATTTCGGCGCCCCCTTTTTTACGACAGGGTTCTTACTTAACAATCGCTCGTACTGTTTGCTCTTTAAGCACCGATTTATGCAGTCGTTAAAACTCAACGGGAATTAGAGAACAGAGGCAAATCAAACAATGCACGTAAATAAATAAAAAAAAAATTAAAGCTCCTATTCACCTAGGCAAACACACATAGATAACGCTATCTACTTATTTTAAATTCCGTCGGGCGCAATAAATTTCACGTTCTTAATTACGCAGCAAATCTAGGCGGCTTCTTATAAATAGATTTCGCTCGACGCCTCCCTTAGTTTGCCTAGATTTCATTCAACGCGAACCATGTCGTCCGCGACTTTAACCGAAAAGGACTGCCTAGACGTGATCAGGCAAAAGCTCGACTCACCCAAACGCCGCTACGAATTGGTCGACTTCAAGCTGGGACCGCTGGGCGGCGAAATCTCCGGATTCCTGGGCGACCACTCCACCTTAAAAATCACCATCAAGTGCGCCGACGGTGAAACAAACGAGCTGAGATTTTTCGTCAAGTCGATGGCCGTGAGTGAAGCCATCAAGGAGTTCATCCTGGAAGGGGGCGCGTTCCGCAAAGAGGAGAAAATGTTCGCCAAAATCGTGCCCTTCCTATTACAGAACGGCGTCCCCACGATCGCCGACTGCACCCCCCGCTGTTACTTGATCCGCCCCTCAGAGACCCTGGTCATGGAGGATTTAACCGCCGAGGGGTACCGAATCTTGAACCACAAGGCATCCCTGAGCCTAAACGAGTTCGAGGTCGTCGCCAAGGCCTTGGCCAAGTTCCACGCCAGCGGACTCATACTAGAGGAGAAGCTCACCGCCGCCCGGGGGGGAACCCCCTACAGGCTACTGGAAGATTTCCGAAACGAATTCACCGAGGCGTTCTTCCATCGAAGGGGGCGATTGGGGGAAGACTTCCTTCGTTGCGTGAGGGAAGGCTCGACGTTTGCCATCGACTTACTCGGATCGGGGGGGAAACTGGGCGACGTGGATTTGGGGGGGTTCAAGAGATTCGTCGGGGACATCGTCGATAGATGCCCCGAATTCGTGGCGCCCTCCACGAAATACCGCAACGCCATCTGCCATGGGGATTTATGGCCGGCGAATATGATGTGCAAGTTCGAGGGCGGCCAGGCGATCCACTGCAAGCTCGTCGACTTCCAATTCTATAGGTACGCCCCCCCGGCCTGCGACGTGACCGCCCTCTTGTACCTGACGACGGACAGGGAATTCAGAAACGCGCACGCGGAACACGCCGTTAAATACTACTACGAGCAGAGGGAGATTGTGCTGGGCGAAAATGGGGTCGGGAGCGTCGAAAGCTACGAGGATTACCTGAGAAGTTGCGAGTTCTACAGGGTGTTCGCCGCCGCGCAGGCGCTCGTCTACTTCCAGTTGATTATGGTGCCGGCGCAGGAGATGACCGCGTTCTTCGGGGAGCCGGGGGCGATACGTAAAATAGTTTTCGAGGATCGAAGCGAGCTCCTGACGAAAATGTGCGGGAAATACCCGGCGTACAGGCGCAGACTTCTCGAAGCCGTGCTCGATTTAAAAGACATCTTTAAAACTAGTCATAAGACAATAAATGATTTGTTTATTTACGTTTGTTGTAGTGTGCTGCCATCTACCTACACAATAAGCTTAATAATCAAAGGGAAAACGTCACTTCCGTTGTTCGACCAGAGATGGCGCTCTGAATCAATCAATCAATGAAACTCCCAGTGCATTTTGCGAAGCACTCGGCAAAAAGCCTCGGATATTTTCAAATTGATTCTTTGACTCCCGTCAAGACTCGATCAAAGTCGTATTCCGACCATCAAACGTCAGTTGTTTCTATTATCGGTCGAGAGATGGCGCCGTGAATTAAACAGCGCGTTTCGAGTCGCCCCAAAATTGTTGCTTAGTTTCGAATCGCGACGAAAATTAAGTTTGGAATTTGATTGAAGTCACCTCTCGAAATCTGATGTCGGTTGTTTGTGTTTTTCGCCGCCGAGGAGATGGCGCTCTGAATCAGTCAGCGAAACGCTCAGTGCATTTCGCGAAAGACTCACCAAAAAAAAAAAAATGCTGCGGCTTAAAAACCTAACTGATTCATTCTTTTCTGTCAAAGAACGGATCAAAGCCGCTTCGCGAAATCTAACGTCAGTTATTTCTATAACTAGTCAAGAGATGGCGCTGTGAATTATACAATTGAGTCGCCCAAAGAGGGTTTATTTTCCTGCGACGGAAATTGAGTTTGGCATTTGATTGAAGTCACTTCTCGAAATCTGATGATTTCGGTCGTTTGTATTTCTCGTCGAGAGATGGCGCTCTGAATCAGTCAACGAAACGCTCGATGCATTTTGCATCAAAAGTGCTACATACAAACCCGTCCCCGTCGAAGCTTCCACTGTCTTCTAAAACCTACTGCAGGATGTCTCAAAACGACACGATTGCATTTTGGCGCCAAATTTGAACGCGCAAAGCTTTTCGTTTGCTCGTTGACGACCGTTTCTCTTTTGTTTCGTCGTCACGAAACTAGGGGAACGCTAGTTTGTCGTCCACTGTTGATGACGATTGAATTTTAAAACGATCTATACTCTTAATTTATTTATTGTTAACGCCGTCTTTGTCAGGTCAAAACGAACTGACGTGACAATCAGATTTCGGCGCAATTTTGAATCGACAAATTCAGTTGAAGCATAAAAATCAATTCCAATTTGAATTGCGATCTGAATTGCATCAGAAATCTTGGTCTTTTAAACAATCGAACTAGAAATCTTAAAATAAAGCGTGGTTGCCATGGCAACGGAGTTTGGGCGCCAAGTTTGAAACGTTGTAATCGTTATTCTGATTGCAAATTGCCACAAATCAATAGATTTATTATTTTGTAGCCGGAAGTTATCTTCCAAAATGCCCATTGTCTTTCTTTAAGGTCTTCAACAACTTAGAACTCGGAACAAAACAAAATGGAAGTCATTTCTCGAAATCTGATGTCAGGTGTTTGTGTTTCTTGTCGAGAGATGGCGCGCTCTGAATCAGTCAACGAAACGCTACATACAAACCAATTTATTTCACTTATTCTGTTCTGTCAAAAATTGATCAAAATCGTTTTTCGAAATCTAACGTCAGATCGTTAGGAATCGAGTTTGGATTTTGATTAATGTCATGTCTCGAAATCTGACGTCAGTTTCTCGCGTTTCCCGTCGAGAGATGGCGCTGTCAATCAGCCAATCAAACGAACAATGCCTTTGGCGAAAGACTGTATACAAACTAAATTGATTTAATTATTTTCTGTCAAAGATTGATTAAACTCGTCTTTCGAAATCTAACGTCAGTTGTTTCTATTGCTAGTCAAGAGATGGCGCCACGCATTATACAATCGTCCAAAAACGTTGCATATTTTCAAATCGGTTCATTTTCCCGCGTTAGAAATCGAGTTTGAATTTTGATTAAAGTCATGCCTCGAAATCTGACGTCAGTTTTTTGCATTTCTCGTCGAAAGATGGCGCACTGAATCAGTCACTCATAGAGTCAATCAAACGCTCAATGCCTCAGGCGAAAGGCCGCATACAAACCAAATTGATTTATTATTCTTTTCTGTCAAAAATTGATCAAAATCGTTTCTCGAAATCTGACGTCAGTTGTTTCTATTGCTAGTCAAGAGATGGCGCCGTAAATTATTTGCACTTTGCATTTTGAACCGCCCAAAAATGCGGCTCATTTTCAAATCGGTTTATTTTCTCAAGACAAACATTTAGTTTGGAACTTGAAGTCATTTCTCGAAATCCGATTGTTAGGTTGTTTGTATTTTTCGTCGAGAGATGGCGCTATGAATCAGTCAACGAAACGCTCGGGCGTTTTGCGAAGAAGTCACATAAATAATTGATTCATTCTCTTCTTTCAAAAATTGTTTAAATTTGTTCAAACTCGTTCTTCGAAATCGAACGTCAGTTGTTTCTATTATTGGTCGAGAGATGGCGCCGTGAACAAATATACTGCACCTTTTCAATTAAAAAAAAAATGAGTTTGGAATTATTTCTCGAAAACTAAAATCATTTGTTTCCGTTGTTCGTCAAGAGATGGCGCTGTTATCAGCCAATGATAGAGTCCTTCATAGAGAGAGTAAAGACGTGAAGTGGCGGTCTAATGGAGTGAAGATTAATGGGGGAATAAACAGCTGGCCAAGCAAAGAAACTGAATCCGTTTATAAAGAGAGCAAGTCGCTTTTGATCGGTCATCAGCTGTTTACTTCGCCGTTAATCTTCCAAACTGTCACTTCATGCCTTCACTCTCTCTCTCTCTCTCTCTCTAGAAAATCACTTCCCAGAATCTACTGTAAGTTTTCTTTTTGTTTTATTTCTTGTCTGGAGGCCGCTTGTGTATTGATGGTGATGACTAAAGCACGTGAGTCATCTTGAGCCACCTAGATCCGTGCTTTAGTCATCATTGAAGCACGAATTTACGAGCATTGTGTACAGCAAAGGGGGGGGGGGCATCTCCTTTCATATAAACAATCACTTTAGACTCGCCCTCTCCGATGGTGATCGCCCAGCAGGGTTGCCAGATGCCGCGATTTATCACAAATTGGGCTACTCATATTCTTAATTTGCGATGGGCGACTACTTTACTTTACAACTTAACCTTACACTGATACATTTTCGTGATTTACAATTGCTTTTTTCTTTTTGATATTTATTGCGAATTTCTGAATTTTCGGGGCCATTTGAAAAGAACGCCACCGGCATCTCAATGGAAGAATTCTCCAAAAATCGTTCAATAATCTTCACCGTTTTTATCCTCTGGTAAGGAATAAACAGGAGGGAGTCATACTAACAGTGTTTGTTGTCCAAAGTGGTAACTAATTATGCAGTTTCTTGTCCAAAGTGGTAACTGAGTCTAATTTCGTGTCCAAAGTGGTAACTGAATCTGTAGTTTCTTGTCCAAAGTGGTAACTGAGTCTGTAATTTCTTGTCCAGAGAGGTAACTGAGCCTGTAGTTTTTGTCCAAAGTGGTAACTTGATTTGTAGTTTCTTATCCAAAGTGGTAACTAAATATATAGTTGGAGCCAAAATGAAAGAAATAGTTAGGAGCACTAATTTTAGTTGTAAAAGCCTTGAATAAAATCGAAGTCAAAGAACAAAAGGAAAAACAAAATATTGTTGATTATTTCGCGAACAATAACAAAGCATCTCTGTTTCTACGGTCTCATAAAAAAAAACAAAAGACGATGATTAATTTTGTCGGGCTGTCAGAAACGTAATCAATTTTCTTTTAGAAAATTTAAATTAAAAAAGAAATCGAAGAACTGTCAAGTAAAAGAAAAAGTAAAAGACTGATTATTTGGCGAACGAAATTGAGATGATTAAAATTTTTTAAAGTGACAAAAATCGCAGGCTTATCTGTTTCTACGGTCAACTATTTCAATAAAAATGAAGTAAATAAAAAAAACGAAAAACTGAGAACCGCAAGGAAAAACAAAAGATTTAAAATAATCGAAATTTAAAAAAAATAACATTTGTTTGGAAATATTAAAAGATTTATTTTTATTGTCCAAAGTGGTAACTAAATCTGTAGTTTCTTGTCCAAAGTAGTAACTAAATATGTTGTTAGAGCAAAAATGACTGAATTAGTTGGGAACACTGATTTTAGTGGTAAAAGTCTTGAATACAAATTAATTATTGGAACGCCACTGACAGAAGAATTCTCTAGAAATTATTTAATAATCTTCACCGTTTTCATCTACTGGTAAAGAATAAACAGGGGGAGTCACACTAACAGTGTTTGTTGTCCAAAGTGGTAACTAATTATGTAATTTCTTGTCCAAAGTGGTAACTGAGTCTAATTTCGTGTCCAAAGTGGTAACTGAGTCTGTAGTTTCTTGTCCAGAGAGCCAAAATGAATGAAATAGTTAGGAACACTAATTTTAGTTGTAAAAGCCTTGAATGAAATCGAAGTCAAGGAACAAAAGGAAATACAAAATATTGTAGATTATTTCGCGAACAATAACAAAGCATCTCTGTTTCTACGGTCTCATAAAAAAAACAAAAGACGATGATTAATTTTGTCGGGCTGTCAGAAACGTAATCAATTTTCTTTTAGAAAATTTAAATTTAAATTAAAAAAGAAATCGAAGAACTGTCAAGTAAAAGAAAAAATAAAAGACTGATTATTTGGCGAACGACATTGAGATGATTAAAATTTTTTAAAGTGACAAAAATCGCAGGCTTATCTGTTTCCACGGTCAACTGTTTCAATAAAAATGAAGTAAATAAAAAAAACGAAAAACTGAGAACCGCAAGGAAAAACAAAAGATTTAAAATAATCGAAATTAAAAAAAAAATAACATTTGTGATAAGCTTGGAAATATTAAAAGATTTATTTTTATTGTCCAAAGTGGTAACTAAATCTGTAGTTTCTTGTCCAAAGTAGTAACTAAATATATAGTTAGAGCAAAAATGAATGAATTAGTTGGGAACGCTGATTTTAGTGGTAAAAGTCTTGAATACAAATTAATTATTGGAACGCCACTGACAGAAGAATTCTCTAGTAATTATTTAATAATCTTCACCGTTTTCATCTACTGGTAAAGAATAAACAGGGGGAGTCACACTAACAGTGTTTGTTGTCCAAAGTGGTAACTAATTATGTCGTTTCTTGTCCAAAGTGGTAACTTGATCTGTAATTTTAGTCCAAAGTGGTAACTAAATATGTAGTTAGAGCCAAAAAGAATGAAGTAGTTGGGAGCACCGATTTTTGTGGTAAAAGCATTGAATAAAATCGAATTTTAAAAATTTGAATTTTTGGGTTTTGAACAATTCTGGGGTTATTTGCGATTTTGAGCCCCCGCCCCTAATGACGCTACTGTTTAAACCCGGAAAGTAATTTTACTAGGTCACGTAAACGGGTGATTTCAGAGATCCATCGGGAATCTTTTGTTTTCCGAATGGGGGGAAGTTCTGAACCAACCCGCCGCACCGGGATGATTCCGGGGAGGGTGCGTTCACCCCGGAATTGGAAATGCGGTCGGTGAGCGAAGTCAATAATGATATAACAGTCATTCTTCGGATGGCTTTTAAAGGCTTCTTTGTATTCATATGCTTGGAGAAGTGTAAAATAAATTCGTTTGAAATGTCGACGTTTCGCTCTACGCCGATAACTCTTCAGCCCAAAAAAAAACCTGGCAAATTATCTTGATCACTTTAACGAGCAAGAAGTTGCGCCAATTAAGTAATTTGTATCTCAAAAAAAAGGTGCTCGTGTCTTGTGCTGGAATCCAATATACGGGGGGCGTTCCGAAAATATGGAAACCGACGACGACGTCATACAATTCGCAAGAGATTGTTAATTTCATCAACTATGAACTTCTATGGAGTTACCCCAACATAACCTAAACTTATGAATAAGTGAAACCGGACACAGATATGAATACCGGATTCTATTAGAGGCGAGCTGAATGTTAGAAAGCCAATAAAAACGTAGATATCAACGAGAACCAATGAAAACATGGGGGCGGGGCAAAGAGTTTTCGTGTGTTTTCATTTTGCCATGTTTGAAAGCCAATGCAAGACGAAATTGTTGACGCTTATGTGTCGTGAAACGAGGCAGTCTAGCAGAACCAATAGAAACAAAGGGGCGGGGGTAAATACCATTGCATTTCTTCGGTTCTTAAATGCTTGCAATCAAAATCAAGGGGCGGGGGTGAAGAGTATTCGCTCAAGCCAATTAAAAACGAAATTACTGACGCTCATATGTGGTGATACGACGTGATCTAGGAGAACCAATAGGAACAGAGGGGCGGAGTGAATACTGTTGTAACTTTTTCACTTGCAATAAAATCATAGTTGTCGATGAGAACCAACTGAAACATAAGGACGTTTGCGTTTGTTTTCATTTCATTATCGAAATCCAATAAAAAAAAGAAATTGCTGACGCTCATGCCCAGATACGACGCAGTCTAGGAGAACCAGTAGATACAAAGGGGCGGAGTAAATACCGTTGTGTTATTTCGACTCTTAAACACTTACAGAAAAAAAAACATAGGGGTGGAGTCAAGAGTTTTCGTTTGTTTTAATTTCAGCCAATGAGAAATGAAATTGCCAACGCGTGTGCCACCTAAGAGAACCAATAGAAAACAAAGGGGCAGACTCTTAAACATTTTCAAGGGAAAAGACAGCGTTTTCGATTCATTGCTCTAGAGCACTCTAGTATTACATGAGGATAAAGCAAGATGAAAATACTCTGAGAGCGCTCCGGAGCAACGAATCGAAAACGCCAGATGTTTGACGAGAACCAATGA
Organism: Dorcus parallelipipedus; assembly: GCA_958336345.1. Taxonomy (NCBI): domain Eukaryota; kingdom Metazoa; phylum Arthropoda; class Insecta; order Coleoptera; family Lucanidae; genus Dorcus; species Dorcus parallelipipedus. Next base: position 9,175,750 of record OY284477.1, read on the forward strand.
AAACATAGGGGCGGGGCACAGAGTTCTTGTTTGTTTTCATTTCGCCATCGACAGCCAATAAGAAATCAAATTGCTGACGCTCACGTTCGAGAACCAACGAAAACATAAGGGCGGGGCAAAGAGTTCCTGTTTGTTTTCGTTTCATTCTCGAGAGCCAATAGGAAATGAAATTGCCGACGTTCACGTCCGTCGTCCTGAAACAAGACACTTTAGGAGAATCAACAGAAACAAAGATATCGACAGATAGATGGAAAGAACATAAACGGAGAATCAATAAAAACATAGAGGCGGGGCAAAGAGTTCTTGTTTGTTTTCATTTCACCCTCAAGAGCCAATCAGAAATGAAATTGCCGACGCTCACGTCCGTCGTCTTGAAGTAAGGTACTCTAGAAGAACCAACAGAAACAAAGATGTCGACAGAACATGGAAAGAAGAGAAAGATGGAAAGAACTTAAAAAGAGAATCAATAAAATCTTAGGGGCGGAGTCGAGAGTTTCCGTTAGTTTCTCATTTCCTGCTCGAAGCAAAAAAAAAAAATGAAACTGCCGATGCACAACGCAATCCAGGAGAACCAATAGAAAACAGAGGGGCGGGGCAAATCCTGTTCTGTTTCGTCGCCTCGTCTTAAATACTTGCAAGCCAATAAAAACACACACAACGTTTTCATTGGATTCTAGAGTTTCCGTTTGTTTTTCATTTCATCCTCGAACGCCAATAAAAATGAAACTGCCGAAGCACACGCAATCCGGGAGGACCAATAGAAAAAAGGGGCGAGGCAAATACTGCCTCGTCTTAAATACTTGCAAGCCGTTAAAAACACGTTTCCATTGGATTATAGGCAGTGCTATATTTTTTAATGTGTGTTAAAGTGGGCGTTTCTAAACAGAGGGGCGGGGCGGAATAACGTAGTGGAAGGAATCGTTAAGTGGTGGGGCCAGCTAACTTTTAATAAGAGGAAAGACGCTGATTAGTTGATTGGTTAATATTAGCTCCGCCCACAAATTCTATATACAAACAAATGTAAAAGAGAGGCGGTGATCTGTTCTTATCTCAAATTCTCATTGCCAAGTTCACGGCTCTGGTACACCGACACCGTGCACCCTCCTCACAGTTTGTGGTTGACATCATTAACTACTGACAAACAAAACCAATAAAAACAGAGGGCGGAGCTAAGTTTAATGTATTTTTTATGACTAGTTAAAGCTAGGAGGCCAACGGCAGGAGGCGGAACCGTGGCAAGACATCACAATTAAAAATTCCTGTGAAGAAGTTAGTGCTCGTGTTTTATACGAGGGGCGTTCCGAAAGTACGGAAACTGCCGACGTAATATTAATAATATTAACCTAATATTAATAATAGTAATGATAGTAATCAAATCCTTCAATATACTACACTTCGCTCTCGCGTTACGTGCTCATTAAACTTCGCGTTGATGCGCCCCCGTTATTAGTTTGCTCCAGGCGGAACCTTATTATTTCCTGGATGAAGTGATTAACAACGGCGTCACGTGTGATGAAGACGCCGATGGAAAAACAGGGAACGATAACAAGCGAATTCCGCCGCCTTAATTGTTTTTCGCCTCCGACGACCGGCTTCTAAGGTAAAGTTGGAGAGAGGTTTTTAATTAACTTCTTTGGATTGTAATTTCAATTCGGGGCGGGGGAACGGGGCGGGGGGGGGGCGTCTCAAGCTTCGACGGCGGCGAATAAAAGCGCGGGCACAAATGAAATTAAACTCAAAGGATTCGTTCTTTCCTTAAGAGGTGGATTCGCCGCTGAAAAAATATTGCGCGTTTAAGATTGTTTGTGTATCGCCTTACGTCTTTTGACGGAGAACCGAAAAACGAATCTTTTAATAAAACGTGCTTTTTGTGTTCGAAAGATGCGTTTTTGTTTTTTCCTTCTTTAGAGAAGCTCTGATTTACAAATAAGATTGTAATAAAACAGAGCTTATCTCATCTGCTACGAGGACTCAAAGAAAATTCACGGCGAGAATTAAACGCGCGGAGAGGTCGCCGCGGTAATATAAATAATCCGTGCGGCGTCTCTAAGAGGGGGGAAAAGTGGCATCACCCGAAACATTTAAGTTAAATTATTTTTATGTTATATTAAAGTAATTTGTCAGGCGTCTCTAAGAGGTGGAAAAATGGCATCGTCCGCATAATATCTAAATAATCTGTCCGTCGTCTCTAAGAGGGGGAAAAATGGCATCACACGAAACATTTGAGTTACCCAGCTCTACGACAGAAACTTTTGGAAGGACAAAATAGGTATTTGCTCCCATAATGTGGGGTGGACGAAAAAACGGAACAGCATTCGCTGTAATAAAAAATAAATGAGATTAAACTTGAGAAAAAAATCGATAACCGAAGAAAGTCGGCGTTAATTGCAAGAGTAAGCGCAAATAACATATAACACACGATAAAGTATTATTATAAACGCCTTAATTGTTTCGGCAATCGTGTATAATATTTGGTCCTTCGAGCCGGATTAGTAGAAACGAAAATTAAAGTTGGATGTCCGTACATTTTCTTTTAAATCAACGCAACACGTTTTCGTGCCTCAAATGACAGAATAGCTCGCTTTTTATTTGATTTCTGTTAGTTAGATACTTTTGGAAAAGTTAGTTGAACAGTTGTAGAACTTACATCAAAAGTGTCTTGCATAGAATAAATAACATACAGGACACAACAGTACATCATAAATACCGTGGCAGTTAACATAATTGTATATAAAATTTGGTCCTTCCAACCGGATTAATAACAGAAGCGATAACTAAAGTCTTTTATCAAAGTTTTTTTTAGTTTTCATAAAAGACTTTAGTTATCGCTTCTGTTATTAATCCCGATACATTAAACTTGAGAAAAAAATCGATAACCGAAGAAAGTTGGGGTTAATTGCAAGAGTAAGCGCAAATAACATGTAACACACGATAAAGTATTATTATAAACGCCTTGATTGTTTCGGCAATCGTGTATAATATTTGGTCCTTCGAGCCGGATTAGCAGAAACGAAAATTAAAGTTGGATGTCTGTACATTTTCTTTTAAATCAATGCAACACGTTTTCGTGCCTCAAATGTCAGAATAGCTCGCTTTTTATTTGATTTCTGTTAGTTAGATACTTTTGGAAAAGTTAGTTGAACAGTTGTAGAACTTACATCACAAGTGTCTTGCATAGAATAAATAACATACAGGACACAACAGTACGTCATAAATACCGTGGAAGTTAACATAATTGTATATAAAATTTGGTCCTTCCAACCGGATTAATAACAGAAGCGATAACTAAAGTCTTTTATCAAAGTTTTTTTAATTTTGATAAAAGACTTTAGTTATCGCTTCTGTTATTAATCCCGATACATTAGACTTGAGAAAAAAATCGATAACCGAAGAAAGTTGGGGTTAATTGCAAGAATAAGCGCAAATAACATGTAACACACGATAAAGTATTATTATAAACGCCTTGATTGTTTCGGCAATCGTGTATAATATTTGGTCCTTCGAGCCGGATTAGACGAAACGAAAATTAAAGTTGTATGTCTGTACATTTTCTTTTAAATCAACGCAACACGTTTTAGTGCCGCAAATGTCAGAATACCTCGCTTTTTATTTGATTTCTGTTAGTTAGATACTTTTGGAAAAGTTAGTTGAACAGATGTAGAACTTACATCACAAGTGTCTTGCATAGAATAAATAACATACAGGACACAACAGTACATCATAAACACCGTGGCAGTTAACATAATTGTATATAAAATTTGGTCCTTCCAGCCGGATTAATAACTAAAGTCTTTTATCAAAGTTTTTTTAATTTTAGAAACGCCAAAATATTTTCCTTCGATATCTCTAATAACTAGTTTCTTTCCATGTTTTGCAGCAACATATTTCTCTGACGCAAATGTCAGAATTGCTCGTTTGTTATCTGGTTTAAGTTAGTTGGATGCTTTTGAAGAAGCTAGCTAAAATTGCACAGCTTTTTACGCAGAATTAATAACATGCAGGACATTTGGTCCTTCGAGCCGGATTAAGAACAGAGTTTTTTACATTTTATTTATCCTCAGTTAATTAGATGCTCCCGAGAAAGTGAGTCCCAATTAGTCGTACAGTTCTGAAACAAATATCCTTTGCGTTTGCTAAATAAACAGTTGATTATAATCGGAATCAACGGTTGATTATAATCGCCGGGACGGTTAACACAGCGTTATATGTATTAGGACCTCGTTGGTCCTTCGAGCCGTATTAAGAACGGAAGACGATATTGATATTAGATGTACAAATCAGTTGGCAATCGAATACGTTCTTTTTTAATCATTCAGAAAACGCGAAACATTTTATGAATATGCTAATAATTTAATGTGTTTAAAATGTAAATATTAAACAAGTAAATTACTTTGTGCAAAATTACAATCAGAATAATCAGTTGGTTATAATCGCCGAGACGGTTAACATAGCATTATGTTAGGACCTTGTTGGTCCTTCGAACCGGATCAAGAACAGAAGTGGAAATTAGAATTGGGTGTGTATGCAAATCAGTTAGATGAATTGAACACTTTTTAATTTAGGCTACATATAAATTATCTCTCCGGTGTCTCCAAGAGGGGGAAAGGTGGGATCACCCGAAACATTTGAGTTAAACTATTTTTATTTTATATTGAAATAATCTATCCGGCATCTCTAAGAGGGGGGAAAAGTGGCATCACCCGAAACATTTAAGCCATAATTTAACTTGAAGGTTTCCGTAGCCGTCGTCCATGTTTGAATTGGCTTCCGGTTGGAACCGCCTCACGTTGACTCCTACTGCCGACGTTTCATCCTCCATTGCAGAAGAACTTCCTCAGGGCTGCTACTGCTAGTGGTGTTGCTGCTGCTTCTCGTTAGTCCTTGAGACTGAGTGGTATTTATAGTGGTCGGTGGGGGTAGTGGTTCGGAACGGTTGGATCGCTAATGAGATGTTGAATGATGAGAAGCCAGTATCACGGTTCAGGTTATCGGGGTGTTTGAGGATTTCTATGGATTCACGGATTTTATGATTGAAAAAAAGAGATGAGCGGGCTAGCTATAGCTATAGCTATATTTAAACAATCTGTCCGGCATCTCTAAGAGGGGAAAAGTGGCATCACTCGAAACGTTTAAGCTATTTTAAACAATCTGTCCGGCGTCTCTAAGAAGGGGAAAAGTGGCATCACCCGAAATATTTAAGTTAAATTATTTTTTATTTTATATTGAAATAATCTGTCAGGCGTCTCTAAGAGGTGGAATAGTGGCACCACCCGTAACACTTATGTTAAATTACTTTTTATTTTATACCTAAATAATCTGTCCGGCGTCTCTAAGAAGGGGAAAGGTGGCATCACCCGAAACATTTGAGTTATATTTAAATAATCCGTTCGGCGTCTCCAAGAAGGGGAAAAGTAGCATCACCGGAAACATTTAAGTGAAATTATTTTTCATTTTATATTAAAATAATCTGTGAGACGTCTCTAAGAGGTGGAAAAGCGGCATCACCCGCAACACTTACGTTAAATTACTTTTTTATTTTATATTTAAATAATCTGTCAGGCGTCTCTAAGAGGGGGAAAAGTGCCATCATCCGGTTTAATATTATTAGCGTTAATATTAATTTATACTGAAAATACGGTTGTATCCTGATCGACGAACCAGAGTGGAATGACCTGCTCGATCCTCCAAGTAAAATTTGCGTTTTATTCTAATCTTTCCAACTCAAGCGTATCGTTCGTTCGCGTCATCTTTGGACCCCATTAGTCCTCCTTCGACGTTTAAGCCGAATTTTCCGCCGTTTAGGCCAGACGGCAACAAAAACATCCTCCGCGCCATTAAACTCGGAATCTCGATTAGGGTGGTAGTAGCAGTGACGCCGCGTCGCCGACGTATAATAAATAGTCGTCCGTCGACCCGCATTAAACGAAACGTATCAGAAGTGGGATGTGAATGCCGTCTGACACGGAAGCGTCGCGCACGGTCTGGTCTGAACTTTTAATTGTCGGACGAGGGTTTACCATACCAAACCCCTTCTTATGCGAACGTTATTTATAATTCACCCTCCCCCCCCCCACCACCACCACCACCACCACGTCCCTATTGCTTTTTTTTACGAGCGGTAACTTGTTGCGTTAGGAGCGGGGCTGACATTTGCGGAATTCGCCGGCCGGATGTTTTATTAATAATTCAGAGGGAGTCCTTCCGGTCGATTACGTTTCCTCTTTTCATCTACTTCGACGTTTATTTATTTAGAAAGGGTCGTTTGCCACGTGTTAATATCGCGTTACCTGCACACACAGGGTGTTACTGAACGTTTGCGATTCGAAGACCTTCGGTCGTTCGAAGGTCGGACGGGCTGGCGCCGTGTCGATCGCTTCGCGACGTTTTCTTTAAAAATCCTCTAAGGGGCGGGACTGTACGTTTCACGTTTAAGTTCATCCGCATCAAGTTTCGAAATCCGTAGTCGAACGCAAAGAATGAAACATGAACCGATAAAAACTGCTCTACGTTGGATGGCGATGCTAGTTCTTTTTCTTTAATTTCAACAGATGGCGCCACTAATCTGACTACTTTGAAAATTCAGTAGAGGATAAGATCGGACCAAAAAAAAAAGAATTTGAAATACATGTGAAACGATACCTATGTAAAGTAAAAAATAATTATTTTGAAGGAATAATTGCCCTCCAATAAGTGTCCACTTCAACAGATGGCGCCACTGTTTTTTCACTACTAATGAAAATTTGAAGAAAAAGATAAAATCGAACGTAAACCAATGAATTGAGCACAAAACGACAAAAGCTGGAAGATGAAATAATTCCTCTAGTTTACGTTGGATGACGATGATAGTTTTTTTATATACATATATATATCAACTGATGGCGCCACTAATTTGACTACTTTGACAATTCAATAGAGGATAAGATCGAACATAAACAAATGATTTTGAAATATGACAATATATGTGAATGATAAAATTTAATGATTTTTGAAGAAATAATTGCTCTGCAATGAGTGCCGGTGTTAACTTTTCCCCTTCAACAGATGGCGCAACTATTTTTTCACTACTGCATGAAAACTTGAACAAAAAAATAAAATTTAACGTAAACCAATGAATTAAACACGGAACGACAAAAACTGGAAGGTGAAATAATTCTTCTACTTTACGTTGGATGGCGATGCTAGTTTTTTTTTTTTAATTACGACAGATGGCGCCACTAACCTTACTACTTAGAATATTCAATAGAGGATCAGTATGTATAAAATGTAGAGTCTTACTTAAGCTATACTGTAAAAGTATTTTTGTGCCTAAGCTCTCCAAGTACTTTTTAATTGTAAAAAATTGAAGCATGTTCCTGTCAAGCTCCGCTGCAAAAATATTTTGATTGCCTAGGCAATAATGGTCTCTGTCAAGCTTCATTTTAGCGCCTAGGCAACCAAAGTGTTTCTCAAACGTCACAAGTCTAAAATTTAGAATCCTAGTCAAGTTACATTATAAAAGTATTTTTATTGCCTAGGTAACTAAAGCGCTTCTTTTAAAATCTATTTCGTTTAAAGAGACTCTCGAGTACCGAAGCACTCAGGACTTAGCCTAGCTTCGCTCTAAAAGCATTTTACTGCCTAGCCAATCACGGTGTTTTTCAATAATAAAAGAAGAATGAAATTTAGAGTATGAGTTACGCTGAAACTATTTCAACTGCCTTAGGCAATCATTGTCTCCGGCAAGTTTTACTTTAGTGCCCGGGCAAATTTCACTGCAGAAGCATATCTACTCCCTAGGCAATATCACAGTGTTTCTCAAACGTCACAAGTCTAAAATTTAGAATCCTAGTCAAGTTACATTATAAAAGTATTTTTATTGCCTAGGTGACTAAAGCGCTGCTATTAAAATCCATCTTATTTAAAGGGACTCTCGAGTTCAATTATAAAAGTATTTTACTACCCAGGCACTCAGGATCTTAGCCTAGCTTCGCTCTAAAAGCATTTCTGTTACCTAGGCCCTAGGCAATCACAGTGTTTCTAAAATGCTAAATAAAGTATCAAAGTCAAGCTACACTGTAAAAGTACGTTTTATTGCCTAAGCAATCCAAGTACTTTTTAATTGTAAAAAATCTAATATTTAAAGTCCGCTGTACAAGTATTTTAATCTCAGTCAAGCTTTATTTTAGTGCCTAGATTTCGTAACGAGGCTGCGATTTAATGAACAATCCGATTGTACTGCTCGCGTTTGCTTTACGCCGGCCGCCGCGACGCGCCGTACGATTCGAAAATCAAAAGCGGTAATTCGAGCGTACCGGAATCACGTGCTCTTCTGCCGGAATAATTGCGACGACCTCGTTACAGCCGGGGACGGGGGAGGGGGGGGGGGTCAGAAGAGCGACCGGAATTTAAAGTTAGGGACTGAACTTCACAAGAAGGCAATAAAAAGGCTTTGTGTTTGTTCTTTCTAAATGTCTAAATTCGGATGCCTAAAATGTTCTTGTTTTATTACATTTTTTTTTTAATTTTGCAGTTATCTCTTGTTTCCTCGCGCACGTATTTGTTTTACGTCCGTCGCCATCCGGATTTCCGTGTCTCTGTGGCATCAATGCCAACGTCGAGAGAAATTATGAAGACCCCCGTCGCGCGGCGTCCCGAGTTTGAATAAATAGACAAGATTTTTATGCAAAATGCCCGGAGTCTTCGCGGTATTACTGGTATTACTGGAGTACAGCTGATGCGCACACATTTTAGAAGACTTAAAGTCGGATTCTTTTGTTTTATTTACAATAACGCTAATGTGCTGTAAAAAGACTGCTAACCGAGTACCAATAAATAAATTTTAAAAAAGCAGGAATTAGGTAATTAAAAAGTCTCCTAGTATTTTTTCTAAAAATAAATTTTCATGTTAAGTTGTAACATCATATTACTGTAACTTTTGATTTGAACGTTCTCTTATGTCACGCGGATAAGTGTGGGATGGCCATTTGAATCATCCATAAAGTTGAAATGCCAAAGATTCGATTTCCACACACCGAAAAAAACATTTATAAAAATTAATTATAATAATTATAATCACCGGCCTAAGCAGACCTCGCTTCTTCCTGTGCTAAAGCAACTTCACCGACCTAAGAGGACCTCGCAGCTGGTACGATAAGAACCACGGAATTGTAAGGTCGGAACAAACCAAATTATTTCTTTTCGTTTTATTAAGAACAGATTTTCTTTGTGTTGAATGTATTAATATTTAAATTACTATTGTTCTTTTTCGTTGCGTTATTGTTCACGTATTTTTCGTTTAATGAACTATTAGTTGCGAATTTGCTGAATTTGTTACTGAATTAGTATTCACATATTTAATGTTACTTTCAACGAAACAAAATTTACTGATTTTGACTGTAAACGCTAGCGAAGAGGCCTAATCGCGAACGGTAAATTTTCGGTTTGTGATTTTTTTTTATAATTGAAAACGTTTGCGACAATTTACGCCATTGATTTACATTTTCTTTCAACCCTTTTATCTTCATTTCGGTGTTTCATTTCGGATATAGCTTTACGATTATAGCGGTTGCTCTCCTAACTGTGGTACGACGTTTCAACCGTCCCTTCCACAAGGGAACTGCAACTATTTCAATACTCCATATCACCTTGGGTCACCTTCAATCGCTGGTGGCGCCCTTTGCCGAAAACGACGTTTTGTGGTCACGTCTATTTGGCCTCCATTTTGACGACCGTCTTCACTGAGCTCTGGTACAAAAACAGGTAATGTTAAATCACGGTATGCAGCAACTGCACATTTGATGCGTCGATTTTCAAGCGACCTGATCGCCAGAATTAAACAATCCATTCATGTGGAAATTTATAACAGACGCAATTAAACAAGAAAATCCACTGAAAAGACCGTAGATGCAAGGGGAAGGAAAATTCGTCTTAGGTCCGAGAATCATCGGGCTTAAGAACCCCGTTTAAGTCTCATAATCCAGACGACTTCGCAATAATAATAATAATACCTACGATTTAAGCAGTCAAATATCGAAACAAGCAATTTTTGATGCGCAGAGTTGGATTAATTTAGATTTGATATTTCTTCTTTTTCGTGAGCGAAAAGCGGATCCGTGCTTTGTGTTTCAATTTTACTTAACCAGTTGCTACTTATATCAATAATTTCATTTGAAAGTTGCTTTAGCTGGTGTTATTTCTAGTTGAACTTTGCACAAATAAAACCAGGTGTGCAGTCAATTTGTTTCGGGATTACGTACATCCTCGACCTGTCCCGTTGAGTTTACGAGCAAATTAAATTTCTGCAACTCTGCAACATTCCGATCAAAAATCAATCGGTCCTCCGATTCACGAGAGGGGCGACGCTCTCATCTTCACCGAACGACTGACGTCGTTACGCCGCTGCTCCAAACCAGTCAACAACATCAACCCTTGTTGCCGATATGTCCAAGAGCACCGACCAGATCACCACGGCATCGTTTTTAAAAATAACCTAATTCCCTCCAGGCGCATGAATTGCAAGCGTAACGTAAACTTTCCCATGCGATAAAGTCTGAGAGGAAATCGATTAGTCGAAACATCGGACCCCCTTGAGTTAAATCGTTTAGTTACGTCGAAATAAACTTTATTATCAGAAGGCGACCGGATGAAACACTTAGCCCCACTGGACTGGGGGGTGGGGGTGGGGGTGTAAGAAGGCAACTTAAGTCACTGCCTTGACCGAAATTTAACGTCCCCCATAAATACCTGGAGGCTCGGAGGCGGCGACTGTCATCCACCGTATCAGTGGCGCAGCGAGGGGGGGTTTTGGGGGTTAACCCCCCCCCCAGAAGGGTTATGTAATTTTTTTTGCAATTGAATTGAGGCTTAGTCATCTTCATTTTTTTTACATAATATATCGTGGAAAACATTCCACATAGGGTGAACACAGTGAATGAACAATTAAGACAATTTTTTATTTTCTGGCCGCTGCAAGACGACACATTATTGCTGCAATAGTTAAGGAATATAAAATAAGAATGTTTTGACATTAAAAATTGTAATGAGCCAGAAAAAATCATCTTAACAATGTAACTTTTCTTACAAAAACCCAGTGAATGAACAGGCCAATTCTTTAAATGAGTTTTCGTTGTTTTCACAGAAATATACGTCTCTGTTCGGACTATTCATTCACTGGGTTGTGTTCATTCACTGGTCAACTTACCCTACTCTTCATATAAAAATAGAAAACTTCCGCAACTAACTGTTTTGAAAACATGGTACTTTTAAGGTCAAAAGGGTTCTTTTGTCGCAACCCCGAGAAACTACCTTTTTTACTGGCTTACCGCGGATTCGGAAAACAGTCTGTGGGAGTGAAAGCCTCCGTGGGAGGCGGTCAATGTGAAATTTGTCATTGCGGTATAAATCAAAACTATTAAATTTCCTTTAGTCATAATTTTATAAGATTATTACTCAGACAAATTCATGACAAGTACAGAACTTATTCAGCACTCTGACTTTTTTAACGCAGTTGTTTTACACAGTGAAAGTACTATCTATATCTAAATCTAAATTTAAACTTTAAATTATGTCTGCAAACTCTATAAAAAAACCTACAATTACTATTGTTTTTTATTTGTTAAATCTCGCACAGTTTTTAAATGGATATTAGAAGATTCTTCAACCAGCGTCCTGTCGCATCAGCAACAAACCTGAACTTAGGTAAATTTGACATTTCGCTTAGTAAAGAATAGACTATAGTCGAGTCTCGTTAACATGAACACGCTTAACGAGAATGCTTTTTAACACGAATGATTTTTTTGTTCCCTGTGAATTGGAATATCATTTTAATTTATACAGATAACAGGAATTTATAACACAAACCAAACTTGCCTTCCCCTTCGGGTTTGTGTTAACGAGGCTCGACTGTATACAATAATAGAGAAAACGGACAGAAATACGCGTAGCAAGTGCGCCGCTGAGGGTGGGAGATATTTAGAATACTATTTCAGATTTTGTTTTATTATCTGTTGAGGATAAGTACGTTATTTCTTAGGTCAAAATCGAAAAGAGTTAAGTTCGCCCACATCGATAAGCAAAAAACCTAGAATTAAGAAGAATGATCCTCCTCCAGCATTAGTTGATTCCAGGCCTTTAACAACAACATTTGATTCTGATATAGGCTTCTACGTTGGAAAAGAGGTAACATATTACTACTTTTTATTCTTCACAATATACTATAGTATATTGAGAATATCAGGTGGTAACATTTACTTTCCTGTTTTTGATAAAATTCCGTTTTGTTTCAGATCGATGACAACACCAGAAAGAAGCTTCTTCTAAATTCTTGGAAACCGGACTTCAACTTTAAGTTTCCACAATCTGGCCCGAGAAACTTGAGGTTTGTTCCGAAATGGCTTGGTGAATGGAACTGGCTCTTATATTCCCCATCTCAAGATGGCGCATTTTGCAAGGTTTGCTTTTTATTTTGCACTATTGTTGGGAAGCAAAGTTCTACACCTGGTAAACTAGTTCTCCATCCATTTAGAAACTGGAAACATGCCAAGAAGTTTTTGCAGAGCATGATAAAACAAAATATCACGCAGCTTGCCTTCAAAGAGCAGGTATGTTCATGGCCACAGTCTCAGAAAAGTATTGATAAGGTTTTAGATGTAGGCCATGCAGCTACAGTGAAGAAAAACAGAGAGCACTTGAAGCCCATCATATCAACAGCCCTATTCCTTGCCAGAAGAGGCTTGGCATTCCGTGGGCATCGGGATTCCGGAGCTGTAGTCATGAACGAAGCCCCTCAGGCGGCAGAAGGGAACTTTAAGGCTCTACTAAGATTTAGGGTCGAGTCCGGTGATACTGTTTTAAAAAAACACCTGGAAACAGCAGGATTGAATGCAAAGTATGTGAGCTGGCAAATCCAGAACGAGATAATCTCGTGTTTCAACAAGATAATCCTTAAAAAGCTTGTTGAAAAAATCAATAATGCTCAGTATTTCTCGATACTAGTTGATGAAACTACGCACTATTGCCCAGATGACTTTCTGCGCCAGATTAGTCGAGGCAGGAACTATCCATGAAGAATTTCTTCAGTTCATTCCTGTAACGAATACGACAGGAAAAGGATTGGCTGATGCGATATGCAACGCAATGAAAGATTTAAGTCTTCAACCACAACTGATGGTTGGCCAGGGATACGATGGTGCTGGGTCTATGAAAGGGCACTTAAATGCAGTACGAGCGCACATACAGGAAAAATATCCTAAAGCTTTGTATGTTCATTGCAGCTCGCACTGCTTGAATCTCAGTATTTCGGAGGGATGCTCTGTGCAAGGAGTGCGAAATTGTATTGGAACTATTGAGGCTGCATATAACTTTTTCAATACCCCAAAGAGGCAGGCAGTTTTGAACTCAGAGTTGGACAAAATGAAAGACAGTGAAAAGAATAAGAAAGAAAAGCTAAAAAGAATGTGTCCTACTCGATGGGTAGGGCGCCACGATTCCGTGAACTGCTTCATTGCGTTACTTTATCCTCTACTGTCGGCGCTTGACGAAATTAAAGGCTGGTTGGACAAGAAAGCTGCCACTGATGCTCAACTTCTCCAGTGTGCAATCGAAAAGTGCGAATTTTTGATTAGCATTTTCACGACCGAGTTTGTTTTTTTCACTGACCTTGCCATTAAGCATGTACCTTCAAAAAGAAAACCTAGACCTGTCGGCTGCCATGGACTATGCCACGACCCTGAAGAGGAAATTGGAAGAAACTAGAAGCAACGCAGGTGAATCATTTTCACCAGTATTCAAAAAGGCGTGTGAGGTGTGTGAAGAGCTTATGGTCCCTGTTGCGAAACCAAGAATGGCAGGGCAGCAGACTATAAGAAATAATGTTCCTGCTGATTCTGTAGAAGAATACTTTAGAAGATCCTTGTTCATACCTTTTCTAGACAACACTATCCAATCTTTAAGGGACAAATTCGAAACGCACACGGATATATTAAAGCCCATCCGGTTGTTGCTGAACCTGGACAACGTGGATCAAGACATTTCTGGGGTTGCCAGATTAGCAGGGTTTTATGAACTCGAAAGTAATGGGTTAAATGGTGAGATACTGATGTGGCATGAGATTTTGAAAGAGAAAAAACCGAAAAATGCTCTTGAAGCGTTACAGTTTTGCAATGCTGATCTCCTTCCTACTGTGAATTCCCTTCTCACTATTTTGGCAACAATTCCAGTCACTACCAGCACAGCTGAAAGATCTTTTTCGTCGTTAAAGCTGCTGAAGACATACTTACGAAACAGAACTTCAGAAGAGCGTCTTAATGGATTGGCCTTGCCATATATTCATCAGAGAATCGCTATAACAGAGGATGAAGTACTTGACGAGCTCTCTTTAAAGTCACGCAGATTGAATATTTCTTTGTAATAGTTATTTGAGTTAGGCCAACACCCTAAAAAAGTGTATTTTATTTTTTTCATTTATTTTATTAAAAAGAGATCTATAATATATTTCAAATCGACTTTAGAGACTTATTTCACAGAAAAGTACTAGATCAACTATCATACAAAGTTTCAAGTAAAAAATTAAAAACTTTTTTTTTGCTAGAAACGCAGCCTTTTTATGAATATAAAAGTAATAGAGTTAAATTTTTTTCACCGACGATGATTTAATTATTAGTTAAAATTTAGTTAATTTTTTAATTGGAATTTAATTATTATATCAGTCCAGTTATTTAACCATGGCCTGTCAGCCCCCCCCTCCCCGCTGGAAGTTGCCACATGGGCGCCCATGATGGAAATTCCCAAGAACCCCCCCCCCCAGAAGAAATTTCTGTCTGCGCCACTGCACCGTATATTCGTAGGTCCTCCGTTACCGAGTTCCACATCTCCTAAAAATAGTGTAAGAAATCGTCATTTTGCAAAGCATTAAGGGCGTTATGTAAGTTAGAACGTCGCCAGCGCAACCTCGGATACACCCATCTAAAAATATCGTAAACAAACGACTTGCTTTTTCGAAGGCTTGGCCGTCATGACTCATCATAATGAAAGTAACCCTTGCGATAAAACTGCCTTCAAAGACCGCCAGCTGTATATTGCATCATCGAACAGTCTCCGAGGTGATATGACTTTTCGGGTTACAAATGTTGAAATGTGCAAATTAAGCTCATCTCACGTCCGGATAACTCGTGGATCAAACGTAATCCCGATACAAAGACTTGAATTTGCAATTGTGCGAAACGCGACTCTAGAACGTACCTGCCGTTTAATACGACGGAACGAGCTTGGAGAAGCCTCGAAGAGGGCCTAGGCTCACCGCAACCAAATTCAAATCCGAGTTTCATACCCGTTTCATTTTTCAATACAAAACAACCACCGTTTAATGAAAAATTTAAACAAAACGAGAATAATTCTCATTGTGGTCTGAATGCGAGCGAGTAGCCACTACGACTGGCGGAATTTCGCATCGGGACGACGTCCAACGCGGAATGTTTGCAGGTTACAAATGTTGAAATGTGCAAATTAAGCTCATCTTACGTCCGGATAACTCGTGGATCGAACGTAATCCCAATACAAAGACTTGAATTTGCAATTGTGCGAAACGCGACTCTAAAACGTACCTGCCGTTTAATACGACGGAACTAGCTTGGAGAAGCCTCGAAGGGGGCCTAGGCTCATCGCAACCAGATTCAAATCCGGGTTTCATACCCGTTTCACTTTTCAATACAAAACAATCACCGTTTATTGAAAAATTTAAACAAGACGAGAATAACTCTCAGTGCGGTCTGAATGCCAGCGAGTAGCCACTACGACTGGCGGAATTTCGCATCGGGACGACGTTCAACGCGGAATGTTCGCCGGCAAGGGGAGTGTAATGTGACCTACCTGGTTACAAATGTTAAATGTGCGAATTAAATTATCTCACGTCCGGCTAACTCGTGGATCAAACGTAATCCCAATACAAAGACTTGAATTTGCAATTGTGCGAAACGCGACTCTAAAACGTACCTGCCGTTTAATACGACGGAACGAGCTTGGAGAAGCCTCGAAGAGGGCTTAGGCTCACCGCAACCAAATTCAAATCCGGGTTTCATACCCGCTTCACTTTTCAATACAAAACAATCACCGTTTAATGAAAAATTTAAACAAGACGAGAATAACTCTCAGTGCGGTCTGAATGCGAGCGAGTAGCCACTACGACTGGCGGAATTTCGCATCGGGACGACGTTCAACGCGGAATGTTTGCGGGTTACAAATGTTGAAATGTTCAAATTAAGCTCATCTCACGTCCGGATAACTCGTGGATCAAACGTAATCCCAATACAAAGACTTGAATTTGCAATTGTGCGAAGCGCGACTCTAAAACGTACCTGCCGTTTAATACGCCGGAACAGGCTTGGAGAAGCCTCGAAGAGGGCCTAGGCTCACCGCAACCAAATTCAAATCCGGGTTTCATACCCGTTTCACTTTTCAATACAAAACAATCACCGTTTATTGAAAAATTTAAACAAGACGAGAATAACTCTCAGTGCGGTCTGAATGCGAGCGAGTAGCCACTACGACTGCCGGAATTTCGCATCGGGACGACGTTCAACGCGGAATGCTTGCGGGTTACAAATGTTGAAATATGCAAACTAAGCTCATCTCACGTCCGGATAACTCGTGGATCAAACGTAATCCCAATATAAAGACTTGAATTTGCAATTGTGCGAAACGCGACTCTAAAACGTACCTGCCGTTTAATACGACGGAACAAGCTTGGAGAAGCCTCGAAGAGGGCCTAGGCTCACCGCAACCAAATTCAAATCCGGGTTTCATACCCGTTTCACTTTTCAACACAAAACAATCACCGTTTAATGAAAAATTTAAACAAAACGAGAATAATCTCATTGTGGTCTGAATGCGAGCGAGTGCCGGAATTTCGCATCGGGACGACGTTCAACGTGGAATGTTTGCGGGTTACAAATGTTGAAATGTGCAAATTAAGTTCATCTCACGTCCGGATAACTCGTGGATCAAACGTAATCCCAATATAAAGACTTGAATTTGCAATTGTGCGAAACGCGACTCTAAAACGTACCTGCCGTTTAATACGACGGAACAAGCTTGGAGAAGCCTCGAAGAGGGCCTAGGCTCACCGCAACCAAATTCAAATCCGGGTTTCATACCCGTTTCACTTTTCAACACAAAACAATCACCGTTTAATGAAAAATTTAAACAAAACGAGAATAATCTCATTGTGGTCTGAATGCGAGCGAGTGCCGGAATTTCGCATCGGGACGACGTTCAACGCGGAATGTTTGCGGGTTACAAATGTTGAAATGTGCAAATTAAGTTCATCTCACGTCCGGATAGCTCGTGGATCAAACGTAATCCCAATACAAAGACTTGAATTTGCAATTGTGCGAAGCGCGACTCTAAAACGTACCTGCCGTTTAATACGCCGGAACAGGCTTGGAGAAGCCTCGAAGAGGGCCTAGGCTCACCGCAACCAAATTCAAATCCGGGTTTCATACCCGTTTCACTTTTCAATACAAAACAATCACCGTTTATTGAAAAATTTAAACAAGACGAGAATAACTCTCAGTGCGGTCTGAATGCGAGCGAGTAGCCACTACGACTGCCGGAATTTCGCATCGGGACGACGTTCAACGCGGAATGCTTGCGGGTTACAAATGTTGAAATATGCAAACTAAGCTCATCTCACGTCCGGATAACTCGTGGATCAAACGTAATCCCAATATAAAGACTTGAATTTGCAATTGTGCGAAACGCGACTCTAAAACGTACCTGCCGTTTAATACGACGGAACAAGCTTGGAGAAGCCTCGAAGAGGGCCTAGGCTCACCGCAACCAAATTCAAATCCGGGTTTCATACCCGTTTCACTTTTCAACACAAAACAATCACCGTTTAATGAAAAATTTAAACAAAACGAGAATAATCTCATTGTGGTCTGAATGCGAGCGAGTGCCGGAATTTCGCATCGGGACGACGTTCAACGTGGAATGTTTGCGGGTTACAAATGTTGAAATGTGCAAATTAAGCTCATCTCACGTCCGGATAACTCGTGGATCAAACGTAATCCCAATACAAAGACTTGAATTTGCAATTGTGCGAAACGCGACTCTAAAACGTACCTGCCGTTTAATACGACGGAACAAGCTTGGAGAAGCCTCGAAGAGGGCCTAGGCTCACCGCAACCAAATTCAAATCCGGGTTTCATACCCGTTTCACTTTTCAACACAAAACAATCACCGTTTAATGAAAAATTTAAACAAAACGAGAATAATCTCATTGTGGTCTGAATGCGAGCGAGTGCCGGAATTTCGCATCGGGACGACGTTCAACGCGGAATGTTTGCGGGTTACAAATGTTGAAATGTGCAAATTAAGCTCATCTCACGTCCGGATAACTCGTGGATCAAACGTAATCCCAATACAAAGACTTGAATTTGCAATTGTGCGAAGCGCGACTCTAAAACGTACCTGCCGTTTAATACGACGCAACAGGCTTGGAGAAGCCTCGAAGAGGGCCTAGGCTCACCGCAACCAGATTCAAATCCGGGTTTCATACCCGTTTCCCTTTTCATTCCAAAACAATCACCGTTTGATGAGAAATTTAAACAAAACGAGAATAACTCTCAGTGTGGTCTGAATGCGAGCGAGTAGCCACAACGACTGGCGCAATTTCGCATCAGGGCGACGTTCAACGCGAACGGTTCGCGGGCAGGGGGAGAGGTCTATTGGCCAATGACAGGTCACTTTCGACATGGGACAGTCTCATTATCAAAGAATAGGGTTGCCCACTCTTGTTTAGCATTCTAGAGCGGACTCTTTGGAACAGTCCAAGTTCCAAAGGTCAAACTTCTGCGTTATTACACTTGCGTCAATACACAGGGTGACTCGAAAGCTAGAAATTATTTGCAATGAAATTTCTCACCGTAACTGTAACTCATGCAAGAAGTGCCGGAATGATGACTAAGAGGTGGACGAATCTAGGAAAACCGCGATGACTCATAATAGGGCAAGTGTGCGAGTGTGTTCGTAATCGGAATTTCCGATATGGACCACATAAAAGGCGGCATGAACTTGCATGAAAGATCATCAGACAGCCAGAAGTCGTGTGGCCGTGCACATCATCGAGAGTCCGAGGGCGAAATTAGCATTCACAGAATGTCAAAGTGTGCGATCAATTTCCGAAAATCCGTCTGTCTCTCGGCATCCAGTACCATGGTTTGGGTGAGCCAATTAGTTTCATTGTTAAAAGTAACTGAAAGCGAAAGTACAAGGGTCCGAGCTCCCGTACTGCTCGTTTAGATTTGTTGTGCGTGATCAAATTCCGAAAATCCATCTATCTCTCTGTATCCAGTACCACGGTTTGGGTGAGCAAACATTAATTTATGTGCCAATTAGTTTTGTTGTTAGAAGTAACCGAAAACGAATGCACATGGGTCCGAGCTCCCGTATTGCTTGTTTAGATTTCTTTGTAAAACCGACATGGTAATAAACGTTTCAACGATTGGGGGCGGGGGATTTTTAGATTTCAACCCCGACCCTTCTTACATTTGCGTTCCTTAACAACTATCATGCATTCATTTGGTAAGGTACATAGACAACAACCGTCTTAGGGAATTGAAGACCCTTGATTGCGAATCTGAAGCCAGTTTCCGCGCAATAGCTTTTTTATTGGTAAATGGCGCAATTTTCGAAACAATTCCAGTCCCTATTATAGTCGTCCCAGTTTGGTACCGGTTTGATGGTCTTGCTATAAAAAAAGCGACAGAGAGGAGACACAGACACCGCAGTGCCGGTCTCTTTGAAGAATTTTTTATAGCAATATCATAAAACCGATACAAAACTTGGACGACTGTATTACTAGCTGCTCCCACTTTGAATTCGTATTAGATTTTCGGTTCTCAGGCGTCTCTAAGAGGTGGAAAAGTGGCATCACCCGCAACACTCATGTTAAATTATTTTTATTTTATATCTAAATAATCTATCCGGCGTCCATAAGAGGGGGAAAAGTGGCAGTTTCCGCGCAATAGCTTTTTTTATTAGAGAAGGGTGCAATTTTTAAAGCAATTAAGACAAAAGCACAAAAGTCACTTGTTGTTCGACGAACGCAAATAAAACCCGCCAAGTTTCGCAGGAACAAACAAACTCGACGCGACCTCGAGGGTGAGTGGCGTCTGTAAAAAATGGGGCGTAATCGAAAGAGAAACCCTTCTGTGTTCGGCTGCGTCCCCATTTCTCTTCATTAAAGTTGAGTCAGCGACGGCATCGAGCGCGTTTGCTTCGTCGCGTCACTGTCAAATCGTTTACCCCATGATTTAACCAAATCAGTTGATTTATGCTGCTTTTAAGGGAAACTACCTTAATCACAGTGATTTTCGTTACTTTTAACAAGGGGTGGAACCTCAAGTAAACGATGCCTTCATCAGCGGCTCATCTTGCACACGTCGGGGGTTGCTTGATCGAAAGGCACCCAAGATTTATTTTATTTATTTGTGGTTGCTGAAAACACCGGGGGTTGGAGTCAGGCTTGCATGTAAGGAACCGGTATTTTGTACAGAAGTTTGTTTAAGTCGCGAAGTGATCGACACAGCGTCAGCCCATCTGACCTTCGAGCGTCTGAAGGACACCTGTATCCATTCGGTTGTATAAGGGTGGAAAAGTGCCCGAGATTTATTTGTGGTTGTTGAAAATACCGGGGGGGGGGGTTGGAGTGGAATTTGCACGTAAAGAAGGCCGTCAGATTAAGTTTTCTTTTTCTGCGGGAATTCAATTTTCACGTCGCCCTTGCTCCAGTCAAGTCCGGGCGCGTTGTTGATCCAAAGCGACAACTTTTTATTTCTCGTCCGAACCTCGTCTGAAACTCATTAGGCGGGCGGAAAGACAAAAGCCGGCCCGAAATCGCGGAGAAATTAGTTTTCCGCTCGCGCGAACTCGGAAAAAATAAGCGGGGAAGTTTAAGCGCCCCGGATTAAAGCCGTAATGGGAAAATCGCGTTTTTGCGTAACGCGGAAATTTTGCCCAAATTAGGGTCGTCACGTTTACAGAAACGTGGGGGGTTGCGTCGCACTGTGATTCCGCTGGACGGAAATTGGATGATTGGGGGCGGGCACAAAGCGGTCGACACAGTGTCAGCCCGTCTGACCTTCAAGCGACCGAAGGACACTTACATATTGGGCGATTTTATTTTGAAATTCGCGTCGGTCATTTCCCGTTAAGAAAAAAGGTCGTCGCGTCGCGCCGTGCGTCGTCATCAAGTTTACTTACAGGAACTTGGAGCGTCGCACGTGTAGTTCGAATAAAATTAAGGAGGGGGCCTAGTGGATAGGCAAAACGCATCACAGACGCGTCAGATTGGTTCTAGAAACCCCCCTCGCTTGTTTCAAAAGATTATTTTTTGCTTCGTCGATTAAATCGAAACAACAAACGAGTCAAACGACGAAGGAGAGGATAATTAAATCCAACTTAATAAAAACACGGACAAACCGGCGCCGGCGGTTCCTTTTGAAGACGCGAACGATTGTTTTCCTCGAGCCCCCCCGGGGGAGGAGACGTCGCCCGGAAACGAAAACGGATGAAAATCGCGCAAAGGCGCCGGATTTTCATTACACAGATTGCGATATCCGAAAAGCGAGTCGCGCGCGCGGCGTAATTCCGGAAGCGCCCGGAGCGCATTTCCGGGCTCCGGTTTGTTATTGTTCGGTGGTAATTTGAATGAAATTCGTCGGCAAACATAGTTACTGCTGGTTAATTGGATTCGATACGGGAACAATAGCTGCTGCGTCCGCAAAACTAGTTACAATGATTACAACAAAGCTTCCCCCAATATTATCACTAGAGGCCGGATTTTAGGCGAAATGCCCTTGTTTAGTTCTTAAGGCTTTACAGATTTTTTAAAAGATATCTCTTAGTTTCATTAGAAGTAGAGTTGAAACGAATTTCATTCCTGCGCCTTACACGTAGGCAACTTCTACACACGTCGTTCCTGCACCTTGCACATAGGCAACTTCTGCAAAGTCATTTCACCTAAAATTCGGACTCCAGTTATGACGCTCGTTCCAGTTTGTAAATAATTACAATTTTTAGATGTCTCTAATAAAATTATTATAGTATAATATACTATTTTTTCTACTTTGCGTCACTTATTGAACAAAAATATGAAAAATATTGGATCTTCTTAGTATATGGGGAATTTTAGTTGTAATGCGTGGCAACACTGAAAACCTTTCGTTTTAATCAAAAGTCACATTAACAAGTTATTAATTTTTCTTATCCAGCTTCATTGTGAGTATTATCTTAAATAACAAATAAATAATCAATTATTTTGTAAAATCTAATAAATATTTTCAATTAAAAATGACTAAAATTTCCCCAAAAACAGTGTCACAATGAGCTTCATTGTGAAACTGTTTTTGGTGTCACAATGAATCCATTGTGAACGCAAAGTAGAAAAAATGTTTTATATAACAAATTTCGTGGTAAAGCCGGCAACGGGATAAAAAAAATACCTATTATTACTAAAGCACGGAATCGAAAAGTAGCCTTTGCTCGTCGACAATAATTTTAATTACCGGTACTTAACGATGTACAATTTAGTTGTGAAAGCTGCGAGCTTTACGTCAAGGGGATTACACCTCCGATAACATATCGCCCCGGTGATAAGGGGCATTCCCTGTCAACGCGAAAAATTCCTGGAACATTTGTAACACTCCAAACAAGAAACGTCGATCGCTCACCCTGCAATGGTGGTTTCGTGTTCTCCCCCCGTAGATGACTGCGCGGATGGCATGGTGTTTGCGCTATCTGCATCTCTGTTGGCTTCCATGGGCCCTTCGCACATAATACTCCGATCCCGCAGTTTCTCTTCCTACCGTTTCGCTCTTACTCTTTCCACATTATTACATCATGCACGCGACTTCGTCGTCGCAAAACGGACAATTGTTTCCCATGCCAGGTAGAACCCCCAAAGCCCAACTGCGAAAGCTATACGTTTATTAACCTGAAACATAAAACACAAAAACTGTAGATTAGATTAAGACAAGTGGGCGTGTGGGAGGGGGGTGTTAGGAAAGCAGGAAGGAACTTCTTGGGGTGTTAGGTTAAGCATCAGAAAAATTTGTTCGCACTTGTGGACGTTTGATCGTAATTGAAAAGCGATCGACACAGCGTCAGCCCGTTTGACCTTCGGGCAACCGTTCAAGACACTTTAGAGTTACATGTATTTTGAGTATTTAGAGTTCATGTATTTTGTTTCTCATCTATGAATCATAAAAAAGTAAATCAGGCGTGGTTTCCATAGCAAAAAACACATTTTCTACACTCTGCTTAAAAGTGGGACGTAAAAAGTGCGCCCGTTGTCATGGTAATAATATAAACCGTGGTTTTGGTATTTTGTGCGTTCGTTTAATGCGAAATTGAAGAAAGCGTAAAGGGCCGCTCGCATATGGGGGCCCGCGGCAGCTAGTCATTTGCGTTGTTCGTCGTCTACTTTCATTTGAATGGTCACACGACGTGTTTTTATCTTTGACCTTGAGTTGGAGCGGGAATTTTGAGTTTTAATTTTTAATATTTACAATTCTTAAATGTTAAAAATTTTTTGTTCGGGTTAGTTAGAGTTGACCTTGAAATTTTCGCTTGGCTTTTATCTTTAATTCTGTAAGTTTTAGTTCGTTTAAGTTTTTTGTTAGTTTCATGCTTGTTTATTGAGAAAGTGAAGAAAACGCGAAGCACCTTGAGGGCCGCTCGCATATGGGGGGGGGGGGCTCGCGGCAGCTAGTCATTTGCGTTGTTCGTCGTCTACTCGCTGAGCAATTTCATTAGAATGGTCACACGACGTGTTATTACCTCTGACTTTGAGTTGGAGGGGGAATCTTAAGGTTTTAATTTTTAATATTTACAATTTTAAATGTTTACAATTTTTTGTTCGGGTTTTTATTTTTTTTATTTATATATATAATTAGACGTACAGTACATCGTACACAGTGGTCTAATATACAAACTTAAACATTAAATAAACAACTAATACGTTTTATAACATTAATAATACTTAAAATTTGCATTTTCAAAATTACGTCCTAACTTTTATTTTCTTTGCACAATTTTCAATTAATTTTTTCAAATTTGTTCCACTTAAATTATTCCAATCTTGAATTGTTTTCGGAAAAAAAGAAAATTTATTAATGTTAGTTTTCGAAAATGGAATTTTATAGATGAATTTATGATTTTTTCTAGTGCTCGAATCATTTATTTGTAATTTAGTTAGAAAATTGTGCATCGAATCAACTTTGAAATGAATATAACAAAATAATTTTAATCTTGCTTCTTGTCTTCTAGAAGATAAAGTTTCCCAATTTAATTCCCGTAGTATGCGTGAAACAGATGAAGTTGTTCTATGGTCATTCATAACATACGAGCTGCTTTATGCTGCAACATTTCTAGATCTTCAATTAAATATTGTTGGTGCGGATCCCAAACTTCGTGTGCGTACTCAACTTTAGGACGGATATATGTCATATAAGCTTTTTTAAGTACAGGTTTTCCAGAGTCTTTAAGATTTCTTCTAATGTAATATAGTGATTTATAAGCTTTTTTAAGATATTCTGAATATGACTACTCCAATTTAAATCATTTCTAAAGGTCACTCCTAGATATTTACACATATCATTATATGTTAGTAATTCATTTCCTAATTTGTATGGATGGGTCTGAAATAATTTTGTAATACCAAACGGTACTGCAACACATTTCTTTGTATTAATTTCCATTTTATTTTCGTCACACCACATATGAATTTTGTCTAAATCTTCCTGGAGTAAAATCCAATCTTCTGTATTTTTTCTTTTATTATAAATAACGCAGTCATCAGCAAATAATTTCGTTTCGCAACTTAAATTTTGTGAAATATCATTTATAAATATAATGAATAATATTGGTCCGATCACACTACCTTGAGGTACTCCAGAAATGACAGTCAGCTCAGATGAATAGATGTTGAGTTATAGCATGTTATATTAATTTTAGTATATCAAGTTAGTGTTTAAAAAAAAATATTATGTATATTACTGTAGCAACATGTAATTATTATGAGAGATGTTACAAAAACTACTTTTCTGTAATTCTGCCTTTTTCCACTGAATATAAACCTTCTGTTGAAAAAGGGCGTCTTATTTGATACAAAACAACAGGTTATGGGCCCAGTTCACGAAATTGCCCTTATTCGAATATAATTTGAAGACAGAAAGTTCAAGTTTGAAGTAACGCTTGTGGTGCCTAATTTTTCACATCGAGGTTGGTCCTTTCCTTGTTATTTAATCTGATTGAGACTGAGGTAAAGATGGATAAATTAAAAGGTTTTAACATTCAGAAATTTGATGGCAAAAATTTCCAACTGTGGAAATATCAGCTGGAGATAATTTTTCGTGCTGAAGGTATTAGCGATGTTGTTCTGGGTACAAAACCACGACCTATTGAGAAGAATGAAGCTCAAAAATTATGGGATGATCAAAATGCAAAAGGTATGTTAATAATTTCTACTGCAATGGAGTTTGATCAGCTTCAGGTTGTTATGACATGTGACACCGCTTCACAAATGTGGATTCGACTTGTTAGGTGGTCTTCCGGTAAAGTATGGTCCATTCATAACTGCTTGGAATTCTTGTGAAGAAAGTAAGCAAACAGTTGATAATCTTACTGCTAGATTGTTAAAGGAGGAGCAGTGCTTGAATCAACTTGATGAAATGTCGACAGCTTTTGCAGCTATTAAGGTAGGAAAATTTAAATCAACAAATCAGCCATCTGCAAGTAGTAGCAAAAATAGTCAAAGTTCAAAAACAGTAAATAAAAGACAAATAGAATGCTTCTATTGTCATCAAAAAGGACATATAAAGTCAGAATGCAGGAAACTAAAATCAAAACGTCATTTAGACGTCAATACTTCAAAGCATCAAGCTTTTACTGCTGAAGTTAAAAATATTTATGTTCCTGAATGCGAAAAGATATGGCTTGCAGATAGTGCCGCATCGAAACATATGACTTTTCACAGAGAATGGTTTATATCTTATAAATCATTTGATAATGAAGTTTTAATTCAGATTGGCGATAATTCTTTTGTACAAGCTGAAGGGATAGGATCTGTCAAAGTTTTGGCATTAGTAAATAATATGTGGGAACCACGCACTCTTGAAGATACTTTGTACGTTCCAAAATTACAAAAGAATTTATTTTCAGTGGGAGCTGTGACAAATAAAAATTATAGAGCTAATTTTGTTAATGAAAAACTCGAAATTAGAAATTCACGTTTAGTTGCTGTAGGAACAAAAATGAGCAACCAATGTTATCAAATGTTGTTTGAGGTGCCTGAAATAGAGCAAGCTAATGCAGCCTCATCATCAAACCTTGCTACAATTTGGCATAAAAGGTTAGGGCACGTTAATTTTAAAACCTTAAAAGATATGGCTGATAAAGGACTTATACCCAATTTAAAGTTAAATAATGTTGATGATTTGTTTTGTGATTCCTATCAAAAAGGTAAAAGTCACCGAAAATCATTTAAGTCAAACCTTGACTGCAGAGCAGCCAAACCAGGGGAAATTATTCACACAGATTTAAGTGGTAAGATGTCGAGGACTTCTGTTGGTGGTGCCAATTATTATCTTATTTTTAAAGATGACTGCACTTCATATAGATTTATCTATTTTGTCAAGAATAAAAGCGATGTTTTTTCTAAGTTTATTGAGTTTGAAAAACTCTTGGAAAGGCAAACAGGAAACAAAATCAAGGTTATTCGAAGTGATAATGGTACTGAATACGTTAATCAATATTTTAAAAATTACTTCAAGAAAAATGGAGTAATTCATGAAACAACAAGTCCCTACACACCTGAACAGAATGGTAGGATTGAGCGTGACAATCGTTCTATTGTTGAAAGTGCTCGCACAATGCTACTTGAGTCGAACCTTCCTGAAGAGTTATGGGCAGAAGCAATTAATACTGCCGTGTATAGTTTAAATCGACGCCCCTGCAAATCCAATGATAATAAAACTCCTTATGAAAAATGGTTTGGTAAGTTACCATCATTACAACACATGAGAAAATTTGGAGCTCTTGCTTTTGTTCATGTTCCTAAACAATTTAGATCTAAGCTCGATAGCAAGACCAAAAATATGATAATGGTTGGATACGACGGTCATAGTACAAATTATAGATTATTCAATCCGTTAGATAAGA
This sequence comes from Dorcus parallelipipedus, assembly GCA_958336345.1. Taxonomy (NCBI): domain Eukaryota; kingdom Metazoa; phylum Arthropoda; class Insecta; order Coleoptera; family Lucanidae; genus Dorcus; species Dorcus parallelipipedus. The sequence goes on from OY284477.1 coordinate 9,202,945, forward strand.
AAATAACAGTTTCTCGTGATGTATGCTTTAAAGAAGATGAAACGACTGAAAACTTTAAAGGAAAAGGTCAGTATTCCAATTTTAAATGGCCTTCGTCATCAACTTGCAGTGTCATTGAGAACGATGAAGAGGATAATGAATCTGAGGAAACTGAAGAAAATTCTGAACAATTACCTACTGATGAACAAGAAGAAAACACGCGACAACTTCGAAATCGTGAAATGTTAAAGCCACCAGATCGTTTTGTTGCTTGTTCAGTAATCTTAGATGAACCGCAATGTTTTGAAGAAGCTGTAGTATCTAATGAATCGCAACAATCGTTTAATGCAATGGAAGAGGAAATGCTTTCATTAACGAAAAACAAGACGTGGGATCTTGCTCCACTACCAAATGATCGTAAAGCAATTGGTTGTAAGTGGGTATATCGCATAAAACAAAAACCGGATGGTACGATAGATCGTTTCAAGGCAAGATTATGTGCAAAAGGTTATTCGCAGAAAGCAGGGATTGATTATCAGGAGACTTTTTCACCTGTGGTACGTTATGACTCTGTTCGAGTGCTTCTGGCATTATCAGCTACAAACGGTATGGAAATTAAACAATTTGATGTGAAAACGGCATTTCTTAATGGAGATCTTGAAGAAGAAATATTTATGGAACAACCGAAAGGTTTTGAATCAAAACACCCAGAGCTTGTATGTAAGCTGAATAAAAGTATTTATGGTTTAAAACAGTCTCCACGTTGTTGGAATAAAAAGTTTACTAAGTTTTTGTCAAGCTTTGGATTTCAACAATGCAACGCTGATAAATGTGTATTTTACACAAAAATTGAAAACGAAGATGTATACCTAGCACTCTACGTGGATGATGGACTCATTTTATCCAAATCTGCCGAGCTTCTGGATAAAGTTCTATTTGAACTTGGTTCTTATTTTGAAATTACCATTGGAGATGGAACTTATTTTTGTGGACTAGAAATAAAGCGCAATCTGAAGAAGAAAGAAATCTTCATTAGTCAACGCAGTTACATTGATCGAATATTGCACAAATTTAATATTAATGATTGTAAGCCAACTTCAATTCCGTGCACTTTAGGAAATCCTTTGAATAAAGAACAATGTCCAGTCAATGATGAAGACAAGATAAAGATGAGTAAGATACCATATCGACAAGCCATTGGAAGCCTTATGTTTGCAGCTACTGTATCACGGCCCGACATCATGTTCGCCGTGAGTCAGGTGAGTCGTTTTTTAAATAATCCTGGCGCTGAACATTGGGCTGCTGTTAAAAGAATTTTCAAATATCTTCAGGGTACGAAGGACTTGGGTATTATCTACAAAGAAGATAGAATTGAACTGGCAGCGTACTCCGACGCAGATTTTGCTGGTGACTGTGACACGCGACGATCGACTACAGGATATGTGTGTGTATTGGCCAACGGACCCGTTACTTGGTCATCACGTCTACAGAAATGTGTTAGCAGATCTACTACAGAAGCGGAATACATAGCAGCTTCAGATGCTGCAACTGAAATTATTTGGCTTCGAAACTTTCTTTGTGAACTTGGTATTAGTTTAACAGAACCTACGAAATTACACGTAGACAATCAAAGCGCTATTAGTTTGTTAAAAAGTACCGAACGTCACAATCGTACTAAACACATTGATGTAAAATATCATTTTGTACGCGAAAGAGTTGAAGATGGGACGATATCAGTTTCTTATGTATGCTCTGAAAATCAATTAGCCGATTTATTTACTAAAGCTATTGCCAGAGATAAATTTATTCACAATAGAAGTTTATTGCATATTGTCTCAAACTAAAATTAATTAAACATGAGTGGGAGTGTTGAGTTATAGCATGTTATATTAATTTTAGTATATCAAGTTAGTGTTTAAAAAAAAATATTATGTATATTACTGTAGCAACATGTAATTATTATGAGAGATGTTACAAAAACTACTTTTCTGTAATTCTGCCTTTTTCCACTGAATATAAACCTTCTGTTGAAAAAGGGCGTCTTATTTGATACAAAACAACATATTATCTATTCTAACTCTCTGTTTCCTGTCCTTAAGATATTCGTTTATCCATTTTACAGCTCGCATATCACACCCCAAATTTTGTAATTTTCTTATAATAATATCATGAGGAACTTTATCAAAGGCTTTTGTAAAATTGCGTCTACCTGTCCCTTATCATCAACTATTTCTGCCAATTCAGTATGAAAATTTATCAGTTGAGTAACACAGGAAAAATGTTGATTTCTTTTAATAATATTATGTTTATCACAAAAATATTGAAGATAGTTCGTCAGAAGTTTTTCTAAAATTTTGCATACTATACATGTTAAACTAATTGGACGATAATTATTGCAATCAGATATAACACCAGATTTATAAACAGGCAGAACTATTGATATCTTCCAATCATTGGGCAAAATATGGTTATTAATGCTAATTTGAAACAAATGAGTTAAATATTTGGATACATAGTATCCTCCTATTTGTAAAACTTCAGCAGTTATATTATCAATATCCGGATATTTATGTGATTTAAGCTCCTTAATGACATCTGCAACATTTTCTCGAGTAATATGAAACATGTCATGAAACCTTTGATTTTCATTAAAAAAACGGCATCAATTTTTTCATTAAAAACACTGATAAAGTACCTGTTAAATTCCTCCACTGTATCGGTTAAGTTTTCCAAAATACGTACATTTTTTTAAATCAAAATTTGAGAAGTTGTAGATTTATTTAAACGTTTTATATAACGATATAAGTGTTTTCCATTATCCTTATCCATTAAGTGTATTAAATAATGTTCGTTTGCATGTCGCTTAGCTTCATTAAATTCAGATAATAATTGTTTATAATACTATTTATAAATTTTTCTGAAACGATAAGCTCGACGCACTTTTTTCTTTAGACGCTTCACATGATTTGATGGGTTAGAGTTGACCTTGAAATTTTCGCTTGGCATTTATCTTTAATTTTATAAGTTTTAATTCGTCGTAAGTTTTTTGTTAATTTTTTGCTTGGATTGGGTTGACCTTGACCCTTAACGTCTTTAAGCTTTATTTTTGAAATTCAATTTTTTTGAAATCCTTTACAAATTCTTTTGCCTTGTGTCGAGTTGACCTTGACCTTTCACCTTTGTGATCCTCGTCTGTGGAAATTTAATTTTTTTCCAATCGTCAGAAACTTATAAGAAATAAAAAACAATTAAACACAAAGAAACGAAAGCTTGACTTAAAAGCTTTCCGTCGGAAATCGGCGATTATTTTCTCAAAAAAAAACAAAAAAAAAATTTAATGCAAAGAAACAAATGAAAGCTTAATTTTTATTTTTTTTTTGCTTACCTTGAGTAGGGCGGTACTTTTGAGTTTTGATTTTTTAAAGTTTTTCCTATTTTTTTTTTTTGCTTGAATTGGGTCGACCTTGACCCCTAACCTCCTGAAGCTTTGTTTTTGAAATTTAAATTTTTTAAAATTCTTTTGTCTTGTGTCAGGTTGTCCTTGACCTTGCCCCTCTTTGAACCTTTCACCTTTCTGGTCCTCGTCTATAGAAATTTAAATTTTTTTAAAGATTTTTTCCAATTGTTTCGCCTTGGGTAGAGTTGGCCTTGACCTTTAACCTATTTAACCTCGTCACCTCGTCTCTCCAAATTTTAACTTTTTAACATTTTATTTAAATTGAGTTCGACATTTGGACTTAATGGACTATTCACAAATTAATCAAATTAACAGCACGCGAACTTTTGACATAACATGCAAATTTCGTCTCAAAAAATGTGAAGACGCCATATTTGAGCGTGATAAGTCTAAGTGTATTGGACTTAACCACGCAAGTAAGAAGAGCAAAAATCCTTGGTTATTTGAATATTTTGAACAGAATTATCTAATTATTTCATTTCATCATAATGAATCGAGACTTCACAACTTGGATGTAACATTTGGACTTAAATGAATTTAGCACGAATCAAACATTTGGACTTAAATGAATTTAGCACGAATCAATCAAGTTTCTGTCAAACGCAGAATACTTACGCTTTCTAAATTCATTACGAAAGGATCACGCAAACCTGTATTGGACTTATCACGAAAAAGAAAGTCGTCTAAATGAAGAACTTTGAACTTGAATCGATAGAATTACCTCTATTGTGTATTTCCAACACAATATAATCCATTTCTGCAGATCGAAACTTTATAAACTGGACTTATTCATACAGGCGCAATTGTTACGCAAATTGATACTGAGCTTATCATGACAAATTAAAAACAGAAAGTTCAAATAAGTAACTTGGAACTTTTAAATGATTTCAAGCGCAATCTACCTCATTTCTGAAGACTCGAGACTTAGTAAACCGGGTGTAAAATTTGGACTTACATGACTTTAGGATGAACTAACTTAATTTGCGACAAACTCAGAGCGCGAGAGCGCGGACTTTATCATACTCAAGTTAACAAGAGAAAGTCCAAATGACGAGCTTAGGACTAACTCATTTTTAGAGTAAATTAGTAAATTTAGTAAATCGATTTGAAATTTAGACTTATCTGGACTTAGTAGTAATCGACCTTTTTGCCGAACAGAGATCGTTTATATTTTCTAGATTCTTCACGAAAAGGTTGACTTAATCACATAAACTCAAGAGAGGAGCCCCATGCGAATTGGTACTGGACTTATCAAACTCAAGTCAACAAGGGGAAGTCCAAATGAATAAATCAGGTCATTTCAATGACTTAGACGTAATCTAACTCATTTCTGGTGATAGGAGATCGAGTAAACCGGTTATGAAATTTGGACTGACTTGGACTTAGAATCAATCAGTCAATTTCTGCTATACTCAGAGCATCAATAACTTCTAGATTCACGACGACAAGGACGACTTAAGCGTATGAACTCTAAAAGGCGCGTCCCACGCGAACTGATTTGGTTCTATGCTCAAGAGAGGGTGCAAATTGGTACTGGACTTATCATGCTCAAGTCAACAAGAGAAAGTTCAAATGAAGAAATTAATGATTTCAAACACAATCTAATTCATTACTGAAGACTCGAATCTTACAAAACCGATTATGAAATTTGGACTTATGTGAACTTAGGGAACTAAAGGAACTAAAGGAAGAGTTTTGACTGACATAACTAAATGAAAATCGAAGTTCTTGTGCTCAAAAAGAAGAGGAGTAACAAGGAGAAAGTATTGTTAGAGCTTTGATTGTTTAAGTGTTGCCAGTGAATAAAAATTATGAAGTTCTCAAGTGTTATACACACAAAAGATTGATGTTGCTACTGCGTTAAAAATATGTTGTAACGAGTTGGATTTGTGCCGGTTTTTAGTGTTTGCGTTCTTCGTTGCTTTTCTTAAACCAAAATTTATAATTGGGACAAGCAAAACGAAGAAAAACAAAAGAGCACGGGATCTTTTTGCCCTGCAACTGCAAAAAGAATCTCGAGCCTAGTAGGCCGGCGATCGAACGACCGCCATCAATATTTATACGGCCGCAATTTATGTCAGTTATTAAAACAAATTCAATTTCACAGAAAGTCGCCGTAGCAAATTGGAAAATAAAATCGCACGAGTATAATGAGACATATTTTAATGGCCAAAAATTGGCCGAAAATATTGTAACAAAGGAAGCTTCCAGTGCAGAACTTTCGAGATTGAACTTGCATAAAACAATTCATCAGGGTTCCGCGAAAAACAGAAATAAATATAGAAAGGCAACTTTGACGTTACCATATAAGAGCAATGCCTCAACAATCTGTCAATGAATCATATATCGCGACCCGCACTAACTAAAAATAGTTCTTGCCCTATATATAATGGTAAATCATGTCGCACAGATTAGTATTAGATTGACTTTGAGTTTAGAGTGAACAACTCTTGTGGTGTATATTGATAATGTAAGTACTTATTAAATGTATTGTTTTATAAAGCTACGTCCCTCATTTACCTTAATTCAATTATTATCTTAACAATATGGCCGCGCCGGCGCAAAAAATCACCAGACGGATGAATAAAGATGATTTGCAATTGTCACCCGTAATTCATTAGTTTCGAATTTCTTGCCTCGGCTTGTGTTGACCTTGACCTTTAATTCTTTGGAGCCCCGTCTCTTGAAATTATAATTTTTCGAAGATTTTCCCATTTTTTTTTTTTTTTTTTCTTAATGCAAAGAAGCAATCGAGAGCTTGATTTATTCGATTTTCAACGTTTTTCCATTGGAAAAGGGGAGCAAAAAAAACAAAACAAAAAAAAACAATCAAACGAAGAAACAAACGAATACAGAGAAACAATTGACAGCTTCATTTCAAGTACTTCAGGTACTTCTAAGCCCACGGGCCGAAATGAAATTGGAAATCGACTATTTTTTGCTCACAAAAAGAAACAAAAAAATGAAATACAAGGTAACAAATGAAAGCTTGGCTTCCCGTCGAAAGTCAGCTATTTTTCTTGCTTATAAGAGAGAGAGAGAAATCGGAGAGAGTGCCGACCTTGAATTGAATTTTCATTTGACTTTGACCTTTAATTTTTTAACTTTTTTGTTTTAATTTTTAAGTTTTTTGCTTGGGTTTGGCTGACCTTGACCCTCAACCTCCTTAAATTTCATTTTTAAAATTAAATTTAAAAAAAAATGTTTGCCTTGTGTCGGGTTGACTTTCTCCTTTCACCTTTTTGAACCTCGTTTTATGAGATTTTATTTAATTTCTTAAGGATTTTTTTCCAATTTTCATTTTTCAAACATTTTCTCCCAATTTTTTTTTAAACACAAGGAGACAAACGATTTTGTAAAGATTTTTTTCCAATTTTTTTCAATTGGGTAGAGTTGGCCTTGACCTTTAGCCTTTTCGAACCTCGCTTCTTGAAATTTTAATTTTTTTTTGAGGTTAGAAATTTTTTACCTTGGGTTGGGTTGACCTTGACCTTCAACCTTTCTGTATCTCGTCCCTCGAAGATGTAAATTTTCAATTATTTTTTCCCAATTTTTTCTTTAACACAAAGAAACAAACGAAAGCTTGATTTATTTGATTTTCAGCGACTTCCCGCTCACAACACGAAACAAAGAAAATAATGAAATACAAAGAAACAAATGAAAGCTTGATTTTCAAAGCGGCGATTTTCTTACTTACAAGGGGAAACAAAAAATAATAATCAAATTGTCAACGGAAAGCAAAGTAAGAGAAACAAAAAAAAATAGGAAAAATTAAAAATTATTTAAATTTCAAAATTTTCAAAAGCTCCACGCAGCGCCGGCTGCCACCGAAAGCGTCGATTTTTCACTTGTTATTTTTTGTTTATAAAAAACAATGACAAATTGACAATCTTTTGCTTAGAAAAAGAAATAAAGAAAAACAACGAAATATAAAGAAACAAATACACCTCTATCGATATGTCGAAACAAATGAAGATCGGAAAGTTTTAAAGGTAGGTACACTTTTTATGATTTTTTTTTAAACAAGACCAAAATATTATTTTTATTTTTTTTACGTTCGAAAGATGTTTCTGTAAATTATTTTCATTTTCTCGTCGCCAGTCAGTATCAGAATTTATTGACTGAATTTTATCCTCGTGAGGGGCCAAGGATTTACCATTTGTTTCGGTTATTATTTTTTAAAGAATCGAAATGAAATTGGATTTAATTGAATACATAATTGAAATTATTATTTTTAAATTTTTTTAAAAGATTTATGCAAACTTATATTTAAATTTCTTTTAAAGAGAAAGAAATTTGTGAAATTCTGTTTCTTGTATTTAATTAATTTAATTATTTAATTTCTGCTGAATTTTATTTAAATATTTTATTTTGTCATTCGAAATATTTCCCTCCAAGAGCGGCGAGCGATAATTTACGAGGTTCATAAAATCTGTTACATGTCACTGTATTTTTTTTTTGTTATTATTATTTTAACGAATTTTATTGGGGTTATTTTTAAAAATGACGAAAAAGCAATTTTAAAATAAATGTCGAGATCCCCACAAGAAATAAAAAAGGAAACAATTGAATTAAAAAATTATTTTAAAAATATGTTTCTGAAAATCAGCTGATTTTATTATTGAAAAGGCGACACTTCAGGCCCCCTTATTAATAATAAAAATAAATAAAATAGAATAAGATACAAGCAAAAATACTTCGTTTTCACTACGCTTTTTGAAAGTCATTCAAAGTAAATTCACAAAAATAAAACAGGTCGATAACGCGATGATGAAAAAAATCTTTCGAAATACAAAAAAAAATTTTTAAAATATTACAATGAAATTAATAACAAAAAAATTGCGATAAAATGCAACGGTTTTCAAAAAATTTAATAATTTTGTGTCTCCTTAAAATCAGGGCCAGCCACAAGGGGGTGCGCCGAGGCCCCTCATACTCCGTAATATAACCTTAGCTTAAAAAAAAATCTTATTGTTCCTGGGCCCCTTCATTTCGTCATTTAGAAGGCCGGACCTGTTTAAAATAAATTGAAAATTAAGCGGTTTCTAAAAAAAATTATTAAAAAATGACTGAAAAAAATGACAATAAAATGCAATATTGTTGTTTAAATTACAAATGTGCAATTAGCTTCCGAAGAGAGAAAGACGAATAAATCATTAGCTTTTAAAGAATCACGAAATAAATACATGAAGTCTTTAAAAAATTCCAAAAATAATTCCAATGAAATTAATTTAAAAAAAAATTGACAATGAAATGCTTGTAAATTTCTGGCCCCCTCGAGGCCCAAGATAGTGATGATAAATTTTTGATCAACGTCGTACATTTTTGGCTCCCCTTGAGACCAAAATAGACTCAATTTAGTGACTAAACCCATGATAAGAAAATTATGTATTTTCAGAAAAATATTTCGAAGTTAAAAAAAATTAATTATGGAATGAAATTCTGCACGAATTAAAAAAAAATTCAACGAAATTCAACAAATTTTCACAATTTCTCCTGCACACAAAATAAATTTAAACAAAATAAATGCAGTCAAAATTGAGGAAAATAAATAATAACATAGAAAAAAATAACAGCCAAAAAATAACAAAAATATATATGTACATAATAAAATTAAATTCAGCAGAAAATGACAATAAATGAAGATGCAATGAAATTCGACAGATTTTATAAATTTCAAAATTTTCTCTCCTTAAAAATAACGGAATAAATGCTCAGTGAAATAATACTGAAGGAATGTCAGAAAATGTTTTCGATAAAAATTCGCTAAAAAATAATAACCGGACATGAAATGCAGCAGATTTTATGAATTTCATTCTTTCTTGCCCCCGGAGGATTCTAAATTATATAATAACATTTAAAAATAAATTAAAAGTCCAATATAATTAACTAAAAACTAATGAGCGAGAAGAAGACAATGAAACGCAACAGATTTTACGAATTTCATAAATGTTTGACCGCAGAGGGGTTCCCGGAAATAAATGCAGTTAAATGAACAACCATAAACAATTTTAACCAAAAGGAAATTTGATTATAAAAATAGAAAAAAAGTCGCTAAAATAATAATGCCAACAGAATTTATGATTGTATTACTTACTCCTGAGGGATAAACCCCTTTGGAAAGCCCACCTTCCATTGAATTCGCTATTCAGCCACTAGATGGCGACTGCCATCTAAAGGGCATGCAAGAAACCGATATTCTATATAGAAATTTGTTTATTTTGAATTGCAAAGCGATCGACCCGGCGTCAGCCCGTCTGACCTTCAAGCGATCGAAGGACACGACTCGGGTCTTGAACGAAACGTAGACGATTTCTTCAGCGTGACAATCACATCGAGACAAAAGTCGTTTCACCGTGTGGGGGCAATCGGTGCTTCCCCGGCGCATTGAAACGAGCGTTTCCCACTTCCTGCGAAAACGAGAAACCGTGTTCACAGTGCGAGCTCTCTGAAGCTCTACTCTGCACGAATTTAATTACCATTCGGAGTGCCGAGATGTTTGAATTCGGCGTGCTCCAATAAGCATCAGTACGCGGCGACACTGTTCGATGCTTGGCCTGGTCCTTTGATGTTGGTACACTTGAGTAATTCGGAGGCCGTCATTGTGTGTGCATGTATGTCGCGCGAAACCTCAAAGTGGCGCTGCGATAGGAAGCGCGGAACAGTTACGTCACGTCGTCGCAGATTCTGTGCACTTTCAAAAGATGCAAACGTACGTTATTTGAGGAAGCAGGAAATGCTGTGCCAAATTCGCAACTCATCGAAAGAATTACCACGGGTTTCGTTCGCAAAAAGAAAAAAAAAACAAAAGCAAAAGACGACTGTAAATGTCATTATCAACTATTATTTTTTTAATTTCATCTTCTATATAAGAATGATGATCTTAAAAAAAAAACGTTAAAATTATATAAGGATGCTTTTGTTATTGACGACAAAAGTATAGTGGTTTGCTTAAAATTAGTAATTACTATTCATTTCAATTCATTGCTCCGCCTACTGTACGTGTGATTGGTCGAAAATTTCTTGGTTCCTTTTACCGTCCAATGATCTGCATTCAGGGGCGTCACTTACGTCAGCCGCTCCGCCCAGCGTACGCAGGATTTGCCAGAAATTATTAATTTTTTTTGTATTTGCCATCCACTTTCTTGTAAGATGTAATTGTAGAGAAATATTTAAAATAATATTTATTGTTGGTCAAAGTTAGCACAAACATTACAAAAATTGGTTAACATCGGCTCCGCCTACTATACGCCTGATTGGTCGAAAATTCCTCAGTTACCTTTGCTGCCCGTCCGTCTGCATTGATGTGCTCTTGTATTGGCTAGGGGCGTGTTTAAGTCGCCCCGCTCCGCCCAGTTTACGCGTGATTGGCCAGAAAGTTGTTTTCTTTTTGCCATCTATTTTTGTACAGCCTTCAAAGCCAATCGTACCAATAAAAAGAATTAGTTACAAATTGTAAATTGCGTAATTAAATCTTTTCCTTTTGCCAAGGTGTAAAAATATTTCATAATTCTTCTTGTTTGTGAAGCTTGCGATGAATGGAATAAAGAAAAACGAGCGAAAAGAAAAGCGCAGTTAACTTGTTAAACGTTTCGCTTTTGTTTTTGATTGTTTGATGTGACTGCCAAATAAGCTGCGAAACGTCATTTGTTCGTCTTTAGTTTTCGTTTGTCCATTCGTCACTTGTTTGTTTTTCTTCATTTGCTTCTGTTTTCGATTTTTTATTCATCTTATACTTTTCATTTGCCTTTTGTTTTTTAAATTGCTTCCGTCGATTGTTTCTTATCTTTTGTTTTTCATTCTTTGTTCGCTTCTGTTTGCAATTTTTTATTTGTCTTTCACTTCTCATTTATCATTTGTCATTTGCCTTTTGTTTTTCAAATTGCTTTCCATCAACTGCGTTTCTTGTCTTTTGTTTTTTATTCGTTTTCCCTTCATTGTCCATTCGTCTCTCGTTCGTCATCTGTTTTTTCATTCTTCGTTAGCTTCATTTTTTAATTTTTTAATCTGCCTTTTAGTTTTTATTTATCGTTTTTCATTTGAATTCGACGTGGACGTGATCACGCAGAAAGTCGATTTTGAAATCGCGAAGTTTTTAAATTTCCCGCGTTTTTAACGTTTCGGCTGGCGCAATATAGATGGCGCCGTATCAAGCTTTTTCTTATTCTTACTCGATCAGTCGATAACAGCGGTAGCAAAACGTGATTTATTCGCAAAAGAAATTTTCGATTTGAAACCGCGGCCGATAATTTGACCGGTACCTGCATAATGTAGATGGCGCTGTGCTAAACTTTTTCCCGCCCAATGACAAACAGCGACAGCAATATAAGAATTAATCATCGCAAAAGAGTCGATTTGAAACCATAATGAAAAAGATGATTTTAAATTTCCTGGCGTCAATGTTTCCGCTAGTATAACGTAGATGGCGCTGTACAATTTTTTTTTTTCGCTCAGCGACAGGTGACAGCGAAAGTGTCGAATATGAACTTTCGATTTGAAGCCATAATGAAAAAGTTGATTTAAAATTTCCCGGCGGCGTCAGTGTTTCGGCTAATATACTGTAGATGGCGCCGTGCTAAGTTTTCGCCTGTCCGGTCGCAAGCAGTAATAGCGTTTACTTGTCAAGAAAGTATCGAAAACAATCTTTGAAACCGCAAAGAAAAATCCCCATTTTAAACGTCCTGTCGTCAGTGTTTCGAATTGTGAAATGTAGATGGCGCTGTAATCGGCTAAATAACGTTACGCTCGGTCGCAAACAGGTCATGTACTCATCAGGAGAGTATCGAAAACAAACTTTGAAAGCGTAAAGGAAAATTCGATTTTAAACGTCATGTAGTTAATGTTTCGAATTGTGAAATGTAGATGGCGCCGTTACTAACTAACTAACGTTACGGATGGGACCGCCCAGTCGCAAACAGTTGGGGCATTTACCTTTCACCATAGTTTCGAAAACAATCTTTGAAACCGTAAAGGAAATTCGATTTTAAGCGACGCGACGTGCCGTTAGAGTTTCGAATTGTGAAATGTAGATGGCGCTGTACTAAGCTGGCTAACGTTGCGGATTGTCTCGCCCCCAGTCGCAAGCAATTAGGGCATTTACTTATCACGAGAGTATCGTAAACAAGCTTTGAAACCGTAACGAAAAGTTCGATTCTAACCTCCCGCCGTCAGTGTTCCGAATTGTGAAATATAGATGGCGCTGTACCAGGCTAACTAACTGTTACGTATGGTCCCGCCCAACTGCGAACAGCTAGGGCATCTACTTGTGACGACGGTATCGAAAACAAACCTTGAAACCGTACGGAGAAATTCGATTCTAAATATCCCGCCGAATTGTGAAATGTAGATGGCGCTGTTACTAATTAACTAACGTTACGGATGGGACCGCCCAGTCGCAAACAGTTGGGTCATTTACTTTTCACGGTAGTTTCGAAAACAATCTTTGAAACCGTAAAGAAAATTCTATTTCAAGCGACGCGACGTGCCGTTAGAGTTTCGAATTGTGAAATGTAGATGGCGCTGTACTAAGCTGGCTAACGTTGCGGATTGTCTCACCCCCAGTCGCAAACAATTAGGGCACTTACTTATCACGAGAGTATCGAAAACAAGCTTTGAAACCGTAACGAAAAGTTCGATTCTAACCTCCCGCCGTCAGTGTTCCGAATTGTGAAATATAGATGGCGCTGTACCAGGCTAACTAACTGTTACGTATGGTCCCGCCCAATTGCGAACAGCTAGGGCATTTACTTGTGACGACGGAATCGAAAACAAACCTTGAAACCGTACGGAGAAATTCGATTCTAAATTTCCCGCCGAATTGTGAAATGTAGATGGCGCTGCACTGAGCTAACCAACATTACGGATGGTAAAGTGTAGACGGCGCTGCGGTGCAACGGCCAAGAGAAATTCGATTCCAGATTTCCCGCCGTTAGTTTCTCGAATTGTGAAATGTAGATGTCGCTGCACTAACTGACTAACTGGCGAAGAAAAAAAGTTGCAAGGAAAGCAGAATTTGAAGGAAATGCACGGAGCTCAAAGCAAGTACCCCCCCCCCCACACGACCCCTTATCTACATCCATATCAAAAGAAGAAAGTTAATAGATTTTTTGTTCGTTGAACGATTTTTTCTTCTTCTTCTGAAGAAGAAGAACATAAACAGCAACAGCCTTGAGGAACTTTTTTTTCCAAAAAAAGACATCTGCAATTCATCCCGACGTCAGAAGAAGAAAAAGTAGAAAATCTCCCAACCTTAGAAGAAGAGAAAAATGTTAGCAGCAACAGTTTGAAGAAGTCTTTTTGCAAGAACAGATGAAACGTCGACAGGAAGAAGAACGCATGACATGGTACGTCCAGAAGTCAGAAGAAGAGAGAGTCTCCCAAGTTTAAAAGAAGAAGAACGAAGTCTCCCGAATTTAGAAGAATATCAGCAGCAACCGGCTTGAGGAAGTTTCTTGCAAGAAAAGTTGTTTTCTTTACATTCAGGCACTTTAATAGATAGATGTCAGTGCTTACATACCTACATACAAACGTAAGGCGTTTATACATTTTATGACATTCAGGTCAAGATCTCCACCCTTCGGATCGCCTGGTGGTCGGTCTTGCTCCTGCGGGATTTAATAATTAGTTAAAAATGTACGTGGCGAATCGCGTTTTACGCCCCGATGTTTTGTTTACCAAACAAAAAAAAACCCTAACAAGCAAAAACCGGCGAATTCATGAAACTTTCGCCTCGCGCTCGACGCGACGCCGACGGTCCTTTCAGGATACGCGAACGCTTCGAAAATAAAAAGCGAACTCTGATCATTCGCCGAGTTTTTCCATTCGCATATTTGTAAACGAAGTTCGCATACAAAAAGCACGGGGCGAACGGAAAGCCCCTTTCAAAAAAAGAGAAAAAGACACACAATTACGGATTGCTTTGAAGCTCTGCTTTGTGATGGCTCGTGACAGGGTGGATTCGTGATTTGACCGTCAACGTTTTACTCGTAAAACCTTTCTATAAAATATTATGCCCCCCCCCCTATTATATACGGGGTGTTACTCAATGTCTGCCACTTATTACTTACGCAAATTAAATACTTTTTTTTGTCTCGTACATATTTGGCTCTCCCTACTTTACACAACTTATATACTTACGCAAATTATGTAAGATTGTTTGTATTTGGCCCTCTCTGCTTTATACAGGGCGTTGCCCAACTTCCTTCATTTATTACTTACGCAAATTAAATAATGTTTGCTTGTAATTATGGCTGAATTTTTGAAAGGACCGAAAATCCGTTGAAATCCGGACCTGTCGTTCGGCGGTATTATTACTTTTTAAAGTAGGCTAAGATTATTTAAATCCGCCGGACGGCGCGGCGGAATTTCAAAATACAATGCATGGTTCCGCCGGCGGACGTTTAGCCACGTCGTAAATAAAATGCAAAATAATTTATTTATTTATATATAATAAGTTAAGACAGATTTCTTTTAGTAAAGTTGATAAATGGTTTTGAGCGTTTGAAGGAAGGGTAATTGGATAATTGGAGGGCGAAAGAAAAGAAGATCGAAGTTCTCTGGTGAAGTCTGAAATAATCAAATCGCCAACAGAAACAAAAACGAAAAAACGAGAACAAAAGAACAATCTGTAAGATGCGTCGAATGAAATGCGATGGGATTATAAGAATCCAAAGAGAACTCGAATACGACGAAGTACGTAGAAAAATATGAACAAAAAACAAAAGGCGGATTGTTCGACAATCAAGACAAAACAACAGTAGAAAAAAAAACTGAAACAAACTAAGAGTTAAATTAACTAACTAAAAACTAAAAAAAAAAACATGAACTGAACTAAAGAAACAAAAGAAGATTAACGTTAAGAAATCAAATCGCCAACAGAAAACAAAGGAAGAGAATGGGACAAAAGAAACAAAAAAGTAATCGTCGATTTTATATTTGTTATTTTTTCTCTCCAAAAATAATAATGATGAAGAAATGCAAAGGAACAAGTGAACGTTTGATTTATTTCATGTAATAATCAAACAATTAAAATTAATTAATGGTTAGTTGCCAGAATAATTTAAAACTTAAGTCATCCGCACTCTGGTAATAACAAAAGATAAAGACAAAACATAAAAATAATACCTAATAAGAAAGGAATAAAATAACAAGCAAACAAAATTTAAAAAAAAATTAAAAATAGAGAGAAGCTTGAGAAGCTTCACATAAAATTTCTCCATCGAAGACCAATCAAATTAAAAAATCAAAATCAAATTAAAAAAAAAACAAACAGAAACAAGTGACGACGCTCGACTAGAATAAAATAAAAGCGATATAGAACCAGAATATTTAACCGCAGCGGAAATTGAGTTTATCTTTAGCAGTGCAAAACGATATGCAGTGCATTGAAAACAAAAAATAAGTGACTGCTGCTCTCTTGAAAAGTAAAACAAAATCAAATTGAAAAACGCAAACAAATGACAATCGATGAGAAAAGAGCTGAAACAAAGCAACGTAAATTTTTTTTCAACAACAGAAAACGTAAAGTAAATTCTAAGCCGAAAGAAGAAACAAATGACGATTGATCGGCAAAAAAAAAACAAGTGACTGTTGCGTTCTTGAAAAGCAAAACAAAATCAATTCGAAAAACACAAGAACAGAACTGAAACAAAGCAACGTAAATTTATTTTTTTTTTTTTCAAAACAACAGAAAACGTAAACTAAATTCTAAGCCGAAAAAAAAAAACAAATGACGATCGATCTGTCCAAACAATTCCAAAGATTTCAAAGACTTCGGCGATTTTTTTTTTTTTTGCTTACAGAAAAGAAAAATAAAGAAACAAATGAAACCTTGATTTCTAAGACTTCCCGTCGGAAATCGATAATTTTTTTTGCTTAGGTATAAAAAGAAACAAGAAAAAAATGGATAAAAAAACAAAGAAACAAACGAAAGCTGATTTATTTGATTTTCGAAGGCTGCCCGCTGGAAATTCGTGATTTTTTTTGCTGAGAAAAAGAAAAAAAATCAAATCGACAACAGAAGTCGACTATTTTTTGCCTACTTAAATAAGACAAAAAATGAAAGGCAAGGAAACAAACGATTTATTTATTTTCAAGGGTTCTTTTGGCGAAACAATTGTCAGTCACCCTGTATAATAATTATTTTTACTTTGGCGGACAATTGTCAGGCACCATGTATAATAAAAAAAAAAAACTACAAACAAACGAAAACATGATTTATTTATTTTCAAGGATTTGCCGGAAATCGGCGACTTTTTCTTGCTTACAAAAAAAAACAAAGAAAATAATAAAATACAAAGAAACAAATGAAAGCTTGATTTCAAAGGCTTCGCGTCAGAAAACGTCATTTTTCCTTGCTTATAAAAAATAACATTAAAAAGAATGAAACAGAAAGAAACAAATAAAAAAAGAAATACAAAGAAACAACAGAAAGCTGATTTTCAAGAAGATTTTCCCGTCGGAAATCGCCGATTTCTTGCTTTACAGAAAGAAATAAACAAAAAGAGAAACGAAGAAAAAAGAAACGTTCGATTTATTTGTTTTTGAAGACTTCCCGTAAATCAGCGATTTTTTTGTTTATAGAAAAAACAAAAACAAAAAATAATCAAATCGCGCCAACAGGAAACAAAATAAGAAATGGCACGAAATTTTAATTGCCACCGCGAAACATTAATCTTACAAAAAAGAAAGAAACAAAAAAAATAAAAAAAACAAAATTATGATTAGATGAACTTTGAAATTTAAAAAATAAAAAATTAAACATTATTGTATATAGGCACTCTGCAATACTGATAAATCCTTGTGTTTATCTGACAACAGTTTATTTGCTATTACATATTTCGACATGCAGAAATCAATCGTTGTAGAGGTAAGTTTTACATTCACTCAATAGGTCTTAATTGATTATTAAAAAAGCCAACGAAATAGCTGTCATAAGACATGTTTTAGTCTTACACGAACGGAGGTCTAAATGCATCAACTCGAAACTAGACTATTTTAAGAGCCAATGAATGAGCTTTTTTCAACAGACGGACCGAGGTCGAAATAAATCAGTCCATAACTAATCGGATCGTTTGAATTTTTTATAATAATAATAATAATAATGTTGCCCGGCAAACAATAGTTTTCTAAAAGTACATTTTTTCACATTTTTTAAAATCTATTACGGATTACGCAGTAGTTGAAATCGTACACGCAGCGAGGTCTAAATAAATTAAACTCAACTAAACTAAACTATTTTAAGAATTAATTTTCTCAACACATGGACCGAGATCAAAATAAATCGGTCCATAATTAATCGGATCGTTTTCATTTTTTTTTCGCTTATAAAAAAACCAAATTCAGAGAAACAAATGAAAGTCAAAGTCAAAAAATCCAGACAATTTTCGACAGAACTGTCAATTTTTTTGCTTGCGAAAATAAACAAAGAAAAATAATGAAACGTAAAAAAACAAATGAGAGGCGCTTTTCTCTTTTAAAGAATCAATTATACAACGGTTTCGAAAATGATAAGAATTCAATTATATTTTGAACCGATGTCGCCATCTAGCGACTCAGCAGCGAACTCTGTGGAAGGAATACGCCGTTATCGATGCATTCCTTCCACCAGCTCCGATACTCAGTCACCAGATGGCGACATCAGCTGAAAATATAATTGAATTCTTACAATTTTTAAAACCGTTATGTAATTGCCTTTATCGATGTATTCTTTCCACCGACTCCGCTACTGAGTAGCGCTGGATGACGACATTTCCTCACAGTAAAATCAATAAATAATAATAATAATAATAATAATAATAATAATAATAATAAATATAATAATAATAATAGAATAATAAATAGTTTTGAGCGTTTGAAGGAAGAAATCGCTTTGTGATGCTTTGCATTTACTTTCGAATTTAATTAAAAAGTCTTTGAGGGAATTAGATACTTCTCTGTTTTATACGCCATTACAAGTTCTAAACCCCCAACGAAGGAGGCATTTGGCGCAAGTTATTGTTTATTGCAGTGCGGCTGCGACTTTCGTCACTTTACCCACCTAAGCATCAAATCCGTTTCCAAAAATCTCTTTGCGGAATATGCGTAGATCAAACGACGTTATAATTAATTGTAACAATAATAATTAACAAATTTGTAATCGATTACGTCATAAACTATTCCATCGAATTTTTTAAAGACTTACCGTAAGCTGTGATATTCTATTACGGCTTTCCTTTTTTGGTGGAACAATTGTCAGTCACCCTGTATAATATTTTTTTCTCTTTTGCCGAGACCATTGTCAGTCACGCTGTATAATTTTTTTTTCTCTTGGCGAGACATTTGTCAGTCACCCTGTATAATATTTTTCTTTTTTAAATATTCGTCCGCCGTTTATTTATTTATTTATTTCATCGGCACCCACGACAAACACGTACGTACATCAAAAAAAGTTTTTATTTCTTCCAGTTACGTTTAATTCGCGATGTGTCGTGCTCGCCGGCCGTAAAAATAAAAATACGCGCGCGGGTTCGTGTCCATAAATTTGAGAACGCGGTCGCGATAAATTTATCTAATTTTACACGCAAATAAGCATCTCGATATTAATAATAAATCAACCTTAGCAAACATCCGTAATCGTTTCAATGAAGGCAATTCGCAATTCGCTTACTAAATACATCATTGTAATATATATTTTTTTTTACTTCTCGGCTATTTTAAGCGAAACGTATGAGCGCAGCAGTGAAAATGTCGAACTGTTCCTTCATTTTATAATTTTCGACTTGAAACTCCTTCTACGAGGGGCGTTTAAAGAGTAACGCGCGGCGACGATTAAAATTCAATCCTTTCCTAATTTTCCCGCGAATTCAGTTTTTTTTCTAAGCTGAAACGAAGTTTGTCAGTTAACTCCAGACGTTCTCGAACTAATTAGAAAGCTCTTCGTATACCAAACTTCAAATGAACCTTGACGTTTCGTACGTGTAGGCAGAATCTCCTCCAAAGGACTCATCGTTTTTGATAGAAGACGTCCCGAAACTATCTCAAAACGCAACGCAACCGAACTTGCAACAAGCAGAATCGATTGCGTTTCTGAAAACCTGACGCGCCCCCCCCCCCGCCACGTTTAATTAACAATTGAATAGCAACTTAGACAGTATATCTGCTTTAGTTAGCGTCTTAAAATGTTTTTCTTGTGCAGAAAATTGAAATACTCCTGGGAGCTTAAGAACTTGGGAGGAAAGCGAACGGGGCGGAGGGGGGGGATTATTGATTATTTATTCGAAACGTTTAATCCATCGGGAGAGGCAGATCGTTTATTAACTTTCTGTTGTGCCAGGAGATGAATTGCAAATTCGATTTAAAGCCGCGGAATTAAAAATCATATCTTGGCGATTTGAATTCGGCGCCCGAAATTTTATGGTTCGGGGAAAACGTCGACAGATGGCGAAGATTTCAGCTGCAACAAGTTCAGTATAAGCTATGAATCGCCAGGACGCCGTTCTGCACTCTAAATCAGGCGTTTCAGATGTTTACAGCGCAAGGAAACGTCAATAGATGGCGTAGTTTTCATTGTGAAAACAAATAACAATCGATTCACAAAAAAAAAGAAACGAAAGACACTCGATTAATATATGTATTAAGAAAATGTACTAAAAAAAAATATATCGACTTTACAGTAACGTTTATTTAGTATTTGTGACGTTTGGAATTTTGTCCCCAAAAAAGTTTGTTTACGTTTGCAGTTCTACGAAGCTTACACAGATGGCGCCATAGCACTTCGATGTTGCTTTTTTCCCGCTTCTAAAACGCAGAATGAAAAAAACGCAAAACGATTAAAGTAGAAACGAATTGAAGAGGAAAAGTTCATTTAAATTCTAGCGCCGAAAGAACTCGTAGTTCGACAAAGTTTACATAGATGGCCCTGGCGATCGCAATTTCTAGAGTCCGTCGTAGAGAGAGATAAATTTGAAAGTGAGAAATGAATTTAAAAAAATATATAACGACTTTACAGTAACTTCAAGTCAAGTATTTTTGACGTTTCGAACTTTGCCCCCAAGATTTTTTGTTTAGGTTTGTAGTCCTTCAAGCTTTACATGTAGATGGCGCCACAGGACTTCGATGTTGCTTTTTCCCGCTCCCAAAATGCAGAACGAGAAAACAAGAGAAGATCCCCGATGCTCACCCGACGGAGAATTATTGAAGTACGAATGCACTAAGGAAAAGTTCATTTCAAAATTAGCGCCGAAAAAGTCGTAGTTCGACGAAATTTACGTAGATGGCGCTGTTTCCGTATTTCTGAATGCTTTTCACCGTTTCCTCTTCTTTTCTTCTTTTGCTCTGTTTTTCCATTATTATCATTAATTAATTAACATATTTATGTTTTTAGGTTATCGTTCGAAATCGAGAAAAAAGCGTATCGCCGCATGTTTTTCGTCCGACGTACGTAACGTACTTTCCGCTACCGAAATTTAATTATTGTTAATTATTATTCATCTTCATTTTCGATTTAAAGCCGCGAAATTAAAAATCATGTCTTGGCGATTTGAGTTCGGCCCCCGAAATTTTATGGTTCGGGGAAAGCGTCGACAGATGGCGAAGATTTAAGCTGCAACAAGTTCAGTATAAGCTATGAATCGCCAGGACGCCGTTCTGCACTCTAAATCAGGCGTTTCAGATGTTTACAGTGCAAGGAAACGTCAATAGATGGCGTAGTTTCCATTGTGAAAACAAATAACAATCGATTCACAAAAAAAAAGGAACGAAAGACACCCGATTAATATATGTATTAAGAAGCGTCAATCGCCTAACGAGACTAATGAAAAAGAAAAAATAACGACCAATTAAGAAAAGCAATCAAGAAAATCGAATCCAATCAACTCACATTAAAACAAACAAAAGACAGTCGACTAACAATAACAAGCGTCAATGTAACGTCTGCGAATTTATTAAGTTTGTGAAAAAAGTTGAGTACGTAGTTTCGATAAATGACTCAAGCTCGGTAGCACCCTGTATAAGAGGAAGCGATCGAGTAGGCCAATTTTTGCCGAATGATTTAGTTTAGTATGAATTGTTGAAAACTGATTATGAATAATTTAAAAACATGCAGAAACAAGTGAAAAGGTCTTACATCATTCGTCGTCCGTCAGAACAAACGCGCGCAAGAAGTTGCGATTTCTTCTCGAACCCGAGCGCTCACGGGCAACTTTCCACGCGAAAATCCGGCGTGCGCGTCGAACTCCTTCCGGGCAGAAACTGACGCTCGCCGTCGGCGCGTCGGAAAATCGCGCGTGCGGGAAAACTGCAAGAGACTCCGGGGACGGACCGAGGAGGAGGAAGGCCTGCGGAAATCCGCGTTATCTCTTGTAGAACATTGATTATCCGCGCGAAGTATGTGTGTTTTACAGATAATGCGGGGTAGTGTCACGTTGATAAGGCAAAAGTCGATAATTTGACATGGAGATAATTGCTGTTGTTGTTGTTGTTTTCGTCGTTCCCTCATTCAGAATTGTAGATATTTAAAATCGAGTGCCGAATTAAAACGCCCGAAATAGTAAAGAAACGCAGAAGGAAAGTAAGTGTCCCCCGATGGAATGAATACGTGAATTTAAGTTGAGGAGTAGGCAGGTTGAGGCGCCTCTCAAGTAATCAGACAAAGGAATTTTTACGTAAAAAAACGACGGCTCGAAAAGGCCAAGACAAAAAAAAATTGGGAGAAAATCTTTAAATTAAAACTTCAAGGCCGATAGTTTGAAAAGGTAAAACAAAAACTGAGACCCATTTTTAATAAAAATTGAAGTACGATGGTTCGAAAAGACCAAGGGTCAACCCAACCCAAAGCAAGAAAGGGAGGGAAATCTCTAAAAAATTTAAACTTTAAGGACGACGGTTCCATGAAAAGCTCAAAGATCAAGGTCAACCAAACACTGTCAAAAAAAAAAAATCAAAAATTAAAATTTCAAGAATAACGCGACGGTTTGAAAAGGTTAAGGTCACTCCAACCCAGGGCACAAAAAAGTGGGAAAGAAATCTTAAAAAAAAACAACAAAAAACAAGTGACTGTTGCGTTCTTGAAAAGCAAAACAAAATCAATTCGAAAAACACAAGAACAGAACTGAAACAAAGCAACGTAAAATTAATTTTTTTTTTTCAAAACAACAGAAAACGTAAACTAAATTCTAAGCCGAAAAAAAGAAACAAATGACGATCGATCTGTCCAAACAATTCAAAAGATTTCAAAAACTTCGGCGATTTTCTTTTTTTTTGCTTACAGAAAAGAAAAACAAAGAAACAAATGAAACCTTGAATTCTAAGACTTCCCGTCGGAAATCGATTATCTTTTTGCTTAGGTATAAAAAGAAACAAGAAAAAAAGGATAAAAAAACAAAGAAACAAACGAAAGCTGATTTATTTGATTTTCGAAGGCTGCCCGCTGGAAATTCGTGATTTTTTTGCTGAGAAAAAGAAAAAAAAATCAAATCGACAACAGAAGTCGACTATTTTATGCCTACTTAAGTAAGACACAAAAAATGAAAGGCAAGAAAACAAACGATTCATTTATTTTCAAGGATTCTTTTGGCGGAACAATTGTCAGTCACCCTGTATAATAATTATTTTTACTTTGGCGGTACAATTGTCAGGCAACATGTATAATAAAAAAAAAAACTACAAACAAACGAAAACTTGATTTATTTATTTTCAAGGATTTGCCGGTAATCGGCGACTTTTTCTTGCTTACAAAAAAAAAACAAAGAAAATAATAAAATACAAAGAAACAAATGAAAGCTTGATTTCAAAGGCTTCGCGTCAGACGACGTCATTTTTCCTTGCTTATAAAAAATAACATTAAAAAGAATAAAACAGAAAGAAACAAATAAAAAAAAGAAATACAAAGAAATAACAGAAAGCTGATTTTTCAAGAACTTCCCGTCGGAAATCGCCGATTTCTTGCTTTACAGAAAGAAACAAATAAAAAGAGAAACGAAGAAAAAAGAAACGTTCGATTTATTTGCTTTTAAAGACTTCCCGTAAATCAGCGATTTTTTTTGTTTACAGAAAAAACAAAAACAAAAAATAATCAAATCGCGCCAACAGGAAACAAAATAAGAAATGGCACGAAATTTTAATTGCCACCGCGAAACATTAATCTTACAAAAAAGAAAGAAACAAAAAGAAATAGAAAAAACAATATTATGATTAGTTGAACTTTGAAATCTAAAAAAAAAAAATAATAAACATTATGGTATATAGCACTCTGCAATAATGATAAATCCTTGTGTTTATCTGACAACAGTTTATTTGATATTACATATTTCGACATGCAGAAATCAATCGCTGTAGAGGTAAGTTTTACATTCACTCAATACGTCCTAATTGATTATTAAAAAAACCAACGAAATAGCTGTCATAAGACATGTTTTAGTCTTACACGAACGGAGGTCTAAATGCATCAACTCGAAACTAGACTATTTTAAGAGCCAATGAATGAGCTTTTTTCAACATACGGACCGAGGTCGAAATAAATCAGTCCATAACTAATCGGATCTTTTGAATTTTTTATAATAATAATAATAATAATGTTGCCCGGCAAACAATAGTTTTCTAAAAGTACATTTTTTCACGGCGCGAAAAGGTCAAGGTCAACCCAACCCAAGACGGAAAAAAATTGGGAGAAAATCTTTAAATTAAAACTTCAAGGCCGATGGTTCGAAAAAGTAAAACAAAAAACTGAGACCCATTTTTAAAAAAAATTGAAGTACGATGGTTCGAAAAGACCAAGAGTCAAGGTCAACCCAACCCAAAGCAAGAAAGGGAGGGAAATCTTTAAAAAATTTAAACTTTAAGGACGACGGTTCCATGAAAAGCTCAAAGATCAAGGTCAACCAAACACTGTCAAAAAAAAATCAAAAATTATAATTTCAAGAATAACGCGACTGTTTGAAAAGGTTAAGGTCACGCCAACCCAAGGCACAAAAAAGTGGGAAAGAAATCTTTAAAAGATGATGTTTCTAAAAGGTCGAAGGTCAACAAACTCCAATGGCAAAAAAAATTGGAAAAAAATCAAAAAGAACGATGGTTCGAAAAGGTCAAAAGTCAAAGTCAGCCCAACCCACACGCGGCAAAAAACATAAAAAATTAAAACTTCAAGAACGATGGTTCGAAAAGGTAGTCGAGGTAGACTCAACCCCAGGTCAATCTAAGTCTGCTCGACCCAAGCAAGAATCTAAGATTGAAGAAAAGTTAAAACTTAAAAAGAACAAAGCCCAAAAAGATTAAAGATCAAAGTCAAATGAAATTTCAAGGTCACTCCAACCGAGTCAACCTAACTCTGCTCAACGCAAGCAAGGAAATTTAGAACATAAAAGAACTTGAAAAAAATCTTCACTCCAAGAAGTGTTGCTAATTAATAATACTGATTCGCAAAGGTCAACTCAGTCCATGACGAGAAAGGTCAAAGTCAACCTAAATCTGCTCGTCCCAAGCAAGAATCTAAGGTTGAAGAAAAATTTAAATTTAAAAAAAAGATCAAGGATATTAAAGGTCAAAGTCAAAAGAAATTTCAAGGTCAACCTAACTCTGCTCGACGCAGGCAAGAAAATTGAAAACCTAAAAAATAAAACCCGAGTTAATTAAAAAAATTTTGACATCTTGAAAAAAAACCTTTTCACTCCAAGAAGTTTTGGTGTTATGTCATGAATGTTTACATATATTAATTAATAATGATGATTCGAAAAGGTCAAGGTCGACCCAAGCCATGACGAAAAAGGTCGAAGTCAACTCCCAACCCCAAGTCAACCTAAGTCTGCTCGACCCAAGCGAGAATCTAAGATTGAAAAGAAATTAAAACATAAAAAAACAAAGCTTAGAAAGAAGGGCAAGATCAGATGAAATATCAAGGGAAAAAATTGGGGAAAAAAATTAAAAAATTAAAATTTCAAGAACGATGGCTTCCAAAAGGTCAAGGTCATCCAATCCAAGGTAAAAAGAAATTGGGAAAAATCTTTAGTGGATTTAAAATTTACCACCGAAAGAACTCGTAGTTCGACAACATTTACATAGATGGCGCGCGCTGGCGATCGCGATTCCGTAGAAAGAGAGAGAGAGAAATTTGAAAATGAAAAATTAATAAAAAAATATATATCGACTTTACAGTAACTTCAAGTATTTTTAACGTTTCGAACATTGTCGAACAATGAAAAAAAATATATCGACTTTACAGTAACGTTTATTTAGTATTTGTGACCCGCTCCCAAAATGCAGAACGTAAAAAACAAGAGAAGATCCCCGATGCTCATCCGACGGAGAATTATTGAAGTACGAATGCACTAAGGAAAAGTTCATTTCAAAATTAGCGCCGAAAAAGTCGTAGTTCGACGAAATTTACGTAGATGGCGCTGTTTTCGTATTTCTGAATGCTTTTCACCGTTTCCTCTTCTTTTCTTCCTTTGCTCTGTTTTTCCATTATTATCATTAATTAATTAACATATTTATGTTTATAGGTTATCGTTCGAAATCGAGAAAAAAGCGTATCGCCGCATGTTTTTTCGTCCGACGTACGTAACGTACTTTCCGCTACCGAAATTTAATTATTGTTAATTATTATTCATCTTCATTTGTTATTATCGTTTTACATAGAAGAAAAAGATGGGCACGCCGTGTCGCACGTCGAAAGAAACGTCTCCACGAGCGGAGACGAACGAAAAATAAATAATTCGTAAAAATTTGAACAAATTTAGAAAAAATTGAAAAAAATATTAAAAATTAATCCAACCCAAGTCGACTTGACGTGAATGAACCCAACTGGAATCGACACTACCGAACCCAAGATGGAGTCAAAAAATTGGCAAGAAATGGGGGGGGGATATTTTAAAAAAAAATTGGATTTCGAGAACGAGACTTCGTTAACGTCGATGGTCGAAGTCAACGCAATTTTTTTTTTAAATCGGGAAAAATTAGGAAAATAGGGGAGTTTTCAAAAAAATTTCGAATTTCGACAGCAGATCCTCTTAAAGGTCAAAGCTGAAGGTCACGAACAAACATTTGGAGAAAATAGGGAAAATTTTTCAAAAAATTTTGAATTTCGACATCGGATCATCTTAAAGGTCAAAGGTCAAGGTCACGACAAAAAAAATTGGGAAAATGGGGGAAAATTTTTAAAAAAATTTGAATTTCGACAACGAATCGTCTTAAAGGTCCAAGGTCATGGTCACGACCTAACATTTGGAGAAAATAGAACATTTTTAAAAAATTTTGAATTTTGAATTTCGACAGCGAGGCATCCCAAAGGCCAAAGGTCAAGGTCAACGTCAAAAATTCGATAAAATTCGGGTAAAATTATTTGAATTTCGATAGTGCGACGCGACGTCGTAAAGGTCAAAGGTCAAGGTTACGACCAAAAATTTGGAACAAATCGGGGAAATTTAAAAAAAAAGTTGCATTTCGACGGCGAGGCGTTGTAAAGGTCAATAGTCAAGGTCTACACCAAAAATTCGCTAAAAGTTGTTGGGTTAGGTTGACTTGGATTGCGC
Organism: Dorcus parallelipipedus; assembly: GCA_958336345.1. Lineage (NCBI taxonomy): Eukaryota > Metazoa > Arthropoda > Insecta > Coleoptera > Lucanidae > Dorcus > Dorcus parallelipipedus. The sequence continues at coordinate 9,229,882 of OY284477.1, forward strand.
TGACCTTGAATTTTCCTTTGACTCTGACCTTTAATCTTTTTGAGCTTTGCTCTTCTAAGTTTTAACTTTCTTGAATCTCAGATTCTTGCTTGGGTTGAGCAGGGTTAGATTGACTTGGGGTTGAGTTGACCTTAACCTTTGATCTTTTCGGACCATCGTTCTTGAAGCTTTAATTTTTGAAAGATTTCTTGCCTTGAGTTGACCTTGACCTTTGACTTTCCATATAACGTTCTTGAAGTTTTAATTTTTTAAAGATTTCTTGTCTTGGGTTGACCTTGATTTTTGACCTTTTCGTAAATCGTTATTGAAGCTTCAATTTTTTAAACTTTTTTCGCCATGGGCTGGACTGGGTTGACGACCTTTTCGAATCACTTTCAATTACTATAATTAATTAATTAATGTAAGCATTCATTGAGCAGAGTTGCTCTTTTAAGTTTTAATTTTTCTTCAATTTTAGATTCTTGCTTGGGTTGACCAGATTTAGGTTGACCTGGGGTCGTTCAATTTTTTAAAGATTTCTTGCCTTGGCTTGACCTTGAGCTTTGACCTTTTCGTAAATCGTTCTTGAAGCTTCAGTTTTTTAAAGATTTGATTGACCTTAAGAAGATTGGGTTGACCTTAACCTTTTTTTCTTCAATTTTAGATTCTTGCTTGGGTTGAGCAGATTTAGGTTGACCTGGGGTCGTGATCTTTGATCTTGTCGAACCATCGTTCTTGAAGTTTTAATTTTTTAAAGATTTCTTGCCCCTGGGTTGAGTTGGCCTTGACCTTTGACCTTTTCGTACCGTCGCACAGTGGTCATTTTAATTATTCTAGGAAATAATAAATAGCAATGTCAAATGTTTTACTTTAAACTAATTTTTCTCAAGTTAAACTAGTAATTAATTTAAGATAGAGACCTTATTGGTTCTACACGATGTCTCATAATGTATGGAGGAGCCCAAAAGGGTAGCTAGGGAAGATCAAAATAAATTTTTTTTTCTTACTTTCTTTAAATGTTTTAATACACATTAATAATTAACTAATGGGCATTGAAAACTAGTATTAATTAATTATTAATGTGAATTAAAAGCTGGACACTTCTTCAGGTGTGAGTCTGAGATTTGTTTTTCGCTACTACCAACTTCAGTTTTTTCAGTTTTTTGTCCAAATTTTTTTTTTTTTCATCCTAGACAGCCATGATTTCATATTTGGGATCTCAGAACAATTCTAAATAATTTTTCCAAATAATATTTTCGTGTATTTTAAAAAATAAAGGTACTTTGCTCTTATGTCGATTTCTAATATTTTGATCTCCTCGGTATATTATAAGAGGTATTCAGATTTTGGTGTATGCATTTTGAGTTTGGGAAGATGCAGGAGCTTTCATAAACAATAAATTTTTCTGAGAAATCAATAATAAAAAAGTTTTCCATATACCGACATTCTTCCTAAACAAATGAAATAGCTCAGTCCTTGGCACTTCTTGGCAGCTAATTTTAACCTTACCTTAAAGCTAACGAAAATACCTAATTAGAAAACCATATATCACTACGAACAAACACGGATATAAGTATTGCAAGTCCAATAAGTTTGTATTATAACAAAGAAAATAACTCAATAGGAATTATGATATTCAATAGCGTTTTTCTTTAAATCTTGTTAGAAAATAAAACTAGTAATTATTTACAATTAAAGTACAAACCTTCAAAATAAATAGGTAACAGAAGAAACCAAGAAAATATGTTTCAGACACTCCTATTAACTGTTAATTGTAGGACGCATAAATCTTGACTGAAATAAATATACAAGTGAATCTTAATTTGTCAAGTGTTGATTACATAATTACTAAACGAAATCTTTACGATTTTCTTTTTTCTTTTTTTGCAGGTATTATTTAACTATTTCTCTTTTAAGAAATATGAAAAATAATGATATTGGTGATTGTAGATTTTTGGTATTATTATTTCCTAGACTGAGTAAAATGACCACTGTGCGTCGTTCTCGAGTTTTTTTAAAGATTTTTCCCCAATTTATTGTCTTGGGTTGGGTTGACCTTTGACCTATTCTAACCGTCGGTCTTGATATTTTAATTTTTTTAATTTTCTAAGCTCATTGCCGAAGTGCAGATTCTATTGTTTCGTGCTTTCAGTATAGGTAAATAATAAAAAAAAAGACGTACGATTATTTCTTTTACAAATAAGATCGAAGAGTTCTGCGGCCGTTGTCCATCTTCTTCTGGCTTTCGGTTACACCGCATCGCATAGGTATTCTTGTTTTCACCGACGTTTCATCTTTTCTTGAAAATGGACTTCCGGGACTGTTTTCGTTGCTGCTGCTGTTTCGTGACTTTTTTTTGGGGGGCATTGCGTTAATTACATTAATACAATGCAATAACAATAGTTAAAATAAAGCAAATAAAATAGAAATCAGTAAAACAAATAATTTAGCAAAAATTACTAAGAAAACTCTGCGAAGTGGAAGGAGAAGTAGGATGGTAGTCAAAAGAACAGAGAGAATAAGTAGAAATAATAGAGTAGTTAAATAATTTTTAAAAAAAGGAAATTGAAAGAAAAAGTCCAAAAAGTCAAACAAAAATTAATCTAGAAAAATGTTGCTAATAACTTGGACTTGCTACCGTTTGTAAGGGATGGTTTAAAAGTCTGCAAATTAAACATTTCAATGTATTTATAAAAGGGCTTCGCGTCTATTTTCACGAATACTGAAACGCTTTTGTAACATTAATGTTTGCTTGAAGCTTTTCATTTCCATGTCACAAAACGATAATCACGATGTACGTGAAGGATACGAGGAGGAAATGCCTTTTGTGTCGTCATCCGGTTAACTCTCGCTAATCCGGGTTTCGTTTTTATCGGATAAAACTCCAGATAGACAGATAAGCTGCGCTGACAGACAATCTGTCGCGTTAAAACCGATTGTAAAGCGCAAAGTCAAATCCTTGGAACATGAAAAAAGAAAAAAATCAAGGAACGTGATTCGCTTGTTTTTTGTTTGTTATTTTCTTACGAAATTACATTTGTTTATTTCTAAATTCATTCTCGTTTACAATTTTTATTAATGAGTAAAAATAAACTTAGACTTATACGTATACAGAGTGAGCCACGAAGTGCCGATTCCTCGATAGTTTTTTTAAACATGGTGGCAGTATGCAGCTTTTTTCTTTAATGGAACGCCCTGTATATTTTAACGAAAGACGCAACATTTGATGCTCTAAATGACAGTATATGGAATACCTACGTTTACCTAACGAATTCAGAGTAAATTAATAGTTTGCGCAATTTTGTTAAGAATGCCATGAGTTTTCTACACTTGTTTAAATTATTTATTATAAATTTATATTCTTACCAACCGACAATAAAAATTATTGGTAGTGTGCTTTATAAATTGAGGTACGAGGAATCGTACGTCGTTTTTTTTTTCTTTTCCAAAGGTCTAGGCAGTGTTGCCAACACGCAAAAGGCAGAAATCCCTCAAGAGTTGTAAAAAAGTCCATTGAAAATACATAAAGTCAAAGAAGACAAACAAAAGACGGTCGATTTTACAGCGCAATTCAGTAGACTGATAATAAATTTAAAAAAAAAACAATTTGAAAAGAATGATGACAAAACAAAGAAAACAAAATAATAAAAATTCAAAGAATGAACAATGAAATTAAAAAAATTATAATAATGAAAACAAAAGACAATCGATTTTATGACGATTCATAATTTGAAAAGAACGACGAGGAAGCGAAAGAAATAGAATTCAATATAATTAAAATTTAAATGATAGTAAAAACAAAAGACAATCGATTTTACAGCACAGTTCAGTAGATTCAGTAAATTGATATATGTATTTAAAAAAATTCAGTAAATTGATATATTAAAAAAAAATGTATGGGAGAAAAAAGAAAGAAAATGTACAAAATTTTAAAAAATAAATGATGATATTTCGTTTTAGTCCTACTCGAACCGAGATCTAAACAGATCAATTTTAAACCACGCGGTTTAGTCCTACACGAACCGAGGTCTGAACAGACCAATTGTTACACTCCCCAGTTCTCCGAACTGGGCGCGTCACCTGTGACGTCACGAACAGCAATTCCTTTGTTCTTTCTTTCATTCATAACGAATCGTTTTAAAGGTCAAAGGTTATAGTCACGACAAAAAATTTGGAGAAAATAGAACATTTTTTAAAAAATTGAATTTCGTCAGCGAATCGTTTTAAAGGTCAAAGGTCAAGGTCACGACAAAAAAATTGGAGAAAATGGGGAGAAATTTAAAAAAAAATTGAATTTCGACAGAGAATCATCTTAGAGGTTAAAGGTCAAGGTCATTAACAAAAATTTGGGGAAAATAGGGTAAAATTTTTAAAAAAAATTTTAATTTCAACAACAAATCGTCTTAGAGGTCATGACCAAAAATTTGAGAATGGGGGAAAATTTTTAAAAAATTTAGAATTTCGACAGCGAATCATCTTAAAGGTCAAAGGCAAGGTTACGACCAAAGAATTTGGGAAAAATAGGGGAAACCATAAAAATTTGAATTTCGATAACGAATCGTCGCAAAGGTCAAAGGTAAAGGTCACGATAAGAAATGTGGAAGAAATCGGGGAAAACTTTTAAAAAAATTTGAATTTCGACAACTAGGCATCCCAAAGGTCAAAGGTCAAGGTCAACGTCAAAAATTCGGGTAAAATTATTTGAATTTCGATAGTGCGACGCGGCGTCGTAAAGGTCAAAGGTCAAGGTTACGACCAAAAATTTGGAACAAATCGGGGAAAATTTTTAAGAATTTTTGGATTTCGACGACGAGGCGTTGTAAAAGTCAATAGTCAAGGTCAACAACAAAAATTCGCTAAAAGTTGTTGGGTTAGGTTGACTTGGATTACCTTGAATTTTCCTTTGACTCTGAACTTTAATCTTTTTTTTCAGTAAATTGATATATTTAAAAAAATTGTATGGGAGAAAAAAGAAAGAAAACAAATGTACAAAATTAAAAAAATATATATAACGATGATATTTCGTTTTAGTCCTACTCGAACCGAGATCTAAACAGATCAATTTGAAACCACACGGTTTAGTCTCACTCGGACCGAGGTCTGAACGGATCAATTTGAAACCTCGCGGTTTAGTCTTACACGAATCGAGATCTGAACGGATCAATTTTAAACCACGCGGTTTAATCCTACACGAACCGAGGTCTGAACAGACCAATTGTTACACTCCCCAGTTCTCCGAACTGGGCGCGTCACCTGTGACGTCACGAACAGCAATTCCTTTGTTCTTTCTTTCATTCATAACAATTTTTCTCGTGACGCCCTATGTTTCAAACTTTACAATTACACTCCCTGTTCACATCTTCACCCTTTTGCCGAGTTTCAAGCGGTTTCCACCGCTGGAAACAATACTACAGAACCCGGAAGTTTACACCTTCCGCACATGTTTTTACTACTCCTCACTACTTCCCGCCGTCGAATCGAGATAAAACATATCACATCTCATTCCCCACATTTCTCTGCACATGTGTACCTAATTTCCTAAATCCTACCGTTGGAAGGAATTTTACGACACCCGGAAGTTGTGAACATCTAATACGGATATCTCCACTTCCCGACTACTTCCCAACTTGAAGCTTCTGAACGCTTCTGCTGATTTAGAAGCATAACGAACCTATAGAACAATTTCTACGCCGTCCGGAAGCCAACAAAAAAAAACTAATTCGAATATCCCGAATTTCCTCGCGATTTCCTGTGCGAAATTGCACGCCATCCTCTTGAGGATATTATTTCGAACATCTATACCAAGTTACAAAACAATCGTACCGCTAAAACAAATTCTACAGCGCCGGAAACGTTCCCCTCTTTCCGGACGTTTTTGTCCACTCGTAATTATCCTAACCCGGATGTATCACATATCCGATTCAGAATCAAACTCTCTATCGAACTGCCGTAACAAAAACCAAGGTGACGCGGGAAAAACGCGATTACGCGAATGTAACCCTTAACGACACCACACCCTCTAATCGGCTTGTGACGTCAGAAGTGTCACAATTAAAAACCACGAGGTTTAGTCGTACAAGAACCGAGGTCTGAACGGAACAATTGTCACCACTGCGGACCGGTACAAATGTTTGTAAGGTTTTTGTCCTCGCGACGCGATTGGTCGGCGGATTGCGCGGCAGCAATTCAAAATCAGCGATACAGCAAGAGATTAACTTAGTGTAAAGTTCGTGACCTAAGTCCGGGATAACTTTTATACTCGTCGGTTTATTTAAATGAGAGAGCGATAAACAAAGCGTAGAAATAAGAACATTTATTGTTAAAATGAAGTTAATGAGTACAAAGTGTGATTAATACATATAAATACGAGACAGCCAATGAGAACGCGTATCAGAGTTTGTTTAAGCGCGAATCCGAAAGGGGCGGGGCTTACAAAGTCCGCGTAAACACTTCGGTAAACGAAAGTTTCACCGGTTTTCCACCGCGCACTTGCACTCTTTTCACTCCGCGGCCACTTTCCGACTTCTTCAACGACGAAACCACCGTCCACTCTCTCTTTCTACGGCGGCTGCTGCTTCCTTTTATGCCTTCGGCGGACTTCTGTGGGCCAATACCACCTCGGATCGCGGAGAATCGAACGAACGTTCCTTACTGGCTAAAATCGGCAGTTAGAGCAATGCACGTACCGAAATTAAATATCCATTTAATTTTCACCCGGTAACACAATTTGAAACCACGAGGTTTAGTCGTACACGAACCGAGGTCTGAACAACAGATCTGTTACACGCCCCGATTCCCGGAATTGGGCGCGTCACCTGTGACGTCACGAACACCGATTCCTTTGTTTCTATTTTCATCTATAACATCTTTCCCCGTGACGCCATTGACTTCAAAACTTATAATTACGTTCTCCGTTTGCTCCTCAACAACTGTACTGAATTTCAAGAGGATCCTACCGTTGGAAATTGTTTTACGCGACCCGGAAGTTGATTCTTCCGCTTACGCATTATTTTCACGAATTCCAACACTTCCTGTCACCGGATCAAGCTAAATCTATCACATATGATTCCTCACACGTTTCTACACGTCCACGCAAAAATTCACGGAAATCCTACCGCTGCAATTGATTCTACATCACCCGGAAGTAGCAGAACCGTCAATCGCGGATATCTCCGCTTCCCGACCACTTATCGCTTCAAATCAAATTGCATTCGATTCAGGACATCATTCTGTGTCTCCCTACAAAGTTACAGCGAAATCCTACCGCTAAAACAAATGTTAGCGCGCCACAAAGTGTTAGGCACTTTCCCGGATATTCCCGCCGTTAATCCTCATCCGAATTCTAACGTGTTTGGTATCAAACGACGCAGAATCAAATCCCCTTTCCAATGCAACAAAGAGAATCAAGATTCAGCGGCGAGAAACGCAGAAAAAGTGAATCGTCGCTGAAAACAACGAAATCGCCACACCCTTAATCCGGATTGTGACGTCAGAAGCGAGAGTTCGTTACGGCTTCCAAGAACTACCCTCATTGGGACCGAATAAAAGCCCGCGCATCGCTTCATGCCGTCAGATCGGATCTGGATACGACTCTAGACCTTTCTCTGACACGGAGCAGGCAGATAGAGGCCGTGTCCAACGCTTCGCCAGGACTCGTAGGAGTTATCCACCACGACCAAGGGAGCACGAACTAGGACGCTGTCGCTCGCCGCCACGTTCCCCGGATCACCGGCTTCGCCCCGACCGACGCCGCCATCTTGGACCCCGGATTCACGCTCCCCGGAACCATCGTAGACGCCGCCTACCGGAACCGCCAGGTGCAACTGACCAGGACCACCGTCGCCGCCACCCTGCGCCGCCGACGCCGTCGCCTTCCTGGGTCTGCCCTGACGCCGTTCACCAGGACCGTCAACGACACTTAATAAGATTGCGAGCCGCCGTTCAACCAGGACGCCGACGTTCGATCACCGACGCCGCCGCTGCTCAACGAATCAGCCGCCGCCGCCCCATCTCAGGACGTCGCCGCCCCCGCAGACCAACGCCATCTACAAGCAGCTGTATATATATCTTGTACATAATTATTCTAAGTTGTATATACGTATTCAATACATCTTCTCTACAACCACTTCTGGCCATCCGACATTTCTTGTTGCGCCGTGGGGTCCTCGACAAACCGACGAGCGAATCATCCGAACCCCGTGCCCGGCGCGTGTAACAATTGGCGCCCAACGTGGGGCTATAAGACTCCAGCAGAAGCCAGAGCCGAACCGCCAGCGAATAACACCCTGAAGACCTTGATGGTCGGAACGAGAAGTGGAAAGGAGACATATTCTGGAGACAGTGAAGAGCTCCAGTGGCGCCCAACAACAACCAAACGAAGAACTTCAAAGCAATCGAAAAAAAATGGCAACACCGAAGACGAGAACTCCTCCACCAGCAGACGTGGACACGAAGGAAACAACACTACCACAGTGCGTCTTCCGTCACACACCAAGGACCGAAGATATCCCGGAGTTTCGCGGAGCCGACTCGGAATGCCCAATGGACTTCCTGAAGATTCTCGAACAATTTTTCACCATCACCCAGACCCCGGCTTGGATGTGGGTCTCCATCGCCAGCAAGAGACTCGCCGGCAACGCCCACGCTTGGTACGAGCGGTATCAAGGGATGAGACTATCCTGGGAAGAGTTCCAGGAGAAGTTGAAGGAAGAATTCGACGGAGTACACGTCAGGATGCAGCTTTGTGCGAGCTTGTACTCAACCCACCAGCAACCCCACGAATACACAGAACCTTTCATCACAAGAAAATGGAAGTTGTTCGACCGAGTAGCCAAGGAAATCTCGCCGAAGGACCGATCCGCAATCATCATCAAACAGGTGAGACGAGAAATTCAAATTGGAATGTCATGCCCGCCACCCACCACCGAAAGAGAATTGCGAGATCGAGCAAGGGCCATGGACAGCTGTTTGCCGCCGATGGAGGGACCGAGGAAGCCACCCCCACCGAAACCAGCACCACCAAGGCCTGCCCCAACAACCAACCACCACCGTTCCGCGGAACCGAGGAACGACAACCTACCCAAGTGCCGCTACTGCCCGGAAAGGCATTTCCATCGTGACTGCCCAATCGCAAGACAGCACCAGGGAAACGCCAACAGGGCCGGCCAGAATCACGCCGCCGGCCCGAGCACGTCCTAAGTCAAGTTGGAAACCCAATACTCCCGCGCCTACCTATCATCCTCAATGGAGAAAACGTGCAAGCCCTCATCGACACTGCAGCCTCCGGAAACTTCGTACGAAGAGAGTTGGCTGGGACCCCTGACAGGAATTCCCCTGAAGCAGTGCGGATGGCCGACGTCGGATCCACGTTAAAAATTGAGGGACAGAAGACGATCACCTATTGGTTAGGTGAGGAACAGTTGACGTCAACGTTCCTAGTTGCCAACGGACTAAGAGAAGAAGTGATCCTAGGACAACCGTGGCTGAACGCTCAAGAAGCCGTCATAGACTCGAAGCGGAGATGCGTCCACTACGGAATCCAGCAAAGACGGACCCGACACTTCCTAGGGACTCGAAGAGAGCAGACCCGCAAGGAAGAACCAAGCTTCGAAGACCTTCAACACGACTTGCCGCCCGAAGGTGAACCAGCCCTTAGAAATCTACTAAAAACCTTCAGCGACGTATTCGCAGAGGGAAGCAACCACTCTACCACGGCCACAACTCAGCATCGCATCAGACTAAAAACGACCAAGCCCGTACGTCAGCCACCATATCGCTGCTCGTCGGACAAGAAGAAACTGATCGATGACCAAATCGAGGAGATGCTCGCTGATGGAATCATCAGACCCAGTACCTCACAGTACAACTCCCCGATTGTGCTCATAAAGAAGAAAGACGGTAAGCAACGATTCTGCGTAGATTATCGTCGACTCAACGCCGTCACCGAAGACGAGACGTCCAGCCTACCCCGGATTCATGAGACACTCCGCGATCTCGGATCTGCAAAGGTTTTCACCGCCCTCGACATGAAGTCCGGTTACTGGCAAATCCCGCTACACGAAGAATCCCAACCTTTGACAGCATTCATCACGCCGGACGGAGCCGCGTATGAGTTCAACGTGATGCCCTTCGGGCTAAAGAACGCGCCGACCACGTTCCAGAAATTGATGGCACAGGATGTGTTAGCCGGTTACAACCGTGACTTTGTGTTAGTGTACCTGGACGACGTGATCATCTATTCCGACAATTGGTCAGACCATCTCACACACCTTCACCGAGTGCTCGAGAGGTTCCAGCAACACCAGTTAAAGTGTTCAGTGAAAAAGTGCCAGTTCGGGCGCACCAGTTTAGAATACCTTGGACACAGGATTACCCCAACAGGCCTACAACCGAAGGAAATCCACCTACAGCAACTCCAGGAGTGCGTCAGACCGAAGGACCGCAAACAACTTCGCCAATTCCTCGGACTCGTAGGTTGGCTCCGAGATTACATCCCCAACTGCGCGGAGATGATCGCCCCAATGACCGACCTGTTGGCAACGAAGAAGAAATGGCACTGGGACATGAAACAGCAGGAATCATTCGTCGCAATCAAAGCAGCCATATGTCGACCGCTCAAACTGCACCGGCCGGACCCAGAGCTGCCGTTCGTTCTACAGACCGACGCCAGCTCACGCGGACTTGCAGCAGTCCTATACCAAGAAGCTCCAGATGGAAGACGGATCGTGGCTTACGGAAGTTCCAAGCTAAACAAGACAGAGGAACGATACCACTGCAACGAGCAAGAATGCCTCGCCGTGGTATGGGCCATCAAGAAGTACCGACCCTATCTCGAAGATCGGCCGTTCACACTGAGGACCGACAGCCGTTCCCTGTTATGGCTAGACAGGATCAAGGACACTCGGTCGAAACTCACCAGATGGGCACTCCTCCTACAAGAGTTCAGTTTCACCATTGAGCATTGTCCCGGACGCGAGAACGAGCTCCCGGACGCGCTGTCCAGGAACCCGGTGGACCTTCCAGTTGCCCCCGAGGTAACCGAAGAAGCCCGGTTACTTCCCCCAGAAGTGCAAGTTATCGAAGCCGACAACCTCGCCACTTACGTGGAAAACGCCCAACAAGCCGACGAAAGCGTCGCCAGACTCGTGGAACGCTGGAATCGGATCCAACAACATGGACCAGCAGAACATGGCGATGCCGCATTCTCACAGCTGTACATCGTAAGGGGTGGTTACATACGCCGCATCGACGGAGAAGATCAGAAGCTGGTAGTGCCGTTCTCCGCCGCCAGACGCGTGATGCACCAGTTTCATGACGATCCAACAGCAGGACACCCCGGAGCTGACGAAACCATCAGGGCCATTCGCCGCCACTATTTTTGGCCGAGGATGAACGACGAGGTCCGCCGTTATGTAGCCAGCTGCCTGGTATGCTGCTGCACAAAAAGAGGACCACCACAGCCGAAGGCACCGCTTAAACCTCACGCCACTACCAAACCATGGGAAACCGTTGCCGCGGATCTCATGGGCCCGTATACCAAGACAACAAAGGGAAATCGCTTTATCTTGACGATAACGGACTTGTGCACCAAGTGGGTAGAGGCCTTTCCAATGTCCAGCACCGGATCCGCCGACGTTATCCGAACCATGGAACGGGAAGTGTTTCACCGCTACGGCTACCCAAAGTCTGTCATCACGGACAACGGACCACAGTTTTCGTCCATTGCCTGGGACGCAGCCATCCGCCGCTGGGATTGCCTCCACTGGACTACGCCGATTTTCCACCCAAGGGCGAACCCAGACGAACGGCGAAACCAAGAAATTAAGAAAGGCTTGCGAATCCATTTATTCGGTCAAGACCGCACCCATTGGGACGACCAACTGCCAACGACTCTGTTCAATCTGAGAACCAGAAGAAACGCCGCCACAGGAACCACACCCGGACAAGCGCTGCTTGGCTATGAACTTCCGAGACCTGGAGAATGGCAAGCAGAAGCCGGAGAACCTCGCGCCCGTGAGCCACAGGAGCAGAGGATCCAAAGGATACACAGAAATCAGCATCGGTACCGTGCCAGGTACGCGATCGACCAGCCAGTGCCAGTAAGGTTTCAACCAGGAGATCAGGTAATGGCTAGGGCGCGGAATACCGTCATCGGGAGAATACCCAATACATGGACCGGGCCACACCGCGTCATCGAATCCGCTGGACCAGTCGCCGTCTGGATTGACAAGGACAATCGCCCAACGAAAGTCCACGCCGACGACGTTCGCAAGGCACCAAGACCAAGAACTCCCGACGCACCGCCAGCACCGAATCAAGACCCAGATCTAGAATAACCAAGGAGAACAGAAGTAAACGGAGCCCGTAATCATCTTTAACTGCACCGGAATGTTACACGCCCCGATTCCCGGAATTGGGCGCGTCACCTGTGACGTCACGAACACCGATTCCTTTGTTTCTATTTTCATCTATAACATCTTTCCCCGTGACGCCATTGACTTCAAAACTTATAATTACGTTCTCCGTTTGCTCCTCAACAACTGTACTGAATTTCAAGAGGATCCTACCGTTGGAAATTGTTTTACGCGACCCGGAAGTTGATTCTTCCGCTTACGCATTATTTTCACGAATTCCAACACTTCCTGTCACCGGATCAAGCTAAATCTATCACATATGATTCCTCACACGTTTCTACACGTCCACGCAAAAATTCACGGAAATCCTACCGCTGCAATTGATTCTACATCACCCGGAAGTAGCAGAACCGTCAATCGCGGATATCTCCGCTTCCCGACCACTTATCGCTTCAAATCAAATTGCATTCGATTCAGGACATCATTCTGTGTCTCCCTACAAAGTTACAGCGAAATCCTACCGCTAAAACAAATGTTAGCGCGCCACAAAGTGTTAGGCACTTTCCCGGATATTCCCGCCGTTAATCCTCATCCGAATTCTAACGTGTTTGGTATCAAACGACGCAGAATCAAATCCCCTTTCCAATGCAACAAAGAGAATCAAGATTCAGCGGCGAGAAACGCAGAAAAAGTGAATCGTCGCTGAAAACAACGAAATCGCCACACCCTTAATCCGGATTGTGACGTCAGAAGCGAGAGTTCGTTACGGCTTCCAAGAACTACCCTCATTGGGACCGAATAAAAGCCCGCGCATCGCTTCATGCCGTCAGATCGGATCTGGATACGACTCTAGACCTTTCTCTGACACGGAGCAGGCAGATAGAGGCCGTGTCCAACGCTTCGCCAGGACTCGTAGGAGTTATCCACCACGACCAAGGGAGCACGAACTAGGACGCTGTCGCTCGCCGCCACGTTCCCCGGATCACCGGCTTCGCCCCGACCGACGCCGCCATCTTGGACCCCGGATTCACGCTCCCCGGAACCATCGTAGACGCCGCCTACCGGAACCGCCAGGTGCAACTGACCAGGACCACCGTCGCCGCCACCCTGCGCCGCCGACGCCGTCGCCTTCCTGGGTCTGCCCTGACGCCGTTCACCAGGACCGTCAACGACACTTAATAAGATTGCGAGCCGCCGTTCAACCAGGACGCCGACGTTCGATCACCGACGCCGCCGCTGCTCAACGAATCAGCCGCCGCCGCCCCATCTCAGGACGTCGCCGCCCCCGCAGACCAACGCCGTCTACAAGCAGCTGTATATATATCTTGTACATAATTATTCTAAGTTGTATATACGTATTCAATACATCTTCTCTACAACCACTTCTGGCCATCCGACATTTCTTGTTGCGCCGTGGGGTCCTCGACAAACCGACGAGCGAATCATCCGAACCCCGTGCCCGGCGCGTGTAACAGATCGATTTGAGGCCGTGCGGTTTTAACAGCCAGATCGCCCAGAGAAAGAAATTCATCTTTTGTTGTTAACGGTTAGCGTCTTCTACTTAAAAACATAGTAATAAGAAAAAGAGAATATAATAATAAAGTCAGATCGTGCGGAATTAGAAATAATACAATTAATTGTTGCCGTCCTTTATATCATTTGATGAAACGGAACTGATCTTCGATCGTCTTTTGTTTCGCTTACTCTTAAGCCACATTCTTCGATTTTTCTTTTTAGTAATAATAATCAGTTAATTGTGCGGCAAGATAAGAAAATAAAAAATCAAAATTCTTTTGTTCTTTCGAAATGAACTGAATTTCCCCCTTACAATATACAACTCTGCGATTACAAAAGAGACTTTTTAAAGCACATATTCACCGCAGCACTGTTGAGTAACTTTTTAATAGCAAATAAAATTTGAAGTTCTGTCAATGTTGCATCAGCTGTCAAAGTTGGTGACAATACAGTGTCACTTTAGCACAGGAACACCCTATATATCGTATCTAAAATTGCATCAGATTTGTTGGCGTTCATTAAGTGAGTGTTTAAATGTTTTTAATTATTCGCGGACGCGGCAAACCGTAATTTTTAGGGGGGGGAGGCGAAGCAGCAGCTGGTAAATAATTACATAATCGCAAGCCTCGTCTCTTCCGACATTGACCTTTAAATTGCTGTTTATTTTGCATTAATTGTTTCATTTAAAATTTTGCCAGATGTCAGCCCCAGATTAAAACTCGAACACCAGTCGGTTACGAAGAAAAAGTACATGTACATGTACAGGGTGTCCCATTTTTGATGGCGTTCTGCAAGTATCTCCGTTGATAATGGAAACAGAAAGAAACCGGACACGCAATATTGGGTCAACTTTGTATGCTAATTTCAATGGTTAAAACAAAAACTTGCTATTTCTTAGCGTTGTCGTGGTACAGTTGGGAAACGAAAAATGCATCAAAATTTCAAAGCAAATAACTTTCTTATTTTTAAAGCCATCAAGAAAGTGATTGGGACATTTCTTGTTCGACTTTTAACGCAGATCACGTTTTCTTAATTAAATCACACAAAAAGTTCGTAATAGCCGAGATATGAACCCAATATTTGTTTCTTTTCCCGCGCCATCTATGAGCTTTCGGATGATTTATTTGCAAAAGTTCACGACGCGCACTCTAGATGGTGCTGTTGGAATTGTACTGGAAAGTTTCTCGCCACTTCAAAAGCGTTTCTCGAAAGGGGCAACCTTTATAAAAGCAGAACCGGGCGCGAGATTTTTTTAGAAAGTTCAAAGTTATAGTATAAAGAAACGATTTATCAATGAAGAAGAACAGTCGACGATCGAAAAGTGAATTGAAACCAACCGTTCGATGAGGCAAAACAAAAGACGGTCGACAACGAAAAACTGCGACAGAAGAAAGCATGAATGTCAACCAAAAAAATGTAGCTTACAAAGGAACACAACATCGATTCATTAATGACTATAAAAAATAATGACAGCGATGGAAAGAAAACGTAAACTTGAAACGCCGAAAAAGAAGCAAAAGACGATCGTAGAGCAGTTTACGTTATTTTGAGAAAATCAGCTTGACGAAACAAAACAAAATAGAATTGTCGACGAGAAAAAAATAGTAGAAAATCGGCCGTGACTATGTAACTGGCTGATGAAGACGATTTAAATAAAACGCGCAAGTTGATGATTAAAATGAAAAAATAAAATGAAACTTTTAACAAAAAGAAAAAAAAAACGAAAGATAGAGTCGATCGAAAAACAAGTGCAAGACACGATCGACTTTGGAAAACGATGGGCGATGAAAACAAAACAAGACGAAAACGGCGAACGAATCGAAAACAAAAGTGGAGAACAACGAAAAATGAAAAAAAGACGAATTGCAAACAAAAAACAAGATTAATCGACAACGTAAAATGAAAAACAATGAACAAATTAAAAACTGAAAAAAACAAGAGACATTCAGCTAATGGAGAGCAACGAAAAAGGACGACAACGCTTGTATGATTGCCTATGGTCACTTTGATAAACGTTTCGTAAAGTCCGCGTCGACGTGTGGAGAAGTTGCCATGTCCCTATGTGCAAGGCGCAGGAACGACGTGTGCAGAAGTTGCCTATGTGTAAGGCGCAGGAATCAAATTTTTTTGAAGAATACCAAACTGAATCACCCTGTATATTATTTTATTATTCCTACTCCTGTACACATTTCTTTTTAATGCGTGTGCACAGAAAAACTAATTCGTTTATGTTTCGCAGATCGTTAACGGCGTTTTACGTCTTCTTTTTTTTGTTTTTAATGCGCCAATAAAACGGTTTATTTCGCGGAACACGTCGACATCTAAATGTGTGTTTGAATGCGTTACAGACGGTGATTGTTTAAATTAAAAAGAAAAACGCAATTAGAATACGAGGGTGTACAAAAAAGTTTTTTCAATAGATTTTTTTTGAGCGACATTGGAATTACATTCATAGAATATTTCATGATATGTTATGTAAGTCGTGCGGAATCATCAATGCCAGTTGTTATTTCGTTCTTTTTTCAGAAATTCTATTACATATTAGATTTTCTTTTGCCTTTTTTATCGCGGGCGGGGTAAACGAGCGACTTATAAAATTTCCAAACTTTTAGCAAAAAGTGAGCTAGATAATGAGGACGTCAATTCACTCGTTATATATAAGTTTTCAAGGAAACTTAAAAAGAGGCGTAGACTAGTTAAGTCACGCCTTAATCGTTGTATAATGTATCATTTGTTATTGTGAGATATATTGGACACCGTCGCTCCGCCCTGCATATTGGCTACGATTGGCTCCAAAAATATTACTGGTTATTTACATTATGTTTTGTGTATCACCATTCGATGTGATTGGCTGGACGTCTCGTTTGTATACCATCACGCGATGTGATTGGCCAGAACATAAGTCTGCTTCCAAAAAGTGAGGGTGTCAATTCGTTTGTTATACTGATTGTTTCAAGAAAACTTAAAAGAGGTGTAGACTCGTTAAGACACGCCTTAATCATTATACATCATTAATTTGTTATTGTGAAATATATTGAACACCGCCGCTCCGCTCAGCGTAACTAGGATATTACGTTTTGTGTATCACCATTCGAAGTGTTTGGCTAGACGCTAAAATATTTACTTCTTGTTTGTGTATCATGATGCGATGTGATTGTCCATAACATAAGAGTGCTTATGCAATGGGCAACAAATAAAGAGCAAGTCATTAAAAAAATGTTGCGGTCTATCGTTTATTTAATTTGTTATTATTGGATGCACGTTCCGCCCAGCGGAACTCTGATTGGTTCCAAAGATTTAGTTCGCCTTATGGGTAAGATGCACTGATTCGTTATTATTAGATACATTGAATACCATGGCTTCGCCCAGCGTAACACTGATTGATTAAAAAAACACATTGAATAATTTGTAAAGAAACAACACGGACCGAGGACTGAATGGAAAAAGACCGAAATCAAATTTAACACGAACCGAGGCTTGAACAGAAAAAAGTATGTCAAAGTGTAAAACTGTAGTCTTTCCTAACTTGACACGGACCGAAGATTAAAGAGAAAAAAATTATTGACTTTTTAAGTTGCGTTGTAAAATCGATCGTTTTATTATAATTGTGGAGTATTTAAAGCAATTTTTTTTGTTTTCAAATTTATTAGGAGCGTCAGTCTACCGAATTGCGCTGTAAAATCGACCGCCTTTCGTTTGTTTTCTTTAACTGTGTGTATTTTTAATGAGTTTTTTAAAAATTTATTGCAGAAAATAGTTATTTGTTAGGGACTTTCTACGTAGAAAAGGGATTTTTTGGTAACTCCTGAGGGACTTGACAACACTATGTCTGTACGAGCGCTTCAATGCGAGTTCTCCACTCAACACCAAGTCAACCAACAGGTGTACTCGTTGCCATAGCTGAGTTCGTTTATTCACACGGTGCGGTGCCATGGTTGACTAAAATTAGAGTGGGAGCGAATAAGCTTGAATACAAGTAAGAGTGAGACAAAAGTGCGAAAAACGTAAATAGAGTCAACGGGGTTGAATAAACGATGAGATGGCGTCGAATGGAGGACCTATAGGCGTAGGAACGGGGCTTGTGCATACTTTAAACGTGCAAGCTATTTTTTAGCATAACTTAAAGTCAACGAATTGTTGAGTCCTTTTCAAGCACGGATTCTACTTTCGTTCTAGCTCATCTGCCCCCGCAAGGAGCAATGGGCTGTCGGTAATTATATGTATATTTATAATCTTTTTACAATTTATTGGCAGAGGAGTGTTAGGTTTACATTTTTGTTGATATTTCCAAGAGGGTTTGGTATTTTGATGTCAAAATTAAAAAGTCATGTGTAATGGATTTAAAATAAATGTTTTACTTTATTCATACAACCATAGAGTATAAAAACCACATAGTCGATGCGACAGATATTTAAAGTGTCATGCTTGTAAAAAAATCGTGGCCTATTCTGCTGCTAATAAATAGTAAATAGTAGTAGATATTTTGAAATACACGTATTATCTTCGTACTGCGATATTATTATCTTGGTCAAGCGTGGTCATGGATTTTAAGATTACTGTCGGAGCTAGGATCGCGCATTGTATCAATCATATTTGATTGACAGAAATATTTTAAAAGAATGATCTAAGCTAAGACGATCGTTTTCCATTTCATTATAACCACCCTTGACCAAGATAATTTTTGATATCTCGGTACAATATGTCCAAATAAATTTTTGATAAAAGTTGGCCGTGGAAGTACAATATAGTGTGACGATTCCGGCGTCAGCGCGTCTCATGCGTCATCGCCGACGCGCCTTAGACCAGAAACTTCGGGCATTTCAAGATCACGCCAGCGGTGGAATCAACCCTAGGCATTCTGTCGCGTACTGGAATGTTCAGCCCCGGCTGATAAAAGCACGCGACCGGGAATGAGAAGGGAATTCGGCGTTGGACAGTTCGGCATTAAAGTTCGCGTTAGACTTTCGCTCGGCTGTTAAAATAAATTAGGTATAAGCTTGTAAATAAATTAGTGTTAATTAGTTTGCTTTTAAATTAGTTTATTAACTATTTCGTGTTTTGTTTTTAAAATAAAAATTAATAGAACCACTAAAAACGTTACAATAGTAATAATCTGAGAGAGACGTTTTATCATTCATTCATTCATTTATAAAGAGCTTTCAAATATAAAGCTTATCAGGCAGCCCAAGAAAGTCATAGCATGCCTGAGAAGTTTTTTATTTCAAAGTCTGGTATTTGTAAAGTTATTAATTATCTAGGATGTTTGACACAATGCAAAATTTCAAATCAATGTTATTACACAATGTAAGGCTGCAATAATGATTGGTTACATGGTCAGGTTTCAGATTACATGGTAACTGATTCATTTGATGTTTCTCTCTACGTTTTATTATTAATCTTTTTATAAAGTGTTGCTTCTTACAGTCCTTGGACTAAAAAAACCTAATTTTTTTTATATTACCTATATGCTTGAATTTTGAAGTGTGTTATTTCTTGTATCAAACAAAAAACCGTCTTAGCAGAAATTGGATACCAAAAGGTGAAGCAGTTAACACCAAAAAAACATAAACTCTACGTGGAGTATAAACGAGCAAGGAGATCTGCCAAATTCTATAAAACTAAAGCTACAAGAAGTCTTCATGACATCAGGGAATTATTTGATAGGGGAGACGTAAAAAATTTATTAAATGATAAATACTTGAATGCATTGTATGATATATCGAAATCGGGTCAGACATTTATTCTTTCTCAGTTTAAGAGAGCCGGAAAAGTCAAGAAGAGAATTGCATGGACTAATGCAGAAAAAGCAGTGTTTTTGGCTGTTCATACGAGCTGCTTTTACGAAAAATATTCACACTGCCTTCTCCGAAAACTTTGCAAAGAAGTTTAAATGCAATTCCTTTAAATCCAAGTATTAGTGATAATGTCCTTTTCCAATTACACGAATTGTCTGCACATTTAAAGCCTGCAGACCGCCATTGTGTACCTACTTATTTTTGATGAGATGGCTATTCAGTCCCATTTAGATATAAATAGAAGATATGGATGTATTGATGGGCTTGAGGATTTTGGTAGAGGAAAATCAAAAGTGATCGCAGATCATGTACTTGTCTTCATAAAATAAGAGGAATTACAAAGAAATGGAAACAATCTTCGCAACTTCAGATAATAATTTCCGAAATCATAGAAAATATTCATGAAAAAACATTTTTTAAGGTTGCTGCTTTCATTTCTGATTTGGGTACAGCCAATCGGTTTGCAATTCGTGCACTGAGTGACAAAACGCGGGAAGAAAGATGAATATGCGTATATTATTAATAACAATACAATTCTCCATATATTTGATCCTCCTCATACTTAATAAAATGTTTTCGAAACCATTTTTTAACTAAAGATATTCATTTTCTGAATTTTATCGCAAAGTGGAGTGACATAAAACAACTTTATGAGTTGGATAGCTTAACAACATGTTTGAATGTTGGAACCAGTTGGAACCGCGTCTTCTACTGCCGACGTTTCGTTCTCCATTGCAGAAGAACTTCCTCAGGGCTGCTGCTGCTGGTGGTGTTGCTGCTGCTTCTCGTTAGTCGCTGAGACTGCAATGGAGAACGAAACGTCGGCAGTAGAAGAAGTCAACGTGACACGGTTCCAATCGGAAGCCAATTCAAACATGGACGACGGCCGCGGAAGCCTTCAAGTTAAATTTAGCTTAACAACAGATTCAAAAATTTGCCCAAGATTAACACAGGCTCACATAAACCCTACTTCCAAGCAGAAAATGAAAGTAAAGTTAGCAACTCAAGTGTTTTAGTCATTCTGTTTATGCTGGACTTAATTTTGTAACAAGTTGTAAGGCCATGGAAGGAAGAGGAACTGGCCATTTGTGTTCATTTATAGACAGGTCGTTTAATTCAATGAACGATGTACGACACTCAAAACGTCCTCTGAATGGATCGGAACATATAGAATTCTGGGCTGAAGCAATTAATTTTATTGAGAATTTAACGTTCACAAAAAATGGAGACGTTGTGCCCACTCCACTATTAATTTTATGGTAAACAACTGGGTTTCTCCGTTTACGCTACTGCCATGAAGGTACTGGAGACTGGAGAGGTGGAGAGAGTCGAAAGCAAAAAAACAGTTTCCTGTAATTGTTCTTTCTCATTTTTCATTTTATAAAAGGCATTTTAAAATGATCTTGTAGAAGTTTGTTAAATTTGAAAGCTTTCAAACTTCTTATATGTCATGTGTGAAGTCGTGCTTAAACAATACCATTTTGAGAAAGAACAATTACAGGAAACTGTTTTCGTTCCTACTATTTTTTGCTTTCCACTGTAACATGAGTTTCTCGTCCAACCTGGTCACTAAATATGGCCGCGGTAAGTCATAGGCGTACACAAGCGTTTTACAACATTCTGGAACGTCCACAAACCAACAGTTCATCATTGTTTATAACACACTTACTACATTCACTTTAACTAAATGACATTCGAGAAATGTCAACTGTATTAGGCGTGTTCTTTTTTTCATCTGATTTATTCCATCGATTCAGCGGTACGACGTCATTGATGAATGTCAAATCATTCACCGATTACTCTGATTACGCTGAATAAAAGAACAAATGAATCATAAACAGATGAGCAGTTTGACAAGTTGAAAGAGGTTGTGTTCATGTATTTGTTATTTTTTTTTTATATGTATTTCGCTTTTACTTATGGTTTTTACTATTGAATGCTATGAAATATAAAAATTTTATGTAATAATTTAGTTTACCATTTGCTACTACTTGATAAGTAAGTACATGACATCTTCGACACTTTCTTCAGTCATTTTTCAAACAGCAAACACTACGCAGCAAATATTTGTTGTTTACTACTATTTTATGGTCAACTGTTCACGTGTCTATTTCATAAAATTCAAATCAAACTCTATCCCCTCTTCCACTTTATCGGCTCATCGGCTGTAAACCTCGATGACTTCGATTAGTTTTAGATTACCTCAGCGCAGAATATAAGAACACAACGCTTACTTTAATTGGTACATATATGCCGAATAAAAATACGCTTTGACGATATTCCAATGAATGCAATTAGCTCTTCGGTGAATAAAAGAACACGCCTATTCTATGTATACGCTGGAGTTCTATGATTGAAAGTACAACGCGATCATTTAAATTTATAATTTATTAGAGTAGGCCATGAATTTTGACTTAGATTGGCAACACTAACTGTTGACAGCTTAATTTGAGGGTGCGTTTCATTTGCGCGCTCAAACGCTTTGAGCGCTAATAAGCGTTGCTTAAACCATTCCGTTTGGGTTTGCAAACGCTTATAAAGCGCCAGCTGACGAAATGACAACGTCATATGACGTCATAGTTTTCGCTCACAATTGCTTATTCCATGGAGGTCGGGCAGCAAAAGCGTAAGCGCTTATGCCTCTAACGGAACGTATGAGACGTGTATGAGAAGATCAGCTAATCATAGTCAGATTATAAACAAACATTACACTTCAGAAACAGCTGCAGCAGCTATAATTGGATCAATTTCACTACTAAAATTATATTTTTAAGGTTATGAATTCGTTCTGCGAACAAAAGTCAAAAGAAACACCTTTGCGTATAACGGCTTAAGCGACTAAACGCCAAAGGAAACAACAGAAAACAGTGCTTATAAGCGTGAGCGCTTAAAGCGTGTGAGCGTGCAAACGAAACGCACCCTGAATTTGAATTGCCAAGGAACCCTTCAAAATGTTTAATTAATTGCCGGGGGCGAACACTTTGAACATTGCTATGGTTATCACTAAAACTGTTCCTCTTCCTTTAAATCAAAACGATTGAACCTTGAACCCGATGAGAATCCCATGAACGTCAAAATATTTACATAACCTCTAATCGACACGGCGAGTCGATTGGCAAGGTGCACAACCGTATAAAAAAATCCCGCCTACTTTAATTATAAATTTAAATGATCGCGTGGTACTTGAAAGAAGAAGACTTACATTATGCTTAATACTTAATAATAATTGAACATCGAAAAATTCCGAAGCTAACCTAAAAAACATTTCTGGTTTTCGTTTTTCTTTTGCTTTTTCTTCAATTTTTTTCCTTGGGTCGACCTATGGGTCGAGTTCGTTTATTCAACTCCATTCAGTCCATTTACGCTTTTCGCTCTTTTATCTCTTTCTAACATGTGTCAAAACATCTCGCTCTCACTCTAATTTTAATCCATCCCCGGACTGAATGGAAAAACGACCTCAGCCTTAGTCCTTAGTTTGATTTTTTAAATTTTATTTTGTTGTTGCTTGTTTTTCACTCTTCTCTCTTTCTTCGTTTAACATTTGCCTTTTGTTTCCAAATTTCTTTTCTCCGATTTTATTTTGTTCCTTTTAGTTCGCTGTCATTTTCAGTTGCTTCATTTTCATTTTTTATTTGCCTCTTGGTTTTCATTTTTGGTTTTTGTTTTTCATTCGTTTCCTATTTTTTGTGCGTCTGCCCTAAAATATATAGGAAAATTACTTTTTTATTTTTGAAACTGCAACTTTAAGCTTTCTTCTTTTCTTTATTTTCACAACTTACCATGTGTAAGTGCGCCGCGCCGTCTAAAATAAAGCAGTGGTCTTAAGAAGCATTCTACATTAGGTTCATTAGGTTCGCTTTCCCACTTTATTTTAGGAAAAAATAGGTGCCTTTTAGCGACATTTTGCGAACAAGTTGGCGACATTGCCTATAAAACATCTGGCAACGTTGGGTGAGGAATCTACTTTGTAGTGATGGGCGAAACTGCTATTTTCAAGTAGCAGTAGCAACCTGTTACTATTACAAAAAATAGCAGTTTAAAATAGCTGCTATTTATTAGCAGCTAATGCTATTTATTAGCAGCTAATGGGTGCGTTTCATTTGCACGTTCACACGCTTTAAGCGCTCACGCTTACGAGCGCTATTTTCTGTGGTTCCATTTGGCGTCCAGTCGCTTAAGCTGTTACAAGCAGAAATGTTTCTTTCGACTACTGTTTGCACAACGAATTCATAACCTCAAAAATATAACTTCAATAGTGAAATTAATCCAATAACAGCGGACGCAGCTGTTTCTAAAGTGTAACGTTTGTTTACAAATTACAACTTGGTTTATCTTTACCTGACTATGATCAGCTGATCTCCTCACACGTTCCATTTGGAACATAAGCGCTTACGCTTTTGCTGCCCTACCTCGATGGGATAAGCGATCGTGAGCGAAGACTATGACTGTTATAGGTAGTATAAGTTAGCATATAGGCAAATGTATCTTCTTAATGTATGTTGTGTTGCATAACGGGCATGAGACAGAGAGAGAGCTGGGAGACTCGTTCCGCCATTATTAGCATGACCACGCCAGCGTATGTAACAGAATGTAAGAAGTAACAATAAACAGTTTATTAAACGTACAAGAATATTACATACATACATACGCTGGCGTGGTCACGCTAATAATGGCTCTCTCTCTGTCTGATGCCCGTACATGTTATGCAACACAACATACATTAAGAAGATGCATTTGCCTATATGTTAACTTATACTATAACAATGATGTCATAATGTCGTTGCTGCTTCGTCATCTAGCACTTTGTAAGCGTTTGCAAGGCTAAAGGAAATGGTTTAAGCACTGCTTATGAGCGGTCAAAGCATGTGAGCGCGCAAACGAAACGCATCCAATGAATGGCGGTATTTTCTAAATACAGTAACCTTAAACGAATGTGGTCACACTGGTCACTGAAGTTGACGAAAGTGGTCACTGAAGTTGACAAAGGTGGTCACTGAAGTTGACAAAAGTGGTCATTGAAGTTGATGCATGGACGATTCATGTTCCCAGTACATTGCTCTTACCGCTCTCGCAGTTTAAAATAGCAGCTGCTATTTATTAGCAGCCAGCCAGCGCGTGGACGATTCGCATATTCGCACATTGATTTACCCCGACCTGCTATTTACTTCTATTGCTCTTGCTGTTTCGAACAACATAGATCATCGGTCTGTTATTTATAGTTAGCTGCTATTTTTTTCGTGAAGTGACAACCTGCTATTTCTATTCTGTGATGACAGTTAAAAAAATAGCAGACAGCTAAAGGCCGATTCCCATGCGAGCTGCATAGCGGTAAAGCTGTGAAGCGGTGCGTCGTTCATTGGTAGATTCAAATTATGAACCGTTGGCGCCATAAATTATTCACACCGCTGAAAGTTAACTCAACTTTAACTTTTTGCGGCGCGCTGCGCGTTTTTTTTGTTCCTTTCCTTGTTTATCATCGCAGCGTTCTTTTTCGTTTGGCGCAAAAATGTGTACCTGCAGCCCTGTAGAGAAAGTTGGGAACGTTTAATGGTTTATATTGTGCTTCTAGTGTGTTGAAAGAATGGTATATATAAAATAAGTAAAATAAATTTAATATAGTCCTATAGTAATTCTATTTATTTATTATATGCATTTACATATATCTGTGAATTTTCAGATTTGTTATAAATGCAAACAGGAGCTGAACGAAATACAGTGCGAAATTCATGAATGTTTTGCAGGGACAGAACAACTTATTTTAGGAGATGATGATATTTTATATCCAGGTACTGTTATAAGTGTAGTACAAAATATGATTTTTAAAAATGAACTTAATTTTATAGATCATGCAGTTACAATGTCACAAGATAGTGAAGCTAATACTAGTTCTCATTTCAATTGTAAATAATATCACGACAACTATAAACTATAAAGCATTGTCATTTATTATACTTAGACACATCTAAAATTTTTTAATTCATATACTATATATTTGATTTTAAATTTTGTACCTGATTTTTAGATGACAACCGTATATTTAAGTAAAATAGTTATTTTATTTTAGTAGGTGAAAATTATGCATCAAGCTTAGAAGAACTGATAATAAGTGAAATTCAGAAAAGACCTATCTTATACAACTTTCGTTTACCCTTACAATCCCGCAGTAAACCTAAAAGAGATGCGACGTAGCAAGAAATCTATGCAGCACTCGGAGGTAAAAATTATTCTTTTGTACTTTTCTCATTTGCATTACATCTTCTGCAGAAAAAATGCCAATTTCTGATATTCAGAGAAAATGGAAAAATATAAGAGATAGATATATCAGATGTAGGACTGAAGTAAAAAAGTATATACCATCTGGATCAAGTTGTAATTTATTTAATATTTTAATTATATGTAATTCATAGAACTATATCAAATGTAGAAAATAATACCAGTAGCGCAAGTAGAGGTGACAGTGATGATAATGGTGAAGGCATTGTTAATATAAATAATATTGAGGGAACGGTGGAAGATGATAGATCTGTCAGCGAACTAACTCCACAAAAACGGATTTTTAAAATTTTTTATCATCTCTTGACATGGAATCTGGACGGCATTTCTTAACTTTACTGTAAAACAGCATCAAGGAATGCAATGATGTACTTTTCACTTAAGCTAAGACATGCCGTCCAGATTTCATGGCAATTGATAAAAAATTTAAAAATCATATGGTACCATGTATTTTCAATAAACTTTTCAGAAAAGAAGACAAAGGAGGAAGATATTAATTCATTAATTCTCAACGAATTAAAAAACCAGCGCCTACCATAGTTGAAAAACAAGTGGACGATATCACAGGTTTTTGTGATATGCTTGGTAGTCACTTAAGAAACATACCTCAAAATAAAAGATTAGGGGCACAAGTTGCGCTACTGCAATGTTTACAGAACTACCAACAGCAAATGTAATTAGAAAAAATAAAGACATTTTACTTCATTATACTGAATAAAATTCATTTATTAAGTTCTCATAAAAAAATTATTTTATAATAAACAATTTAAAATTAATTATTAATTATTTTATTCCACTGCCATTCAACTGCTCCTTCCTCATTAAAAAATAACATAAAGTCATTTCTTATAGCTGCAGCATTTCTGGAATACATATTTGTTCCAGTTCGGTGTAAATCTTGCAAGCCGTAACAAATTTCTTCTTGATCATTGGGCAGATTAACAGCATATATCTTTTATCACTTGAAGATAATTTATTATCTTGTCGTTTTAACCAATTGTGCAGGCATATACAATAAGCTTGAATAATTTTTTCTATTGTATCAACCTTTGCCAATAATTGGTTTTCGAAAAATTCTCCATCTAGAAGCCATAATGCCAAATGCATTTTCAATAACCCGTCTTGCTCTACTTAATCTATAATTAAAAACTTTTGTTTGGCGAGTTAATTTTTTTAACCTGAGAAATCTGTCGTGCAACGTCCACGTGTGTAAGATTAATCAGGCAAAACTGCGGTGATTTCAAATCGAAAAACTGTGGTGTTTACCTATAAGTGTAATTATAAAGTGCTATTATCAAAATGGACACAAGTTAGAAGTAAGTAACGCATAATTTTTGAAGCTACAACAAGCAACTTTTCTGCATAGACTTATATTTAAAATCGTAAAATTTAATTAATATAAACGGCAAGAAATAGTGAACACGAATCGTGAGAAAAATATTGAAACTGGTACTTTAAAAATACTTCGTCTTTTTCTGTAATGTTTACGAGGAATTATTTCTTAAAATGAATCCTCAGGATACGTGCGGGAAATGCGGTGAAGAGCTCCCAGAAAATAGCATTTACGTTATTTGTCATGGATGTAATCACGGTTTACATCACAAGTGTTCGTTAAAAATATCAACATATAGAACAATGGATAAAAAATGAAAAGAAGAATGGCGCTGTAAAAACTGCAAGAAAGGAGTAATCGAAATTATCGAGGACGAAAATGAAGAAGAAAATTATGATTCAACACAATTTGAATTTGATATCAAAAAAATAATAAATAAAGAAAATATCGAAACAAAAGATTTGTTGCAAGTAATTCTGAAAATGTATGAATTAATCAGCGAACAAAATAAATTAATTAAAAATTTAATTGATATCAAATCATCTACAGTGGCCGACGATAAAGTCAGCCAATTAATCAACAAAATTGATAATCAACTACAAAACAGTCAGACTGCCCAAACCGGAAAGCGAACATACAGCAGTGTTGTGAATAATAAAGAAAAAGTTGTAATAGTTCAACCTAGAGATACAAATTCGAATTTAAAAATCAAGGAAGATTTAAAAAAAAATATAGACCCCGTAGAATTAAAGATAGGTATTAAGATGAGTAAAAAAACAAAGGCAGGTGGAATCGTCCTCCAATGTGATAGTCTCGAATCTGCTTCAGCTGTCAAAGAAAATATTGAACGAAAACTTAATGATAAGTATCAGCTACAGAAACCTAAAACTATTAAACCAAGAGTGAAAATTTATGGCATTCATGTAGAAAATGATGATGAAGACTTGGTGCAACGAATAATCGAACAAAATAATTTAATTGGAGGTGCTGACAACATAAAAATAATATACAAATCGAAACCTCGAAAAAACTTTTTCAGTATTATTATTGAGAGTACTACAAAAATACAGGAAGATATACTAGGACGAGATAAACTATTTATTGGATGGTCATCATGTGGAATTCAAGAGGATTTACAAATTATACGCTGCTTCAAGTGCCAAAGGTATGGACACCGCGCAAATGACTGTAGGAATGAAGTAACCTGTCCAAATTGCGCCAGTAATCACACTACCGATAAATGCCCTAGAACTTATAAAAAATGCATAAATTGCGAAGAAGCTAAAAATAAACTTAATTTAAAAATTGAAACAGAACATACGGTGTGGGATGAAGCGTGTACATGTCTCAAGCGTATAAAAATGATGCAAAAAAGTAAGTTAGAAACTAGTATCGAATAGCAACTACTGCAAAACACTAGAAATGAATACCGTACAGTTAGATTACGTGTTTTACACTGTAATATACAAGGACTTCAGAACAAATTATTAGAATTAGAATTATTAGCAAGAGATCATGAAGCAGACGTGTTATGCATATCCGAACACTGGCTGACAGACTTACAAATTAGAGCAGTATCAGTAAATGGATATAAACTTATTAGCTTTTTCTGCAGGAAAACTCTAAAGCGAGGTGGTGTTTGTATTTTTGTTAAAAATAATTTAGAAACTAGCAACATTAAAACTGTTAAATGCATTGAGCGGGATTTTGAGTTAGCCGGGACCACTATTAATGGTTTTAAAAATAAAATTTTACTTTTCTGTATCTACAGAGCACCGTCGAACAATACCGTTATAATAGAGAAGATTGAAACTCTACTTCATAAGACTTTTAATAAAAATAATAATGTAATAATATGTGGCGATTTTAACATAAATTTCGAGAACAATAACAACTTAAAAAAATTGTTGACGAATATTTGTAAACAGTACGATATGGAACAAAAAATTTGTACTGCCACACGAATTACTCACAACACACACAGTCTTATAGATTTATTCTTCACTAATTTAAAGTATGTGAATGTTGAAGTTATATCCAATCATATTTCTGATCACACACACCAAGTTATTGAAACAAACACAGAATTTATAACAAAACCTACGGAAATGAAACTTATAAGAAGATATAATGAAATAAATAAAAAAAAATTTCTAGCTTCACTAAGTGAGGAAATCTGGGATATAAAAAGCGAAGATGTAAATACAACATACAATGTCATAGAATCTATTCTGCTAAAAAATTTTGAAACTGCTTATCCGAAAATTCCCCTAAAATTACAAAGAAACAATAAACACTGGTACAATTCAGAATTGAAACAACAAAAAAAATTAATTCTCCAAATGACAGAATTAAAAAAACAGACCGGCAGAGAATTCTACAATGAACAATGTAAAATGTTAAAACAACGCTATAAGAAGGAAATACGAGAAGCTAAACGTACTTTTAACGATAAAAGAATCATGGAACCTGATAATATAAGTTCAGCGTGCTGGAAAATTATAAATGAACAAAGATCCAATATAGGCAAACGAAAGGTGATTATTATCGAACGAAATGGAGAGCCTTTAGCACCTCAAGAAACAGCAAATCTCTTCAATAAATTCTTTGCAGAAATAGTTGAACAACATCCACCCCCGCAGCGTACACATCCCAAAAATAATAAATTACTGAACAGTATGTATTTAACACCGGTAACTTGCGAGGAAGTGTATCAAGCCATATATAAATGCTGTAAGAAGAAAACATGTGGCATGGACAAGATACCAGGCAACGTAATAAAAATAGCTAGTGAATACCTAATAAAGCCCCTATGCGTAGTTATAAACAAATCTTTCGAGCAAGGAGTTTATCCTAACAAGTTGAAGTGTTCAAAAATAATACCTATTTTTAAAAATAAGGGAGACAAGAATAACCTTACAAACTATCGGCCAATTGCAGTACAATCGCAAATATCAAAAATATTTGAATTCTGTTTTCATAAGAGATTATATCAGTTCTTAGAAAAAAATAAAATATTAAGTCCTGCACAACATGGGTATCGGAAAAAGAAATCTACTATTAGTGCAATACAACACGCTGTTCATGAAATTTATGCAGCTCTTAATCAAAAGCGACATATTGTGGGATTATTTTTCGATATGAGCAAAG
Source organism: Dorcus parallelipipedus (assembly GCA_958336345.1). Taxonomy (NCBI): domain Eukaryota; kingdom Metazoa; phylum Arthropoda; class Insecta; order Coleoptera; family Lucanidae; genus Dorcus; species Dorcus parallelipipedus. The sequence continues at coordinate 9,260,280 of OY284477.1, forward strand.
CTTTTGATTCGGTAAACCACTCATTACTGCTTAAAAAGCTAGAGGGTGCAGGTATTAGGGGAACAGCCAAGAAGTGGATTTCATCATACCTTGAAAACAGAACGCAAGTAGTCTGCATAGATGGGCACACATCATCGATACAGGCTTCAAGAACGGGAATTCCCCAAGGAACCATACTAGGTCCAATATTATTCAGCGTTATGATAAACGATCTACCGATAGAATGTTCTCGAACAGCGGATACAAATATTTATCTGTATGCAGACGACACAAGCGTTATAATAACATCTGACGACATTCAACAACTAGTACAAAGATCCCATGAAACTATACAACAAATACAACTGTGGTGTAAGAATAACGGTGTTGTTCTTAATGTTCAAAAAACACAAATGATTCAATTCTTTCCGCTCAATAAAACCATAACCAAAAGCCTCCTGTTAAAAATGAATCATAAATCAATTCCCCAGACAATCATCGTTAAATTTCTTGGTCTTACCTTAGATTCAAAACTTAAATGGGACTCACATATTGAAACAGTCGCTAGTAAACTCAGTTCAGTTACCTACCTTTTCATAAACTTACGTTACAGTGTTTCAGTCCAAGTTATGCTTCAAATGTACTTCGGTCTAGTGCAATCTGTTTTATCGTATGGTCTGATCTTCTACGGAACTAGTTGTCATATGAATAAAATATTTCGAATTCAAAAGAAAATTTTAAGAATAATTGATGGTGCTCATCCGGCTACAACCTGTAGGAACTTATTTCAAAAATACAAAATAATGACAGTGTACTCTTTATTAATATACCAGTTAGTGGTTTTTACATTCAAACAACAGAAATTAAAAAATTGTGACATCCATGAACACGAAACACGTCATAAAGATGACTTGAGACCTAACTTTCATCGCCTAAAAACTTGTCAAAATAGTGTGGATTGTCTGGGACCAAAATGTTTTAATAATCTTCCTCAGTGCATTAAATTAGAAACTAATTACAAAGTGTTTAAAAAAATGTGTTGCGAACATTTCGTTCATCATCCGTTTTATTCCATTGAAGAATACTTCACCGAAACTCTGCGAACGGGGACCAAAGAACATGGGTGAAAAGTCAGTCTGCGTCGAAATCCGTCCTTGTTACGAATCCAGATTATTCAGACTTCAAGTCGTCACTTCAAGCATCAATCGAAGACACCCCTAAATAAAAACAAATTCTAATCATGTACATAAAGTTACTTTACTCACCTATATAATTTTAGATTTCACTGGTCTCCGAAACCTTGTTCTTGCGCTCGACTACTTCTACAGCACCTTCTCATCGTCAAGTATATTCGACTACAGCTCCAGAATGGCTCGTGTACTGTTCTACCACTCATCGAACAATACTGATTAATGTTTACATCACTTGTCAATTATCACATCACAGCGGACGTATCTCTTGATGGTACTAATATGTATTTTTTAAACATTTGTACACATCTGTAGATAAATATATATTATTATTATTATTAATGTTCCTCGAGCATAGGGATGCATCATGTATGTTGTTAATGGGAAAGCTTCATCAGCGACAAGCACAAAAGGTAAAGATGGTCTCAAATTGGAAATTTTTCTGTCTTCAGGGATATTAAAGGAATTTTCTTCAATTCGTGTTACAATATTTGATAATCTAAATATGCCGCCATCACTACTACGACCTTCACCACCAATATCAACAGCAGTAAAGCAATAATCTGCGTCAGCTATGGCCATTAAAACTAAACTGTGGCTACCTTTGTAATTATAAAAAGTAGAACCTGAGCCTAGTATAGCCTACAGAAAATATTAAATTGATAAGTACCTATCAAGTAAAATAAAGTAAATTATATATACCTGCATTATAACATGTTTGCCATCGACAGCGCCAATACAATTTGGAAAATTCCATTTCTTATTGAAGTTATCGGCAATAAGCACCCAATCTTCCTCTTTAGGTTCTGCTAATATCAAATCTTTTAATATGTCCCACAGTACTGAACAAGTCTCATTTATAATTTTTGACACAGTACTTTTATCAACACAAAACGCATAACTTATAGAAATCATGCTGTCCCCAGATGCTAAGTATCTATAAAAATTAAATTTATCATTTAATCAAATTTATTATATAGAAAGGAAAAAATTTAGTTTATACATACCTTAAAGTTAGAGCCAATCGAGTTGATGCAGTAACTGGTTCACGAACAGTATCCAACTTTGCTATTCTTGGTCCAACTAATGTTAACAAATTATTAAATTGTTGAGAAGACATTCGTACGTAATTAAAATGTCTCTCTGGATCACATAACCTCATCTCAGCTATGAGATTATCATGAGCTCCTTTATTCTTTCTGAAGTCACCAGAATATATATCTCTAACCCACATTTTTCGTTTATTGCCGTGTTTGTTGCTCCGTTGTTTATTGTTTAAAAGATAAAGTGCTAACAACTTTCGACGTCTGTTTTGATAATATATTGCACTTTGGTAATCCATTTCTATGACAATTACACAACAAAACACTAATAACCTGTTTAATGAGAATTGTTAGTGTTTGTCACTCGAAGTTTAAATTTTAAATTTAAATGACGAGGCACGCGTCAAACAGCGCACATGTGAACGGCTCAATGTAATATACCGTAGAGATGGGAAGTTTCGTTACTTTTAAGTATTCGGTACTCCTCATTACTTCAAGTATTCGTTACTTGGTATCCGTATCCGTTCCATACTCGATACTATTGACAGATCTTTCGTTACTTTTAGGTAGTCGGTATTCGTTACTTTAGTATTCGGTACTAGATACCCGTACTCGTTTGCTACCCGATACTGGTTCGATACTCGAAACTAATTCGTTACTTGGAATTCATTGATTACCCGGTAATCATTCTTTACTTTGGTTATAAGCAAATGGATGGCTACGAGTACGAGTAAGGGTAAAAAATGAAAAAAATAACAGGAATGGTAAATTAAGTTAAGTTAATTAATTATAATTTTAAACAACTGACTTATTTATTATAAATTAAATTGGTATATTATTTCACCAACCGATAAATAAAATTCTCAATTAAAATTGTCCTTTGTCATTTTTTCGTAAATGGTGCCAGTGTTTTAAAAACGAAACATTTGCAAATCAAATTATTCTGTTGACAGACTATTGCTTTTGAAGTTTGTGGTATATTTTTGGCTAAAAAATGGTTTTTACGCATCTAGAAAAATGAACAAAAATTATGACAATTTTTGTACATTTTTCGTGGTTTTTAGTTTTTACACGCATCTAGAAAAATGAATAAAAATTATGACAATTTTTGTGCATTTTTCTAGATGCGTAAAAACAATTTTTTAGCCAGAAATAAACTACAAAAACAATGGTCTGCCAACAGAATAATTTGATTACGGCGGTTTGCAAATGTTTTGTTTCTGAAGCACAGGCACCTTGATGAATTTTATAAACATCAAAATATCTTCCTTATTTATTAATTTACGAAAAAATGACAAAAGACAGTTTTAATTAAGAATTTTATTCTCTATCGGTTGGTGAAATAATATAGAGGATGTTCCATTTAAAACAGTGTATTTTCTATTTTATCTCATAAACGCGATGTTCAATTGTTTTTTTGACTGCATCATTGCAATCAGCGTTAAAAGTACTACTAGTATGCCAACATTGTAGCTTTTATAATAACGGAGTTAGTAATAGTGCCGACTTATGTTTGAACAGGTTGTATATTTATATAGTTTTCAACTATTTCTAATACTTTATAGGACAAGAATCCCTTTTTAACCTTCGCTTTCAATATATTCATCATATTTTGACAATGACGAAAATTGAAACTCTAAATTAAACGTACGCTGTTGCAGATATGCTACAACCAAGTTTACTGATGAAATTGAAATACATACAAATTTCATATTTTTAATCGCAGAATTCTCACTTTTAATTCTTCTTACCTCTTCGATAAATAGAAACTACACGAAACACGTGGAAAAGATAAAGAAAACCTTCGGAATTTTGAAATCCAAATTTCACTTTCAGCGCGAAATGGCGACTGTCACGTAGCAACCAAAAGTTTTATTTTTATGTAATTAGAATTGATTTACAAAGCGAAAATAAGCATTTTTGCTTATTTATTAACTTTTTAGTGCGGGTAATACAAAATAGACACGTTTACCAAAAAAATACGCAAAACCACTATTGTCATCACTGTCTATATGTATAAAGTCATTGAAGTAGGAATCTTTTTTTTTCATTTAAATTAGACACTTTTTGTTTTTAAAAATAGATTATTAATTTTTATTTTTTTATATTTTTTATTATTGTATCTGGTAGAGCTATTTTTTCTAAATTCTGTAATGTGCAACACTTTTAAGTTTTGACCAGCAAATATTGCAGAGAACATTAATGAAAGAATTGAATTACTATTGAATTACGTTACTATGAAAAAAAAGAAATTCACATCATTTCTTTCTAATTTTTGATATTCCAATCAATCTACCAATTTTGATTATTAAAAATACCATAATGTGTGTTTAGTTTAATTGTTTTTTAATTATTTTCATAGTCAATTTTATTTTTTAACATTAGCGTTAAAAGTAAATCACTTTTAATAGGCGTCTGTCATAATTTTACATTTTTAATTGAAGTATGCCATGGTTAAAAATTCAATTTTTTATAGCGTTTATAAAAAAATTAGTGTATTACGCGAAATGTGCTTTTTATAAAAATGTTCAAGTGTGCCATGAAAACAATATCATTGAGCGTCGTTATTGTTGCAGTTATTGTTTAAAACTGTCAAGTTCTTCTTGCTTTATGACTTATTGTTTTCATAAAAGAAAAACATTTATCGGAAAGTTATTATTATTAAAAGTTAATCAAATTTGTTGGCTACAATGGATAATAATCAGTTGATCATGGAGCTCTTCACGCGAATCTGTTGACTGACTTATTGCAAGTTTATAATAAAGTTGACAGTCGTTTGACTATGAATATAATTAAAAAACAATTAAACTAAACACAATTTATGGTGTTTTTAATAATCGAAATTAGTGGTTTGACTGGAATATCAAAAGTTAGAAACAAATGATGAGATTTATTTTTTCACATAGCAATTTACATTTGCACACTCAATGTTTTCTGCAATATTTACTGGTCAAAACTTAAAAGTGTTGCACTTTACTGAATTTAGAAAAAATATCTCTACCAGAAACAATAATAAAAAATATACAGAGCCATTTCAAAAATAAAAGTTGACAGTCGTTCGACCATGAAGGTAATTAAAAAAAGAAAATTCACTAACCGCTCTTTATAGTGTTTTTAGTCTCATTTCCTTTGCCTCTTTGTTTTTTAAAATTAGTTCATAAATAAAGGACTTATGGCTTGGGGCGTTTTTTGTATATATGCCGATTGATCGATCGATCGTCAAAGAACTTTTATGTATCTCCTGCTAACTTTCTTGCGGCTTTCATCATGTCACGTCATTTCGTCATATATTTTTTTAACTCAGATTTATATGATCGATATTTAGTAAAACAATGATCTGTATATGTATATAACTCAAAATTCCTAAAATTTAAATTACCTAGTTATAGCATTAAGTGGACGATATGTACGTACATGCAGATTACATACTTATATTTCTTCTATAATATCTATCTAAATTAAGAGTTCCGGGATTGTTTTATTCATGTTATATATTATCTTAATGTTAGTTCATTACTAAGTATACAAGAATTATGTATATATTAAATTTATTTATCTCAATTATAATTTATAATAAATCAGTTGTTCAAAAATTAAATTAATTGAAGATGTAACTTACAAAAAAAATAAACATTTTTATGAAAAAGGTAAGTATTAACTTAATTTACCATTCCTGTTATTTTTTTTATTTTTTACCCTTACTCGTACTCGTAGCCATCCATTTGCTTATAACCAAAGTAAAGAATGATTACCGGGTAATCAATGAATTCCAAGTAACGAATTAGTTTCGAGTATCGAACCAGTATCGGGTAGCAAACGAGTACGGGTATCTAGTACCGAATACTAAAGTAACGAATACCAACTACCTAAAAGTAACGAAAGATCCGTCAATAGTATCGAGTATGGAACGGATACGGATACCAAGTAACGAATACTTGAAGTAACGAGGAGTACCGAATACTTAAAAGTAACGAAACTTCCCATCTCTAATATACAGCCACAATACCGTGTCACGAAAAACCGCTCGCATGGGAACCCGCCTTAAATAGCAACCCATCACTACTACTTTGAAAAAGTTGGCAACACTTATTACTATAGTTATATTGACTTATTACTAGTCATTATTTTTTCTAGGTTAGGTGTAAAATTGTTTACCAAAGTTTAACAGAGAGCAAGAAAATGCACAAATTCAATAAAATCCTGGGGAAGAACGCGAAACCGAAGACCGCCATCGTCCTGTTGAACATGGGGGGCCCCAGGACGATAGACAAGGTCCACGACTACCTGTTGCGTATCATGACCGACCGCGACATGATACAGCTACCCATCATGCAGGAGTTTGTAGCTTGCAATTCCTAGTAACGTAAGAGCAAAGCGATGTTTGATGTTTTTAGCAAACTGGGCCCGTGGATTGCCAAAAGGCGGACGCCCGAAGTGCAGAAGAAGTACGAGGAAATCGGGGGGGGTTCCCCCATTTACGACTGGACGAAACTACAGGGAGAATTACTGTGTCAACGGTTGGATAAGATCTCCCCTAATACGGCGCCCCACAAACCGTACATCGCTTTTAGATACGTTGAGCCTTTCACTGCAGAAGCGTTGGAGGAATTAGAAAGGTTTTTTTTTTTTATAATCCCTGTCACTGTCAAAATTCAAGTGTTTCTGTTGAAACCCTGCGTTTATCACTAAATACAGAACTGAAATTTTTGACATTTCTTAACATTCAGGTAACATTATTATCAATGTTGCCAACCGTACGATTATAATCGTATTCAAATCAAATCAAACAAACGACAAACGATTGTTTGCTGATGGAATTTAAACAATTTTCACACCGCTCTCTGTGATGCACACTACATTTATCTAAGGACCGTTTAATTTATTTTTCAGAGATGGCGCTGAACGCGCAGTCATTTTCTCTCAATACCCCCAGTACAGCTGCGCCACGAGCGGATCTAGTTTCAACGAAATCTACAAATTTTACAAAAAAAGGTGCGCGCACGCGCGCTCATCTCGAATTCGAGGTTGTTTTTGCTTTTTTTTTTTGTAGAACGTTCCCCAAGACGTTAAAGCTAAGCATCATAGACCGTTGGCCCACGCATCGCCTGCTAATAAAGACCTTCGCGGACCTCATCCGGAAGGAGTTGCAGAAATTCCCGGAAGACCAAAGGCGGGACGTCATCGTCTTGTTTTCGGCGCATTCCCTGCCGTTGAAGGTAACTTCGCCTCGAGTACGAATTCTTTTCTTCTGGTGTATTTAGGCTGTCAACAGAGGTGACGCGTACCCGTCCGAAGTGGGCGCCACTGTGCAACTGGTGATGGAAGAACTGCAACATTCCAATCCGTATCAGCTAGTTTGGCAGTCGAGAGTGGGGCCGTTACCCTGGCTGGGGCCGTTCACGGACGAGGCTCTGAAGGGCTACGTGAAACAGGGCAAGAAAAGGTTCGTGATGGTGCCCATCGCGTTCGTCAACGAGCACATCGAGACCTTGCATGAAATGGACATCGAGTACTGCAAAGACTTGGCGGAAGAGGTAGTTTGGCGCCCATCCGGATGGGGCAGTTAAATTTAATTTAATTTTTTAGATCGGCATCAAAAAGATTCATCGGGTGCCTGCCCCGAACGATCATCCGCTGTTCGTGGAAGCGCTCGGTGATATCGTCAAGACCCACTTGGAGCGCGGCCCGAAAATCGGGCCCAAATTTCTGAGTCGCTGTCCGCACTGTGTTAATGCGAACTGCGTCAACAGTAAGATATGGTTCGCCGGCGTTTGTAAATGAGTTGGAAATATATTTGGAACATTTTTTAAAAATCTATCTTTCATTATTGTTGCGCCGCGATGATTCCGGGAGCTTCGAGACGCGCTCTAAATGACGCTGGAAAATTCTCGAAATCCGTAGGAAAGCCATGATTGAAATCCGTTTTTCACTAGAACGTTCAAATAATACAAATACCGCTTCATAGAAAAATGTACATGTTTGTAAGTTTGAGCTTTTTAGCAAGATATTGCCCTCAAGGTCCCCTTTTATATGAAATGAGATTTTAGCCCTTGCCCGACAGCACATAATTTTTTTTTGGGATTGACAAAACTACGTTCTTCCTTTTAAAATGACATTTAATTAAAAATAAAGACAAAATTTATGGAAATGTATTCCGGGTGAGTTATTTAACATGGATTTGTCAAGTATCTGTAGAAAAAAGCATCTTACGGAAAAATGTCAGAATTAAAAATTATTCCGCGGGGGAAATCTACTGGTGCCAAAATTAGTTCCCCTCCTTCTTCCGTGGGGGTGGGGTGGGGGTAACTTTCAAATCTTAACTGGGAACCCCCATTTTTTATTGCAGATTCGGATACTAGGTCAAAAAGTACGAAACTTTTATGGGAAACGTTTTTCTCGAGTCATGATAGATAAATTTCATTTTTCATAGTACACGAAACACCCGTGTCAGGTAAACAAGAGTGAGACACCCACTCAGAGTCAGGATACACGAAACACCCGTGTCAGGTATGCAAGAGTGAAACCCCCACTCAGGGTCGGGATACACGAAACACCCGCGACTGGTACGCAAGAGTGAAACTCCCACTCAGGGTCAGGATACACGAAACACTTGTGTCTGGTAAGAAAGAGTGAAACTCCCACTCTGGCACAGGTAATAAACAGGAGGAGCGGTTGCAGGTAATGCAAACGTAGCACGGGTGTGCTTGGCGCGTTTGAGTCAGAGCACCGACGGACGGTTGATTCCCAACGATTTTATAACGAGAAAAACGGCGTTTCATAAATCAAAATAAAGCGGTTCTTAGTTTCTAGAAACATCACAAATTGACAAAATTTATTATTGATTTCTCACCCTAGACCAGGGGTACTAGATACAGACAGACGGATGGATTTTTGGAGACCAACCACACGCTATGACTTTCTGTGAATGTTGATTGCGCCCTCGGACTTGTGGAGTTGCACTCAACAAGACGCGCACTGTTATGCGCTTTTAGTTATGTTTACATAATGCGGTTTTTTGATGAGTCAACTATGCAACTGAGTCAACTAGTCCTTTGTTTATTTACCTTACTTTTTTTGATGTGGGTGGCGCGGGCGACGTTATATCGAATTCAACTTGCGTACTGAGCTTAATGATTCACAAATTGCCGATTTCTTGCCTGACAAAAGGTAGAAGGCCACAAAAAAATAATTTCTTGTAGGGGAGGGGGCGTTACTAATAGCTGATGGTAGTAACGGCAGACTGGAGAAATCCTTCAAAGTAGAAGTAAGTTCTTGGGCTCAAAAGCTGTAGAAAGTGAATTAAAAAATGCAGCCTTTCTCACGCGACAAGAATTCTTTATCGATTGGATACTCTGCCGCAAATAATTGACTGGTCACTTATCTCAAGGAGAGTCAGAATCTTGTCTGAGGACTTTCCGATCGAATTCGTTATCGCCTGACAATGTTTACGTTTAAGTTTAAATTCCTTTGCAGAAAAGTTAAACACTTTTCTTTTTTTGCTTTCAATTTTGCGACTGTGGTTAACGTCCGCACACTGGAAGATGAACAGGAAGGATTTTGGGATGGTGAATTAACGAATGACCTTGAAAATCATTTTCCTACTTACTAATTTATTTACATTTCATTGTAGAAATGTTCCCTTTCTTTTTTTAATTTCGCTTCTTGATTTTAATTTTGCGATCCTGCAGTGGACATTCACACACCAAAAGGTAAATGGGAAGGGTTTCGGATAATAAATGAATGACCTTGAAAAGAATCGTCTTGCGGTTCCAATATAATAGCGCCCAGCAACTTTAAAACATAAAGCAAACGAAATTTTTCTTACAAAACAACGTCTGAAGACATTGAGAGGAAGTTAGAAGAGATTGAGGAGATTTTAGAAGAGATCGTACTAAGATAAAATAACAGGAATGGACAAGCGCGTATAATCTGGTGATCAGCCCATTCGGAAGCCAAACGTGTGATAAAAATATTCAAAGGATTTTAGAAGATGTTGCTAGTTGCAAAATTGTTGGGCGAGCAAATTAAGTTACGTTCCCAACTACCGGCTAATCAAGTTACCAGTATTGCACATTTGAAATTCCACTCGAAATTTTGTTAAATAAAATAAAATGAAATCAAAACGCAGTCAGTGCGGATCGTTAATAACCAAATGGCGAAAAGCGTCAAAACACGAAATACGGATCCGTTTGTTCGTTCACAAGAAATATTTCATTAGAAATAGAATAGTAAATTTCACTACGCATGAAAACATATTAGTCTGTACTAAAATGTGTCCGAAATATTAAAACAGTGTAATAAAACAAAATTCTACCTTCAACTTCCAACTGTGAAAGCACAACGGCTGATCAAGAGCCGTGAAGTCGTTCGAAGAACGAACGCACAGGAGGGACGGGTGGGGAATGCCAACTTGCTTTCCGGGGAATAAGCGCCCTTGTTACGGTTCGTTTTTGCAATAACGTTTTCATAAACTTTTGTTTCTAAATTTTGGCTTCAGTGATCGCCCTACTTACTTACAATTCCTAAGGTTTTGGTTTCTTTTTTCGCTTGTAAGTTGATTATTCTGGAATTCGGAGCGAAAAGAGGCGTGTCGGCGATTTCCAGTTTGCTGGAGACGGAACGCCATGACGTTTTAATTGATGGTCACATTTTCGTTGCGACAAATTTTGTAGTTTGTGTTCGAGTCTGGCCACCCAAAGACTTTCGGGGATCTTATCGTTCGCGAACGATTGTTGGAAGAGTAATCCATTGCTTTTATAGCAGTTCAAATCTGTGCTACGAATTTTGTCTTATCGCTTCAGGCCCTTATCTTAAAAGGGCAACTTCGGAGGATCGAAAATTTTTGAAAAATCCGTGTCACTTCTCGTGACTTTGACGTAACCGTTTGAATTTCCCCGAACGAGTTTTGATGTAGATATCACCAGTCCGAGAGCCTTCTGTACTATAACAATCGTCGTTTGGAATCCTTGAAGGAGTTGCCGTTCTGGACCGAGCGTCGTATGCTGCAGCCCCCCTTGACAGGCCGAACGTAACGCAGAGGTGGTGGAATACGAGTGTGGTATTGTACAGTCCCTCGTTGCCCATCCGAATTTCTTGCAAAATATGAAAGAGAAGATTCAAATCTATCGATGTAAGGTACTCCCGAGTTCTGGCCGGCCGATTTTGATTGATTAATTAACAATTGAAAACGGGCGCAGCGTCAACTTTAAATGCACAGAACTTTTTATGAAAATGTTGCACAACATTGGGTATTAGGTATTTATGTAAACCCCTTATTTATGTATCTGGTAAAAACAAAAATCAAAATTCTTGTCGAAAACCGTTATAATTTATACAGGGTGTTTTTTTTTTAAATAAGTGCAGACATTACCGTGTCCATTACCATTAGTACATACCTACTCCTAGTCAGTTACTTTAATATTTTTTGATAACGATCAATATAAAATCATTATTGCTACTACAAATGTTTACAGTCAAAAGGGCGGCGTGGCAGGAGGGGGGGGGGCAGGGCCCGGGGAGAGGCCAACATAAATAAGACGCAAAATAAATTAATAAAATTTATTCATTAAGTGATGTTCGTCTCAACAACATTATTAAAAAAACCAGTTTGAAAACAGTACACCTAACTACAAAAGACAAAAGTAATAATAATCAACAAATAAAATTCGGTTAAAACATAATTAATTAAATATATTAAATATTATAAAAAATTGCGATTGCAGCAAGATGAAAAAAATTAAGTATTTTTAAACCTTATTAAAGTCAGAACGTAATTAATTAATTAACATATGTACTACGATAATAATTATAATAAAATAACTAGCTGCCCCCCTCAACAAAAAAAAAAGAAAACCTATCGGCGCTATTCATTTTTTCTCTCCAGTTTCAATTAATTAATTAATATGTACACAAAATACATTCTCTCTTACTTACTTACTTACTTACGTCATAAGGCACTTCTATTTATGTATATTAAAAAAAAATAAAGTCGGGAATGATCTCCTCAGTCCGTTCTTACGTAATCTTATAATTACAATAAAATAAAAAATTAAAAAAATGCAACAACACAGTACGTAAATGCGAGCGCAGTCAGCGCGATACATTTTTTTTTTAAGTCGAACACGAATAAGAAGTGGAAGACGGTGGGGGGTGGGGGCGAAGCTTGCCAGCAAGCTTCACCCAAGCCCCCCCATCTAGCCGCCGCCAAATTTTGCTTGCTTGGTCAAATAATACTGACGTCAATGGTGGATGGAAGAGCTTCGGGAAGAATTTTTTTTTGTTTTTTTCCAAAAAAGAAAGGGCGCCAATCAAATCAGAACCAAGATTATAGAATAGTGCGCTTGTAACCTCGCACACACCAGGTGAAAATATTAAAACAAAGTTTACATTTCATGTACTTTTTCTTTTTTGCGTCCACTCGCGCGCATAAGTTTTTGGCCATGCCTTAAAAAAAAACATGCGTTTTATTACTTAACTGCTTGTACAAAGGACAGGGTCTTAAATTTTTGCGCGCTAATGTACACGTTAGTCGCATACTGAGTGCATCCGATTTTCATGAATCTACAATCTATGGCTGCCGTGGTGTCGTCAGATAATTGATAAAAAAAATTGAATGTAGCTGCTTCGGTGATACTGAAAGTCTTCAATATGATGATGATGATGATTACTTTTCCGGCGACGTTTCGATCGAATTTTCATTGATGTTGTATTGTCGCCTTTTGGATTTGCCTTGCGTCGCGGTGCCGATCACTTCCATCCATCTGAAATAAAGAAAGCACGTTGGGTGAAATCGGAACCAATAGAAGGCGTGCCTTTCCTCTTTTTATGCAGGCGGTCACCGCTAGATGTCGATTACTTCGTTAAGAATTGTTACGTTGGCTGCCAAACGAAGAAATAGACATTGTTTCTTTTATTTACCAACCTGTTATACGTGTACTCCGACTCCGCCCTGAAGAAGTAAATGTGATTCTTGTACTGCAGCTTGAAGACGTAGTCCTTTCCGATGGCGTCATCCGTACTCGGCGGGCTGACCGAGTACCCCAAAAGCGGCAGCGACGCCAAGGGGAAGTCGTCCAGGCAGCTCTTGTAGAAGAAGAGGCAGAAGGACGTGAAGACGACCCACAGCTTCTGCCAGCCGTTGCTGCTCTTGAACTTGCGCAGTAAATACCCGGATAGTTGACTCTAAAAAAAAAAGAGAAAAAAAAATGCCAAGAGGTTTTTAGGGAGGAGCCAAGTAGGGGGTGGGTACCTCGACTGCCAGGAGTTGGTCCTTCATGCTGATGCTCGTGCTTCGGTGCCAACAAACGTGGACGGTCGTGTTCGTTCTTTGCGTGGCCGGTTTCGTCTGGGTGGCGACATCCGATGCGCCGCATTGATCCATAACCTCATCGGAAGAACCTAAAAAGTATACTCGGTGGAGAGACTTGAGTGGGCGGGATTAATTTCAATATCGTCGGAGGCAAGAGACGGGGCTTATTATATAATGAAACCGCGAAACTCCAGTGGGCGGGGATTATTTAATCGTCGAAGGTAAAAAACTCGAGTAGGTGGGTGGGGTATAATAAGAGAATCTTAAGCAAAAAGTACACTCTCGGAGCAACCACGCCCTAATTTGCAGGAATTTCGAAAGATGATCCGAGTAAAACCGACTATGAATTTTTTTGAGATATGATTTTTTGAAATTTATCAAATTTACAAACTTTTCTTCTTCAAACGGCACCCTAGGGTGTTCGGCTCGAATCGAGCTGCACGTCATCGCATGGCAAAAAATGACGAGGAACGCGATACCGCCACGCGTTTGGAGATCGGACGACCGGGAGGGCCGCTACAGGTCCGTACTCCCGGAAAAGCGTGGGGCGACTTTCAAAATTTCAAAGTCCCATATCTCGAAAATCATTGAGAATTGGATCTGTGTTCATTAGAATTTTTTTCTTGTTTTGGTCTCTACTGTCACCTGCTAGCGTGTGTAGGTTTTTTTATTAACACCCAGCACAGTCGAAGGCAAGAAACTCGAATGAGCGGGGTTTATTACATAGTCGAAGGCAAGAAACTCGAGGGGCGGGGTTTATTTAATAGTCGAAGACAAAAACTCCACTGGGCGGAGATTATTTAATTAGTGAAGGCAAGAAACTCGAGTGGGCGGGGTTTATTACATAGTCGAAGGCAAGAAACTCGAGGGGCGGGGTTTATTTAATAATCGAAGACAAAACTCCACTGGGCGGAGATTATTTAATTAGTGAAGGCAAGAAACTCGAGTGGGCGGGGTTTATTACATAGTCGAAGGCAAGAAACTCAAGTGGGCGGGTTTTATTTAACAGTCGAAGGCAAAAAACCCGAGTGGGCGGGGTTTATTACATAGTTGAAGGGAAAAAAACTCAAGTGGGCGGGGTTTATTTAACAGTCGAAGGCAAGAAGACTTATTGGAGCACAGACATGAGTGGGCGAGGTTGATTTAATTGTCACAGGTGAGAAAGTTTATTGGAAACATATAAGTTACACCTGATTGAGTGTTATTGGGGCAAGTACATTTAACCCTGACGTCACAACTCGCCCAGTGATTTAAAAATAAACACGTTACGAGCGTGCTATTGGCTACTGACGTCATAATTCGAGCAAGCGAACGCGTCGTTGGTAATGGGGCGTGTCCAACGTCATAATCCAACCAAACAAGTAAAACTAAATACTTACTGCAACTTTTCAAGCTCAAATACGTGATCTTCGTGTCCGTCTTGTCTCTGGCCTGTTGAATCGCGTTTTGCAAGTCTTCTTTCCACTTGTCCTTTTCCTCTGGCGAGTTGGCGGCGACGGTTAACGCGCGGTTTCCGCCTGTATGCATTCATGTTTATAAAACGTGACAGGACCGGAAGCGGAAGCTACTCACCGTAAATGATGAGTCCGATGTTGGAGAGCTCGCCCTCCGGCTTCTCGATCATAACGCCCCTCAGCGGCATGTGCCCGTGCACCTTAAACTGCAACGTCACCTGCGACCTGGACGTGTACAAAAGAATGTCAGAAAACTAAAAGAAACCGAATCAAAAAACGAGAGTCACAGGCGGCGGCGGCGCATACCAAAAAGAACATCCGCTGTTGGTAGCCCTTGCGCGAGTGCTTGAGCAGGCTGCCGTGCCTGATGAATATCCTGCTGGGCTGCACGAGGTTCTCGAAGCCGACGATGTCCCTTTGCAGCTCGCAGAGGGTGGCCAGATTTTCCGAGTGCGCCAACGTTTCGGTCACGGGCATCATCAAGTCCTTCAGCGTATCGCTGGCCGTCAAGCAATCCGCCCTGTCCGGGTGGTTGGGACCGTAGTGTTTGAGCAATCCTAGAAGCCGAGCCGAACAGGTGAACGAAAAGAGAAACGGTACCGAAAGGCTTACTTTGCAGAAGAGCTTGATAATGGAGCAACCTGTGCAGGGGTTTGAGGACGAAAGTCGTGAGGGGTAAGTAGCAGACTTTTTGCGTTTCGAAGTCCCTATAGAGCTGTTCGAAACGGCTGTTTTGTTTGAACGACGCGTCCAGTTTCTCGAGCACCAGCACGTGCCCATCCAGGTATTCCTCGTAGATCTAAAAGAACCTTCCTGTGCATTTAAGATTTGAAGCGGGGTGGAGACTTACCGGCAGCAAAGGTGGTAAGTGGGCAAGCAAGACGTCGGCGATTCGACCGGGCGAAGCCTTAGGCCCTCCCCGTCCGTCCCAGTTGTGCAGGCGTTGCTCCAGGTCCTTCACCAACATACCATGAGCTTGCGCCAAGGGGGCCACCAACGTTAGAAGTATCGAGCACTCCTCCGCCTCCTCCTTTCCCACCTCATCCCTAAACCACTGGAACCCCCAATTTTTTTTCTTTTTCGCGTCGAGGAATTTAGTTAGTTTAACTTACCACGTTGATGACGTCCAGGTCTTTCTTGTACGTGATCTCGGTCATCAGGATTTCCTTGGCGATGTAGTAGGTCTTGTCGGAGGAGTACTTGGGCTTCCTCTTGACTTCCCCCTCGATGTCGGCGATGATCGTGGTGGTGTTCGGCGGAATGTTGGCGTTCACGCTGTTCATGTACCGCTCCTTCGCCAGGGCCTCCACCATGTCGTCGGCGGCGTCCGCCAGCGTGAAGCTTCCGTGGCTCGTGTCGTTCGAGTTGATGTTACCGTTGACGATCTTCGGAGGAAGGGGGGTTGAGGTCGCGTAGGCCAGGTTGGAGACGCTGTTGTTCACGGTCGTCGCGTTCGAGTAGGACTTCGAGTTATCTGGAAAGACCTCGATTTGGTGGGTTTTCAAGCGAGCGGGGGAAGCTAGAGGGGATTCAGTCAAGGATGCAGTCTGCGAGTGATTTCATTCCTACTTAACTGGATGTTTCCAGCCAGCTGTAGTTTGAAGTGGTAATAGTTGTCTGAAATACTTAAACGTACATTTTTCCCTCGTGAAAACTTGGAAGTGTTCGAGTTTTTTTTTATCTGTGGTGGTTGCCCAACGAGGTTCTAAGTCAAAGACTTGTTAGGACCTCAGGAGCGGGAGTGTATTTGTAGTTCCAAACTATATAAAAACCCCAAATCAGTATCACTATATCAAAACCCCAAAATGCACTGAGGAGAATCCGTAATGTATTTCAGCAATGTTCCTCAATCTACATAGTAACTATATTATGAAATTTGAAGAGGAATTGTAAATCTCTCGCAGATTGCAAAAAAAAATTATAAAAAAAGGACGCATCATACATGAGTCATCGTGCATTACTTATAATAAGACTATACGTAACCATACTAGGCGAAAAAGAAAAAAAAATCAAAAATCAACGCAACTACACACCGAAACAATCTCCCATGCAATCGATGGGTCCTCACCTCTGCATCCGTCGTTAAAGTGCACTGGAAATAAAAGATAAAAACGGGGTGTTGGGAGAGGGGGGGGGGGTGGCAGAAGAGCAGAGATTCAAAAGAGAGGCGGCGACAAGTTTCATGTTTTATTTCCAACAGAATTGATTGTTACATTACAGGTCAAAAATATAACTTTGAAAACATCATAACAAATGATAGTGTCGTGTCGTACATCTCCATCGAGAAGAAGAAGAAGAGTCTTCGGGGGGGAGGTGTGGCGGAATCAAAGTCGAAAAAACCTCTCAACTAAACGACGGCTATGTTATGTATTTATGTACAAATTAGGCCCGCTTTCGTTTTTGGAAATAAAAGAAGAGGGGTGAGTGTTCAAATTCGCTAGTTTTTACGATGACAGCGTGAAAAGAGAACAAAAAACGATCGTTAAATTGCGAGGAATTTTGCAAATTAAACAAATTCCATCTGAAATCAATAAATAAATAACGATCGTTTAAGCAAAAAAAAAATCGGGGTTTAATGTGAGTATGGAAGGGAGCTTTACAGTTGACGTTATGAGAAACAAAACAATTGACCATCGACCAGGAAAAAATAGAAAAAAATGTGAAAAGACAAAAGAAAATCGTTCACAGCGATTGGAAACATTACGAAAAACTAAAGCCTAATCTACAATGAAAAAAATAGAAGAAAAAATCAAGAAAACCGATTGAGTTTAGAGCGATTACAAACAAACGACATTAAAAATAAACAAAAACTTAGAGTGAAAAGAAAAAATGACGATCGTTCGAGAAGAAAAACAAAATTAACGAACGAACCCGGAAACGTGAAAGGGAAAGAAGGATACCGATCTGAAAGTGCACGCAGAGTGCCTCGTTCAGATCACGGATTAAATCTCCGTTCGGCTTCCCACACAAGTGCACGTAGACTGCCTCGTCCAGATCACGGATTAAATATCCAATTGACGAA
Organism: Dorcus parallelipipedus; assembly: GCA_958336345.1. Lineage (NCBI taxonomy): Eukaryota > Metazoa > Arthropoda > Insecta > Coleoptera > Lucanidae > Dorcus > Dorcus parallelipipedus. Next base: position 9,278,276 of record OY284477.1, read on the forward strand.
TAGACAAAAACAAAAGCCGAATTTACAATGAAAAAATGATCGATTTTATAATGATTACAAACAATTGACAAAACAATAAACAAAAGGGTAGCTTAGAGGGAAGCAAAAAAAAGATGCCAATCGTCCAAGAATAAGAAATAAATAAATAACGGCGAAAGCGAAAGAAGAAAATCGACCGAAACAATTGATAATCGACTGACGAGTCTAGGTGTGGGTAAAAAAAATTGGGGAACAATTTTTTTTAATTTTCAATATCGAGAACGAGGCATCGTTAAGGTCAAAGGTCAAGGTCAATGCCATCAATTTGGGAAAAATTGGAAAAAAAATTTGAATTTCGACAACGAGGCATCGTAAAGGTCGAGTTCAAGGCAAAAAATTGGAGAAAATTGGGGAATTTTTTGAAAAATGACGTAAAGGTCAAGGTCAAGGCAAATAATTGGGGAAAACTGGCGAATTTCATTTTTTTTTAATTTCGCATTTTCCCCAGGAAAACAATTGGAAAAAATTAAGGAAAATTTTTAAGAAATGGGAAAAATTGGAGGATTTTTTTAAAATTTGAATTTCGAGGACACAGCTTCGTACAGGACAAAGGTCAAGGTCAAGGTAAAAAAATTGGAGAATTAGAAAAATGAGTTTCGAGATCAACGTCGCGGTCAAGGTCAAACGAAAGTTCATGGTCAACCCAATTTAAGCGAACCCAACTCTGCTCAAACCAAACAAGAAATTGTGATCGGAAAAAATTTTAACTTTCGAAAAGTTAAAGGTCAAGGTCAAACGAAAGTACAAGGTCAACCCAACTCAAGCGAACCCAACTGTCCTCAACCCGGGCAAGGAATTGAATTCGGAAAAAAGTTGAAACTTAACAAAATTTCGAAAAGTTAAAGGTCAAGGTCAAACGAAAGTACAAGGTCAACCCAACTCGAGCGAACCCAACTGTCCTCAACCCGAGCAACGAATTGAGATCGGAAAAAAGTTGAAACTTAAAAAAATAGTCGAAAGATAAAGGTCAAGGTCAATCGAAAGTTCAAGGTCAACCCAACTTAAGCGAACCCAACCCGAGCAACGAATTGAGATCGGAAAAAAGTTGAAACTTAAAAAAGGAGTCGAATTAAAGGTCAAGGTCAAACGAAAGTACAAGGTCAACCCAACTCAAGCGAACCCAACTGTCCTCAACCCGGGCAAGGAATTGAGTTCGGAAAAAAGTTGAAACTTAAAAAAACAGTCGAAAAGTTAAAGGTCAAGGTCAATCGGAAGTTCAAGGTCAACCCAACTTAAGCGAATCCAACTGTCCTCAACCCGGGCAAGGAATTAAGTTCGGAAAAAAGTTGAAACTTAAAAAAAGAGTCGAAAAGTTAAAGGTCAAGGTCAATCGAAAGTTCAAGGTCAACCCAACTTAAGCGAACCCAACTCTCCTCAACCCGGGCAAGGAATTGAGTTCGGAAAAAAGTTGAAACTTAAAAAAACAGTCGAAAAGATAAAGGTCAAGGTCAATAGAAAGTTCAAGGTCAACCCAACTTAAGCGAACCCAACTATCCTCAAGCCGGGCAAGGAATTGAGTTCGGAAAAAAGTTGAAACTTAAAAAAAGAGTCGAAAAGTTAAAGGTCAAGGTCAAACGAAAGTACAAGGTCAACCCAATCCAGGCGAACCCAACTGTCCTCAACCCGGGCAAGGAATTGAGTTCGGAAAAAAGTTGAAACTTAAAAAAACAGTCTATAAGTTAAAGGTCAAGGTCAATTGAAAGTCCAAGGTCAACCCAACTTAAGCGAACCCAACCGTCCTCAACCCGGGCAAGGAATTGAGTTCGGAAAAAAGTTGAAACTTAAAAAAACAGTCGAAAAGTTAAAGGTCAAGGTCAAACGAAAGTACAAGGTCAACCCAACTCAAGCGAACCCAACTGTCCTCAACCCGGGCAAGGAATTGAGATCGGAAAAAAGTTGAAACTTAAAAAGAGTCGAAAAGTTAAAGGTCAAGGTCAATGGAAAGTTCAAGGTCAACCCAACTGTCCTCAACCCGAGCAAGGAATTCAGATCGGAAAGAAAGTTGCAACTTTAAAAAAAATTCGAAAAGTTAAAGGTCAATTTCAAAAGAAAGTTCAAGTTTAAACCCGTCCCGATCGAACTCAACCGTCCTCAACCCGTGCAAGAAGTTGAAATCGGAAAAACTTAAACAGAAGTTAAAGGTCAAGGTCAAACGATACCCGAGTGAACACAACTCCGCTCAAGCCGAGCAGGAAATCGAGACGGAAAAAAAATTGAAAAAATAAAATTAAAGAGTTCGGGTTCAAGGTCGAAGGGACCCGAGCGAAATTCATCGACCGTCGAGTGCGGCCCTTGACGCGCGAAGCGCTTTCTTCAAAACTTTTTCGGTTATCCGCTCTCCGGCTATCACAAAAAAAAATCGCAAGAATTTGAAAACACGTTACTTGCGCGAACCTGAACACCCACCCCACACAAACCACTACCCTCAATGTCATAACACCACAATAAAAAATAGTACGTTCACGTACGTCCATTTCAAGAGGGCGCGCGCAAAAAAAAAACAAATTACAAACGCCACATTCAACAATAAAAAACAACACTAACCGACAACTACGTATAATACTGATGAAAATTGTACTCGTCTTATTGTATGCATTGCGGAATCCGAACTCATCGAAAAACAACAGCCCTTAAGTAACTTCTTTTTTGCGCTTTTGTTTTGTTTTTTCTTTTTTTTTTTTGAGGGGGCGTGTCATACAAATTACACGTTTCATGTCTTACTCGTAACAGCTACTAATACGCAAAAGGTACTTACTATGAATAGGGGGTTTGTTATCGGGGGGGAAGGGAGGAGGCTAGATTTGATTGAATACACGTGGGGGGGGGGGATGAAACCGGCCAATCTGCGGATGAGCAATGCGTGACGTACTCGTCACGTTTTGTTTTCTTGTAAATTCATAACAAAATAAAAAAACCGGCGCTGCGGAACGAATAAATAAGTACGTCGAGAACCATCCGTGAAGTGACGAGGACGTCGCGACGGGACTTCCCCACAAGGCCGGCGCTCACAGTACCTCTATCACCTACTTAAACATAACAATATCACTAGGGTATAATACAAATGTGTTTACGATTAGTTTAATTTGATTCAGCTTTTTTCTTTTTACTTAATAACGTCGCGGGTTATAAATATGTACAGGATTATTCAGTCTTCGTTTGGCTTTAATTAAACTCTCTCTTTCTCTCTCTCTCGCTCTCTTTTTTATTGATTGATAGCGGCCTTTTGGGCGAAATTATGTGACCATCGAGCGAAAATTTGTGCGTTCGTTTGAGCTAATTTTTTTAAAATTAAATAGTGCATCCATAACCACGACGAAAATGTCAAGTTATGTATTGAGCATTTCAATAAGGGAAGTGAAATAAATTGCCACGGACGTGGAATTTAGTCACACTTATGATTAAACTAAGTCTGTGTAGATATGACGTAATACAAGTTAGCCAATACTATGATTAGTCATCATGTCAGTGGTGCACGCAAAATCCGATCCCTAATCATAATGATTGTTACATTTTTGCGTTGTACTGATTTATTATGGGCTCTAATGATCTACCAAGTTCATAATCAATGTACAAGATGTCCATTTTAAATCGCGACCCCTTAAAAATTGGATATAGGCAACCCATTCTACTTGCGTGCTGAAAACACGAGGTTATTTCTGATTGGGTTGATGGGTTGCCTATTCTAAAATGTTCAGGGGTCGTAAGACAAACGAGAGTGAATATAGCAGGCAAACTATAGCGCGATGTAGATCACACCGCTGATCTACATAGACTAGTGTCCACACGGTTCTTAATACACGTAATAAAACTGCGGGGTCATGATCTACATAACGCGTAGTATACGTAGACTAGACTGTACTTGGCTCAATCTACATTCATAACTGTGTAGAGTTTCACAAGGCCGCGTAGGTTTTAAATCGAATTAATCGAAGCAAGTGGTGACGAAGAGTTTGAAAAACGTAAGTAGTAGCACGATGGAGATCGTACCGCTGATCTATATAGAATAATTCACAATTCGCATGATTTACATAATGTCTGGTATACGACGTTGACTAAGACTAGACTATACTTAGCTCAACCTACATACAGGAATGAAATTTGCAGAAAGCCAGAAAACATATTTTTTTAAATTTATTTGAGTTCGTTAAAAATTGAAAAAAAAAAAAATATAAACTCGTTAATTTAATTTAATTCAATAATAAAATATTAAAAGTCCTGGTAGTTCAATTGTAGTTTGTTCTCGACAGTTCAATTGTTTGTTCTTGACGTTTCAGTTGTTCGTCATTAGCAGTTCAATTGCTTATCGTTTCACTTGTTAAGCAGAATATTCTGTTTGACAGTTCAATTGATTTATTGTTGTAAACTCCAGTGGCGTGCATTAATTGCTTTACTTTAATTCAATGTTGAAATATTGAAGGTTCTGGTAGTTCAATTGTTCACTTTGTTTTTGATAGCTCAATTGTTTGTTCTTGACGTTTCAATTGTTCGTCCTTGGCAGTTCAATTGTTCATCCTTTCAATTATTAAGCAGAGTATATATTATGTGTTTGACAATTCAATTGATTTATTGTTGAAAGCTCAATTATTTGTCGTTGACAGTTCAACTGATACGTTTCAGTTGTTTGCTGTTGACAGTTGAATCTTTTAAATTTAATTACCTTAGCATATTGTTTTCTGCTCGACAGTCAATTGTTTATCATCATTTATAGCCTGCAACGGTTTGTTTTTGACAGTTAAATAGTTTGTCCTTGATATTTCAGTAGCTTTATTGTTGACAGTTCAATTGTCTGTTGTTTTAGTTGTTATGTGATAGATCAAATGTTTCTCGTTTCAATTGTTAAACATGACAGCTCATGATTTATTGTTAAAAGTTTTATTTATTTGTCGCTGACAATTTGTTCTTGACAGTTGTTTGTTCATGACATTTCAGTTATTCATTGCTGACAATTTAATTGTTTATTGCTGACATTGTTAAGCAAATTGTCTTCTGCTTGACACTCAATTGTCAATCAATATATTTTATCGTTAACCGTTCAACAAATTGTCACTGACAGTTTGGTTTTGAATCGCCTTCAAATTTCATCTGTTCTTCATTGATAGTTCAGTTGTTTGTCGTATCAACAAAATGACCTGTGTTTGACAGTTCACAATTTGTTATCATCTTCATTTATTGTTAAAAATTCAATTCTCAATTTTGTTCTTATCACGGCCCGCGTAGGTTTATGTGATCTACTCTTTTCGCGGTAGATGGTGTGAAAAACCGAAATGATTTACATAATGTCTGGTATACGACGTTGACTAGGACTAGCTCAATCTACATAGACAAATTGCTCACAACTGTAGAGTTTACGAGACATACATGGATCTTAAACCGAATCAATCCATGTAATGATTTTTTTTATAAAAAAAAACGAGAGTGGATATAGTGCACAACGAAAACACAATGTAGGTCTATGTAGGTCAATCTACATAGACAAATGGCTCATAACATTATAGTTAGACCTTTAAACGGAATTAATCCATGCAAGTGATGATGCGTGAGCTGTGCTTTCTTTATCACTGCACTTCTACAGTGTATCTACTGTAGAATTAGTACACCGTATGGTGGACACACCGTAGAATTACAGTAAACCTAAAACTTGAAAGTGAAATGGTTCGTAGGTAACAAATTCGCCTATTGCGCAAAGTGACGTTGCTCATGTTGTTCGAAATCTACGTAGATCACGCTTTACGCAATTCGTGATTGACCATGGCGATCGTGATTTATATAGTCCGGAATTTACTTTTCGCGTACAGAGTGTTTCTTAAGCCACTTCTCAATTTTGTATTTTGTATTTTGTGATCTACTCTTTTCGCGGTAGATGGTGTGAAAAACCGAAACGAGGAGTTCGATGATCACATAATTTTCGAGCCGGATTGTTTGAAGACAGCAAATATCGAAAGCAGCGGTAATAATGAAACGTTCGAGAAAAATGGAGGAGAAGGTGTCTTTAATTATTAACGAAGAGGGCGCACGAGAAAGCACGGATCGTGGCCTGCTGATCATGTGACACCCTGGTTCAAAACAAAAGAAAAACTTTTGCCTCGAGTACATCGCTAAAATTATAGCGAGTGAGCATTTTCAATCCGGGACATAGGAAGATGCATGACTTCGAAGGGAAAAACGCGTTTTTCTGAGAGGCCCGCTTTTGCAAGTTTTTTTCCGATCCCTATCTGAGGTGAAAAAGTCTGGGGAAGACGCTGCAGCAGTAAGTTTCGCGATCGGCATACTCCCAAGTATGATATCCCAGTCGGATGCACAGGGCTTGCTCGGGAGGACCTCAAAGTTGGCGCCGGGTAGTTATCTGACGGAAAAAATTCCTTTCTCCGGAACCGGAAGAGATATCGTCGAGGTGTTTAAACCGGAGGATACCCCCGTCCTTCCCCTTCACGACGGAGGTCGTCCCGTCCGGCTCGCTCTTCATACGAAGGAGCTGCGATTTTTTAAAGTCGGACGTTCGAAGTCATGCTAATTTCCTATGTTCCGGATTTGAAAATGTTCACTCGGTGTATGTATAGTATGTAAGTATGTTATGTATATATTTAAAAAACACAGACCTAATCGCAAAATTTGGCGGCGCTCGTCAGTTTTATTTCTCTTATTTATTTACTTTTGTTTTCTTTTGGCACAGCAGTAACTCTCCATTGAGACGACATCGATAGAGTGCGTTAATTGTAAAGTCGAAGTTTCCTATATAATGGTTGTGTTACACGCTAGTATCACTAGAAATAATTGTTACGAAAAACGGTCAATAACAAGGACAAAAACACTTATAAAAAACTTAACCCCTAAATACCGTCTGTCTAACCCTAAATGCAGCGCTTCCTTTAAAATCAAATTTGGTCTGGTCTGTCCGCCTCGAAATCGTCGTCCTCCAGAAGTGGAGGGGGTATCGAGGACACGTCGAAGCCCTCGACTATCTCATACCTATCGTCGTCGTCCTTTTCCATCCGGTAAATATCCGAGCCCGATTGCGAATCGACGTCCGGGTAATAACCTTCCTCGAGTTTTTCCATGTAGCCGGCGGAAGTTGTGTCCTGCAGGACATTTTCGTAATGGAAGACGCACGCCAGTTCCTCCATGCTTTTGTTCCGAATGTATTCGTTGTAGTCGTCCTGCTCGACGAAAAACGTGTCGTTCTTGTGACGTTTCTGAGGGGTCTGACGTCTACGTCGGTAGCCCCGTCGAGATTCCGACTTGCTCTTCGGGGATTCCATCGAACTGGTCGAGTCGTTCTCACTGGGGGGGCTTTTGGCTTGGAAGAGGTTCTTGGAGATCGGCTTCTTGTGACTGCGCGTCAGAGGAACCGTCGCGGTTTTGCTCGAAGTCGTCATGGGCGTCGATTCGGAACTCAAGCTGCTCGAATAGTACGGGGAGCACTTGACCAATTTCAGGGGGACCTTCTCCACCGACTTGGACTTCTGCGAGTACTTTTGTCGGTCCTTGTCGTAGCGTTGGATGTGCACCGTGCGTTGCTCCAAACTGCTGCTTTCGGTGGACTTTTCCGTGTCCGACAGTACCTGAGGTGGTATGACGACGGGCCTCTCGGTCGATTTGGTGAAGCTCTTCTCCTTGGGGGGCATCGTTTGCAAGAGCATGTCTTCCGATGGGATATTCTGGGGGCTCTTCAGGGGTTTCGGTTCGCTCGTGGGGCAAAAGTCGCCCTCGTCCACGCTGGACCCCAAACGCGTGATGCTTTGCCTTTCGACTATGACGCTGGGGAAAAATTGTTGCGCCACTAGGGTTTTGGAATCTGAGCTAGACCAGTCGGAAATCGTCGGTAGCATATCCGTGAGCGTGCTGCTGTCACCGGTCGACGACGAAAGCTTCTGAAATTGCAAGCTCTGGGCTTTCATGGTATTGCTGTTGCTGCTCGACCACTCGGAAATCGACTGCGCTATGTCAGTCAGCGAGTTGTCGTCGCTCTTCAGGCCGGAGCTCTTCGTGTTGCTGTTGCTCGTCGATAGATTCTGGAACTTGACGGTATTGGTGCTGTTGGACCACTCGGATAGACTCAGAGCGATCGACGTGTCTTCCGAGTGCGAGCTGTGGGTGCACCTGGTAGGCTTTAGGGCGTAACGCACCGTTCCGTCTTCTAGGTTAGTCCCCATCGAACTCGTACATTCTTCGTCAGAATAAGAACTGTGTGATCCTTTGCGCGACGGTGGCCTCAGCTCGTTTTTGTGCCCCGAATGCGAATGCGAATGTGAATGGGAATGTGAATGCGAATGTGAATGTGATGAATCATCTGAGGTCGTACTACGTCGCATGACCGTCGGTGGGCGCAGCTCATTTCTAGACACGTCCACCAAATCGGTGGTAAAAACATCGTCGTTTAAATTAGATTCGGAATTCGAGTTGGAGCTGCCCGATTTGGTTTCCAGGACGATCTTGATCCCACTGGGCCCGGCGCTCAGGCTTTCCGAAAGCGACTCGCTCACTTGCTCCGGCGCCACATTCTCGTAAGTGTGGGTCTTCTCAACTTCCACCTCCAAATCCAACGTCTTATCCGAGGAGTTCGAGTCGTTATCGTAAGTGCTGACCGTGCTAGACTCGACGACCACCTTGTACGCCTCCTCCGGTGGCGTCATGTAGTAGGTTTCTACGTTACCGACGATCAGCGGTTCCAAAACGCTACTGGGAGGACTCGGCCACGGCTCGGAATCTTGGCTCTTCAAGGAGCCGCGTAGCCCAAACGTCTTGGGTATGCTGGTTTTGGGCGGTTGAAAGACCTGGGTCGTCAGCTGGGACGTGTCGCTGCTGGGGAGTTCGTGTAAAGCCAGCAGGGGTTTCTGTTGAGGTATTTCCGGCAAAGGCCACTCTTCGCTCTCCTGGCTGCTCGAGCCCTTTTTGTCTTTTTTATCGTTTTCGAAGCACTCCTCGTCGATGACCGTGTCGTCGGAGTCCTGGCGGCGCAGCTTCAACCCCCTTTCCGACGTAATGATTTCGATGTCGTCAATCGAGAGGTCGGCCATCTCCGCCGAGGTCCTCCTATCATCGGAGATCTGACGCTGCAGCAAATTACATATATTGGGCACCTGCTCGTCGCCGGGTTTGCTCTCCCGTTTGGCCTTCGAGCCGTTCGTCGGGGTCTTCTTCTCCGAATCGGAAACGTGAGCGTTGCTGGGGGGGTCCGAGCTCAAGCTCGCCTGGTGGTCGCTTGAACCGAGCGATTCGTCGTTTAAGCTGTCGCTCTGCGTGCTCGCTTTGGTAGAATCGTCGTCGACGCTCGACTTTTCCGAGTTCGTGCTGCGCTCGGATATGCGCGACAGGGTCCGCGAGAGGAACGTCGTTCCGTAACCTTGCAGGACCTCGGGGGCCCCCAGACCCAACCCGATAGTCGCCGCTAAACAAGGATAACCGAAGCTATTGGGGAAATCATCGTCGTCATCTCGGGTCGGCGTGATATCCGGGTCCACCTTGTAGGTAACATCGGCGAGCGCGGAGAAGTCGCCGGAATTTTCGCGACTTAAAAAGTACTCCTGGCCGTAGAGATCGTGATCCATGGACATCACTCCTTCCTCCAGGCTTGAAGACCCCGAGCTCTCCAAGGGAAACGGACGCCAAGTTGAGCTGAATTCTTTCGGGGGGGTCTCCCCGGACTTCTGCAACCTGATGACCACACCCAAGCTTCCCGAGCTCGATTCCGTATCTTGAGAATTCCGGGATTCCGTCGAGAGCTTCTCGATCGAGTGAAGCGACGGCTTCTCCATGAGGTTCTTCCGCGCTTCTGAATACGAGTCGTCAATAGAAGACTTTTCGGCCGACGACAGCTTCTTGCTTAGTTTCTGATGGAGTCTTTGGGCCAACTCGGAATCGCTCGACCACTTCTCCTCAAACGGGTACGGCTTGGTTTTGTATTTGACCCCACCCGTTTCACTGGTGTCATCGACTTCTTGTATGGGAGTTAGGTCTTTGGGGATTTCGTTCGCCCCGTCGGAGCTGCTCGACTCGTCCTTTTCCGACGCATTGGATTCCTCGTCGATGGTAAAGGCTCTTCCCAGCACGCAAATTCGGGGGCTTCTAGGACTGCGTGGTACTTCCAATTCCGGGGAGGTCTTATCCAGCTGGTCTTTGGACGCGAATTTTTCTATTGTCTGGCTTAATCCGATGGCCCTTCCCATGGAGCAACTTACGCTCGACTCTTCCGTGTCTTTAACGTTCCCGGGGCTGAGATCTTTTTCCCCGCTCGTCCAAGAACCCGTGGTATCGCTCGAGCGGGATTGGTCCGAGCTACGCTTCAATAACTCGATTTTATTTGACAGGAGGTTTTCGTTCTTCTCTGAATGTTCAGGTGGTTTACCTCCATCATCTTGCACAACTTCCTTCTGGTTCAAATCCGCAGCCCCATCGTAATCAAACGACTCCTCCGTACCGATAAACTCTTCGCTTTCTACGGTTATCCACGAACCGGTGTCTTCAGATCTGCTCCGCTCGATGCTCAACTTTTGGAGGGCGTCTTTCTGGTGGGGTTCTTCAACGCCCAACAAGTTCGAATCTTGTCCCTTTAGGTCGCTGACCGTCGTCAGCGATTCTTCTTCGCTCGTGATCCTCACCAAGGTCGTATCGCTTTTCGGACTGTCCTGTTGGGCCTTCCTGCGCTTCTCCATTTTCTTCATGAGAAGTTTTTCGACGGTCTCGGAAGCTCGCCGCAACTCGGCGATCAGCTGGGCGTCCTTCTCCGATTTGTGGGAAGAATCGCCCGAGTCGTCGATGTATTTTATGTCCAGCGAGTTGCCGAGGCTCACCCGCTCTAAGCTCTGCGAATCCGATGAGCTCTTCGCCTCCAGCTTGGCCAAATCTGGCGGTTTCGTGGTTGGTCGCGGCTCAAAAAAATCCGCCGACTTTTGCAGGACCGTTATGTTCTCCAGTTTATCATCGCCCTTTTCGTTTTTCTCATCGACGGACAACCACACGTCCAAACTCGTCCCTTCCAGGATGATGTCCTGAGTTAAATCCGACTCTTTCAAGGTATCGTCGTTGTCCGATTGTTCTTCGTGCACCTCCGCCTTGACCTTGAGCTCTTCTTTAATTTGGTCGTCCGATTCCGGCGAGGCTACATCCCCCATCTCCATCAGTCTTGCGCTCTCGATGGTCTCGATTTTGAAATCGAAGGCCAGCTCTTGATCCGTATCGGAACGAGTTTCCAAGTCCAAGCTTTTTCCCAGCCGATGTAAAACCTTGAATTCGCCGTCACCCGACAGATTCAACTCCAAGCTCTTAGTCAGCTTCTTATCGATCTTCTTGTCCAGTTTCTTGGGCGATTTGGTGATGATGATGGCCTCCTCCAAGCTCACCGTGTTATTCTCGATGGTGTTTATGCTGATCTCGAGTTTGCCGTGGCGCTCCCTCACCATCTCCTCTACTTGGGGGAAAACGGGCAGGACGTCCTTGACGGGGCTCTTCAGCGTCTTGGTTTGTTTGATGGCCGTCTCGTAAAGCATCTGCTGTTTTTCTTTGCGCTTCGCGATGTCGCTGTCGCTGTCGTCTTGCGATTTCGTGCGCTCCTTGCTGCCCATACGCTTCAGTTCTAGCTTCTCTAGGGATTTCGCCTTCTCTTTGGTCGCCGGGGGGCGTTTGCACGATTCCAATTCTTGACTCTTGGTGCGCTTGATCTCCGGCGATAGGGGTAAAGACAGTTGGGTGGGCAAAGATAATTGCGTGGGTAAGATTTTTTCGGCGGCCTTCTCGACTTCCGGTATAGTTTCGGGTTTTTCATACGATTGCGCTTTCTGGGGTGTAGGTTTGGCGACCGGGGGTGTTTTCGTCGACGTCGTCGTCGCCGTGGTTTTAGGTAACTTGGCCTGTGGGGTAGGTGGCTTAGAACTTGGCGGGGGCGTTTTCTCTTTTGGGGAAACTTTACCAGCGGGGGATCTTGGAGCAGAAGCTTTTGGCTTGGTTGCGAGAGGCTTCGGTTTCGTAGGCACACTCAATCTAGAGAGTCTTGTTTTGGTGATGACCTCCGGCACGATCTGGTCTTTTTCCCTCTCGGCTTTGGCCCTTTCCCTCGGCGTGGTTTTCTTCTTGGGGTCTAGATGAACGGCCTTGGGTTTGATAATGGGTGGCTTTTCCAGTTTGATTTTCGGTTTTTCCTGCGCGTTTTCCTCGGCGATCAACTTTATTTTCGTCGGTGACTCAAACTCGGACGTCGTCGTTTCCTTGTCGGATTCGCGCACCAGCGCGTCGCTGCTTTGTATCTGGTCCTCCTCTTCGACGGTGTCGTCCTTGCTGGAGAACGCGTTGAGCGGGGGCAGACGGCTCACAGGAATCACCGGAGCGTCCAGGCTTTTCGCCCGCCTTCCCGGAACCGGCGATTCCGTGGCCTTTTGCTTCTGCAACAGGGTAAACGCTGAACCTTCCGATAGGTTCAGGCGAGCGTGAGCGAACAGCAGGGGACTTTGCCCCTTTTTCCTCATCGAAGGCGAGCATATTTCGGTGATTTTTGTCTTTGGGGGCACCTTCAAGTCTTTGAGGTCTTTTTCAATGTCGGCCTGTAACAAAATCTTCTCCTTTTCTTTCTCCTCCGCTAGATCTTTGAGGTCCGCTTCCTTTAGTAGCTCCTGCACGGTCACCTGCTCTACGGTGTCATCCACCGATTTATCCGGGTCTTCCGTTACGGTAGCTAAAGACGCCTCTGTTTCCGGTTCGGCAAAAACAGGCGCCATGTCACACGTTTTGATATTCAGGTCATCTTCCGAGCTGGGTATGGATAGGGAACGCTCGGATATACGTCGGAGCTCCGTCTGGTAGTTCGGGTCGAGGGTCCTATCGTAAATGCTGTCGGTTTTTCTCGTTTGAGGGGGAGAACCCTCGACCTCCGTCGAAGACATGGTGTACTGCAGGTATTTCCTTTCCGACTCGAATTTTAAGATCGACTCCATTTCCTTGCGCATCTGCGGGGGCGAAAACTCGACTTTCGTGGGGGTCGCCTCTGCGCTGCCGAAAACATCGTCGGAATCCAGCGATTCATCGTCGGAGCTGAACGAAGTGATCCTGACTTTGGTCTTGTTGGTCTTGGCACCCTTTTTGTTGGGCTGCATCCTCGGCTTTATGACGCGCTTGTGTTTACCGTCGACCCCCTTCGATTTTTCCTTGCCGGTCAACTTGCTGGTGGGTTTCTCGGGGTCGGTCTTCTGCGTCGCTTGATCAACTTTGACGACTTCCGGTATGATTTGGGGGATTATTTTCACCTTCTGGATGGGTTTGAGACTTTCTGTCTTCGAACTGGTGGGCGAGTCGCTTTCGATCTGGCTCAATTTCGAATTGAGGGCCTCGAGCATAACCGGGTCGATCTTCGTTATATCGCGTTTCGGGCTCGACATGTGCTGGATGGGTTTTACGCTCTTGTCGATTTCTAAAGTGACGGGGTCCACTTTGGATAGGTCGATGTTTTGAGTGAACAGGAAGGAGGTTTGTTCGGGTTCCACGATCACGGGACTCTTGGGTTTAACCGGTTTTTTGGGCTCGATGAATTCGGGGACCTCTTGCACGCCCTTCGCGAGTTCCTTCAGCTTGGACGTTTCCTCTTTCGAGGCGGTTCCGTTCATGATGTGGCGCTTGTGCAAGACATACGGAATATCGGCGTCGTTTTTCGGGGGTAAATTCACAAAGTCCGATTGGGTTTTCGCCCCAAGTATCTCAAATTGGCTCTTGGGGACCTCGAACTTGGTCTTCTGGCCTTCGATTTCGCGCTTGAGTATGTCGAAGTGTCCGAATTCCGCCGTGGGCATTTCAAACTGTGACCCCCTGTACTTCATGATGGGGGGCGCGCTGGGAATTTGTTTGTACAGGTAATCCTCATCGCTGGATTCGGCAGGGGTTAGGTCGATCGATTTTTGGTGTTTCAGCAGGAGTCGTCTGGAGGTGGAATTGATGCGTTGCCTGGCCAGGGAATTGGGGTCCGATTTGGTGCGTTCTATGGGTTGGTGTAGTTGGAGGGGGTCCCTGCCCTTCCTCGGTTCTATCTCGACGAAAATATCGCGGAATTCTTTCTTCCTGGGTTCGGCGGGTCGCGACGTGTCGATGTTGGGGACAACTCCGAAACTGTTGGCGGTGGCTTCGACCTCCCTGCTTTCTTGCAGCGATTGGATTTTGTCCTCGTCGAAGCTGAAGATGTTGCTTTCGGATTCCGTCGACCTGCTCTGCTTGGTGGTGGGCCACTCGCGAATCTCGGTTGGTATTCCCGCGATGCTTTCGGGCCAGATGTGCGTGACGCTCCCGTTTTGCGGTTTCTGCGCACGCGGGATCGCGTTTTGGCTGACGCGCATGTTCTGTTCGGTTTCTACATTCTGAAGACTAACGGAATGCACGTGCGTGGTCTCTTTGAACTCGCAGTTGATTTCGACGTTGTCTTGTCGAGGTTTCTGCGTGCCGTAATTGCGTTGGAACTGGATCTTGCGGTCGTACTCGTGGTGATACTTCATGGCGGGGTACTTGGATTCGTCAAGGGGGACTTTGCTGGTCGCGTCGTAGTATTCACTTTTCGAGTCGAGGCTGGACGCCCTCGAATCCAAGTAGGTGATGGTGTGTTGTTTTCTAACGTCGTAGTCGCTCTTTGATTCCTGGCTGGAGGTGCGAGACCCAAAGCTGCGATCGCGCGTCGATTTTTTAAGGCTCTCCTTGCTGGATCGCGACGTTTTCGATTCGTAGTAGTCACTCTTGGATTCCAAGCTGGACGTCCTCGAGCTACTTTTGAATATTTTATAGAAATTACCGTCCGACTTGCGCGGTATGATTTCCCGGGGGAAATCTCGCGGGTCGTCCATCACGAAAATGTCCTGGTGCACGTCGGAGCTGCTTTTACACTTGTGTCTGCGGTCGGTCTCCGAGTCGGTGTCGGAAGGAAGGTAATTACCCGAGTCTAGGCTGCAGCTTCTGGTATTGAACGACTTCGTCTTGCGGTACTCGAGCGACGTGCTGTAATCATCGTCGGACCGTTCTATCAGCTCGTAGCTGTCGTGGGATAGGTCATCTTGAGAGTCGCGCAGGTCGTAATTGCCCGGGTCTTCGACCGACTCCTGCGAGTACGCGGTCGTCCCGGGATAGCTGCTGGAGTAGACCTTCTGGTCGGGCATCATGATGTCCTGGTGTATTTCCAAGCTGGCATTGCGCGAGTCGGTCTGGTACAAGGCCCGATGGTCGTCGTATCGGGTTATGGGCGACTCGAGCTTGCGCTCCTCTAGGTTCGCGGATTTCTCGGAGGGTTTCGGCTTGACCCTGCGCTTCGCCTGTCCCGAATCCTCGAAACTGAAATCGTAGAGGTCGCGACAGCTCGCGCTGCGCTGCCAAATGCGGCGCTTTGGCGGCACGGTGTACGAGTATTCGGGACTGGCTTGCGCGCGGGCGGGCGGGCGAGAGTCGAGGTCGTTTTGCGACTGGGTCTGCGACGGGCAGTTATTCGTTAGCGTTAGTGGGGAGTGATCCAGGGCACCCTCAGACTTGTGGCTAGAGGGCATCCGGACAGCAGTGGTGCGAGTGCGCGTGGAAATACCTGTATCTGCCCTGTGAACTGCTGCGCGGACGGCGACCGGCGAACTGGTGGGGCACGGTTGGTTCTCGTACGGAATATGATGGGGACTCGTAGTCGCAGACGTTACCGGTGAGGCCTACACAAAAAAATATAGTAGAGGTTGATTTTGGGATCGTGGGTTTTTACCGATTGCGTCGTCAGAGGAGGTGATGGCGAGCTCGTCGTCTGAACATGCAGCGTGGTAGGCCGCGTGTCGGGTACCGAGCTCCAAGATATAGCTATGGCGTGGGGGGGAAAGGCTGACTTCGTCGTCAGAGAAGCCTGGCCCGCCGCAACTTCGCCCATCGAACCCAGCGAGGCCGACAGTTTGGACGCTTCCACTGCAAACAAACTCAAACTCACACGCAACGTTCGTTTTTTTAAAAAGGACTAAATATAAAGCGAGAATATGCACAATATTTATTCAGGAGAAGCACGGGTGTTGTTACCTACCGCTTAAATTGCTGCCGGCAAGGGGCAACAGGGGGTGGGCAGAAATGCTGTTTCCGACAGTGTTGTTGTGCATGTTGGTAGCACTAGAATGAGCGCTAGAATGCCGAAACGAGGCCGACCTGCAGCACAAGAGAACGAGGATGAAACAGCGGTTAGTTACTAAAGCTATAAGTAGGCCCGACCAGTCAAGTGGAGCATAGCAGATAGCTAATTGGTTGGTTCAACTTTTAGAACTGTCGTTTCGAGAGAGAGGCCGAAAAACACCGACTCATCATTCAACATGCTATCGCCCCCATGAAACACCATCCTCTTTGGCGGTCGAGAATCGAAAATTTCGCGGTAAATTCAGTCCAATCCTCTTTCCCTTGAATGAACGTTTCGTTTAATTACTAGGCCAGCATCGGTAACAGCAAGTTCTGACCAATCGCTACAACAACCATGCTCCAAACGTCACAAGGGGTCTACTTTTATCGCCGTGAGTACGTATCAACAAAAGACGAACACTACAACAAGCGCGTTACTCATGAACCTTCAACGGCGTTAAGCTTTTAGGCATGCAACGAACAGTGTGTGAGTGTGTACCTTTGGAATGCCTGACGCTTCACGTAGTTGTCCCGCACGAACTCCACGATCTGTTTTTGCGTTTTGCCGCTGTACCTGTAACCAATCGGTTGATTAAAACCCGCAGCTTACGTTTCAGGCCGGGGGGAGGGGGTACCTGAACGAGCTGCCCCTCGATAGGACCCTTGTTTTGTGCCTGGACACGTTCTTGACCGACGAACACCGGAAAAACCCGTGGTTCTCGACGCACTTCTTCCAAAAGTTCTTGCACTCGTTTCTACCCTCGAAGAAAAACTCCACGGTGTCCTTGTAATAACCCTGCGCAATGCACATTTCGAAATACTCCAACAATTAAAAAAAATATGGTATTATCGCGATGGGCGCCAAAGGATTTACTTACGTAACCTTCCGGGTGCAGTTTTATGAGGAAGCGTTTCCTTTTGAACGAGATCTTCCGGATCTTCGCCCACGAAAAGGTGTTTATCTTCGTGTACTGTTGGAATACGACTATGCCCATGTGGGCCACCGCCAGGTTCAAGGCTACGTTTTCGTGGTCCTTCGCCGGGTGCATCTTCATGCCGTAGAGCTCACACCTTCTGGCAGTTTCTAGCAGGTTTAGGTCGGCTTCAGCTGGAGACTGGCCACTGTAAAGTAAACATACAGCTTTCGCTATACTCTACTGGGTGTTAATTAAAAAAAAACACACGTTGACAGGTGATAGTAGAGACCAAAACAAGAAAAAAATTCTAATAAACCCAGATGCGATTCTCAATGGTTTTCGAGATATGGAACTTTGAAATTTTGAAAGTCCGGCCCACCCGAGCGTCTGATCTTCAAACGCGCGGCGGCATCGCGTTCCTCGTCATTTTCTGCCATAGATGACGTGCAGTTCGATTCGATCCGAGCCCCTTAAGGTACCGTAAAAAATTCCGGAAGTCAATTTCTCGGATCTTTTCTGTCATACGATGCTGAAAGGCTCGTCGCGATCCGATCACGTTTAATAGGAACAAGATCACATTAATTTACGAAAGGTCGAGTTTTCGAGCGCACGTGAGTACGAACGGTCTTTCAAGAGGGGTTTATACTTACGCGTGCTTCTTGTGGTTCTCCATGATGCGTCGCTCCATCTCTTGGTCCTGGTGCGGCACGAACTTATAGCTAGAAAGGTAGGTGTGGTCGGGATAGTCCTCCGAGACGTAGTCTCCGCACTCGGCCTGCACTATGTAGCTGGCCATGAGGGCCGCCGTATTGTCGTTACACTGCATTAGGCCTTGGGCCAGGTCGCGTTTCACCTGCAGGCAGAATAAGTACCGCGTGTATTCCTCTTCCAGCTGGCCCGGATCCGGCGTATAGAATTTCACGCAGAAGTACAGCAGGGGCTCCACCAGGGACAGTCCGAGTTGTCTGGAGATCGGCTTCTGGAGGTCCAACCAATACTGAAACAATCCTCTGATTGTGAACACCGTCAGTTTTTACTTAATTTTAAAATGTACGTGCCAACTTGCAGGAGCGACATGTAACCCCATCCGAATTTTTCTGAATTAAACATCCGCTTTCGTTTGACCTTAAAAATTAAATTGTTTTCTTATGACTTAGCGTTCTGTACGCCTCTGGCTGATAACCTTGAAAAATAGATCACCCCGCGCATTAGTTATAACTAAAGGCATAAAAAATTGAGCTTCTGACTTCACGTGACAACAGAGGGAGGCCTCTGCGTGTTCCGTCCGACGCGACGCCCTTCCAGAAAGTAGTAAACAAGTCCGGAAGTTAAACAGCATCCAGCCCGATCCGTTTTATCCGGAACGAAATTTTACGTTCGGCAGACGTAGACAGAGAAAGAGAAAGAGAGAGAGAGAGCGTTGTTTACGGCACCGATGGCCTCCGTAACTTCCAATAAATTACATCGAACCCCCGCCCATTCTGAGGCAGATCTTCGTATATCACGTGCGCCCCCTGCGAAAAACGGCGCGATTCGATTTCCTTTCGTCTTTGTTTACGTGCGTTCGGAGTCGTCCCGAACTTAAAAAAGCAGGGCGCGGATTTTACTACCGGAAGTCGTGTCGTCGTGACGCGTCAGCCGTGGGACTAGGTGGTATCAACAAAACCTGTGACAATGACCTGTTTGTAAGTATCAGGCCGGCCATATATAAACTTCCGGGGAATTCTCGTTCTTACAGGAAGTACATGTGTAATACCTGTAATGGATTTGAGTGAAATTTACGGAAATGTGCAAAAATTACAACTGTCCGAAGCCAAGTGTCCGTTTCATTTAAGAAGAACTTGTAACTCGTGTCTAAATAAAAACCTGGTCAAGTAGGCTACATTTAGTAATTCCACTATGTAAATGCAATGGATAAATTG
This sequence comes from Dorcus parallelipipedus, assembly GCA_958336345.1. Classification (NCBI taxonomy): domain Eukaryota; kingdom Metazoa; phylum Arthropoda; class Insecta; order Coleoptera; family Lucanidae; genus Dorcus; species Dorcus parallelipipedus. Next base: position 9,297,237 of record OY284477.1, read on the forward strand.
TCGATCACAACCCACTTGACCAGGTTTTTATTTAGACGCTCGTTATGTGCGCATTAACCAACGTGTATGATCTATATTATTTTGTAATGAACCAGTTACAAAAATGTCATTTTTCAAGAAGCATTTGTGATATATTGTGAGGGAACTTTGGTTCTTAGTTATTGAAAGAAAAGTTCAGCTTCGCGATGGATTCCCTGAGACGACTTTTTTGCAAGCAAATTATAAAACACACTGTAGAAAAGGTTGGCGATGTCATGAAGAAATACGAGACAGATCATTCTTTCACCGATATACCAGACAAGGACTTAATTTACTTCCCCAAATGGTATTTAGCTCACAAGGTCACATCTACTGATCTAGAATTTGTCTACAATAAGCTTCCTGATCGTTTGAAGGCTGAGCTACAAATGTTCAGAATCTGTGAACACCATCATTGTTTCCAATTGGATTTCAGCGACGCAATAGACGGTCCAGCGCCCCGTAAGATGAGTTGTAATTTATGTAATTATGCTTAATTATTATAATAAAAGAAATCAAAAGGACACCTTGCTTTATTCGTTATTTATTATAATAATAATAATTACTGAAGCGTTAAGATTTTGAAATACCTTGTATAGAAACGAATCGTAAAAACAAAACACACTTTCGTTCGTGTTAATGATTGAATATTTATTCATATAGTATATATGTGATTTTGAAATACCCTGTATAGAAACGAATCGTAAAAACAAAACACACTTTCGTTCGTGTTAATGATTTAATATTTATTCATATAGTATATATGTGATTTTGAAATACCCTGTATAGAAACGAATCGTAAAAACAAAACACATTTTCGTTCGTGTTAATGATTGAATATTTATTCATATATTATATATGTCTCAGTTTTTTATAGAATCAATTAATAAAATAAACTTATGTCAGCCAGTTTTAAAAGGAAATAACGTGATATTTTTTTATAGTTCAAGATTGCAATTATGTATGCTTGCAATGAAGCGGCTTTGACCTATGCTTGGTGACATAATTTAGACTGGAGGACTTATACGAAATTCGCAATTTTGGATACGCGTAGGTGATATTTTTTATAGTTCAAGGGGGGTGGGGGGAGGGGAATCCGCCCACTAAACCTTGATCAGTCTCCTCCCATTTTACCTTGTCCAGTGTCCTCCCATTTTACCTTGCCCAGTCTCCTCCCATTTTACCTTGCCCAGTGACCTCCCATTTTACCTTGCCCGGTCTCCTCCCATTTTACCTTGTCAAGTCTCCTACCATTTTGCCTTGGAAACCGGATAAAAACAGTAATAAAAATTCCCACACCCGTCTGGTATGTAACCTTTAGGTGTTATTGAAATATATGATAGAAATTTCCTATTGCATCATTTATGTAACCTTTAGAATGTTAAACAATTCCTACAAATATGAAACAATCCCCATTACATCATTTCTGAAGGTTTAAGGCTTAAGTTTCGACGCGATTCGAATTTTTTGATTTGCACCTTTCTGCACGCGCCCCCGAACGCGGCGTGGACTGTACCGGAAAATTCTTAACCGATTTCTCTCAGTCGAAATGCAAAAGTTGGCGTGATTTAAGTCAAATTTCTCTCTTTGTTTTTCTAGTGCGTCCTCTATCGCACGCATTATACAGGATGTCCAGTTGAACATTTACCGAATCTGTATATCAAAGTAGTAGGGATTATTTAATCCAGACTGTTGAAGATTAATGCAAATTTTATGAAGCAATTTCGGGCGCCCCAACTTCGTGCGCGTCGCGAGTTCCAATCAATTTTCAACGAGCCCTGCTATTTTTGTCTTGCTTCACCCAGTCTCTCAAAAACACCTCGAACGCCACCATTCCGTTCGACGCACGCGTTTATAATTAATAAGTTTTCCGATTTTAAGGGCGCGCGCGCGCTCGGCCTCGTTAAATATGCCAACGCATTGCCCCCTAGGCGATTCACATTCGCCCTAAATTCGCTTGCGCATAGTTTCAGGAAATTGGGGGATTTTGTTACAGTCCGTTTTGTTACGGTCTATTTTCGGTATATCTCTATTGTTTACAATGTCTAGGGTATCTGGTCGTCTTTGGTTCCTCTTTACAACAGTTGGGAACACTGTTATTTTCCAAAAGCGATAGGGAAAGGCGTGAGCACTCTGCGAACTTGAGCGTCCTTGACCGTAATTTCTCTTTTTGTGACGTCAGTTACAGGCTTATTACGATACAGAGTGACTGTCAATTTTATCACTATACAGGATGACCAACAAACGTATACGTCACGTGGGTATAAACCTGTGGGAATTTCGACCACTTTCAACAACGCGTGTAGTCCCAGCGGTGCCATGAGTTTTCTAGCCTACTTGGACAATTTTACACTGGTTGGTGCTAGTTGGTACATCCAGGTTTCGAGCTGTCGACAATCTATTTGTAGCCCATCCCGTCTCCACTGAGCTGGACCAAACGTTGACCCTGTTTAAGTTGCGATCGCCGAAGGAAAATCATCGATGTTAAAAGAAGTAGGTTGGAGTTACTTACTTTAGTCCCAGCAAGGTCGTGATATTCCAGGCCGAAATAATCCGCTTCTAGTAAGTGTAGCTGCTTGCAGACCTGGTCGAAGAGGACCCGGCCCAGCGCCTTTGCCTGAAAATTAAAAAAAAAACACATTAATTTAATCTCCAAATGTAAGAAATCGAGCATTTAATGATCATTAAGCTCATTATATAGGTAAGTTAAACTCGGTACAATGCGATTATGTCGGATTGTGTGAGCAAGCATAACAGCGGCTCGCTTTATCAAAAACTGGTACTCACGATTTCTCTTTATTTTATTTTGGAATAATTTTCGACTTTCGGAAACTGTTTTGTTATTTTAAGAAGTGCCAGAGCTTTAAATTTTATTTTGATTTTTTCGTCGATAGCCCCAGATTGGGCGCCAAAAGTTATCCTGTAGCGGTCCTTACTTAGCTGTGTATCCCTTTCGTTCAATGTTAGAAATTGCTGGAATCCTTTGTTGGTTTTTAGTTTGTTAAGAAGTTTTCTCAGGGTCAAGAAGGTTCGTTGGTATTCACGTAGGGATTTATTTATTTTAGGTGTTACTAGATTAGCCAGAGTATCGAATCATACGTACTTACATACATTGATTAGTTAAAGTAAACTAATTCTTAGAATAAAATCAAACAATCTTCTCCATTCTAACAAAGTAATCTGAATTAACCTAAAAACTAATACAATGACTTCAGAAATGGTTTCAATCTACGTGACCAATTTGAATTAGGTTATGTTATCTTAGAAGTGGCAACACTGAGAAAAGCGAGGTTGCTATTTCAAATTGGCGCGTATATGTCATTGACGTTCGTGGCTGTAGGGGTTCTGTTGTTTTTAACCAAGCACTCCCAGATGCTGATGTAAATTACGATATGCCATTGTAAACCGAAAACATTTCATCCTCCAACAATTTAACACAAAGCCCTGCATTGATATCAACAGAGTACAATGTGGGGTTTCTACGGCGGTGTCACGTGGGGTGAAATCATTTCTGCTGTCCCTGTAGAAAACAATGAATATATTAATCTATTAACTGAACTATACTAATTTATTTAATTCATAATTTTGAAATGAATTGAATATTTTATAGTTTTCAGACTATTTGGAGGAGTTCCTCATATTCCATATCCGTTTCCACCAGCAATGATGTTTTGATCCTGACATTTCAAATTGATCAAACTCTTCTTCTTCCATTTTCGAACCAGTTTTACTGGCCAATGTCCCGATGTGGCTGGATGTACGGGTTCCTTCTTTGCGACAATTCGCAGAACTTTAACCAAACTCTTAATACGAGTTCCATCCATTTCACATCAGCGTCGCGGATATGTAATCACGATCTCACCAGGCTTTGATATAAGGAATTTACTTTTATTAATTAATCCGCGTTGTTTGTTTTGCAGGTGAATATCACAGCAGTCACATAATAATGAATGAAAATTAGAAATAAAACAAATAAGGTCAAATCAATACATATCATAAATATGCCATTTGAATGAAGTTGCACTAAGTAGTATAGCTGGACACTTGATGGCCTGTCCATCCGAAGTGACTATGGTTCAAGATTAACCCCTTCTTTAGTAATTGTTTCTTGTGTTCAAGAAGTAACCCCTTTAGTTCTTGTATCTGAAGAATTGTCGCCAATGACGGCATTTCACTAGAGGTGGTCGTTGCAAAACTTTTAAGAAAAGAATGTCTATCACGGTTTTAGTTCTTGCATCCGAAGAAGAATCGACAATGCCAGAGGTGGTCGCTGAAGAATTTCTTTTTGGTTTCTGGAATGGTTAAACAGCACGACTCGAATTTTTTTGCCCGTTTGCATTATTGCACCGAAGGCACCGCAGCTATTTACGTTTATGTGCTCGCCATGGTTAACGGAACCATTTAGTGAGGCAGGTACCTTGTACCAGCCGGTACAAGTTTTTCACTGATTGCGTACTGGAGGTTATTCTCGAAACGAGGGAGAGAGTTCGTTTTGCGGGAGTGACGTCAAAGACGTAGCCTCTAGTATAAACCTATGCAAACCTTTCGAGAAATGCATCATTTTCGGGAGCGATCACTTCTCTCCAGTTCGAGAATAATCCCCCCCCCCCCCCTGAAGTCTTCGGGAACCATCGTAAGATGTCCGAAAATACGCTGTCTGCGACTTACCAGCGCATCACATCTGCGCAAAATGTGCATTGCTGTCTCTGGTTTTCCACTGCAAGGTCTACAGTTTAGGTCACCATAGAATTTGCCGAACATCCACTGATGCTCGTTAAAAGTCAAGTATCCTGTTAGTAAACCCCGTGGTGATCTTGAGTTGCGCCCTACTCAAAAGCAAAAGTTCCGCAGCTTTTTTTTTGCAAGGACCTCTGAGGGAGGTTTTGTTATGACGATGTCCTGGTCTACTTATCCAGCATCTATTGTGCTCCTCGCTCATCCAGTCACTGAAAAAGTCCCGAATAACGCTCTTAGTTATACCCAGGACAGGTTCAGGGCCAAGGTATGCCATACTCATACCCTGCCTGGCTAGTTCATCAGCCGATAATGCTCCGATGGGCTGGAACACACACCAGTGTAACGCAGTTGTGCTCCGCCATGTCATTGAGTTCACTTAAGCATTCCCACATTAGTTTGGATGAAATCTTCGAGCTTAATAGAGCCTTCAAAACGTAGGATGAAGATGCGCTTATTAGTGTAAGTCCTGGAGAAGACCGGCCCTCTCGCTTGCAAAATGAGCGAGCTCAGACCAAATGCTGTGAGCGTTACAATAGACAAAAGTGATGCTGAGAAAATCATTGCCAAAAAATATATCAAGATCAGGCTCCTTCCGTGCAGGGTGGAAGGTCGACTCCACATCTCAAGATGCCCGAAATGTTGTGTTACGACCACAGAGCAAGGGACTGCAAGGGCCTGACAAATCCAAGGCCTGCCTAAACTGCGACGAGGAAGGACATGTGGCAAAGGATTGTAAAAATGAGGCTATATGCCCCATGTGCGACAAAAAGGGGCACAAGGCTGGCACGGGCAGGTGAAGCCTGGAACATAGAAAGGAAAAAGAGGAACGAAAAAAAAAAACAACCCAGACAAGGGGAAAGGAACTAGCGGGAGAGCCAAACAAGGGCGTCGCTGGTGCGGGGGCACAAACCCACCGAAATAGCGACAATTCCGCCAAGACTCCAGCAACACCTGGGAAACTTACATTCCGAGGAATTAAGTTCTGCAAGGCGGGAGAAGACACGGGTCCCAAATCTCAAGGTGCAAGGAGCCCAACAAGAATCCCTAACAATCCACATCTACAGAATGTCTAAGTGTGTGGTTGATCTCCAAAGATCCGTCCGTTTCTCCGTATGTAGTTCCATGGTTGGGTGAGAAAATATTAATTGATTTTATCATCCCTCCTCACAACAAGCTTAACGTAACGTAGGCAAAATAGCCGACGTAAGAGGATGACGTAATTAATCGAAGTAGGGAGCACAAACTCGTTGTACCCGGGGGCAGTGCTGGTGCCTACTAGGAGAAAGACCCGGGTTCGAGTCCCTGCCCCGCCACTTTTTTCTTGCTTTTCGCGTTTTTCAATTTGCTTCTTTTTTTTCAATTTGTATTTGTCACCCCCTTGGTTTTCAGAGTTGAGGTTTTCGTGTTGCAGCCTAAGATCCGTCCGCGTTCTCGCAACGCCTTTAATAGGCTCAACGAGACCGAATTGATTAATTAGGAGCGTCTTGCCTCCTAAATTAGTTGCTGTCCAGCGAATCCATCGGGGCCAATAAGCGTTAAAGACTGCGAGACATCCGGCTCGTTAATTACCACGAATGTTCGACTTTAATTGGGAAAACGCGTAAGCGGGGGCTCACGCAATTCGTCTCCTGACGAGATCAATTAGGCGAGCGTCTTTTTCATCAGCGACCGCGCTTAACGATGATTCAAATGTGTAAAATGTGTATTTTAATTTTTTTAACACGTTTGGTTTCTACTTTGTCGCAAGTTATAAATCCGGAAATCAATCGTGAATCCACCCGGGGAGAAAACTACGCGATTACTCGCCCCACAATCGGGCGTCACCCTCGTTTCCAAAAATGCAACCATCCCCTTCCACCTAGTCGATTTATTCGTCGGCCGATATCAAACACACTCGCTACCTGTGCCTAATTAGGTTAGCGCGCGCTCGCGGCACAAAGTTTAGGAATAAACTAAACCGGGGGTGCGTGCGGGTTGGCGGGGGGGCGCAAGATAAAGGAAACCGTCCGACGACTTAACGAGAGTCATTAAATTCCCCCCAATCAATCTAATTAGTCCGCGTAATTTAGTTTCGATGAGGAAATCGAAGACGCCCGTGCGTGACATCGGTTGCGAACGAGAAAGTTTCGTTCCTTTCATAGACAAAATACTTTAGATATATAACTGTAATGAGGACATTCGGAATCAAATAATTTATGGTTTGCAACAATAGTAAGTTTCCCCTACGTCCGTCAGGGGGCGGTTTGTATAAATATCTGGGGATTTCATTATTGTTAAGTTTTCTTGTTGCCCTCCCTGTTCCCAGTGTCCCATTCTGTGAATTACAAGTATTTTGATTTTGACATTTTGTCTTTGGTGACTTTTATTAATCCGCTACCTTTTCGTATTCATTTTGTCCTGCATCAACAGACTTGTATCATATTTGATATTGCTGTTTAAGGTATGTGTATTATAAAACTAGTAGGAGTATTTGAAGTAATTTTTATCTATTTATCCACTAAATAGTTGCTCTGAAATGGAGGAAGTAAAATATAAGAACAAGTGCTGTGTTTCTGGTTGTGCAGATCGGATAAGCAAGCGACACTGCTTTCCAAAAAATCCAGAACTTCTTAAAAGCTGGATTAATAATGTAGGTAAACCTAAACTAGAAAAGCTTGATCCTGCTGCTGTTTATCGCAGTTATTTTTTTTTTGTGATAAACATTTTGATAAAAAGTATTTTGTACCTGGGACAAGAAGAGGACTCCATAAGGATGCAGTGCCAACTTTGTATTTACCAGGTAAAAGAGGTGGCAAATTATAATACCTATATCTTGTTAATGTGAAATCAACCTAAATAATTATTTGTTAAGTGTTAAAAGTAACTTTTTCTACTAAACAATTATTATTTACCAATCAAAATACATTTCTAGCTGTACACAGCTAGTACAACAAACAGATGTAACTTCTAAACGCATCATGACACCAAGCATTTTAGAAACAGGAGCAGCTAAGCATTCTCTTCCTACAAGTAAGAACTATTTAAAGTATATCCTATACATTCATTAATATATTTTTTGCAGCTCCTAAAAGAAGAGGCGTTTTAGGACATGTAAGTTTGACTCATCAAAAGAATTTGTCACCACGGTGCAAGAAGTTGTATGCCAAAACAATAGAATGGTGCCGTAGATCTGCTAAATTAAATTATAAAATTGGAAATTTACAGACCAGATTGGCAAATGCAGAAAGAGTTGCAAGAAGTCCAAATTTTGAAAATCTTTTAGATTATGTAAGTCCAACAACATATAGGTTCATTTTACAACAAGTGAAGAACCAAAAACTAACACCAAAGGCCCGCCGATTTACAATGGACGAGAAAATACTATCATTATCACTTTTTAAGGCTAGTGCAAAAGGTTACCCTCTTTTGTCAAAAGTATTTTGCTTGCCTTCTCCTTAAACATTAATCAACATGTTAAATAAAATTCCGTTGAGACCAGGACTAAATCGGCAAATTCTCAGAAGCTTAAAAAAATTAAAAAATGAAAATAACAAGTTATGTGCACTGGTCTTTGAAGAAATAGTAATAACTCCACATGTATCATTTGATCAGAAACTGTCTCGTATCAATGGAGTAGAAGATTTTGGAGATATGAGAACGAAAAATATAGCAAACTCTGCCAACGTGTTCCTATTAAAAGGGAAGCAACCATTATCCTATACATTTAGTAAAGGTCCTACCAGTTCCCAGCAATTGAAAAAAAATATAGTAGAAGTAATTCAGGCATGTCAAGAGGCTGGTTTTAATATAGTGGCTACTATATGTGATCAGGGAACTGCCAACCGAAGTGCCATAAACAAGCTTCTACAAGACACAGAAGAAATGGTAAACGAAATGGTATTGAAAACTGTCATTTCGGTTTTGTGGTTGGTGGACATAGTAATCTATTACTACATGATGCAAGTTTTAAACAGGATGGTATTCAAAAAATTGCTAAATGGTCCCACATTGAAAAACTTTATTTACTGGATACTATGGATGAAATACGTTTATGTACATCTTTAACAGATGCCCACATATATGCTGCAAAAATGAACAAATTGAAAGTTTCACTTATGACACAAGTTTTCAGCTACAGAGTGGGAGCCTTAATGAAGCGAACTTCTCAGTGGAGTAAGTAAAATTTAATTAACAAAGTAAATCTTGAAACCTGAGAGATGAATATCAATTTAAGATTTCAATGTGTTCATGCTGCCATTATTGTTGTTAATAATCATGTTGTCTTTAAGTTCAAATATTTACACATTTTTTATAGGCATTCAGAGTGAGCACCACCTTCTACCAGAAGCAGAGCAAACGGCTGATCTGATAATATATTTAGATACACTATTTGATAGTTTAAATGGCAATGTATCGCGTGCTCCAAATACAAAACCGCTGAAAGGTGGCATAACTACTACTTCAGGTCATGAAGAATTTTGGAATACTGCAATAAAATTATCACTTAAATTTTAAACCATTAAATTGTGAAGAGCATATAGAATCTGGTAATATGATTATGTCTCTAATTGTAAAGTGCATAATTTATTATTGGTGTAAGCAAGTTAATAGGATTTTAGTAGGAAAAGATGAAAAATTTGTACAATTCATGACAAAATCAAATATTTCCTTGCTAGACCCTATTAAGGTGCAAGCTAGAAAAAAGTATTTATTACGCAGAAAATTTTATAAACATTAAAGTATGTATTTTGAGTTTGTTAAATGGATCCTTTTACGCACGTCATTGACAAATGGCACTATTAAAATCAATTTTTATATGTAACTATTGTACGTAGGTAAATCACTTTTTAGGATTGAAAAGGAACGTCTTTATACAAATGTTTGTAAAGTAAAACTTACGATTTATTACTTGGCTTGGGAGTATTGATGTACGAGAAAAATCAATGACGTGCATAAAAAGATATATTTAACAAACTGCATTTGTCATCTTTTTGTTAGGATCAATTATACCTACAATTATGGTAAACAGTTGTTCCATTAACATGTCTCATCATTTGTAACATTTTTTTGAATTACTTGATGCCTTTATATGTACATAATACCAGTTTGAATACTGTAAACATTACTTATACTTTTCATTTTTAAGTTTATTATGTAAATGTGTGTGTGGGTGTATTGGTAGTGCGATGGACGATTACACATTAAAGATGGGAAAATAAAATAACCAGAAATTGTGCAATTATAATTATAGTTGTAAAACAGTATTATAACGAATTGCATGTTTGAAAGTGTATTCCATTATTACTCATACGTTGTTGCAATAATATTATGATAATGTTTATTTTTAATGTATTAAATACAATTAAATATAAATATTAAAAGTAAAGAGTACATAAGGTTTTCAAATTTCCCACTTTTCGCATTTAATTTCCCCTACATCCGCTGCACGGCACTGTTTTCAGTCCCGCCGATAACTATGGCAGATTATTATCTAAAGTAATTAGTCTATGGTTCCTTTGTCGTATTCGAATTCGCCGATATTTTTTCTCTTTTTGTGTTTTCGAAACGGCCACGAAAAATCTGCCGCGGCAGTTTTATCGCGAGCTTACTTCGCGTTCATGATCAAACCGCGGATCAGAAAGTACACACTTGTTTTCATGTTTGACGAATTCGAAACTGCAACAGATGGCGCCGTTCATAGTTTCTTCTTTCGTTTTCTTGTCGATTTTAATTTTGAATTTTCAAATAGTCCGAGGAGAGGGGGAGAATTTGAGTCGTGTGTTTTTGTTTCTTTTTTTTTTCGAATTTTTTGTTTACTCTCCAGTAGTGCCGTGGTTTTAAGTTAAATCGGTTTATGCAGAGCAAATGCCACAAAGCAAATAATAAGCCTGTCATAAATGAAGCTGCGCTGAAAGCAAATGAGTTTGACGAAGGCCGTAACGAAATAATTGTTAGCGTAATTTTTTTTTAATACTTGAACCAAATTGATTTTACAAAATGGAAACTTTCACACAAATTGTCAGGTTCTTTTTTCTTTCGTTGGGCGTTAAAGTTTAATCGCCGTTCGTGCGTCGATTGCGCACGATCGCGATCGGGTGAAAGTTAATCATTAATCCTCGTTCTTCGGCGACTAATTGCCCGACTAAATCGCCTTGTTGGTATGCACGCGCGGCCGACATCCGCTTGCTAACGCCGTTAGATTAAAAAAAAGAAAAAAATGGCGTAAAAGAGCCCCGGAATGTAAAGGTCGATTAACATTCATGTGAGACAGAGGAAGTCAGTATGATTTATTAGATTTTTTTTAATCACTTGGAATAACTCTATTAATTAAATGAATAAATACAGCAACCTGAAGTGGTCTAGTTGAGTTTGTACATGATTTTTTAGCTTTACTTCAAAATTGATTCGTTTTGACCGCGGCTCGACTAATTACAAAACTCGACTCTCATCGGCCTGGTTAGAAACCATACACGTACCGAGGTCGAAAAGAAATCGGTTTCCAACCAGACCGATGAGAGTCCAGTTTTGTAATTAGTCGAACCGCGGTCAAAACAACTAGATGACTTCAGATTATTATATTTATTTATTTAAATAATATAACATAGGAAAGTATGGAAACGTATTGGAAACGTATAGACCTAATTTTCTTCAGCGCCAAATTCAAGTACGTGTGCTTTAATAATAAAAAGTCTCTTTGTTTGGTTTTGGTTGTGCAACTCAGTTTCAAAGGTTGAGATCAACCTGATGATGACAAAAATTAACACTTCTAAACAGTTGCATACGTTTCAAACTAACTCCATCGAATAGAATTCATATCGCAGTGAACGGTGGCCTTTTCCGCGATGCGAAAGACATTAGGTTGGCGGAAAGTTGCGCAAAAAAATTAATTAAACTTAATTAATTAAAAGACGACAATGAAAGTTTTGCGAGCGGCAAGCGAAATGCACTTTTACAAATGCTCCGGATTCTCTCCGACTGCGGCCGCGGCCATTTATACGTCTTTTACGCCCTGTGTTGCAAAAGAATTACGCGAATTTTACGTGGGGGTGTTTCATAAAAATTCGAAATGAAGAGAATTTTCATGAATTCTGCGGAATTCCAGTGTCGCTCAAACGGTTTTTGCAGGGGCCCTCCTTGACAAACACGACGTCAGAGTATACAGGATCTTTGATTCGATGGCTTTAACAGCAAAACGCGTCCGCGCGTAGAAGCGCTGTTGCCTGACGTATTTTGTTTCTTTTCTTGAGTACCACTCGTGGATTTAGATAAATCTGAAGTTAAAAAAAAACGAATCTTCGTAAGTAAGATACACTTGATTTTTTTCACCGAAACTTATTACAGTGTACTCTCTCTTAAGCGGACACCTATGGTCGCCCAAAATGTGTTCGCTTAATAGAGGTGCCCGGTAAAGAGAAGAATGCATTGATATGTGCATGTATGTATGTAATACGGTATGTACAGGTAAAAAATGAAACAACAATAATGTTTGTTTGATATAAAAATTTATAATCAAAACTTGAAATGAAACTTCAAATACATTTCCACAAAAACAAAACAAGTACGCATATGTGTAATTAAGATGAAGAAAGTCTAATATTGTTGTTTAGTATAAGTTTTTCATATTTAGGGTAAAGTGGGGTTAGCCGAGTCAGAAGGTTAAGTGAGCCAGAGCTTGTAAATCTTGAGTTCCTATACAATGATAATTTTTTAACGTAGAATAAATACTTAATATATTAATATATTACATATATTCCACGTTAAAAAATTCTCACTGGCAAAATGCAGTGATATTAGGAGGAAGATAAATTATTTTAATATTTTTTAATTTTAAGTTTCGCGGTCCGTGTCCGGTTAATAGGGAGTCTGCTTAAAGGAGAAAGCTTTATTATTTAAATCATATGATTTTTTTCTGTACCCAACAAAGTGCCCGTTTAAAAGAGGTGCCCGCTTATGAGAGGTGCCCGTTAAGAGAGAATACACTGTATTAGAAAAATAAATAAATAAATTTCACCGTCAACCGACAGAAAAAACAAGAGCAAGAAAAGGGCAATTAAAATACGATTAACTTGAATTTAAAAAAATGTACACTGCGAAATGTTACGTTTTCTGTAAAGCGATAACTTCGTTTGCGTTGTGACTCTGTGAATGTTGACCGTAGACATTAAAGTTCCACAGATAGAGAGAGAGAGAGTCGCCACGTGCAAATATAATAAAAATGTAATGAGCAGCGAACCGTTTCATTAGCGAGCGCTAATTGAACGCCGGTAACTGCGATAACCTTCTGCGAATTGTTGTGACACATATAGTTTTTAATCGCCGCGGAAACGGTTCTTTTATTGTGGTAAATATTCTTGTCTCTGTTTGCTCGACCTTTTTTATGAAGCTACGCGCTACCACTACGGTGAGAGTAATTTAATTCAAAAGTGTGATTAGCTAGGCGATGCGATTAATGCTTAATCCACAAATAGCTTTTAAAAATCGGATCTAAGTTACGCGAGCGTTTTTCTCACGGTGCGTTTTGTTTCATTGAAAACAGGTCGGCGTTCTCTCTCCGCGTCCTCCGCTAATAAAATGCCTTTGGAATCTCCACGATGTTTCTTTTTTCTCCGCCGCGGTTTGTTTCATCAAAACAAGACGGGCGTTCTCCTTCCCTCTCTCTTTTGTTGGCAGAGAGAACGCCGAGCTGCTTTCAATGAAACAATTTTCTGAAGCTGGAAACAAATTTTAGGGATTTTCTATGCGCTTTATAATACGTTGATAACACAGACATAACAATGAAAAATATAGGTTAGTTTGTAGTAGAAAGTCAAATCGGACGAGCAAATAATTCACGAACTCCTCGCGCTGAAAAATCGATTGTCTTTTGCTTTAATTATTATCTGTTGTTATTATTACTTTTTTTAATTTGATTATTTTTGAATTTTCATTCTTTTCAAATCGTTTTTGTCTTAAAATTTATTATATATAATAACAGATGTTTCTTTTCTTTATTTTTCGTCTTTGTTTGCCGTTTTGTAATTTCTCTCTCCTTCGTGGTTCCGATTCGGCCGATGCGCGTCTTAATTAATTCCGACCGTAGATCGGCGAGCGCTCGAAAGTATTTTCGTCGTTTCGTTCAAATAAACAATCGAATAACGCGGATTTTACCACCGCGCCCCCTTGGCCCGGATCTGGAAACCGGGACCGGTCGTAGGATCGCCTAATACGGCATGTGGCTCGGGACGACCGCGTCTCGAGTAGGACGTGACTTTTTCTTTTTCTAAGAAATAATACAGGGTGTCCTACTTTAGTAGGTATTCTATACACGCGGCCTTTCAAACAGTCCGTTGAATTCCCGGTGATAATTTACACGACGTTCCAGGAATAAAACGTCAGGATCTAAATGACTTTGATCATTGAAATCATCATAATTCTTATTAATTAACGATTATTAAAGCAATTGAATGGCAACTGAGTAAACGCACACGTGTCCATTTGTACGAGCAGAACAAAACACGAGTCGAGGGCGATCGAGCTTCCCCCTACCCAATGAAAGTGTTGACGTTGACGTGATAACAATTGACGTTGACGTAACATCAACTGACGTTATCATAACGACAATAGCAATATCTGTCGCAATACGTAACGCGAATAATAGTGACACAATTAAAAAGTGGTTCGAAAACAGTGGAGCGTTCCCGTTTTGTTTTCGTGTAGCATCACCCACCGTTTCAGAAACAACTTGTATATATGACTGCGTGGTTTATTGAACAACATATTGCTGTGTTGTTGGCTGCTGGCTCAGCGTGACACTTTGAGAGCCAAAAATCGGTCGTGTTATTCGTTTGCCCCACGTTGGGCGCCAAAAATTATCGCGTACTGTTGATTTATTTGTATTTAATTGCTTTAGATTGTCTATTTTATTTCCTCGCTGGACATTAAAAATTGGTAGGTACTGTTGATTACATTTAGATGCGTCAGTAGTTTTTTTGTTTTGTTTTGAGTCATCGGAAAACGTGACTCACGTAATCCCGTGCATTTATCTCTCGAATCGACGCCGGCATCTAAGCCCCCCGGATTTGATTCCATTTTGCACCGCGGGCTTCGAAACACCTTCATAATTCCGAAAGTTAACGCCACCTTGTCATCGATTTCGTTCGACGAGTTACGACCCAACCGACCCTAACTCCAGCAGCGCAAACAAACCGGGGGAGTGTATTACGACGAAGTCGCTCCATAAACACCGGGGCGTGCTTTTCCAAACAAATCGCTTCCGTTCCCGACGTCTCTCTCACACAAAACCTACTCATCAAAACCACCAAACGAATCATGTACGCTTCATCATCGACAGAGGCGTGTGTGATTCTTCGAGCTTGATTGCGACCATATCCGCGCGTCCGGTAAGCTCCCCTTGAAAGAAACGG
The DNA here is from genome assembly GCA_958336345.1 of Dorcus parallelipipedus. NCBI lineage: Eukaryota > Metazoa > Arthropoda > Insecta > Coleoptera > Lucanidae > Dorcus > Dorcus parallelipipedus. The sequence continues at coordinate 9,312,374 of OY284477.1, forward strand.
GGCCGTTCGTTTTTATTGCGACGGAATTTACGGCCCCAGGTAAGTCGTGCATGCGATCGCCTGACGCGACAAGTTATTTCTTCGGATGGATGTTTCCGAAGCCCTCGGTTTTTACGATCGCAGTGAATATTGAATTGACATGTCTGCGACCCGGGGCGGAAGGGAATGGGGGGAGGATTCGGTCGATTGCTTTCGACTAAAACCGACTCATTCCAAAATATTCATAATAGTCATTACGGCGCGCGTTTTTTACAATTCGGATTCAGCGTCCCCGATTCCCTGAGACGGCACTCTTGAATGTGGCTCTTCAGGGTTGATCGATCCCGACGCCGCCGCCGCTGCGGCGAAGATGGCATTATTAATGAATTACCAAGGCGAAAGAAGAAGAAGAATGTGTAAGGTAACGGCGTGTGCGACTACCTCCGCGCCCGAATGCAGGAAGTCTGCGCCAGTAGCCTTGTTTATTATGCTAACAGCGCCGTTTATCTGTCGCTTGCATCGCTAATCCGCCGACGCTTCTTCTTGTACGTTGTACGTACGACAGATGAGGAATCTCGAGTGAGGTAGAACTTGTTAATGGCAGTACAGACAAAGTGAGATTTTACACAATATTGTGTAAAGTGGAGGTGGAGAAATTATTGAAATTAAAAAAAAAAATTTACACAACCTTAAAAGCAGTATACATTTGTCTGTAGCAAAATTATTGCTCCTTTTTGGAGTAAAAAGTTCAATACTAAGTGTGAAGATAATGTCTCAACATTTTGTTGTATAAAATTCTACAAATTATGTAAATACGTGAATACGGTGGTGATTGTGTATTCGAATGTTTCGTTGTGTTTTCTACAACGTAGAGGCGTTTCATTTGATCTGCGACACGACGGGTTTATCTCTTACGCGGCGATTTTCGATCGCAGTCGAGTTCGCCTTGCCGGCACTTTTAATTTGATATGCGACACGATGGATTTATCGTCGCTGATTTCAAGATGGCGTTGGTACGACAGGCGAGTTCGCCCCGTCGAGACCTTTCATTTGACATGCGACACGACGGGTCTATCTCTTACGCGGTGATTTTCGATCGCAGCTCCGTCATCTTTGATTCCAAGATGGCGTCGGTATGACAGTCGAGTTCCTCTCGTCGAGACCTTTCATTTGATGTGCGACACGAATGGTTTATTTCCTCGAACAGAGCGGGAAAGCCAGGACGCGAAACCGACAGTGTGTGGACGGCCTAACTTGACCGGGGCCGTTTGTTCTTTGACCGGCGCGCGGCGCTGCGAGAATCGAGTTTCCAACAAGAGCCCCTGAAGTGCATTTTAGATTTAAAAAAATCGCCGTTCCGTTATTTATGGTGCGATCGTGTCGAAACCGGTGGCGTCGCGTAGGGGGAGGAGAAGGGGGCTATCCTCTAGTTGAAACACCTCGACGATATCTCTTCCGACGATATAATTTTTTCCGGAGCGTTATTTAACCGGAGCCAAACTCTAAGCCCTCTTAAGCCGGTCGTGAGCGTCTTACGGGAACTGGCGGTGCCCTTTCTTTAGAAAAATTTCTATCGCCCGCAATATCAAAAAAACATGCAAAAACGGTCCAAAAAAAGGGGGGTTTTCGGGGTGCATTCCGAAACGGGGGCGAAACGAGTCCCGTTTAATCCGGAATCTGAATGCGATTGCTTTTTTTTTGTTACGAAATCGACAGTGACATTTTAGCATTTTTCAAAACGGACAATATTTCGTAAAGTCGACCGAGAAGAAGGAACACATCGAAATTGTGTGGCGCCATCTATGGAAATATAGTTGAATTACTTTTGTTTGGGCGCGTAATTTGAAATGTTAAAAATCGATTTTTTTCGTTTTTTTGAACGCCTTTCGCCGATTCTTCTTTTGTTTGTTTTTCCAGTTCATATTTATCTTTCGATGTTTTAACTCTTCGCCGATCTTTTGTTTTTCTTCTTATTTCAGACGGCGATACGTAAAAAGGAAAACATTAAATGAAACGTACAGTCACTAAATAAATACAGTACCGCAATCCATATGCTTAATGTGTAAGATAAAGAAACCACGTTTTTGCACTAAAATGGCCGACTTTCCACTTTCATCAATTTCAGTGACCACTTTCGTCAACTTTAGTGACCACTTTCGTCAATTCAGTGACCACTTTGGTCAACTTCAGTGACCACTTTGGTCAACTTCAGTAACCACTTTCGTCAACTTTAGTAACCATTTTCGTTTACAGTCACTAAATAAATACAGTACCGCAATCCATATCATTAATGTGGAAGAAAACAGTTTTTCACTAAAATGAGCTTTCGTAGCAAGCTTAAATGGTCGACATTTCTAGTGATTTTCTTTCCGGCAAGTTTAAATGGCCCTCTTTTCTAGTGATTTTCATTCCAGCAAGTTTAATTAAGCTTAACACCTGTCAAATAAAAGGTTAAAATGCCAAAGGGTGTGGTTGAACGTCGAACTGATACATTATCAAGATTCGAGGCGATTCAAAAATAGGGGACGGTGGGGACATGGTGGGGCCTACCTTCATCAACCGAAAAAAATCTCAAGGGGGTCTGAAATAAACTGCGCGTTTCAAATCTGAAATGGTGGGTGCGTATGGGGCCTGGTTTCACCGGCGGAGAGGAGATCCTGTAGACGGTCGACGCCATGAGCGCAAGATTTGTAACAAGGGGCGTACGAATCTACCTCCCTGGCCACAAACACCGCGCTCATAAGGTCTGGCATGCAAGCTTCGGTCCCTCCTCAACTTCATTAGGTCCTCTGTCACCGGGGACGGACGTCGCGACGCCCTAGTTCGATACGCCACATCGATTCAAGTCGGCCCATTTTCACGAAACACTTTTGGAAGAAGCAACGAATTAAAACTGATACAGGCGATTTATGATGTACTAACTGAACATAGGGGAGGGGGGGATAATGCTGAAGCCAAGACAGCCCTGTGACATTTTTAGTATTTTTATTAGCTGGCCCCACGTTGGGCGCCATTTAACGCTGTGGTTTGTTGATGGAGATTCGCAGATTAAAACGGTTGCCCGTTTTAATCTGCGAATCGTCGTTTAATTCTGCAACGTTAATACAATATTTAGACAGTTACAATAATTATTTTAAATTTTATTAAATGACAGACCATATCATTAATGGTCATGACCACTGGATTTAAAGAATGAACAATTCTCATGACGGAAAATAAGGTTCATAAATGACTCGAGTTTAGTAACACCTTGTAGATGTACAAGTTGATTAAGAGATGAGTTAAGTTGGTCACCATGAATTGGCGAGAATTTTAATCTTTGCGAATATTTTAAATTTGTAATTTGTTCGCCCCTTAATGAAAGGGATATCTCTTATTAATTTTGCAACATTGGGACAGTAAAGACATTTATAATAATTATTTTGAGCTTTCATAAATGACAGACGAGTCATTTGTTATCATTAAATGGTCACGACCGCTGGGATTTAAGTATGAAAAATAATATTAAGAAAAGATTCAAGTTTGGCAGCAACCTATATGCGTACAAGTTGATAAGAGATGAGTTAAGTTGGTCACCATGAATTGGCGAGAATTTTAATCTTTGCGAATATTTTAAATTTGTAATTTGTTCGCCCCTTAATGAAAGGGATATCTCTTATTAATTTTGCAACATTGGGACAGTAAAGACGTTTATAATAATTACTTTGAGCTTTCATAAATGACAGACGAGTCATTTGTTATCATTAAATGGTCATGACCGCTGGGATTTAAGTATGAAAAATAATATTAAGAAAAGATTCAAGTTTGGCAGCACCCTATATGCGTACAAGTTGATAAGAGATGAGTTAAGTTGGCAACCGTGAATTTTCTTTGTGAATTACTTAAATTTTTAATTGAATCTCTGTTAATTTTGAAACGTTAATATGTATATCATTTACAATAATTATCTATTAAATGGCAGACGATACATCTGATATCATTAGTCATCATAAATGAACCCTTTTTGTGATGTGAAACAACGTTAATAAATAACTCAAGTCTAGTAACACATACGCGTAAGTTGTAAGTATGAAATATGTTAGGTTAGGAATTTTAATTTTGTTGGAAGGAGTATCGTGTTTATTTTTGCAACGATTTAGAAATTTACAATAATTATTTTAAATTTCATTAAACGACAGATGACGCAACTGATATCATTAATGGCCATGGCTGGCGCCTGGAATTTAAAGAATGAACTATTTTCAGTATGGTTGACAATGTTTAATAAATGACTCAAGTCTTGTAACACCCTGTACATGACGCAAGCCTACAGTTCATTGTTTTAGACGACGGAGTGACGTCAATTAAAGGAGGGGCAATCGCTGAAAAGCTTGGTCCAGCATCAGCGTCCTCTATAATCATAAATAGAATTTTATTGGAACATAATAGAAACTAAACAAAATATAAAAAAATAAATTTAGTTTTAGTTGTAATTTGCTATAACTATTTATGGTCTCCCCCCCTTTGTTTGTAATTCTTTTTAAATTTTAGTTAGTTAGGTTAAATGTATATTTTACTGTTTAGTAACTTTATTCCCATGTGTTAGGGAATTTTCACGAATCATTTCATGTTACCGGTCTTGACTTTACTTAATGTCATAGCCGCCTACAAAATGGCCTCTTACTTGCAACGTTTTTAATCGTCCGACTTTTGTAAGGTTTGTCTTTGTTTTGTTAATGATTATGTACTTTAAGCGTTAATTTATCTAATTCTTTATAGATTTGAGAATGGTCCCAGACCGAAACATGTCATCTTAGACACTGTTGTGAATAAATAAATTGCTTTTCCCACACCGATTTCGACAGCGTTTTAGTGACTTAAGGCACCATCTTTTCAAACCTTTTATTTTACTTTACTAGTCACTAACATCATGGATAACCCATTACAAAATATAAAATGTGAACAATAATCGAAAGCGAACATCAAAATCAGTTTGTGGTACTTCGTGTCAGACTCTTCTTTTTGGCGCCATTTTCAAATCTAGTCTATAGGAAAATAGTGAGGTTACATTCTCAATTTTTTTTAATAACTCCGTCGACTAAAGAAAATTGCCCATAGTAAGATTCATGTCTATAAACATCCTATATACGACTGAAATCTAGTTACACTCTATGTATGACTCAAGTCGAGTAACACCCTATATATGACTGAGGCCTAGTAACACCTTATATATGACTGAAATCTAGTTACACCCTGTATATGACTGAAGTCGAGTAACACCCTAGATATGTCTGTAGTCTGGTAATACCCTATATACATATACAAATGTATAAAGTATGGCAGTAATTAAATGTATAAACCGAGTTTATTTTTTCTCCTACTTTAAAAAGTAGCTACGGTTTAAGTTTTTTCCTACAAATTCAGTGGAATATTATAATTTTTTTTTTTATTTAAGAAAGTGAAAGTTTTAAGAATTGTTTGATCCGACCAAATTTCTTGTAATAAATTATTCAGTTAGTGCAACTTTTTATATGATGTCTTAAGCATCTAAGAGACTTTTTTTCTTAATTTTGGCCCCGTTTTAAAGACGAACATTTTTAGGGCAACATTGGCATGGAAGCTTTAGCATTTTGCACCTTGATGGTAGTCATAATCAGACTTAAGTAATTCGTACACATGATGAGTGGAAGGGAGCAGTCGGGATGGGCGGTTACGGCCTTCATACATTTTTGCGTCATGAGCTACGCGTATTGGTGTGGGAGACGAATATTTTATTTCCCCTCTGAGATCGGCCACCCTACTGCGAAAGAAGGGGAACAGTTCAGTTGTCCAGTGTTTTAATGGAATTTGTTATACGCGTTACTATTAAGAACTTTAGTTGCGCCATTGGAGAAATATGTACGAATTACTTAAGTCTGGTCATAATACTAGTTGGTGGACTCGTATCGCTTTACGAAGCAATTAGTAGCACGTCGACGTCCACTCGAAACGTACAAAACTCCGTACAGATATCTAGCGAACAGGTGAGCACCTGTCCTGCAAGGTCTTTAGGTTTTTCTTTCTCTAAATTTTGTTGTCCTTGCAGAATGATACACACGAAGAAATTTCGAACCAAGTGCCAAATAACGTGTCGCCTTTGACCGTAACAGAACTACCGCCTCCACCTTACCACATTGCCATTATGCTGCCACCAGCTCAGGCCGATGACAGTGAAAGCTTATTAACGTATCCTGGGCCCAGGTATGCTTTTTGCATCCCTTTGGAGCCGAAGCGCCTTGATGCAGGCACACCCCATCCCCAACCCATCGTGCGTCACTTCATGCGATAATTCAGGAGTCGCTTACTTTTCTATGCATCCGATGCTGCACACTTTGATTAACTATTTTTTTATTCAGTATTCACTTGACCTTACACATCGATTTATCTTAAACTACGACGACCTACGACGAACGACTTTAAAAGGTCATAGTCTGAAATCAGAAACTATTTGTGGATTTAAATCTAATAGCGTTTTCGATTGATCGCAGTAGTGCGCACTCAGAATATCTTCATCTCATGTTATTGCATGAGGTTAAAAGAAGATGCAAATACACTGAGTGCATCTGGTGCAGGTGAATCGAAAACGCTATAATGTTTTATAAATGTTCAAGTGATTCACTAAGGTACTTCATAACTCTTTAACCATTTATTTACATCTCCTCTCCTGTTATAAAAAAAAACACAATGTAACGAGTGATCGGTTATTGATGAATGCAACACCGGCAACATTTGTCTGCTCTACCTCCGATAAAGAATTCATTTCACGCAGTTTCTTATTTGACTTCCTTCGCGTCCGAGGCTACCGTCCGTACCTCTAACACACGTAAAGGTTCGAGCTTCATGTAAAATGCACGCGAAGGGCCCATAAAACGGCAAGAAACGGGAGCACGTAACCTAACCTCACAATAATTTATCGTCACGACTTACTATTGAGTCTCAGTATAAAATTTGATTAAAAATTACAGAACACGACTGTATTAAAATAAAAATAATAATGCTCGTGTAAGGATATCCAATGGATGCCATGAATTATCTTCTTTGACTTCGGGTTCGGAGTATTGTAGCAGTTCCCATCTCTAGCCACCACTTGCGACGTAGCAATTCACCCGCAGTCGCCCAGACGGTTTCGGATTCTGTCAATGTCCTTGGAGGCCACTGGGAGATCGTAATTTCCGTTTCTGGTACGATCGATGACCTCTTCTGGCGATCTGATCTTGATTGAAGCTGAATTGGGCTTTTGATCACATCTATCGCCCCCTTCCTAGGCCCCCGGATTAATCAACCGCAAGTTCTCCATTTGATCTGGGGGCCTTGCTCGGTTTGCAAGTCGAAAGCCCCACCAATCTCTTTCTCGTTCTCTCTGGGGAGAAAGGGAGAGTTCTGAAGACTGCAGAGCACACCTGTCCTTGGTTGAACAAGATGCCGAAATCAGGTGATGTCTCCAAAAAATCATTTGGAGTTTTCCTCACCCAGCTCCAGGGTCGCACTTTCAAGTTGTCACGATTGTTGGATCTTATTCGGTTTGTGACCGGTCTCTCCGCAGACCTGTCAGCAAATTAATTGTAAATGGGAGCCTCGATGAACGTACAACACACTTGCCCCTTGGTTAAGGAAGAGGTCGAAAAGGGGTTTGGGTGATGCCTACGTCCCCCACAATTACTTTGATCCATGCTTGGTCCCAACAGGCTCCGAAGTCGTCGTCACCAACGACCAACTTCCTTGCTAACTCCACAGACCTCATCGTAAATGGAAACCTTGATGAAAGTTCTGAAGCCTGTCATTGGTTGAAAAAAAAGGCCAAAATGATTATGAGAATTCTGGAACCTGCCTTTGGTTAAACAAACGGTCGAAATGGGGCCCAGGTGATGACTACGTCTCCCAAAGTTGTTTGTAGTTTTTCCCACCCCCGTCCAAGGTCATACTTAATGGACCTAACGGTTGCTGAATCAATCTATGTTAACGTATCACCATAACTGCACCCCCAAATATCAGCTTTGGTCCTCAGATCAAGTGGAGATCTTTGACTAATCAATCAACAGCAAAGTCTTGTCGGTTTGCAAGTAGAAACTGTCACCGACAACTCTCTTTATCGCTCTCTGCTCAGACCTCATCTTAGATGGAAGTTCTGCAGCCGGCACTGGTCAAAAAAGAGACCGACTCAAATTGGGCTCGGGTGATGGCTACGTCTTTTCTCACCCAGTTCCAAGTTCGTAGTTTCAACCTGTTCATGCCTGATGATCCTTGGATCAAGTCGATACGATGTCTACCGCCCCCAAAACAACAGCTTGGCGCCCTTTTTGACACCAACAGCAAGATCTCCTCTTGCTTTGGGGACTTTGTTCGGGAGGATCACCTCGCTCTCTTAATCGATTTTTCAACGAACTCATCGCAACCTCAATGAAAATTCTGGAACCTGTCCTTTGCTAAAGTGGAGTTACAACTACGTCTCCCGACCAGTTCCAAGGTCACAGTTTCAAGTCGTCCATCCATCCTGATGCTTGTTGGGTCAATTTGCGCTGAACAAAAGTTCTACGACTACGATGTCTATCGCCCCCGATTAAAAGTTTGGCGCCTCCTTTGACCTCCAGATTAATCAACGGTCGATCTGCAAGTTTCAAAGGATCACCAATGATCCTCTCGCTCTCCACACAGACGTTTCAACAAGCTCAGGTCGATGAAAATTCTGGGGCTCTGTTGAAGGGGCGACCAAAATGGGACGACGTCTACGTCTTCCAAAATTATGTTGGGGCTTTTCCCGCCCAGCTCCAAGGTCATACTTTCAAGTTGTCCGCGCCTGATGATCCTCCCTCCCTCTCTCTCCACAGGCTTGATGAATTTGCACAACATCCCCTACCCCTGATTGACCAAGGGGCAGTAATGACGCCTGGGTGGTCTACATCTCCCAAAATTGCTCTTGTTTTCTCTACCCCAGCAAGGTCACAGCCATTACCTGATGTTTCTTGGATCTAGAGTAGAATATCATTTCTATCGGCCCCAAATATGAACTTGGCGCCCTCTTTGACCCCCGAACTAATCAACAGCAAGATCTTTCCCATTTGAACTGGCGGCCTTGCTGGGGTTTGCAAGTAGAAATAATTATCATCAACGACCACTCTACAGATCTCATTGAAGATGGAAGCCTTGATGAACGTTCCGAAGGCTTGTCCTTGGTTGAAGAAGGGACCGAAATGGGGCCTTGATTTCTACGTCATTCGAGGTTTTTCCCATTCAGCTCCGAGGTCGTACCTTCAGATTGTTTACCGCCCCAAAAACATCAGCTTTGACTCCCCAATCTTCTCCATTTCAACTGGGGGCCTTACACGGTTCGCAAGTCGCAAGGGTCACCAGTGATCCTCTCGCTCTCTGCGTAAACCTTTCAAAGACTCACAGTAGCCTCGACGAATGTTCCGGAGCTTGCACAGCGGGTTGAAACTGATTCGCCTGGGCGATATATGCCTACGTCTCCAAAAAGTAATCATTTGGGGCTTTCTCCACTCAGCCCCAAGATCGTTGCCCACTTCAGAGGACCCAATTTTATCTACTTCGTTCTTGGCGCATAGAAAAGTGACCTGCACGTTTAACACTTTAGGTGGTACCACGGTGAAAGATACAGAGGTGCTCTGGCAATCGCTTTGGTGCCGGCGCCCACGAACGGAAAAAGTCAGTGTGCGAGTGAGATAGGTATCACTTTAAGCCTGATATCGGCCGGGGCATCGTTTCGAGTGACACGTTTTGTTGGGGCGCTTCTGGTCTGCACGCCCGCACACGATCCTCCGACTTTCCTTCCTTTATGGCGTTCTCTTTGTCGCGCCGACTCGCACTCGAAATAGCGAACTGAGCGCATGGTCCGGGTTAGTGCGATTACCTGACTTATCTTCTACCGTGGGTGGGTACCAAATTTCTTTTGCGCAAGTTGAGTCACATAGGGGTGCTCTTCCGGGCAAAATTATGGGGCGATCGGGCCGGGGACAAGATGATTTAGAAAGTCACGAGCTCTTGTAAAGAGAAAAAGCTCAGAAAGTCACGAAATCTTGAAAAGATGATTTAGAAAGTCACGAAATCTTGAAGAGTTGATCTAGAAAGTCACAAAATCTTGGGAAAATTATTTAAAAAACTACAAGGTCTTGAGAAGATGATCTATAAAGTCACGATCTTTTGAAAAAATAACCCAGAGTCACGAAATTTTGAAAAGATGATTTAGAAAGTCACGAAATCTTGGGAAAATGATTTAATAGTTCGTGAACTCTTGAAATGATAATCTAGAAGGTCAGAAGTTTAGAAAGATGATCTAGAAATTCACGAAATCTTGAAGAAATGATCTGGAAAATCACGAAACCCTCGGAAAAATTATTTAAAAAGTCGCGAACTTTTGAAATGATGATCTAGAAAGTCACGAATTTAGAAAAGATGATTTAGAAAGTCATAAAATATTGGGAAAATGATCTGGGAAGTAAAGAATTCTTTAAAGGATGTTCTAAAAAGTTACGAAGCCTTAGAAAGTTGAACTAAAAATTCACGAAATCTTAGAAATATGATCAAGAAGTCACGAAATCTTGAAAATAAATCGCCAATTCTTGAAATGATGATCTAGAATGTCAGGTATGTAGAAAGCTGACTTAAAAAGTCACCAAATTGTTGAAGAAACGATCTGGAAAGTCATTAAATCTTGAAAAACTGATTTAAAAAGTCACAAGGTCTTGAGAAGGTGATCTGGAGAGACACGACCTCTTGAGAAGGGAACTTAGAAAGTATCGACATTTTGGAAAGCTGATTTAGAAAGTTATGAAAGCTTGGGAAAATGATTCTAGAAATGATGATCTAAAAAGTTACGAAGTTTTAGAAAGTTGAACTAAAAAATCACGAAATCTTTGAAAGATGACCTAGAAGTCACGAAGTCTTTAAAAAATGTTTTAAAAAGTCGCAAGCTCTTTGATAATGAAAGTCACGAATTTAGAAAGGAGACCTAAAACGTTACGAAATCTTGAAGAAATGATCTAGAACGTGACTAAATCTTGAAAGAATAATTTAAAAAGTCACAAGATCTTGAAGATGTTTATCTTCATAGGAATAATTTAGTGATGAAGTTTAGTTGTGAAAGAAAATGTACTAGAAAGTCACGACTTCTTGAAAATATAATCCAGAAAGTCACGAAATTTGGAAAAACTGATTTAGAAAGTCACGAAATTTTTTGGAAAATTATCTGGGAAGCCACGAACTCTTGAAATCAAGATCTAAAATGTCTTAGAAACTTGATCTTTGAAAAGATGATCTAGAATCTCATAAAATCTGGAAGAAATGCTTAGTTTCCGCTCGCTCTTGTAACCCCCGTTCGTTACTTTGGGAGTTCAACCCATAACAACTCGATGCTAATCCTTCTGAGTGGTGCGATGCTCACCCCTGTCTAGGTCTGGTGCACAGAACTTGCTCGAGAGGGCCTCAAAGTTGGCGCAAGTTGAGTCACTGAGGGTGCTTTTCCGGGCAAAATTATGGGGCAATCGGGCCGGGGACATGTTTCCGCTCGCTCTTGTAACCCCCGTCCGTTACTTTGGGAGTTCAACCCATAGCAACTAGATGCTAATCCTCCGAGTGGTGCGATGCTCACCCCCGTCCCGGCCTGGTGCACAGAACCTGCTTGAGAGGGCCTCACAGTTGGCGCCGGGTAGGTAGCTGACGGAAACAATTCTTTTCTCCGGAAACGGAAGCGACATCGTCGTGGTGGTTGAACCGTAGGAGCCGCGATATTTTAAACTCGGACGTTTCTATGTTGCACCCTCTTTGCGTGTTCTTTTGATATTGCGGCAGCTACAAATTTTTTTATGGAAATCCGTAAATACTGACACGCAAGGAGACCCCCTCGGGTACCTAACCTATGGGGCCTATATCCCGGGAAAGAGCGTTTTTTCGAGGTATGATTTTTTGAAGTTTGTCGAATTTGCAAGCTTTTCTTCCGGAATTTTTTACGGTACCTGGGGGGGCTCGGATCGAATCGAGCTGCACGTCATCGCATGGCAGAAAATGACGAGGAACGCGATGCCGCTGCGCGTTTGAAGATCGGACGACCGTAAGAGCCGCACTCTAGGGAAAAGTGGGGCAAAATTTCAAAGTCCCATATCTCGAAAGCCATTGAGAATTGGTTCTGGGTTTATTGGAATTTTTTTCTTGGTTTGGTCTCCACTATCACCTGTCAACGTGTGTAGGGTTTTTTTATTAATACCCAGTATATATATGTATTATAAGGGTGAGCATTTTTCAAAGTCCTCGAGGGCAATTTATACACGGCTTTATACAAACGCCGCCGGGCTATACCCGTATTTAATGGCGTGTGTTGCGGTAATAAAATTCTAATCCCTGCAGGGATTATGGGGGTAAACCGGCGGATTTAAAAGGGGCGTAGGGCGAGGGAGACACCGACCTGCACTTGGAATATGGTGACGGTATCGTCGAGCATCTGCACCCGTATGGCGAGCATCTTGCCGCCCTTCTTCGGGGTGGCCGGGGGCGTCCTGATACCACCGTCTACTCCGGCCGGGGTGGAATGTGAGTGGTGCATGCCGCCTCCGCCGCTTCCGGCGCTGGACAGTTGACCTGTGGAGCCGCTGGTGACCTCCATCTCTTCACGCCAACACTTTTGTTAGACCTAGAAAAATATACATGTATGTACATATTCGTCAGTACGTCGTCAGAGCGAAGGGGGCACCTCAATAAAAGCGGAACTGAGCCAGTTTTAATTTAATGAACAGGTTTTTTTTCAATTAATTAATGAGAAACGTGTTCGGGTGCTGACGCAAATCGGGTTCGATTTTCTCCGCCGGAGTGCAATCATAATACGAAGCTTACTGTGACAGTGCGTCTTGAATTACAAAGTACGTACGTATACAAGTACAAAACACATCCAAGGTTGCCTGCCGTGACTGGTATTACGTAGCATTAACGTAGCTGAGACTGTTGCTGCATAATAAATGCCCGATCGTTAACTCCTAAATAATTCCTCATTCGCTACAGAACCAAACATGCGCGTGGAATTATAAATATGAAATATTTATAAATAAATGAAATATGCCTAGGCAATTAGTTAACTCTAGAAATATTAAAAAAAACTAAAAATAAACCCCCAAGCGACGTATACCTAAGTGTAGTCGAAACCTTCACGGTTCATTCTTTCTGGAACACCCTGTACAGGTACGTGGCGATTACGCTTGTCAAAAGCGATGTGATTTATCTTTTGCTACAGATTTGTCTTTGGTCGACCGTCGACAGCAAAAAATGGGGCGATTTTCCCCCCCCGAGCAGAAACTCGACCATGTTTTGTTGCTTGCACGAACGTCATCGTCGCAGTTTGCCTTGAAACAGTTGAAACGCAGCGGAGAAGGCGAGAGCAAGTTGCAAGTCAGTCACAGCTGACCAATTCTCCCACGAAAGGCGACCGGTCATTAGAACGGAATGTCCTCCGCTCTTTTGGACTTCAAACCCCAAAATCGGGGGATTTCTACATGCCCCTGATGTACGGGGTGACCCTTGAATGCGCCCACGATAAACAAATAAATAAATTGTTCACATACATACAATACGGTTGTATAGTCGTCCCAGTTTAGTAGCGGTTTTATGGCCTTGCCAAAAACAGCGACAGAAAGGCGACCGCAGGCCGGTCTCTTTGAAGTTGTTTTTTATAGCAACATCATAAAACCGATAGAAAACTTGGACGACTATACATCATTTTGTTTCAACAACATTACTTTCTGTGCAGGCAGTTTTTAGCAGAATCGGCGAGAAAAAAAAACAGCAACGTCACCGTTTCAGCGCACACCCTCATCATCAATTGCTTACTTGAAATTACCGTAAAATTTCAAAAGATGTTGCAAGGATGGCCACTTCAGCTATGAGAGGTCCTCCAAGGCCCTCTTCGATGACGTGAAGCACCGGCGTTATCCGCTTATGTAACGTCCACTTAACCCAATTTTAATTAAACGTCGTCGTCGTCATCGATTGCACGTTTTAATTTCGCGTTATCTCCTATCTTGGATTTATGGGATTTATTATAAGGCGACTTAAATAATTCGAACCGACACAGTTCGAACGAACAGTGTTGGGATTTCCAAGCTCCTTGGGGTCCCCATAGCTTGGGTTTGTCAATTTTATTACTTATAAAGTGACACGTCGAGTTAAAACACCATTTGAGCCGAGGATTCCCGACTCCCCTTTGGAATCGATGAAACCTTGAAAAGTTATCCAATATAGTAAAGTAAAGGCAGGATCACTTCAGTCACTTCACTTAATTAATGAGGAGTATGAAGTTACCGCTATTCGTGAAAGGGTGATAGCTGAAGTGTGGAGATTCAAATGCATTGACAAGACGTAACTTCGCGTGAGATCGATCACTTCACCAAAAACAAAATATATAATCATAAATTTAATGCTAGCAAGGTTCAAAGTATTTTGCAAATTCAAGTGTTTACTTAAAAAATCTATCATGGTAAAACAGGAAAAGTAGGATCACTTGAAGTGATAAGTTGCAACCAATAATTACTTTAGATTATAAGGATATCACTTCGCTTTAAATACAAGAGACTTTAGGGTGTCATTTCATTAAAAAAATTTTAAAAAAACATCGGTATGCATAAAATCATTCTAACTGTTCAAAAAGTGGCGTCAAATGTAAGACAATAAAGATAGAATGATGAAGTATTGAATCATCTGTGATTATTAGTGTGATTTAAAAATAAAACAGAAAAGACAGGATCTTTTCGTTATTATTTTTAATTAAGTTTTATTTTTAATGAAGTAATAGGTTCTAATCAATAATTACTTGAGATTATACAATTATCTCTTGTGATAAGTTTACACTCAGAGTCAAATTATCAATGACGACAAAACATCACTTCGCTTTAAATAGATTAATTTTAGGATGTCATCACTTCAATAAGAAACCGCAATAGAATCGGTACAGTAACATCAATTTGCAGAAAATCGCCCAAACTGTTCAAAAAAATCACTTGAATGAATCACTTGAAGTGATAAATTATCTGTGATAAACTAGTGTGAAGGTTAACATTTATTTATCTTTGTTCTACATATATACACCTTACACTATCATTTAAAAATAAAACAGAAAAGGTGTGATCACTTCAAGTGATAAGTCGTAAGTAATCAAGAATTACTTTAGATTATGAAATTATCTTCTGCGATAAGTTTACACACAGAGTCGAGATCAAATAGTCAATAACGACAAGATATACAGGGCGTCACTTTATTTAAAAAAATTCTATGAAAAATGTACTTTGGTTTCCATAAAATCATTCTAACAGTCCATTAGAAAAAGGTGTCAAATGTAAAGCGATCAAGGTAGAATCACATGAAGTGATGAATCCTCTGTGATAAATTAGTGAGAAAATTATCACCGATTTATCTTCATTCTTTATCGATACACTATCACTTCATTAAAAATAAAACAGTTTGCATAAAACTGTTCAAGAGAAACGTCGAATTTAAGACGTAAAGGCAGAATCACTTCAAGTGATGAATCACCCGTGATAAATTAGCGAGAAGATTATCATCGATCTGTCTTCATTCCAGGTTGATATACTTTGCACTATCGCTCAGTTAAAAATGAAACAGAAAAGGTAGGATCACTTGAAGTGATAAGTCCAAATCAATAATAATTACTTTAGATAATAAATTTTAAATAAATAAAATAAATTTTAGGATTTAAAGTGAAGTGATAATGAGATACCTCATTTTAGGATTTAAACTGAAGTGATAACGTTTCTTTATACAATTTGACTCTGAGTGCTAACTTATCACAGAAGATAATTTTATACCTCATTTTAGGACGCCACTTCAAAAAAATAAATTAAAAAATACTGCAGTCTGGTAACATCAGTTTGCATAAAATCAAACTGTTCAAGAAAAAAACGTCGAATTTAAGACGTAAAGGCAGAATCACTTAAAGTGATGAATCATCTCTGATAAATTAGCGAGAAGATTATCATCGATTTGTCTTCATTCATTGTCTTCATATTGATATACTTTGCACTATCGCTCAGTTAAAAATAAAACAGAAAAGGTAGGATCACTTGAAGTGATAAGTCCAAATCAATAACAATTACTTTAGATAATAAAATTATCTTCTGTGATACGTTAGCACTCAGAGTCAAATTGTATAAAGACAAGTTATCACTTCACTTTAAATCCTAAAATGAGGTCTCATTTTAGGACGTCACTTCAAAAAAATTAATTAAAAAGTACTGCAGTCCAGTAACATCAGTTTGCATAAAATCAAACTGTTCAAGAAAAACGTCCAATTTAAGACGTAAAGGCAGAATCACTTGAAGTGATGAATCATCTGTGATAAATTAGCGAGAAGATTATCATCGATCTGTCTTCATTCCAGGTTGATATACTTTGCACTATCACTCCGTAAAAAACGAAATAGAAAAGGCAGGATCACTTGAAGTGATAAGTCGTAATCAATAATTACTTTAGGTTATAAAATTATCTTCTTCTGTGATAAGTTTACACTCAGAGTCAAATGATCAATAACGACAAGATATCACATCGCTTTAAATATAGATTCATTTTATGATGTCACACACCGTGGATTTATCGATCAACCCCCTTGAGGTCAATGAAAAGGATCGATAAAGAAACACGTCGACTTAAAAATATTTCGAAGCAACACAGTTTGAACCAAGGACTTCCGACCCCCCTTGGAATCGATGAAAACCTGAAAAGGTTCGATAATTTCACCAAAATTGTTTGGACCAGAGATTTCTAACCCTCTTGTGGTCAATGGAAAGGGTCGACAAAGCAACACGTCGCCATAAAAATAGTTCGAACCAACACAGTTTGAACCAGGGATTCCCGACCCCCTTGGAATCGATGAAAACCTGAGAAGGTTTGATAATTCTACCAAAATTGTTTGGACCAGAGATTTCTAACCCCCTTGGGGTCAATGAAAAGAGTCGACGAAGCAATACGTTGACTTAAGGATTCCCAACCACCTTGGAGTCGATGAAAACTTGAAAAGCATCGATGAATCTTTAGGGGGTCTTTTGGGGGTCGATGAATTTAATTTCCTTGTACATTAAAGAGGGGTACGTTCGCGTCCCACTGGAAAAGCTTCGAAGCTTGGGAATTTCTGGGTTCTTTTTTTAACTTGCGTTGATTAATTACAGCGGCGCCAATTTGACTTCGGCGTCGACGCCTCTGCTAGTTAATATGTCGTCGTCGTCGGATGAGGCGGGAAACGAAATTAGCAGCGCGTGGCACGTGTTCCGCGTCAGGACGCTCTAAATATGACGACGACTTCCTGTCTTCGAATGTGGAGGAGCGAAGGTGCGCTGCTTTCTTCGCGGCGAACAATAAGAACCGTGTCAACGACCCAGGTTTTCTAGAATTATTATTAAAAATACGAACCGTACCTACACCCGCGTTTTTTGACCAACACAAATTTGTGCCACAATTTCTTTTGTTTTTGTTTTGAAAATTCTGACGCAAACCCTAATCAAAGCTGCGTCAATCTTATTACCAAAAATAAAACCCTGTACCCGGTTTTAAAAAGTTTGGGGACCAGCGGGTTAATCGTGACGTCACCTTAGGTATCACAGTATAAATATGTTTGGCGCCCAACAAGGGGTTCCATTACACAATACGCGTTTGGTGCCCAACATGGGGCCCTCAATATATTAACGTAAATTCATCGACTGATTATCTGCAGTCAGCAGTAAGTAATAACTTGTGTTTTTTTTTCTTTTTCTAAGCGACATCTTTTATTTACTTCCTTCTGATTTTGATGTATCCGATCCTTACCTTCTTTGTTATTGTTTTATACAATCGTGAAATGTCAACACGTTTTCATTCAATATGAAATTTTAATTGAAGACTCAATCAAAATATACCACAAGCTGCGCCAAAAAACTGCAATCTTATTATAAAAAAAAAAAAATGAAATATTAATTGAAGACTGAATCAAGACACACTACACCCTGCGCCAATAAGATGGAGAAAGGTCCTGCATACGCTTTTGATGTCCTTGATCCTTACCTCATCTGTTTCTATTGTTAACAATCGTGAAACGTCAATATTTCCATCCAGTTTCATGAAGTTTTAATTGAAGATTCGTCCAACACACAGCGCCTCTCTCTTCTTTATCAATTAATTAATTAAAGATAATAACAATAAAAGAAGTAAATAACGGCTTAGCTGGCAAGGAAAAGTAATTGTCGACGTACGTTTCGGTCTTATTAGACCTCATCAGGACAATATAACCAAGGTGTAAGGTGTTGACACTCGGAGATAGAAAACAACAAATGAAGCAACAGACCAGGTTATACTGTCCTGATGAGGTCTAATAAGACCGAAACGTACGTCGACAGTTACTTTTCCTTGCCAGCTAAGACGTTATTTACTTCTTTTATTGTTATTTTTTCCCGTTGTTATGATAATAACAATAATAATTTTAAAAAATTGTTGTTTGGGATGACATATTAAGCAGTAAACTGGTTGCAACTGACGAGGTTAGGTCAATAGTCGATCGCAGGATGTCGCGATCTATAGTCACCCCAGTTTTGTATCGGTTTTATGGTCTTGCTATAAAAGCGGCTCTCTGTTGCTTTTTTATAGCAAGACCACAAAACCGATACAAAACTGGGGCGACTATAAACTATTAATTAATAACAATACTATTTAATTGTTAAAATTAACGATTTTTTAGTTAATTGTGAAAATAACGATGGAAAGTCAATGAACGTCAGAATAAATACAAAATTACGCGAACCGAAAACAAAAGAAAATCACGATTCTCATAGAATTACGCGAACCGAACACAAAACAAAAAAGCAACGATTCTCAACCGGCAGAGAATGACAATATCTCACGAAGAAATGAATGGAAAACAGAAGAAATTGGACTAACAGGAAACTGTATTTATAAAGAGTAAAGAATTCGCAAAAACAAAAAACTGAGTAAACAGTAAAGGAGACAGGCAGTGGTTTTAAAAATAATTAAAAAAAGTATTTGTTCCCAACTTGTGAGTTTGTGTGCGCGCTTGAGTACTGAAGATGGCAGCGTAGCTGCCGATAAGTATCTTATGAAATAAAAATAGAGTTACGCGAACCGAAAACCAAAGAAAATCGACGATTCTCATAGAATTACACGAACCGAATACAAAACAACGATTCTCAACCGGCAATATCTGAAGACGAGATGAATAAAAAATAAAAGAAGAAATACTAATAGGAAACTGCATTTATAAAAAGCAGAAGAGATCAGGTATCATTACTATTCCACAAAAAGTGCTAAATTCGTTCTTTTTTTGGTTGGTGGGAGGGACACGCCTTCTGAATTTATTTGTGCACGCAAAATCTAACCATTAACAAATATACACTATTGGTTCTTTTGTTGCTCAATAGGGAGGGGAGTTGTAGCCACGCCTCTTGGATACGCCCCTAACACCATCTCTATTCGATGCAACACAATAATTTTCGAGGGACAAGAAAAGAAAGATTATAATTGTTTTTCGTTTAATAATGTCATTCTTTCAATAACTCCGGCATTACTGGAAACAAGAGAATTTCGTTGTGCGGTTGTTAAATGCGATCGTTACTAAAAATCTTAACGAGATGGCGGCGAGTGAAGGCTTTAGTGAAGACTAATAGGAAACTGCATTTATAAAAAGCAGAAGAAGAGATCAGGTACCGTTAGTATGCCACAAAAAGTGCCAAATTCGTTCTTTTTTTTGTTGGTGGGAGGGACACGCCTTCTGGATTTATTTGTGCACGCAAAATCTAACCATTAACAAATATACACTAATGGTTCTTTTGTTGCTCAATAGGGAGGGGAGTTGTAGACACGCCTCTCGGATACGCCCCTAACACCATCTCTATTCGATGCAACACAATAATTTTCGAGGGACGAGAAAAGAAAGATTATAATTGGTTTTTCGTTTAATAACGTCATTCTTTCAATAACTCCGGCATTACTGGAAACAAGAGAATTTCGTCGTGCGGTTGTTAAATGCGATCGTTACTAAAAATCTTAACGAGATGGCAGCGAGTGAAGGCTTTCATCGTCTTTTTTTACATTGAATAGTTATATAGAATTTCGGTTTAATTGAAACTCGTTGATCCTTTGTTTATTAAAGATGATGAAGTAGATAAAGTAGGAAACGTCAAATGATAGTCGTCCAAGTTTTGTATCGGTTTCATGGTCTTGCTATAAAAACGCTGCATTCTGTCCGTTTTAATTGGTTGGAACCAAGTTCGAAGGGTTGTTTGTGACCCCTGCAGTTCTTGACTTGTTCACTCGTCACTATTTTTTGATAAAATTCCTAAAATTTGGCGCAGCCAGAGTAGACCTTTCGAAATTATTGCATGCAGTGCATACAAGCAATTCATTTACGATCGCAAATGCCATTAAGAGGCGAAGTTATTTGGAGCACGCGCAGAGGAAAAAAAAAATGAGAAATCCAAACAACTCTGGGATTCTGATTAAACCGTGGGAGCGCGTGCATAAATAATTACATAGATACGTCTGGAATGAGCGTGCGAATTAAATGAATTATGATGCTCTTATTATTTTGTTGGAAATGAAATGACGCAGGAAGCGTCTTCGTAATTAATTTAAAAAGAAAAAGGCAATGGATTTTAAATACTTAAATCCCGGCACGCAAGCAGATTTTAATCTCCACATCCATTTGAGGATAATGATTGGGAATTACGTTGTACCTACTCTTACGATTTTCCAATGATTCGGAAGGTCGAACGAAATAGGAGCCGAGCGTGCGTAACCGAAAGTTGAGACTTATCTGAAATTATCGCTGGAATTTTGTTTGAATAAGATGATAACGGGGACGTGCACTTTTTTTTTAAAGAATTTTTATGCGTGAGAGATTCTCGGAAACATTATGTTTTTAACGGTGTAAGAGAGGTAGATAACATTCTTGACGCGAACTGTACACATCGGAAACAAAGTACAACTTCCATAAGAAGTATCTACTTTGATAAAATCCGAAGGAAACTGAAATAACATCATCCACTCAGCGCCATCTCGTTAACAATCGCATGTAGGTACCGATTTATTCTTTTAGTACCTACGTGTCGCATCCAACTGCGATGCAGCAATTTTTTTTTATTAAGGGCGTATCCAGGAGGCGCGTCTGTAAGCTTCCCTCCCTACCAAGCAAAAGAAAGGGCCAATACTATTTGCTAGCGGTTAAATTTCGCGTGTACAAATGAACCCAAGGGGTGTGTCCCTCCCACCAACCTAAAAATAAGCAATAGTATTTGTGAACGGTAAATTTTTGTATGTACAAATGAATCCAGGGGGCGTGTCCATCTCACGATGGACCCAACCCACCCCAAGGGGCGTGTCCCTCCCGCCAACCTAAAAATAACCAAAAGTATTTGTTAATGGTAAATTTTTTGTATGCACAAATGAATCCAGGGGGCGTGTCCACGTCAACCAACAAAAAAAAAGGGAACCAATGATAATTGTTGAAGGTAAATTTAGTAATTTTTCGGAGTACTAATGGTACTTGATCTCCTTGATAGTAGTAATTTTTATCGATATTCTGCAAGCGAAATGAAAGACTGTTAAAATGTATAAGCAAAAAGAAAAACTGACGGAAAGGATTTTAACCTCAAAAAAATAGGAAAAAGTTTCCAGTTACAGTTAAAATAGCCTTTAGTCTCCGATGGAGAATTATTATTATTTGATTCTTCGTTTGAATATTTTTTTGTTATCTACCGTGCGATCAAATAAATTTCAGAGTAGGCGTTGCATGGAAACAGTTGAGTTTTATTTGTATGTTAACTGAGCGGACCAATCAAAATTCCATTTCACTTGCTGAAAATCATTGATTTTTAAATAGCTCCTCGCCGAATGAGTCGTCGATTTTCTTTTGTGTTCGGTTCGTGCAATTCTAGATTTATTGCAATTTTTCTTCGACTTCTCATATCGAAATAATTTTCCTCGGGCCATACTTCCATTTTGTGTGTTTTATCTGGTTTTGATTGCAATACAGGGTGACCGTCAAACTTATTATGTTAAGCGGGTATAAACCTGTGGAAATTTCTGTTGCTTTCAACACCGTGTGTAGGCCTAGCGGTACCATGTGTCTCACTGGTTGTTTGGGCTTTACACCAGGTGGCGCCCTTTTTACATTCAGGTACATCAGGTGGCGCCCTTTTGAGCTAGCGATTTTTATACAATTTTTTTTTGTTTTCTTGTAAGTCCTTTGATTTTTGAACGTTTCATTTTATTCTTCGCTTTTCATTGTTTGCAAATTTCAGTTTGCTTTTGTTCTTGTTTTTTAGTGAATTATTTGCTTTTCATAAATGCAGTTCCATTTTGGTTCACCTTGTTTTGTTTTTCTTTCATCTCTCCTTCAGAGATATTGTCGCTCTCTACCGGATGAGAATCGTCGATTTTCTTTTCCTTTCGGTCCGTGTAGTCTCTCTCGATTGTCAAATCATTCCTCGCCGGATAAAAAAAAACGACAATTTTCTTTTGTTTTCGATCCGTGTAGTCTGTCTCGATTGTCAAATCATTCCTCGCCGGATAAAAAACGTCGATTCTCTTTTGTTTTCGGTCCGTGTAGTCTCTCTCGATTGTCAAATAATTCCTCGCCGGATAAAAAAACGTCGATTTTCTTTTGTTTTCGGTCCGTGTAGTCTCTCTCGATTGTCAAATCATTCCTCGCCGGATAAAAAACAACGATTTTCTTTTGTTTTCGGTCCGTGTAGTCTCTCGATTGTCAAATCATTCCTCGCCGGATAAAAAACGTCGATTCTCTTTTGTTCTTGGTCCGTGCAGTCTCTCTCGATTGTCAAATCATTCTTCGCTGGATAAAAAACGACGATTTTCTTTTGTGTTCGGTCCGTGTGGTCTCTCTCGATTGTCAAATCAATCCTCGCCGGATAAAAAAACGTCGATTCTCTTTTGTTTTCTGTCCATGTAATTCCATATTTATTTGAGTTTTCCTTTTCCTTTTTCATTTTCCTTTGACTTTTCACATTGAAATGATTTTCCTCTTGAGTTTTTCGGCTTTCTTGATAGTCCTTTGATTTTCTGTTGTGTGCGTCCTATGAGAATCGTCGATTTTCTTTTGTTTTCGGTTCGCGAAATTCTATATTTATTTCAATTTTCCTTTGACATTTCATATTTCATATTGTCCATATTATTTTTCATTCATCTCTCCATCTATTTTTACGTTACTCCCTGCCGGAGGAGAATCGTAGATTTTCTTTTGTTTTCGGTTCGTGTAATCTTTCGATTTTTCAAATCGTTCCTCCTCGTATAAAAAAACGTCGATTTTCTTTTGTTCCCTGCTGCCCACGTAAGTAATTCCACATTTATTTCAGTTTTCCTTTGACTTTTCACATTGAAATGATTCTCCCCTTGAGTTAGCGATCTCTACAAATACAGTTCTCTTTTGTTTTCTGTTAGTCCAGCTTTCTTTCCACGTTTTTTCCAGTTTCCAAGTTTGCACTTTTCAGTTTGCTTTTGTTCTTTCTAGCGGCGAATTATTTACTTTTTATAAATACAGTTTCCTGTTAGTTTATCTTCTTTTATTTTTCATTCATCTCTTCTTCAGATATTGTCACTCTCTTCCGGTTGAGAATCATTGATTTTTTGTTTTGTATTCGGTTCGTGTAAGTCTATGAAAATCGTCGACATTCTTTTGTTTCCGGTTCGCGTAATTCTATTTTCATTTCAGTACGTATCAGATACGTATCGGCAGTTACGCTGCCATCTTCAGTACCCACGCACACATTCACAAGTTGGGAACAAATAATTTTTAAATATTTTTTATACCACTGTCTGTCTCCTCTACTATTGTTTTTTTTTTCGAATTATTTACTTTTTATAAGTACAGTTTCCTGTTAGTCTATCTTCTCCTGCTTTTCCATTCATCTCTTCTTTAAATATTGTCACTCTCTGCCGGTCGAAAATCGTTGATTTTTTTTGTTAGGTATTCGGTTCGTGTAATTCTACGAGAATCGTCGATTTCCCGGGACTTTTCATACTGAAATAATTTTTACATTTTACAATCTTATTCTTCAAATATCGTTCGCTGTCCGCCGAATCTCTGAGAATCGTTGATTTCGTCTTATAGTTTCGGTTCGTGTAATATTGTATTTCGTTGCTATTTCTTTGAAACGAATCCGGAAGGCGTGCCTATAAGCTCCTCCTCCCTATCCAGCCAATAAGAACCAATGGTAATAATTGTTAATGGCACACTTTTGCATGTGCGAATGAATCCGGTAGGCGTATCCCTCCCACCCAAAAAAAAAAAAATAATAACCAATAGCACTTGTTAAATGTAAATTGTGGCAATTTTTGTGACACACTAATGGTATGATGAGATATAGGTTAGGTAAGAATGAACTTGACCTTAATGGTAATTTTTTATTGACATTCTCGTATGATGCAGACGGGCGAGGTGAAATGAAAGACACGCATAAACAAGAAAGACATGACTTTGCAGTTTTATTTGGTTTTCGAACAATTCGTCGTCGAAGTATCGAGAAATGTTTTAGACTACGTATAATCACTCTCCGCCCCATTTTTAAATTCCAGCTACGCCATTGGTTTGAATTATATTTACTCGTAAGTGTATAAGGCCCAGTTTTACAATCGTGGAATAAGGACGGAATAATTGTTCGCCGAATATACTTTAATGTTCCTCCATGTCTACGTCACACCTACGTCACGTTATTCTAAGAGTAATGTCTATCCGACGATTGTAAAATCGGGCCTAAGTAGATTAAAAATTAATCATTTTCGAAAGCCCTGTGTTCATTCGATTGATAGAAAGAGCGATTATTTAATTTTTCAACTTTTTACATAACCTGCAAACTACTTAGATTTTTGTTTTGTTTTGAATTCTTAATCTTCCCATCCCTTAGGATTAATACGTGGCATTCGCCTGTATGTATGTCAAAGCAAACGTCAAACTAACAAGAAACTGTTTTCTAAAACGCAACATGGCGCTTAATTCTTTTTTTTAACGTCGTATTTGTTAAGTTTACCAAAATACTTATTAGAACCAATCAGAATAGTTCGGGAAAAAACTAATAAAACCGACCACATCCCACTTCTGATTTCGTTCGAGAGACGCGACGCCAATAAAAATAATCGAAAGAAAAAAATTGAGCCAATAGGTCAGCGAAACAAAAACAAACCGATTTCCAGCGAATCGAATTTCGCCCATCAACCAGAGACGCAAAGCCGCGAGCCGAACCGAAACGAGCGACTTATCGAAACGTGTGTGCGTATTTAAACAAGTAATAACGCAAATTACACCTAAAGACAAACCCACATGAATAAAAGGGGTCCGGCGGCGAAGCGCGGCCGCGGTCGCGTCTCCCACGTCGACGTCCCGCCAGACAAGGACGGAATGTCGGACGTACGTCCGGGCTCGGCTCGAATCCGAGCCAGAAAACCCACCCATGGTCATTGATCTCTGTTTTGCAGTTTATTCGGTTATTGGGGGCATGCGGGGCGAAGCCCGTCCGAGCGAACGGGTCGGTACTTACATCCATTCCGAGGGGTGCACGCCTAATCCTGTGTGGCACACGAAAATCGCGTCGAAAATACACAGAGCGTTCACTGGCGAGACACGTCTGCCATTCGTAGGCATCAGGCGGCGACTAGACGAGGACGAAACAGCCGGTCGACGGCGGACGAACGCGACCGAAACGCCTGCTCTAATTATTCGATGTAATAAGTGTAATAACAAATGCGGATGAATCTACGAAGAAACCTGCGCTAATTTCACCCCTCTCGAGATAGTCGGGCGAAAACTCGGAGAAAGGTAACGCAAAACAGTCCGTGTAGAGTTGGTTGTATACCTAATCATTATGCCCATCTCAAACGCGACGCCTTTAAATTAACAAATAGGCAACTCATTCTACACCGACTTATCCGGGGGGTGGGGGGTTATAAATTGCAAGGGTTATGAAAAGGATCGCGCAAATTAACGAAACAACTGAAACTGTAACCGAGAAGCACGATCAGAATCTGCATGGAAAGGTCAGGGTTGCCGTTTAAGAAAATTAATGAGGACGTCGCGACGCGTCGCAGCGATAAAACAAATGCCGATCGGAAAGTTTGAAATTAAAAGTTTTTGCAAAAAAAATTAAGCAAATAAATCGTGAGCTTGGCGCGGAACTCGCTACTCTTTGACTCTGTGCGCGTCAGGGTCGCCAATGAACTGAAAGTTTAGCCCAACAGTCACTAAAATCGGAAGTCATTAACTAAAAACAACGCTAAAACAAATGCCTCCGTTTAATTAATAAACAGCGGACAGAGGATTTGTTTCACGCGGTGCCCATTCCGTGGGGTTATGAATTACAAAGGTTACGGGGGGCAAGTGTTACAAGACAATTAATTAAATAACTTTTATACATTAAATTATATTTGGATTTAAAAAAAAAGTGCGGTGGTCGGAGAGGCGCCAAAGGAAAGCCTCTCGTGCATCAATTGTCAGGAGTATTCACCTAAGAAACTGAACACAAACGATAGAGTACATTTGTAATTAACTAAAAACAATGCTAAAACAAATGACCCCGTTTAATTAATAAACAACGGACGGCAGTTGATGATTTGTTTCATGCGGTGCCCATTCCGTGGGGTTATGAATTACAAAGGTTACGGGGGGCAAGTGTTACAAGACAATTAATTAAATAACTTTTATACATTAAATTATATTTGGATTTTAAAAAAAAGTGCGGTGGTCTGAGGCGCCAAAGGAAAGTCTCTCGTGCATCAATTGTCAGGAGTATTCACCTAAGAAACTGAACACAAACGATAGAGTACATTTGTAATTAACTAAAAACAATGCTAAAACAAATGCCCGTTTAATTAATAAACAACGGACGGTAGTTGATGATTTGTTTCATGCGGTGCCCATTTCGTGGGGTTATGAATTACAAGGGTTACGGAGGCAAGTGTTACAAGACAATTAATTAAATAACTTATATACATTCAATTGCATTTGGATTTAAAAAAAAGTGCGGTGGTCCGAGAGTCGCCAACGGGAAGCCTCCCGTGCATTAACAGTCAGGGGTATCCACGCCACAGGAGATTAAGAACCCAAACACAAACGATAGAGTATATTTGTAATTAACTAAAAACAACGCTAAAACAAATGCCTCCGTTTAATCAATAAACAACGGACGGTAGTTGATGATTTGTTTCATGCGGTGCCCATTCCGTGGGATTATGAATTACAAGGGTTACGGGGGCAAGTGTTATAAGACAATTAATTAAATAACTTGTATACATTCAATTACATTTGGATTAAAAAAAAGATGCGGTGGTCCGAGAGTCGCCAACGGGAAGCCTCCCGTGCATTAACTGTCAGGAGTATCCACGCCACGGGAGGTTAAGAAACCAAACACAAACGATAGAGTACATTTTTTTTATTTATTCATACATAAGCTATTTCCACATATGAAATATTGTTAAACGAAACATCGCAGGTGACAGGATAAATTAACAAGTTTCTTTATTCTGACCGGAAGCTACGAGAAAACAAGCAAAATTTCACCTAACTTAAAACCTGGTAGTTTTACAGCTGTGAACGTTGCGTTAAACTAAACAATTACAACAAAAAAAAAGAAAAAAAAGAGGAAAAAAAGGGGGGTAAAAATTAAAAATCGGTGTGCGTAACACGCGCTTGCTTGCAAATCTTTTTTTTTTTCACGAGAACATTGGCACGGTGATGTAATCATTATTATCATTACAAAACAGCAGCAGCAATAACGATTATTCTATTCGAACAATATATAAAATAATAATAACATAAAAAATCAATACAATACAACCTAAACTATATATATTACTAATTTTTGCTTTTGTTGTAGTTTTGAAGTATCTCTGTGAGCGGTTGGCAGGCCCAACGCCCCTCTTAAAATTATATACACGACTTGTATCACCACTTTGAATTCAGAGTCACTCCGCGCCGGCGTCGCGTCGGTCGAAGGGAACTCAGATGAAAGAGACGCATCAAAAATTCATAATTTAATCATAATAATACACAACTGCACGTGCGAAATTTTACAACAGAAAAATGTTAAAGAGGGGGAGGAGGAGTCTCGTGTCGCCGTCGCCGGCGAATAATCCACAGTGAGAGGAGGGGGAAAGAATATGAACGCGAAAGTGGAGGTGAATCACACGAATCCGAAGTTTTTCGTTTTGATCGCGAGCAGCAGTTTCTGCCTCAACACGCTCCGGCTGCTGTAGAGGGGGATGTACAATCTTGAAATGCATGTGTTCGCCGTCGGTAGGTGACCGTCGTCTGCAGGTCGAATCGTCACGGAAGGCATCGGCTGGAATCCGTCTTCGCTTGCGGGCAGGGCAGGTGAACCCGTCCAAAAATATACCTACACGGAAACATTCTGAGAACATTTTTAAAGCCTGCATAAATTTGAAACATAATCAATTTACACAATTAGTTCTTAGAAATATTCTAGCTCTTTAGAAAATAATATAAAAATAACGTAAGAATAGGGATTCGAAGACGCCGAGTCCGAATCTGAAGTTTACTGTGAACCTGACCCGCCACTTTTTTGCTTTATGATTTTTTTTAAACTTTTTATTACAAATAAGCAAACTGGGCCCCCGCTGCAATAACAAGAGGCCCGGCCAAAATATGATCTTCCTTTAGCCGTCGATCTACCGATCGACAGCCGAAGAAACACAATACACTGTATAAAGACGAAGGAAATAATTACACTAATTACGCCCCTCATATACTGGGTGCTAATTAAAAAAAAAAAACTTACACACATTCACAGGTGATAGTAGAGACCAAAACACTCAGATGAGTACTTGAGGAGTTAATTTATTTAAAATCGACTTTTTGCAAAACGACTTTTCAAGTCTTTTATAGGTAATTAAAACTAAAATTCTCGTAATCTTCGAATTTTTAATTAATTAAACGAATTTGTGAGAAATAAATTAATTAAATGCATTATCAAAAAGAGTAGATAAATCTCCTGAAATGACTTAAAGTGCTTTTTATAATTAAAATTACAATTCTCGTAATCCTTTAATTTTTTAATTAATTAAATGAGTTGTTCAGGAATTAATCAATTAAATTTCCCAATGTTTGATTGTGACATGTAGATGACGCTCCTAAAGCGCTTGCAATACGACTTAAAGCGTCTTATAATAACAATTAGAACTTAAAGGCTAGGTTGCATAAATGTTTTAAGCCAGGATTAAATTTAAGCCTAAGTTAGAATGTGACAGACATTATGATGTAAAGCATAGTGTGTGTCACATTCTAACTTAGGCTAAATTTAATCCTGGCTTAAAAAATTTATGCAACCCAGCCTACGTGTCGTAATCTTCGAGTTATTAATTAATTAAATAAGTGCATATTTAGGGAATTAATTAATTAAATTCTCGATGTTGAAGCAAAATGACTTAGTGTTTTATATTATAACAAAAAGGTAAAATCTCGTAACCGTGAATTTTGAATTAATTAAATGAAATGAGTTTTTGAGGAATTGATTAATTAAATTTTCGACTTGTTTAGCTGCCTTATCAATAACAGTGTGATATAATCGAAGCTCCTAATTAATCAGTTGCATCACGACTCAAAGCGTTTTATGATTCGATGATTTTTTGAGGAATTAATTAATTAAATTCTCAGGTTGTTTGGCTGCCTTATCAAAAAGAGTGTAACGTAGATAAAGCTACTAAATTGGCTGCAAAATGTCTTGAAATTTTTATTATTAAAATTCTCATAATCTTTGCATTTTTAATTAATTAAATGAGTTTTGAGGAATTGATTAATTAAATTTCCAGCTTGTTTGGCTGCTTTATCAGAGCAGAGTGTGATGTAGATGAATCTCCTAAATCGACTACGAAATGACTTAAAAGTGTTTTATAATCAAAATTAAAATTCTCGTGATTTTTGAATTCATAAATGAGTTTTTGAGGAATCGATTAATTAAATTCACAGTTTGTTTGGGTGCCTTATCAAAATGACTTAAAATAATTTATAATTAAAATTAAAATTCTCCTAATTTTTGAATTTTTAATTAATTAAATGAGCAATTACTTAATTAAAGAGCTTATTATCAAAAAGAGTGTCTTGCAGTAGAAGCTCCCAAATCAACTGCAAAATGACTCAAAGAGTTTTGTAATTAATTAAAATTCTCGTAATTTTTGAATTTTTAATTAATTTAATGAGTATTTGAGGAATTAATTAATTAAATTCGCAGCTTGTTTAGCTGCCCTGTTAAAAGAGAGTTGTTGATGAAGCTTCTAAAAATTTAATTAAATTAAAACTATCGTAACCTATGACTTTTCTCTTAATTAAATGAGTACAAAAAGAGCTTGAGGAAGGTTCTAAATCAGCTGCAAAACGACTCAAAGCGATTTATATTATTAATTAATGTTGCGGTAATTTTTGAATTTTTAATTAATTTAATGAGTACTTGAGGAATGAATTAACCGAACTCCCAGCTTATTATTATAGTGTATAAAAGAACGCCTTCACAAAAGAATGGAATTCCAAAATCGGTTGCAAAGTGACTTAAAGTCGTTAAGTAATTAAAATTAAAAATTTTAATTCTCGTAATCTTTGAATTATTATTAATGAATTGAATATATACCTGAGGAATTAATTAATAAATCTCATAAATCAGTTGCAAAACGACTCAAAACGTTCTGTAATAAATTAAAATTTAATTAATTAAATGAGTACTTAAGGAATTAATTAACCGAATTCTCAGCTTGTTTGAGAGTCTTATAAAAGAGTGTCTACATACAAAAGAATCAGCTGCGAAATGACAAGAGGCGTTTTATAGTTAATCAAAATTCGGGTAATTTTTGAATTTTTAATTAATTAAATGCGCACTTGAGGAAATTAATTAATTAAATTCCTTAATGTTTCATTGCCTTATCAAAAAGAGTGTAATGAAGCTCCTAAATCAGCTGCAAAACGACTCAAAACGATTTATAATTAATTAAAATTCTGGAAATCTTTGATTTTTTAATTAATAAAATGAGTACTTGAGGAATTAATTAAACAAACTCTCAGCTCGTTTGAGTGTCTTGTAAAAGAGTGCTTTAAGAAAAGAATGTAAGATTGATGAAACTCCTAAATCGGTTGCAAAAGTGTTTTGTAATTAAAATTAAAGATTAAAATTCTCGTAATCTTCGAATTATTATTAATGAATTAGATATATACCTTCCGGAATTAAGTACATAATTAAACTTATAAATCTGCTGCAAAACGACACAAGGTGTATAATTAATCAAAATTTTGGTATTTTCAATTAATTAGAAGAGTACTTGAGGAATCAATTTATCAAATTCGCGGCTTGTTTGACTTAACAAAAGAATGTAAGATCGATGAAACTCCAAAATCGGTTGCAAAATGGCTTAAAGTATTTTATAATCAAAATTAAAATTTTCACAGTGCTTGAATCTTGAATTAATTAAATAAGTGCTTGAGGAATTAATTAATTAACCAACTCTCAATGGTTTTCGAGATACGGGACTTTGAAATTTTGAAAGTCGCCCCACCCTTTTCCGCGAGTACGGCCCTGTACTTCAGATTCGGACTCGGCGTCCTCGACTCCCTAAGGCGCTATTCTTATTTTCCGCTACGCTCCTTGTGGCTCGGAAAATGCACTTGTACTATTCTACCGCACGCCTTTCGTTTCCCCCCATTGACTAACCGAAATAAAAACAACAAACGATCGGCCCAATTTAATAATGTTTGATGGCTTAAAGACGAACACAAATTTTTGCGATCGCAGACTAATGTCAGCCACCAGTTGATTTCCCAATGTTTTGGAGGTGATCGGCCCTACTGAAAAGTGCCACCACTAACGAGCATTGGTCCACAAAAAAACAATAATAATAATAATAACGCAGACTTACTAAATCCTGTCTTTCCATGTGTGTCATCTTCTCCACGATCGACCACAGCCAGCGCTTGAACTTGACGAGTCTCTCGCTGCTCTCTCCCGATTCGTCGTTGAATGACGTATACGAAATCAGGACCGACACGTTTATGTCTCCGACGCCGTTCAAAAGGAGCCGGAGATCTTCGGCCGTTAGACCGTCCAGGGAACCCTCGGGCAGGACGTCGAAGACACCGGTGCGTATACTCTATAAAAATCGTCAAAAAATCGTAAAAATAATTTATGCTGACGATAAAAATTCCTTTAACCCCAATGAAAAGTGTAAATTAGAAAAATCTACATCATTTGGCGCCCAACGCGGGGCGGCACCAATTACTTATTACGCTCACCTCGATGGCCTTCTCCTGGGCCTTGACCATGCGGAATTTGGCGTATTTTCTCACGTAATCGTAGACGTTAACGCTCGTGACCTCGATGTCTTTACCGCCGGGCATTAACTCGAGAGTGCCGCCGCCTTCTTCCGCGCATAGGTCAATGCTGCAAGAGAAAAGAAGTGGTTGCTATTCGCCCGCTTGATATACGACTAAACACGCCCACCTGAAGTTTAGATCTAAGGCCGTAAAAAGACTGTTGTTGTCCTTGGTCTCGGCGTCAACGACCAACTGCCTCAAGGACTCGTACACGACCGGATCGAAGAAGGCCAAGTCGTGAAACTTGATTGGCCGGCCGAGAATCGATTTGAGTACGTGTCTCGTAAGAAATATCGGGCACAGTTCGTTTTGGAGAAGACACAATCCTAAAAGCCTGCGGGAAAAATAAACGTCATTGTCGAGTTGAAGTCTGCTCATAAATAATTTACCTTCCGACGTTTCTGAACGCGTTGAGTCGTTCAAAGGTCGCCTTGCCCTGTCTGGGGGCGTAGAACCCGCGCTTTCCGGGGCAGTAGAACAAGGGCGCGTTGTCCTCCTCGTCGGTGGCGCCCCCGTCATCGGCGTTGGCCCCGTCGCCAGCAGACCGACCGGCGCTCTTGCGAGCGCAGCCTCTATCTGCCAGGGAAAACACATCCAGGTCTAAAAAGCAACTTGCAACTCGAATATATGCACATTTATTCGCACGCGACTAACCTAGGAGAGCGTCGGACGCCATTTCTTGGGACTGCGAGTGGGCCAGGATCATCTCGACGGCCTCCTCGACTTTGCTGCGCAACGAGTCTTCGGACGCAAGGAGGAGCAGGAGCTGTGCGGGGGTCAATTCGAGAAGCATTCCGGTAATTCGGCCGGAAAACGTCGGGTGTAAACTGTACACCTAGAAATCGTCATATTTTAAAGCGCGACGTATAATCGTCGTACGTCGATTTTTAATGAACAGAACAAATTTGGCGCCGAAGTTGGGGCTCGAATCCACGATCCTAAGATTAATAATCTCATTGATCTACCATAGGGTCCATAACGTCGCGTTACAGTGGACTAATATAATATGAAAACAATCGGCGGAAGCTAGGTCATGAGGCCCAAGATGGCGGATACCTTTTAAACATGACCGGTTAAGAATTCTTACCTTAGGGTACAACCTATCTCCCAGCTGTTGTTGATGAGAAGTCAAATGATCGTTGCGATTACCATTGGAGCTTGAGCCGCCGGTCGTACCACCCCCGCCACCTGACGAATTGTTTGCTGCAAAATCGGGAAAAAGAAGTTTAACGAATCGCAAGTCGGATGAAAACGGACGTACTTCCGGTAATGTCCGGCATGGAGGGGCTCTCGCTCGAAATGCTATCGCTAGGAATGAAAGGTCGCGCGTCCACGCTCATCACTCTCCGATAGTGGTCCCTGGATCTCGACGAGCCGCGGTTTAAGGGCGCGGGGCGCCTCAGGAAATCCCTATCTCTGCTGCGCAAGCGCTGTAAGACACTGTAGTGCGTGTATTTGTTTCCGACCTGGGCCGACTCCAGGTTCGGAAGTTTCTCGTTGACCAAAATTGCCTGAGGAAGAAAAGAAAACTGGAACTTGTCGCCTAACACTGATTCAATTCAACGAACAAAAGAATACTATGCAGTACAGAAAAAATAAAATTCACAAGATCGAAAATGTAATGAAAAATGGCAGTGATCTCTACTCTGGGACCTCATTATTAATTATTTTTATAAATTAAACTATGACATTGTCAAGATCGAAAATGGAATGAAAAATGGCAGTGATCTCGAAGTTATCTTTTAAAGCAAGGTTTTACTTACCTCGGCTATGGCCGTGTAGAAACTACGAGCTACGCCAGAACCCTCCCCCGGCTCCTCCTTGAACGTAACTTTGACCCGGTTGACGGCCAATGGCGGTTGAGAGGCTGACGACCTTCTATTGTACGTGTTGTACTGAGTATTTAATTCTTTGAACGTTTGCAGAATTAACTGCGTTCGGTCACGCTCCATCTGCAGATTAAATTAAAGCGTTAGCAGTAAAAACCTTCAAGGTCTCCAACGTCTAGGAAGTACTTGGAAGTAATTCATTTAATCTAGGTCTAGTGGTTAGCTCAACGCTAGACCGCAAATCACTTTCTTATGCATCCCGAGCGTGAGTCACCGACCCCACGTTAAAAATATGTAACGAAGTGATACTTGCTACTTGTTATTTAGAATTGTTTATGATTATTTGTTTATCTTTGTATATAATAGTTAAGATTTCGTTTTATTTTGCGCAGAATAAACTATAATTTAGCTGGGAGTTCCAGCAGAGTTCCACGCGCAAGCCTTTATAAGAGCGCTTAGAGCACGCAGTAAGGCCGAGCCATCGAGCCGCCGGTCGTGGGTCGAAGGCAGTCATTCGCCGTATCATCCGTCCGTCGCGTCGGTGCTCTGATTCAAACGCGCTAAGCGACCTGTGCTACGTTGACATCACCTGCAACCACTCCTCCTATTTGTTACCTGTTCCAGAGTGGGAGTTTCACTCATGCATATCTGACATGTGCGTTTCGTGTATCCCGACCCTGAGTGGGCGTCTCACTCTGGCTTACCTGACACGGACGTTTCGTGTATCCCGATCCTGAGTGGGCGTCTCACTCTTGCGTACCTGACACGGGTGTTTCGTGTATCCCGATCTGAGTGGGAGTTTCGCTCATTATCGTACTACCGATCCGATTCGCGGAGCCTGTACCGAAACGTAGGCATAGCGCGTTGTCATTACTGTTCGCAAGACACAGAGTATATAGCCGTTTCTGAAAATACCGTCCGGAAGTTTAACATTCGTTTACCGTTAAGTGAAATTTGTCCGGAATATAAACATTCCAAGTTGTAAATACGTGTAAATATAAACTATTTTTGTAAATAAAGTTGTGATAGACGCTTTTATTTCCACCGAACCTGGACAGCGACGAGCAAACCCGAACCGCCGGACGCGACGCCTGCAAAGCAACGATCAGCAACGCCAGAGAAAGAAAGACGACCAGTTACATAACGAACCGTTACAAATAAAACAATAGATTAGAAGGAAATATTACGTACTGACCTTGGATAGGGTTAAATCGCGTTGCTGGTTGTTCCTCAGCTTCTCCATGTCCCGCCTGAACTTGGCTTCCTTGACGGGAAATCCCCCGAGCTCGGATACAATCGAGCCGGGTTCTAGAGCGACATCCTCCATGAAGACTCTGCCGAACAAGTCGAGCGACAAGCGCCACCTCCCGAGCAACAAGTCTTGAGACACGGACTGTCCGATCGAGGGTCTTATGATTTCCGGTTGCGGGTTGTTACTGGGGCTGGTCACTATGGTAACGTTCGCGGATATTTCTTGATTCTCTAACGTTTCGGGCTGCTGGTTTTCCACGGACATAATGATGTCGGTGTCTCCGACTTTTTGGCTCTGAAACGCAAGTTTATTTTGAAGATGACCTAAGTGCTGCGCCACTATTGCAGCCGACTGTCAAAACAACGAAATTTGGATATTAAAAAAAATGGTGGTGTTTGCCCCGTATCTGTCCACAGTTTAAAAACTTGACAAGCTGCAGTCATCAGAGAGCATTTGATTTCGGGAATATTCGTGGCGCGCAATGACTTTCACAATTGCGCGCGTATCAGAATTCCGCAATCACGATAAAGTCTACTCACCGCTGATGAGCCCGCCCGCACGATGACACTCTTACTGGGACTCCTCGAAGAACTGGTGGAGGGTGTCGAGGACCCGGACGAGTTGTGCTGCATGGCAAAGTCGTGCGTGATCTCCCCGGGGAACACCTGCAGGCCGCTAGGGGGTTTGTTCACGTCGATTGCGGGCGCCTTCCTCGGCGAAACGATAATCTGAGGCCTGGACGAGGGTTGACCGTGCTCCAACCCGATCGCCACCAATAGACTCGGCGAAATAATCGACGAATAACTCGGCAGTACCTCGCCGTCTTTACTAGGCATGTTATCGGAGTGGTCACCCGAATCTTTATTGCACGATAAATCCTGGGGGCGATCGTCGTTCATTTCCGCGTGCTGCCTGCCGCCGTTGTCGCTCTTCGAATAATCAAAGCGGTACTTCTTCGGCTTCTTGGCCGAGTCCGAGGAGGAGGAGGAGCTCGTGCTAGGTCCGGTCGACTCGAGTTGCACTTGCACCTCCTTAGATTGGGTCGAGTTGCTGCTGTCGTCGTCGCCGGCGGGGTAAAGAAGCGGATTGGGGCCCATCACGTTGAACGAAGACGATATCGGCTGGTTGGCTTTCGCCGGGTGGTTCATCGCGTAATCCGACGTCCTCGACGATAAACTCAACCTTTCCGGTAGAGTTTCTAATGGATTACACGAGTTAGAATCTGGATTAAAGAAACAAAAGTGTTGAAGCGACGGACACTGCCCAAAGTAGTGTTGTGCTTATCATCAATAAATAGAAACGTAACCTTGAACCTCTTTTTTTTTTAAATATGACTTACTGCTTGAGGACAGCGTGATCGGTTGCTTGGGTATGCCGAACAGGTCTTCCCGTCGTGCGTTCGGCTGTAATAAATGGGGTTGGTCTGCTAGGGGTAGGCCCTCGGACATCGGCATTTCAAACGGATCAGGCGGGGGGCAACCCAAACACAAAGTTGATTCCGATCTCTGCAAGTAAGTCGCAATGTGAAAGTTAGGAAGCGAAGTGGGAGTAGGTACGGACCTGGAAAAACGAGTGCTTGCGCCCCTTTCCGGAACTGACGGATGTGTTGTGGATGCTGCTCGACATGCTGGCCAAGTTAGAGACTTCCTGGTCATCCAACGACTCGGTTTCCATCGCGACGGGGATGTCCTCCTCGCCCTCTTCGTTCTCATTTTCGTCCTGGTCGTTCCAGGGGGGCAAGGGAAGGCCCTCTCTTAGCACGTCATTCTCCGACGTGTCCGTGTTAGTCCCCGACCGCATGTAGTATATAAGGGCGTCGAAAACGTAAGCGACGTGCTTCAGCGCGGACACGTCCAGGATGGGGAGGGAGTCGAGATGTTCGCCGTTGTGAGCGCGCATGAGCGACAGACAGTAAGAGAGGAATTCTCTTCGAGCTGCATTTGCATCAACACCTAGGATACCAGTTGTAGAAATCATGGCCGACAGAAAATGGGCGCATTAGTTATGTCGACGTGACGCAAGTAAAAAATTATTGATGATCTCCGCGGTCAAAAATAAATCAGCTTTCTACTCTAATAGGTTCTAATAAGCATTTGCATACCGTCTCTTTCCGGTCTTGACCTTGAGTTCTCCACGTTCGTTGTGAAACCGACGATGCGAGTTGACCCGGTGCCCGAGGATACTTGTCCGCGACTAGTTCTTACCGAACCTGTAGGTAAACAGTCATAGTAACTTCGCCTTTAAGATTGGAAGAGCGCAAGAACACGAGTTTGCACAGACGGGCGCCGTACTAACGACCGCCTGCGCAAACTCGTGCAAGCGGTATTAGAGCGCTCACCTCCTGTTGTATTGCTGGTGGTATTAATAGGATGTCCAGGGTGTGTCAGATCAGTGGAATGGGTGAGGGATGCTCCGAAGCGTAGCTGAGCCTCGGTGGCGTCCATTACGGTCAACAACCAATCCCAGGTGTGTTTCAGCCGAAACTCGAGGTAAATCTACACGGTTTTTTTTTTGTTTCGTTTAAATAAACCACACACAAAGCTATGAGATTAATTACTTGTATGTTACAGATGTCATCCTGCGTTACATCCAAATGCGCAAACGGAGTTGGGATTTGGTGCAGGTCCTGCATGAGCGATAGCAAATCTGCAATTTGCCTGATTACGATGCCTAAAGAGGAAATTAAAAAAAATGAGGGGTTTTTTGATTAAAAAACAAAAAACAAAATCGTACCGAAGGCCCTCGCTAAACAGCTTGCGGTCGTGGCCATGGTAACGGGTTCGGAGCTCGCGGCCACCGCCGTGTTTCCGGTGGTGGACCTCCTCAGCGAGCTCGGGTCGATAAAGACCAAATTCGAGCCTCCGGCGATTCGTACCCCGGCGGACCGCGACGCTTCGCGCGACCTGATGGCCCACTGCATATTCTGCGGGGCCAGGTTGGTCCGCGGTCCGTGTCCAGCAGCATTGCTGTAACGGCTTCTTTCATAGACACAATCAAAATAATCAGAACACAAATGCGACAGAGAACACACAGCCAAGACAGTTGCAAGCATTCGCCAATAAAACGGTGACTATCTCAAGCGACAAAGTCTTTAGACTGTGTTGAAGCGGAACTAAGTCAAAAAAAAGCTATGGGTGTAAGCGAGTCGATAAAGTAATAATTTCCCCACCCCGCAAGCGGCCTGTTAATGTGCCATTCTTTCAGAAAGATCCGATTGGAACCTTTCATTTTTAAGTTAAAACTATTTGAATGCTACTTTATATAGCTTGTTTTAATGACACAATAGTAGACTGCGATCGATTTATATACATAGCGCCCCCCCCCCCCCTTACAAACAAAAAAAATTAACATTTACCTTCTTCTTTCGAGTTGTTCGTCGGTCAAGGTGTAGTCCTCGGTGTCTTGTTCGTCGGTTTCACCGGCTTCGCTCTCCTCCTCCTCCTGCTGGCTGGATTCACCGCTTTCGTCTTCCGGGAACAGCAGCATTCCTAATGCATTATCAAAATACATGCAAATACCACAACTCATTCACACAGGCTTACAGCACAGTTCCTAATTTCGGAAACACTCGCACTCAAGCACACGCAAAGCTAACCTTCAATCGCATACCTGTGTCGGAGCCAGCGGTGGCGCCCGTCTGCACGGAACGTTGGGCGGAAGCCGCGTCTTGATTGCTGTGGTTATCGTCGCTGTCCGACTCTGTTTCGGCGAGCAAGTCCAATTCCGGATCGCTGTCTTCACCTTGGACGGCGTTGCCTTCTTGCTGTTCAGATGGCGCCTCTTGGTTCTCATTTTCGTTTAACGATACCGAACGGACGATCGGTATCTCGCGGTACGTGGACGCGTCCGCGTGCTCCGACGTGTTATCATCGTCATTATCAATGGCCATACCTAAATAGAACGCGTTAGTTAAACCTGAAGAAGCATGCGGAATGCCTTACTCTCTCCGTCATTAGTGTCGTCCAAGTCTGCCCTGTTGGCCGCAGCGGCAGCCCTGCGAACGGCATCTGCTAAGAAAGGCAAAGGTTCAGAAACTGAAATATTTGGATTAATGGCGGGACTGCGGGCACCTGGAGGAGCGAGCGGATCCACCAGGAACAGTTCTTCAGAGCCCTGGAAGAACGAAACAAGGCAAACCTGCCGGATTCACCGCCGATCGACTCAACTCACCGAAATGATCTCGTTGATGGTCGTCGCTAGAGAGAAAGGGGCGGTCGGCCTGGCGACCCCCAATCTCACCGGCGCAATGAGAGAATCGGCTGTTTCACAGAGTTCTTGGATCGCCAGCGTTATCAGTGAACGAAATACCTTGCGACACTTACTGATCGGTTGATTGTGACTACTAAAACTGCAAGATTTTTTTTGTTTCAATATACTAAAGAAAACCGTCTCATCCAAGGGGGGGGGCAGTTCAGGTAGAACTGAGTCCTAATCTGAAGGACCCCAGCTTTTCCCTGATCCGAATCTGAAGATTGAAGGACCCCAGGGAGAAACTGGGGTCCTTCAGACTCCAGATTCGAACTCGATTTCGCTCTCATCTTGTGCACCCCCATTGGATGAAACGGTTTCTCGTTTCGACTCCATGCACCTACCCGACTAAATCTACTCACCTTCTTTTCTTCGATATGGGGGCAAGCTCAATGTTAAATATTACGAAAATCCTGACGACGGAGCGCACAAATCGCCTCGCGACGAGCGTCGCGACTTTAGCATGCTCCGGATCAGACTTCTTAATTTCTCTGACTAAAGTTTCCACCAAAATCTCGAGCGCCTCCAAGTAACACTTAACGATAAGGCTGTGAGTGAACTTGTCCAAAAGGGTCGTGCCCGTTTGGTTTCCGATGTACGGCTGCTCGTTCAGCTGTTGATCGCGATGCTCCTTAGTTCCGGTTAAAAGCATGCTTTGCACCGCCCTCCAATCGGTCAGGAGGTAATCCAGGGCTCTACGACTAAACCTCGGGGGTTCGAGGTCGTGCTCGGGGACATCGACCTCGACTGAAATTCACCCAACCCCCAGCCGGTTAGTACATTTAAATAAAAAAATCGCGACGAAACTAACCGTCAGATGAGGGCGTCTTGTTTCTGGAATTGGCGGACGCCGTTCTCGGCCTTGCGGCCCTGTACTGACGCTGTTCTTGATTCTGTCGTCCTACCGTCTGCGCCAAAAACAATAAAATATTTTCACCCCTAAAACATGCAACCGCTCTCCTGTAATTGTTAAGGTCGAAAAGTGGCGCTTGTTTACCGTGCGTTCGGAAGAATTACTAAATTGGTGTCCCTCACGAGGCGGATGAGCAGCTCGTACCGCACCGATTGGTTCCCCATGACCAGAGCTTTGCACTTGCACTTCTCCCAACAGTCGCAGTACGCGGTGGGGGAAGTTCTCTTGAGCTTGCAGTCGTGCCCCTTGTGGCAAACCCTGGCGCACTCGGTGCAACAGCACAG
The DNA here is from genome assembly GCA_958336345.1 of Dorcus parallelipipedus. Lineage (NCBI taxonomy): Eukaryota > Metazoa > Arthropoda > Insecta > Coleoptera > Lucanidae > Dorcus > Dorcus parallelipipedus. The sequence continues at coordinate 9,353,256 of OY284477.1, forward strand.
CGATCCGGTTAAGCCGCACGTGCGGCACTCAAATATGTCCTAAAGCAAATTGAGTTGATGGAAAAGAACAAAAAAGAAAAATTAAGTTGGTGCCGGCGCCGAAGCGATTGCCAGAGCACCTCTATATCTTCCACCGTGCATGTCAGTGACTTTTTCATGAAAAAGCTTCAAATTGCGCAATTGGCAATTCTACCATAATGTGACTCACCTGATTAATGTGTTCAGCTCCTGTCCACGTGAAACTGCAGGTGTCATTGCAACACAGCACATGCAGAGGCGAATGGTCGGGATTAGAGCCCTTGGGGAAAATCATCTCCTCCTGTTCCGTGGAGGATCCCAATTGAGTTATACGCTCGAATAATTCTAGAGCGGCAGGGTAACACCTCGACGACACGGCCAGCATAAACGGGGTCTGCCCCTGGGCGTCCTTGGCACACAACATTTCCACCAAATGGGGCGTCAAAGCGGTCGACTCGTATAACAAGGCGTGTAAAATCTGCATAGCGTTCGTCCGTCTCTCCGCGGGATCGATGATGACATTTCCGTTCCCAGACGCCATATTGTTTAGCCCCGTTTTGTTGGCGGCGCTGCTTCCGAGTCCCATCAAACTATCCTCATCCCCAGAGGTAACGTCGAAGGATTCCGGCGGCCAAGTATGGGTGGGGATCGGTTCTTCCTGGACAAACGCGTGCTGGTCACCGGAGCTCGAGTTGTTCAGCTCTCTTTCCGTGCGCACGGCTCTGCGCATCATTTCGCGCAGGGACATCGAGCGGGGCCCCACGGCGTTCGTGATGACGTTTATGCATTCCAGGCCCGCGCTGGAATTGGGCGCGGGGACCGTCGTCGTCGTCTCGTTATCCGTTTCCTTGTTTGAGGTGGGCGTGCACATGTTGATGACGGCGTGGAAGATGTTCCGGTTGCCGTCGCACCTTTCGTTTAGCATTGACTGGATCACCGCGGGGTTAGATTCTGGAAAAAAAAACGAACGGTGGTGTCTTGACATTGTGCAAACACTAAACATCCACCTCCAATAAGATATAGCATATTTAGTTAGCATTGTATATTATAGTTAAGAATCCGTTTTACTTTGCGCAGAATAAAGTATATTTTAGGTGGGAGTTCCAGCAGAGTGGGGCTCCCTTCCACGCGCAAGTCTTCATAAGCGCGCCAAGAGCCATGCATTAAGGCAGTCACTCGCCGAATCATCCGTCCGTCGGTGCTTTGACTCAAACGCGCTAGGCGATCTGTGCTACGTTTGCATTACCTGAAACCGCTCCTCCTGTTTACTACCTGTTCCAGAGTGGGAGTTTCACTCATTCATACCTGACACGAGTGTTTCGTGTATCCTGATTCAGAGTGGGAGTTTTATTCTTTCTTACTTGACACGGGTGTTTCGTGTATCCTGACCCTGAGTGGGCGTCTCACTTTTGCTTACCTGACACGGGGGTGTTTCGTGTATCCTAACCCTGAGTGGGTGTTTCGCTCATTATCGTTCTACCGATCCGATTCCCGGAGCCTGTACCGAAACGTATGCACAAAATGCGTTGTCATTAATTAAACCGTCCGCAAGACACCGTATATTGCCGTTCCTAAAAATACCGCCCGGGAGTGTAACCTTTACCGTTAAGTGAATTTTATTCGCAATATAAGCATTCCAAGTTGTAAATACGTGTAAATATAAATTATGTCCGTGTTGCTAAGTGCTCGACGCTTTTATTTCCACTGAACCTGGACACCGACCGGCAAACCCGAACCGCCGCCCGGACCGACGTCGAGTAGAGCAACGATCAGCGACGCCAGAGAAGAAAGACGACGACATGTAGAACCGTTACAAACGTAAAAGACTTAGATTTAAAAAAAAAAATAACTTACTATTGTCGAGCTCCAATTGCGCTAGGACTTGTCTGGCACCTTCGACGTCACACCTCAGCACCTTCGGCATCAAAATCTGCTGCTCCAAGGCGAATATAATGATGGCAACTTGATTTTTAAGATTCGGGGCCGTCCCCGACAGGACGACCGTACCGGCACCGATGGACCGCACGGGGGGTAAGTCCAGCGGTTGAGGGTCTCTGATTGCGTCGGCGCAGTCTTTAGCTAACGGGTAGATGGTGCTGTTTCCGTCGCGAAGTATCAAGATGGTCTCGCCACTCTAAAACAAAACTCACATCCAGAAAACACGTACACCTTTTTTTTTAAAAATCTCGAAATTAAGGGTCGCTTTCTTCTACTAAATTGAAACGATGTGTTTTAGGGCGACGCTGGTATCAAAAATTTTTTTGCTGCTCACCTCCGCCGCGCATGTTAAGTTGATATGTTGAGGATAGAGCCCCATGAACGAGGCTGTGTCGCTTGGGAACGGATTGTCAACTTCAACCCTTCCGCTGCATATGTTGTAGACGATGTAGCTCAGTTTGGTTCCTGAGCGCACGATGGCGTGGATCCCTTGCGCGTCGACCGCAATCGTCAATATCTGTCCTGACGTGTCCGAAATCTGTATCTTCCTGGGGGTTCTCTGGAAACAATCCGGGGCTCTGAAGGTCGCCGTCGATTTTAGCACCTGCAACAAAAAAAGGGTGTTTTGGTGCACGCGAACGAACCCCCGGAGAGATTACGCACTTGCAAGTCGTCCTTTTTTAGCAACCTGCAGTCCTGCAGGATATCGTCGGCGTCCTTGTTGTCTCGATCGCGCGAGTGACTGGAGGGAAACCTGACCGCGGCGTAGGCCCCGTCGACCTTCAGGACCCGTCCGACGGGCACCGTCCGCGTGTCCTCGAGGAAAATCACGTCTCGCAGCTGCCACCCTTCTTCGTCCTTCCTCTGCTCCATGCCCTGCTCGGTGCCGGACACCGTCATGCGTTTCTGCCGCTCTGCAACAGAAGGAATGCCTAAAATTATTGGACTTGGGTCCTGCACGTGCAACTTAACCCGATCTCGCGACTGTTCGACGCGCGTATGTTACGAGAGATACTTACTGTGGCTGTTCGAGATGCTTCCGGTATCGCTGCACGTGCTGGACGCTGGGGACGGCGGCGGGGGCATGTCCATTCGATCGGCGGTTTCTTTATTGGGGTTTTTACTCGACGAAGCCGCTGTAATGACGTTCAGGGTTAAAATTACCATGCAATTTTGAGTACGGGTGTAACAATGTAATTTTGTTTATCTCTTTTGTATTATTTTTAAGTTTGTAATCAAGTTTTAGTTCGGGTAGGGATCACAAGCATGTTAGGTGTAGGAGGGAGCTATAGAGTGGGGGGTCCTCCCTTCCACTCCTGCGGGTATATAAGCAAGTTCCGGGCAGAGCTCAGGCAGTTCGTGGATTAAGCGCGCTCGTGACCGGTGCAGTGTTCCGCCGCCGTTCTTTACCTGAAAACCATTAGCAGGTGTCCTGCTAGCCCGCAAGCGTTTAGTGTACCCCGTTCGGCCTCACCCACTACGAGCGTCACGTAGTCTCCGTCCTTAAAGTGAATGTCTCACTGTTACCCGACACGAGTAGCTCGTGCATTCCGTCCCTTGAGTGAGTGTCTCACTCTTACCGGCCCGACACGAGTGTCTCGTGTACTCCGTCCTTTAAGAGAGTGTCTCACTCTTACCCGACACGAGTGTCTCGTGTACTCCGTCCTTTTATTGAGAGTTTCACTCTTACCGGTCCGACACGAGCGTCTCGTGTATTCCCTGGGCAGGTGCCCTTCTCGAGCCTAACACAAGCGCCGCGTTTCATTTTGGTCCAACGTCTACTTGTTTAACCTGTTTTTACCGTTGCGAATACTCGAATACTGTAGTTTAAATATTTTGACAGAATTTTAAATAAAGTTTAGTTGAGTTATATCATGTTTTATTTTGTGAACCTGGACACCGCACCGGCGAGTTTACACCTGGACATCTTTCCGTTCGTGGCTGAGCAAACGAAGGACATGACCGGACGTTACACGGTTTTTTCTTGTCTGTGATGTTAGGCCCGGCACGCTTGCCATTCATCAAAAAAAATTACAAAGAGAAAAAGTGGCGAGGTAGAAAGTCAAACGCGCCCCTTTTTAAAACCGACTTTACGCGGAAACGTATTTCGGGGGTCTTCGGATTCGGCGTCCGATTCTCTTAGACGGGCACTATTCTTGTAAGAGGTTCCGACGCATTAAAGATTTGAGTGTAGGTTTTGTGTAAGAGTCGGGATTGTTTTACTTACTCAATCCACTCGTACCGGGCCCGATGGTGTCCCGGTTTCTTTCGGCCGTCGCCGACTGGGACGTGACGATTTTGAAACTGCAGGTGTCGCTCAAGGACCAAGCGGCGTTCTGCAACTGTCCCACTTTCGGCACGCCGGCGACCACGGTGAAACCCAACGCGCCAGCTTGGTACATGGGGCTGTTCTTCATGCACACTTGGGCGCCGGTGACGAGCTCCGATTGGTTGGCGCGTTGCTTGCGGAACTTGGCGCGGTATTTTTCCCATAGGCGTTTCCTCTGTTGGAACGGAAGGACGCCCCTGCATAAATCACGAAGCGATTAAAGCTGTTAATTTTTTTTTCTGCTTGTGGTACGTACCACCAGTACAAAGCCCCGGTCTCCAATCTGGCAACGGTGTACAAGGGGCAAGTATAAAGGGCGACTATTTTGTCGGATTGAAATTCCGAGTAGGCTTGCGCCGCATTTTCTAGTTTGGCAGACGCGGCGTTCAGGAGTTCATCGATGAACGTCGCGACCTTTCCGGATTCGGTGGCAACCGAGCATCTCGTCGAGCATGCAGACAGATGCAAGATCTTTTCGCCGGCCAACGCGAGCTGGATGGTCTTAGGATGATGGATGTTGAGATTCTGAAATCACGCAAGCGTAATGCCTATCGCAGCCTGATTTCGCAGAACATACGTCTGGGTGCCTGTAGGGTTCCGGGTCATTCCAGCGCCACTGGTACAGCTGACCGTTGGTGGAGAGTGCGATGAGTTCGCTGTATAAAGCAGCAATGTGAGTGAATCTTCCCGCCGAGTCGGGCCAAAATTCTAATTCGTCCGATATCCACAAGGGGCTAGCTCCGTCTTTCTTTTTAGTATCTACGTTTTTATTTATTTTTTGTGAATCAGATAGATTCATAAATAAACGCTCGCTCACCTGAATCCTTGTCAAAAGCACTATCTCTCAAGGCAGTCTCCAGCCATCGCCTAGGTCCAAAATACTGGCGATCCCGCCACCTTGAGAAACTATCCCTATCCCTGTCCCGGTCGACTCCCGAATTGTTGCAGGGCGGTGCGTCGCGATCCGCCAGCCGACTTCGACTGCTACTGCCTCGGCTGTTCAAAAAGCTAGTTTGAGCGAAGCCAAACAGCCAAATAAGTTAGTCAAAAAAAAAAAAACAACCAAAAGGAAATTAAGAAATCAGAACGGACACGTGAGGCGAAAACAAAAAACAACAAAAGAAACTCAATTTACTTCCTAATTCCAGTGTACCCGAACATGTCTTCGGAAAACATGGCGTCCGCGTCGATGATGACCGAGTGGTCCGTGTGGAAGCCGCCGTCGAGGAGCGAAATTAGGTCTTCGGGGACGTAAGAGTCCGCGGCGTCGTCGCCTTCCTCCCCCTCTTCGTCGTCGCGAGATAGCAAGTTGTTCACAGCTAAATTGACATCGAGATTGGTGCGCTGCAAAATATTTAAAACACAACTTTTCTTTTTCTGATCGATCACGCAACGAACGGACCTGTAATTCCCTAATTATAAGATTTCTGCTTTTGCCTTGTAAGACAACTTGTGCTTGCGAAACTAACTCCTCGGGTACGTAAGGGGCGGGCACGGTTACCATCGGCCTACCACTGCTTGAACCGCTCGTGCCTATGATTACTGGAGCCCCCCGACTTCCTGCGTCAACAAAAAGAAACGATTATAGTAAGACGACTCGCTCATAAATAAATTTTGGCGAAAAATACGATTATATCAGAAAGACTAATCAACAGCTATCATGGTGTTCAAGATTAAGCGTTTGTCATCATGATTTGATTATATTAAGTGAATATAAACTATTTTTTTTTATTCCTAAAACCTATAAAAACAGATATGAAGAGTGTGACGTAAAACAAAGAAATTCTTTCTAAATAAAACGTAATATTTAATTGCACGATGGCGGCGCTATGACGTTCTCGTTCGTCCCTTCGAGACCTTTCATTTGGTGGGTCACACGACGGACTTTACTTTCTCGCGAACAATTTCGAGCACATTTCGGGGCCCTCTTTGATTTCAAAATGGCGGCGGGATGGTGACACTTGTGTTCGTCTTTTTCTCGAGACCTTTCGCTTGTTTGCGACTGTTTCAAAAACGAATGCGAGAATTCGTTCTAGTCCGACTCTTTTAAGAGCTTCTGCATTATTGAAAATGTTTTAAATCGGTTGTTTATTTCTCGACCCCACGGTACGTTCCTAATATCAACGACTCAGAAAACAATTCATTTTAGACATAAGAATTTCACAAGGAATTCAAAATCGTAAAAAACAATCTAAGGCATTCTTTTTGGAACACCCTATATAATACAAAACTTTTTCAAAATAACCTTGGCGAAGAAAAAAAAGATTGACAGGCTTCAGCGAATTTTACAAAAAAAAGTCACTTTAAGAATATTGAATTTGTTCCTTAATTATTTTCGAATATACAGGTGGTCACAAAAACGTGCAACTGAGAACTAAAATCTGTGAGGCCGTTTAACAGCGTCCCATCGACATACCGCGCCACGTACTAATCGTCGAAGTTAAAGAGTTTTCGGAAAAATCAAAATCGAAACGCCCGTTTTGGTACAGCTTATTAAAAAAAAAAAAAAAAAAACTGTGCACAGGTGAAGTAATGAACGACTTGACTAAAAAATAAAAAAAAAACTACAGGTGGTTACAAAGACTTGCAACTGAATGGTGAAAAAAAGAGAGATCAAAAAATTAATATTCTAAAAACGCCTAAGTTTTGTAAAAAAAAACTGCTTCTTAGGTTACGCTAATTTTAATAAAGAATAAAAAAATTGCGTTATTTTTACACTATTTTCACTATTTCACTTTGACATCAAGATTAACTTTGCCGATCATTAAAAACTTTCGATGATAATGCTGCCAAGTGAATCTGAATTAGTTTAGAAGTCAATCTGAAAAGCAAGAGTAACTCAAAAAGAGGGAAAAATTAAAATTATTTTTGCACTATCTTCATTATTTGACCTTAACTTCACTGCTCATCAAAAGCTTTCTATAACAATGCTCCCAAGTGACCTTGAATTGGTTTAGAAGTCAATTTGAAGATCAAAATTAACTCAAAGAAGGAAAAATTAAAATTATTTTTACACTATCTTCACTATTTGACCTTGACTTAAGATTAACTTCACTGCTCATTAAAAACTTTCTATAATAATGCTGCCAAGTGACTTTGAATTAACTCGAAAGAAGAAAAGAAGGAACATTTTTGATTTTTTTACACTATCTTCACTAGTTGACCTTGACTTAAGATTACTTTTATTTTTCATTAAAAATATTCTGATGCAACGCTATTAACACTGATTTGTATGAAAGATAAAGAAGTAACTCAAAAAAGAAGCGAAGAAAAATTTACACTATCTTCACTATTTGACCTTGACTTCAAGACTAATTATGCTGTTCACTAAAAACTTTCTACAATGATGCTGCCTTGTGATCGTGATCTTAAGGTACTAAATCAACATACTTCGTATAGAGGTAACGCACTTAGTGATTTTTTATATCTATCCTTGTCGCAAATTGTTCTCATCTAGGGATAAAAAAAAACAATTGGAAATATTATTTGAAGTGACATTTGTCAAAGCTACTGTCAGTGGTTAAGAAAATTGAGTTTAAATATCGCATCCCAAACTTTTATCGCCTGACATTTAATGATTCCGCCTTTCCCGTAAAAGAAAAATTTTGCACTTCTTAAAATAACAACTTTCTGATTGGTAAATAATTTAACTAGACGTAACCTAATACACTTTTAAATTGAAACCAGTGACATTGCTGTAAAGAGACCCTAAAACTGTTGTCTTCCTTAATGCACTTACGACAATTGTATTTGTTATCTTTGTTTCTCAATCTTCTCCCGAGAGGAATGGGTTTGCATTACCTAAACAGAGTATTGATTGTGTACCTTACGTGATCTTGGTCAAAAATAAATCAAAAGGTGCAAAGAAAACAAAATTAGACTCAGTTTTACACTATCTTCACTATTCGACCTCGAATTCAAGATTAAGTTTACTGTTCTCTCCAACCTCCATTTCCATATCTCAATCAAAACCAAAAGAGTCAAATGACAACCGAACGTCAAAAAATTAGATTTTTTCTTCCTTTTAAACGAAGGTGCGTCGTTTTGTGCATTTCTTTTCGTTTTTCAAAAAAGAAAAAGAAACATGATAAACGATATTGAAACAATTTTTTGTTTTAATATTTTATCGCCTGGTTAATTTTGAAAATGTTTTATTTTCCATACCCGTATGTATAGGGTGAGATCAACTTAGCTTAATTTTGGTTTTTCTTTTTTCTTAATGACAACTCCTCTCTTGTTTCACAATTTTGATTTCCTAGCAAACTTTTTCAAATCGTCAGGCATTAAGGAGTTGTTTTTCTAAGAAAAAAATGATTTTTTAAACTTATTTATTGCGTTAATGTAAGATGTTCAACTACGCCATCTGTTGAAACTTTCCGATAATCTCGTTTGTTTCTACGGGGATGATTCACTAGATGCTGACGGGTTATATTGATATCAACCACCATTGATTGAGCAAAGTTTCAGAACGACAACGAAAAATGACTTGCGTTGCCGTAAGGCATTCAACAACGCCATCTGTTAAAACATGCCAAAAGTTTTTTTTTGGTCGTTTGTTTTTACGGAGCTAAACCCCACGATGCGGAAAATGGCAGAATGAGAAAATGTCACTTGTCGTCAGTAAAGGAAGATGATTTTCTATAATCTAATAATTCTTTATTCAGTCAATATTTGTTTCCAATTGTTTCTTTTTTTTGCATTGTGCTTTAAAATAGGTTTTCTTTGTTTTGTCACCTTTCCTCCCGAACAGTTTTTTTAAATTATTAATCTACTGAATTGTTTTTATCGTTTTTTAAATTATTTCGTATTTTTATTATTTAATTTTCTTTGCTTTTTTATAGTTTTTTTATTTATTATTTTTCAGATTTATTAATCTATTGTAAAATCGATTGCCTTTTGTCTCTGTTTGTTGATTTTTTATCTTCATTTTTTATCTTCATATCTCGATCAAAAACAAAAGAATCAAACGACAATCGAATGTCAAACAAAGGTCCATCGCTTTTTTGCATTTCTCAAAAAAAAAAGTGAAGCAATTATTTCTAAATAAGGAACAAATTCAATATTTTAAAGACGCCCCATTTTGAAAATGTTTTGTATTGTACAAGGTGTCCTAAAAAAGAACGGCCGAGATTTTTTTTTAACTTCCCATTTATGTATTTCACAATTTCGAATTCAGTGTAAAATCCTAAAATGTTTTTCTATGTATTGTACCCTACATTTTGTTTCAAAAAGAATGGCATCTCGGTAGGCGTTGGAAATTCAAATTTATGTTCACAGTAATGCATCCTTGATAATAAATAAACATCCCTAACTTCTGCGTGCTTCTGCTGTCAACACAGAAAATTTCAAATTGTTTATTTGTAATATTTAATATTCTTCTCCTTGTCAATGCATTTTCGTACAGAAACAAGATATTCCATCGCCTTTAACTAATTCGTAAAAGTTCTTTTATTTTTGCGTGACATAACCTCAAAATAATTTAATGGTAGTTTCACAATCACAATATATTCTAGTAACTTTTTTGACATGGGATAAAGACCGATTCACTCAGCCCTCGCCTACTGCGATGTCAATCAATTTGTTTGAATGGAACTACAGTAATCAATTTTTCTTTTGAGCTATTGACATTAAAAATAAAAACTTACCGAAAGGTCTAAAAAAAATAAGGAACAAATTCAGTATTCTAAACACGTCTAATTTTTGCAAAAATCGCTCGGATTTGTCAATCTTTTTTTTTGGTAGATTTATTTTGAATAAGTTTTGTATTGTGAAGGGCTGAAATCAATTTTTCTTTTTTGGGACAATCCCCCTTTTTCACAATTTCGGATTCCTTGTAACATTCTAAATGTTCTTTTTTTATGTATTATATCCTGTGTCCTAATTCAATTTTTTTTTTTTGAGTTATTGACATTAAGAACATACTGTGAGGTCAAAAAAATAAGGAATAACTTCAATTTTCTAAAAACGGCTAATTTTTGGAAAAATTCGATGGCATAATTAAACAAATGCTTTTACATCACATAGTGCAATTTATAAACTGTCAAATACTGTAGCAAAAAAAAAGTGGACAGCATGAGATGACTCCGCAGACTTGACAAAGTCAATAGCACGGTGCAGCGTTGCCAAATTTTTTACTAAATAAAAAAAGAGTGCAGGTCTATCGAAGTTAACAGAAAAATCCTCAAGTTTGAGATGACTCCGCAGATTTGGCAACAATGTTGGGAAAAATGAAAACCCCAAAGAACCTTAAAGCCCCTGTCACATCATTAGTCATTAGTCTGGACTGACAAACTAAACTAATGACATCACATGACGTCATGGAAGCTGTTTGTTTCTAAATTTTAGGGACGCCTCTATATCCATCAATCAGTTTGATCAAACTTGCCTTATGATTGGTAGATTTAAATGCACAGGAAGAGGCGCAAAACGGAAGTGTAACGTCTAACCTAACCTATAAGGTTAACACTGCTTTTTTTCTATCCATTTTTGCGTAAATTTTTTAAAATGACGATTTCCAAAAAAAATTTAACCTCAAAGTTTGGTCAAATTTCTAGTGCTAGTGTGACAGCGCAGTTTGACGAAATAGCGAATTTGATGTCTTGACGTCTTTTGTTTTTGTTATTTTTTAAAATTTGTTTATTTTTGAATTTTTATTATTTTGTTTTTTCATCATTTTGTGTCGTTGCCATTTTTTTTAAACTGTTTTGTTTCAAAATTTATCGTTAACTTGCCGAATTGCGCCGCAAAAGCGTCTTTTGTTTCTATGTCCTTTAACTTTATGTACCCACCATGCGATAATTTAAATTTATAATTAAAGCAAGCGGGATTTTTTTTATACGGTTGTACACCTTGCCAATCGACTCGCTGTATAGATTAGATTAGAGGTTATGTAGATATTTTGACGTTCATACAGTTTTTATCGGGTTCAATTGTTTTAATTTAAAGGAAGTGAGGCTGTTTCAGTGACGACCGTGGCCAATGTTCAAAGTGTTCGCCCCTGGCGATTAATTCTTTAAACATTTTGAGGCTTCACTTTGACAATTTAAACTTAAATTAAGCTGTCAACAGTTAGCGTTGCCAATCTAATTCAAAATTCATAGCCTACCCTAATTACAAATTTAAGTGATCGCGTCATCGCCTGGTATTATTAACGAATTTTTTAGGTTTTTTTCTTCAATTTACTTCTGAATTTAGTAACAAATTGAGGGATTTCTGCTTTTCACACGTTGGTAATACTAATTCCTAGTACCTAAAATTCTATTGTTTTTTTCTCTTTTTAATGTATTGTACCCTACATATAATATCATTTTTTTTTTTTTTGAGTTCTTGACTTCTTAACGCCTCCCCAACAGACTCACAGAGTTTGGGTCTCGAATGGTGAGAAAAAAAAGCACCGTGTTTTTTTTATCACACAGGGGGTGTCCCAAAAAGAGTAGGTTTGAGATCAACTTTGTCTTTTTTTTGGCATATCACAATCAAAAACAAAAGAATCAAATGACAATCGCGAATGTCAAACAAATTAGATTTATAAACGAAGATCCATCGTTTCTTGCATTTCTTTTCCGAAACGCTCCTCATTTAGGACACCCTGTACACTAACAGTGATAATAACGGCGAAGATAATTTCATTTAATACCCAATTACATTCTACTGACCACTATTGTTGCCTCCTCTGATTGCCGTATTCGAGCGCATGATCCTGGCCCTGGTCCGGATCTGCCGTCCGCTTCCCGCCGGTTTATTACTTCCAGAACCCCCGGATCCACTACCCCCTCCTCCACCTGAACCCCCCGTACCTCCATTGCTACTGCTGCAACCAATCAATCGACCGTCAAGTCAAGACGTCTCTCACCTCGCAACCACAGACGAGACGACAACTTACTTTTTGTTAGGATCAGCCTTTGTAAGATCCAATCTATCGGAGATGACACTGAAAGACACCCTGCATATTCGCCCGTCCTCTAAAAGCAGTGCGATGTGAGCGGGGCCCAGCACGATGCGCTTGACGACTGCGCGCAAGTTGGACCAAACGGGGTGTGCGCTCTGCCCCAAGCGGTTGATTCGATCTGCCACTTCTTTCAGTCTAGAACAGAAGGATATGTATGGTGAAAGGGTGAAAGTAAGAAGGAAAACGGGAGGCCTGAAACAAAGGGTGTTCGCGTGTTGACAGGTTGTCAACTTGGCGAAAATTTCGTCGCGTTTGAGGACGGACCGAGCGAGCGAAATCGAGAATCGTTTCCAGAACGTTCCATCGTGCGCATCGGAAACTGCGGCCGGTTTAATGCGAACGCGGCGGTTGAAATGCACGCGCCTCCTTTCTCGTTCTCCTCCATTTTCTGGGCCGTCCGCGCGTTCGGGTATATAATGGAAAATGGAGGAAGATCGAGGAACGATCGGCATGTACGGGGGTTTTCGCTCGTACCTGTCGTTGAACTGCTCCTCCGAGCCGGGCAAGGGGTGCACGACGAACTGTATGGTTGACATGTCGTTTCGGCCACAATTTTCACGATTGAAAAACTAAACAGTTGCTCGATTTCCTTGAGTTGCGAAGCATTTTACACGCAGCTCGGACACTTCCACTTCGCCATATTTGATGTTTGAGCAGTGCTGCCAACCGACGTTTGCGTACGTTTCCGTTAATAGTTTTGAAGAATTTCGGTAGATGTCTCTGAACAGTGCTGTTAAATAAAGTCCAGATATATAGCTAAAGTACCGCTATTGAGCTATTCATTATTCAATGTAATTATTTGTAAATCTATTTGACTCACAATAGGCATTTTCGGAAACTATGATCTCGGGTCAGTTTGATCAATTGGATCACTCACGGTTCATACAAGTCAATGTGTAAAATTTCTATTTCGAACGTCAAGATCACTGAACTTACTAATGGGATCATAATTTCCGAAAACGCCTAATGGCTCATTCAGAATTGAATTAGTGCAAATAGGTACTGCAGATTGGCCGTGCAAATGTTTGACAGATGTATTTTGATGTGTCTATTCACAATCAACAGACGTTTTGCACTAAGTTGATTGTGAATAGAGACATCAAAATACATTTGTCAAACATTTGCGCGGCCAATCTGCAGTACCTATTTGCACTAATTCAATTCTGAATGATACTTAATGGCGGATAAACACGCCATATTTTAACGCCGTGCCTCGTTTCCAAGGTTTCGCGGGTTTACTTTGACTCAAAATGGCATTTAATTGCGGTACTTTATATATCTAGGGACTTTATTGTTAAATTAAAGATTTTGAAATTGCCGATCGTCTTTTGCTTTCATAACTAAAATGTCTTTTCTTCCTCTACTCTTCATCGGACGTTCAATATACCGGTTGTTTTTATTTTTATCTTTCTTTTTTTATTGTATTATCAATAGATGGCGCCGCCCTTTTGAGAGATCTAGAGTCCCTAGAGAGACCGTAGTTCGAATTCCATTGAATTGCCAGACATTTATACCTATAATTTAATTAATAAAATAATGTGGCCAGGAAATAAAATCAAATCAAATCTTCGTTGTTTCAATTAAAGATTTTAATAAAATTCAACGATTCTTAACCTGGCTATTGGTTTAATATACTGCTCACAGAGGGCGTTGTTCATTTAATTTTACTAGAGTGCCTTAAAAGAAGAGTGTGGCCATACGTGAAGTCGATTTCTATTGGTCGCGAGCGATTTTCGATTTTATAGTGTCATTACCGTCTTGAAGTAAAGGCCGTCAGGTTACCGGCTTTTGTTTCTGGTGACGTCACCGTAAGAGTTTCTCGTTGCTTTAATAGGTCTGTTTGGTAATATTACACGAGATAGCATTCGTGTAACGAGTGCAGTAACGTGAGTGTAGGAAGTGTACAGCGGTGAAGTTGGTGCTACCAAACTGCTTGAGTGTAGTTTGTGCGGTTTATTTTTTGCACGTGTTATAATCGTTGAACTTTGTAAACATCAACTATAACCTAAAATCTTACATGTTATTTCAAAATAGAATTAAAATGCATACATGGCAGTCTATTTTAGTTGTAAACGCATCTGGCGAAAAAAAAACCTTTGTAAACGAGTATTTTACGTTTTGAATAAATCATTTTGCATTTCCTTGTGAGATTTAGCAAAACATATCCACGTGCAATCGATCACACAAATGACGTTTAATAATCTATTGCGCATGTCTACCCTATCTGCACTCGTTACTCTTTCTCCCGTGCTGGTGTAGTTTGTGTAACACGAAATACACTACACTAACATAACAAACAAGGTAGTGTAACTGCAATGAATAATACCAAACAGTTATTAAGAAAAAAGTGTACACTGGTTTGCACTAGTGCAGGATAACAAACACACCTAATATCTAGTCTTTTTGTGTTTTTTTTAGTTTTTTCGAGTGTTTTTATGTTAATTGTTGTTATTTTTATGTTTTTTTGGATGTTTTCGTGTTGTGTTTGGTTAAAAAACTACGTGTTTGTGTTTTAATTAGTTGGTAGTGTTAGTTTTTTCATAATTTTATAGGTTAGAACACTTTTAAAATCGTTGTGTTGTGTTTTTTGAATTTCAGTTGAAATAAATACATAAGTAATAGGAGTATAATATTATAATTCTCCACACCTACTACATTAATCCCATTATGTTCCTGTTTCTAGGAAATGCCTAACAAGTGCTGTGTGCCAAACTGCATGTCCAACACAAAAAGTGGCTCCTATATTCCTACTTTTTCCTTTCCGAAAGAAGAATCCATGCGCACCTTATGGTTAAGAAAAATACCTCGTACTGACTTTGTTATTTCAAAGAAAACTCACTTTCGGGAAGAGTTTGTAGTTAGAAGTCATGAAGTAACAGAGGATGATGGTTATTATCGTTTACACTTTTATTTTTGCTCGGTGATGAAACATGCATGTTATAGGGTCCAAATTAACCTTACCAACACATCGACTAACCCTTAAAACTGATGCCTACCCTTCCATTTTCCCCAATTTGCCTGCATACATCTCCGAAGTGCCTTCAGTGAAATGTGGAAATTGAAGTGATAGATAAAATATTGGCCTATTAGTTTTTAATCTAAAAAGATTAAGTTTATTAAAACTATATATACCAAGTCACTTACTATGTGCAATTCGGAGAAATTATTCATTATTCAACGCCACTTCAATCGTGTAGTCGTCACATTTAAACCAGAAAATCATTAAATAAAACATATTTCTGGCTATTCCTATAGTATCAGTAATTCTTAGAGTAAGTCTTAGAGACATTCTACTCGCAATTCCATACATAAAAAATTAAAAAAACATAAAAGAAATAGAACATTTTCACAAATAAAAACATGCGCCTAAAGTAGGGTTATGTCATGGTGGCCTCCTACGGTGACGTCACGTTTCAACCTGATGGCCTCAGTGTCTTTCACAAAGAAAGCACTGAGTTTCGGAACGCATTGAAATAATTACTCAGAACCAAATGAAATAATCGAGAAATAAGAACCAATTTAAGGTTTTCCTATTCATATTATTTTGGCAGACACTTTAATCCAACCAATATTTCCTAATGCAGTGTGTTTAAAGAGTGGTTCACAATAAATAAATAAATTCACAATAAATAAAAATATATTTTTGAGATAGAAGGCTGTAATTTCATATTTAGCTATAACTTTTAATTCTGAACAACTTATTCTTATAACGTTTTGCTGTATCTTGTAAAATAAGGGTTCTTTACTCTTACGCCGTCTTTATTTCTCGGTATGTCCACATGTGTACCGTTAGATATAAGATAAATTTCATCTGACATTTTCCAATCTGACTTTAAGGGATGCAGAAGCGTTCTGCGCGTCAATAAATTTTTATAAAAACCGATAATAAAAAAAATTCCCATTTGTAGCACACTTTTTGTTTGAAAGTCACTGTATACCAAGGTCGGTAGCCATTTTTGTTCTATATGTGTTCCTGCGAAAGGTTATTCAAAATTAACTTAAATTGTGACGATTTCTACAGTGCTAACTGATTATTCAGGTGAGTACCTACTTTTTTATATTATATGCGTTGTTGAGAATATTGTTAATTTTGGCATTTTTTAAACGGAAATAGTTACATAACCACAATCTTGACAAATAACTACATAAAAACTAAATAAAAATGTACTATAAATATACTCAAAAATAAAGCTGATATGTTTTTCTTTATTTAAATGCAGTGAATCATCAATCGCAGGATATAACATGCAACCATAAACAGATTGACCACTACTTAATTTTGAACTTGCCTCCTCAATTTAGAACAAACCTGGCGCCTATATGGCCACACTACAGTATAAGTAATTACCCAGTAGCGTCACTTAAACGTCAGTGTCAAAAAAAGCGGCCATTCTATTTGATACCCTTATGGAAATGCAATGTAATTTACAGCTGGGTAGGTATCAAACAAAAGAAGAAATGTATACTCGAGTGACGCCACTGTGTTATTCTTATACTATGGCTACACTCTCATTTTAGGCACTCTAAATTTTACTAAAGTCCCTAGATATATAAAGTACGGCAATCGAATACACAGTTTAGGATCAAATTTTAAAAACTAGCTAAAACATGGCGTCTGTGTCACAGTAGGTATACGAACCATGCACGTGCGAAGCCAGCGCCACCAATGACCATATTCTGCATTAGTGGTATGAAAATACGAGTTGTTTCAAATTATTAATGTACATTTGAACTTGAATATTGTAATCTATTTCAATACCAGGAAGTTCAAGTATTATGTACTACAATCGTAAGTTGTCATAGGAGTGATATTATTCCAATGCAATGAATTTCAAGAAATATTTTCATATCACTAATTCACAAATCACCACGCCAGGCGGCGCTGAACGCAGAGATGTGCATGGCGCCTATATGTGTCACGGGCACAAACAAACTTGTGTATTTGAGTTGAATAAATAAATGCTTGTCATGGACAGTGTTGCCAGGTTGCAGGGAAAATCCCGTTTTGCAGGGAAAAATCGAACAAAAAGGAATGCAGGGAATACCTTTAGAAAAGAGGGACATTCACTCAATCGAAACATCATAGCAATGATTTTAAAGTTGCAACTAAAATGCTGCAGCCGTGAATATGGAGACGAACCAATCCAATCACGGTTTCGTTCGTCGTTCTTATGGTTTGTTGGTTACTCGTTTCCTAGACAACATGTCTGCCACGTGCGATCTTGCCATAGATCTTGCGAGATAGCTTTAAGCTGGATTTACATGGAGCGTTGAGCGCGTCAAAACGCCGAGCGTACTGTCCTCCCATTGGTTAGTGGTCGTTACGTAAAGAGCAATAGCCAATGAGAGTACAATACGCCCGGCGTTTTGACGCGCTCAACGCTCCATGTAAATCCAGCTTTAGAGTGAAAATTATGTGGCAAGCTATGATTGACAAGTGACAAGTTATAAAAAGTAAACAGTAACACAAAAGAAACGTGCAAAGTAGTGATTATATTTTTGCCTATTTTTTAACCCCTACAAGGAAAATTTTGCAATGAAAAGGTGTAAGTATATAAAAAGGGAAATGAAGTTACAAAAAGGGAAAATTCAACATTTTATTAAGGAATTTTTGTGGTAGACACCTGGCAATACTGGTCATGGAGACGAAGAGTTTTAGATTTTTTGGCAGTTGATAAATGGTAGTTCCCGAAAAGAATTAGAAATACGAAATAAATCATGTTAAAAACACCATAATAAATAAGCCATATTAAACTAAAGATGTTGAAGGAAAGATTATTAAAACAATTTTGCTTAAAATTTTGAATTTTGATAGAAAAAAAATGGAATAGTTTTTGTAGGTAACGGAAATATTACAGCCGATCTTAGCTGATGTGTAAAATATTTGTGCTTGCACGAAACTCGAACATGCTCGTCCGTACCCTGTGGTGCTCCAGGTTTGTTCATTTGTGGTTTGTGACGGTTATTGGATTTTGTTTATTTTTATCGATTTACCATGGTTAATCGTGTTAAAGGGTTGTAAGGACATTACTACAGTTTTTTTTTATCACAAGCTCTTTAAACGGACACTGAAAATGCGCACTATCACTTAGCGCATTTTCAATGTCCGTTTAAAGAATTTGTGATACAATTTTCATCGAACGATAACCTACTTTAGTTTATTATTTTTTCTCCTGCTTTTGATAATTTTAATCCAACTTTATGCCCAATTGCATTATAGAGTTTTCGTTTTTCCATCTCAACTAGGAAACAGTCAAAAATAGTATATTACATAACGAGAGTTGTAAATAGCAAATTACGCACGGTGGAAAAGTTGCGCATGAGCCGCGCAGCGGCGAATGCAAGTAATTCCACAAGTGCGTAATTGCTTTACAACTCGAGTTTTGTACTACACTTTATCTACGACCACAAAAATTACCTTCAACGTAATCAACAATGACACTTGCAATTTCGACAACTGTCAA
The DNA here is from genome assembly GCA_958336345.1 of Dorcus parallelipipedus. Classification (NCBI taxonomy): domain Eukaryota; kingdom Metazoa; phylum Arthropoda; class Insecta; order Coleoptera; family Lucanidae; genus Dorcus; species Dorcus parallelipipedus. The sequence goes on from OY284477.1 coordinate 9,371,953, forward strand.
TCTATTGTAATGTGGTATTTATCTTCTTTTTTTTGTTCAAAACAGTTTTTCCCCACCCCCTCACCACCATCCCCTCACCTTTTCCCGCGGGTGTGAGGTAGGTTTCTTTTTTCCTCATTTTGTATTTTTCCTTCAATCCTTATTAACGCTTTTACTTCTGCACCCCTTTTACACTTTTACTTTCGTTAATATTTTTGCCAAGTAGGAAGCAGAATGAACTTTCTTCTTTCTGTTATGCTCTTAGCAAGTGTATTTCTGTTGCAGCTTCTTTCAGCCTTGTTTTCCTTTCCTTTTTTCCGCTCGTTTTTGTGGTTTTCTTTTATTCTTGTCGTATTGTTTTTGAGTTTAAAAGAGCTCGCCAACTATTTAATTATTATTCTTTTCCTCTCCTTTTTCCTCCTTTCTTGCATTGTTCTTAGCTCTTACGATTGCTTCTACTACTGCATCCCTTTCACACTTTTACTTCCGTTATATTTTTCCATATTCTAACAGGGTAATTAGAACGTCGCCAACGCGCGACCTCGGATATAACATCTACTATCAAACGCTTGGCAAAAGTCCAGAAAAAATAGACAATATAAATAAATGAATTGACCACCAAAGGCGAAGCCACCGAAACTTTCTACACGATGAATCATCCACAGCTTGCGAAAGCTTTCCCGTCGAGCTTTCTAAGAATGAACCCTACAAATACTCGGGAAATTCATTTGTAATTCATTCAAGGATTCTTCTAGCCAGAGAGAAGTTTCATCTTCTTGCAACCTGGTGTAACGTGAATCAAGTAAGTCCATTATTTTTAGTAAATGTGTTCTTTAATCTAGCTACGTCATGTAAATTATAACAATATTGTAATGATTCGTCGACACCAGCCGGCGTCAGATTGTCTCTTACGTCACAGCCGTCTAGTCGATGCGCCTTAGGCGGCAGCCTAGATAATTCTGACGGCGGAATAAACTGGACCAGACAGTCCGTCGCCTCCCAGAATGTTCGTGAAAAACAACCCCAGCTTATAAAGCACGCGACCGGGGATGAGAGGGGATTTCAGCGTTAGACAGTTCGGAATTAAAGTCGCGTTATAAACTTTCGCTCGGCTGTTAAAATAAATTAGGATTAAGTTTGTAAATTATCTAGTGTTAATTAGTTTGCTTTTAAATAAATTAGTTTATTAACTATTTCGTGTTTTTATTTTAAAATAAAAATTAATAGAACCTTTAAAATCGTTACAATATTATCGAAGAACAGCCAATGATAGAACTTTCTTTTCTGTCATGCTCTTCTCAAGCGTATTTGTGACTGCTTCTCGCCCACTAAGACAATCTACAGTTAATCCGCGGCTATGTAGATCTAACTATAAGCGTGCGTAAAGTAGGTGCATTGTGCTTTTTCAAGGTCCGTCTACACGTAACGATTTGCCTGCGCACATCCCTGTGCAAACTAGTTTGTACAAGTAAGCCCGTGCATATAGACGGCAAATCGTTGCGTGTAGACAGACTATTATGCACGGGCTTACTTGCACAAACTAGTTTGCACAGGGATGCGCGCAGGCAAATCGTTGCGTGTAGACGGACCATAACTTTACGCACGACGTTTGTAAATACCCGTTTACTTAATTTATGTGTTGTACGTAATTCGTCTTACAGTAGTGGTCGTAGGTAAAGAAAATAATGAGAGAATTTTACTAGTCGACAAACAGTAAAGTTTACATGCTCAGATTTGCGCAGTAAGGCTAAGAAAATTGACATCATAGTATTTTGTCTTATCAGATTTGGTTGCAATCATTGTTATTTAATTTATGTACCAAATCTGAGTTTTGTGACTTTCGATAACATATTCCAAAGCTTTGAAATGTCAAATTTCCTAAATTAACCGGCCCGTCATTGCATACGTGATGAACTTAAGTTTTACGTAGTCCGTCATACAAAAAACGTGAACGTAAACGTTAAAGCTGAATGTAACTAATAGCATTATATATATAACACTATAAGCAACTGGTCACTTACGTATTCGTTTAATACGAAAACGTTATTGCAAAAACTCTCTATTATCTAGGGACTTTAAATTTTTCAAAAATCTATAAAATCGTGATTTTTATTCTAGAAATTATATAATTTTTTAATGTTAGTTGGCATTTCTGTCAATAGGTGGTGCCGCTTTTTTTAAATATTCATTAAACGGCGATACATTTATACCTATACGAAATCGATAAAAACGGGAAATGTCAAAAAAAAATTGGCACATTTTTTCAATATTCTTTGGGCCAGTTGTACAAAGGAGGTTTAAACTGACGCTCAACTGAACCAGGTTCAAAGTAAACAAAATCGCATCAAATTTTATTTATGAATGCTTTAATTGCCATATGTCATAAAGATCCTATGCGAATTTGTTTACTTTGAATCGGGTTCAGTTGAGCGTCAGTTTAAACCTACTTTGTACAACTGGCCCATATAGTGTGAAAATGAATAATGAATGCATTGACTTCATTTTTCTGTCAATTTATACAGTGTACCTTAACATACTTGTTGCAAATAACGAATAAGTTTCGATTTTTCAAAGATTTGCAAGGAAAATCAGTTCGTTAAGCTAGATTAACGTCGGAACGATAAGTTACGAAAAAAATTAGAAATCAATATGCGTACGTTTCCACGCCTTACACTTTTTAATATTTCGAAATGTGTTTTCTGTTTCTGCACTTTTTCCCGTCAGCCATGCAATATCGTTTCATTCCACGCACATATTGCGTCAGATTCCTGCACCAGTTTGACTCGTTTCAAAAAAAAAACCACCCCGCAAATTTCGGCCCTTACATCCTGAGACCTCTACATTTTATTTGAGGTACCCTCAAAAGTAATTTCGGCGTTACTTCCGGAGGGGAGGGGGGGGCAGGCGTTTTAAAACAGGAGGCTTTGTGTGTAATATCGCATAATATGTAAGAAGCAAGGAAAGCCGTTCTGAAGGTTAATTCGCTCTGGAATCGTATAAATAGCTGAGGGTTTGTTGTTTTCGATACACAAAGTACACAGGCAGCAATTACAACGTGAAACATGAACTCCTTGGTTCGATTAATTAGTTTATAATTAGTTTCGATTAATTTATAATTAATTGCTTTTTAGATTGCCGTTTTCCTCATCCTCGGCGTTTCTACCGCCTATTCTTCGTTAGTCGGAGGAATTGGACTCGGAGGACTTGGAGGAATTGGACTTGGAGGAATTGGACTCGGCGGAATTGGAGTTGCTGGACCTGCAGCAAGCGTAAGAGGACCCGTAGCATCGGGCACGGTCATAGGATCCGATGGTAGCGTAGTTTCCGGAGCAGCTGATGCCGGAGCCCTAGCCGCAGCTCCCGGAATCGTTAGCGCTGCTGTGCCCGCTATTTCTTCCGCTGTCATACCTGGTTCAATTGGCATCAGAGGAGCCACCGTTGTGGGCCCCTCTGGCGCCGTCGTTGCTGACGGACTTGGACTCGGGCTTGGCCTGGGTGTAGGAGGTCTTGGAGCTCGCGCTATTATTTCACCCGCCGTTTCAAAGACTATCGTCTCCGGACCGCTCGGCGGTGGCATCCTGGGTATAGGAGGATGCGGCGTCCTTGGTTGCAAAGGAATATTGTAATCATTATATCTTCGCAAACGATTAACGATGACCACTTGTGTTCAAATAGAAACCTGCTATGTACATGTTAAGAATTTCTAGAGTATTTATTAAACACTTTAAGTAATTATTTATTTTATTTTATCAAAGAAAATGCAGATCAAAATCCTAGAAACTCATTAAGAATTTGGTAAAATGTCGAATCTCACCATCTCTTTCGTGAGAAATTACGCAAATTAAATAAAAATGTATAACAATTACGTGATAAGGGAAATTCTCAGCATTTAAAGTGATGATATTGTTACGATTAATTTCTCGACGCATTCTTCGCTCAAACTGTTGAAATCTCAAGTTTACTGTATTTGTTTTATATTGGGAATAAATCTAGCAGGTGGCAAGTTTGCGCTGCTTTTCACCAGATGGCTCAATGGAGACAGGGCGTGGTTCAAAAGGTGTTATAAAGGCGCCAGGGTGAACAAATACCCAGTTGAAGAAGTTGATGTGAAATACTGTTCCCAATGTATAACATATTCGCAAAAGATTTGCAATAAATCCGGGATATTTAGAGTTACTCACTTGTACACTGAACAGTGATATCAATCACTAATACACAACAAATAATAATAAACAGCTGTTTTAATTAAACAATAAAATGTACATTACGTCAAACAAGCTCATATACAACTAAAGGTCGCCGAATACACTATGACTAAAGCAACTAAAAAATACACAAATAATCTAACCTAATCTTAATCTAATTTAATGTTTTTTATTATATTTAAAGGTGGTTCTTGTCCGATGAAATTTGTATCACAAAATCTTTTAACCGGACACTAAATCTCGCACTATACACTTAACGTTTCTTCTGACGAAGTTGTCGAACGACGGTGAAACGTTAAGTGTATAGTGCGAGATTTAGTGTCCGGTTAAAAGATTTTTTTTATTATAAACAAAATAAAAGTACATTGACTAATTAAACGCAAGATTAGTCAAAATTCGCTCTTTGATAAAATGCAGCATGTCGAAGCAGTTAATATACTAATGTGTGAAATTAAATTGGACAATAAAATGAAAAAAACTCGATCAAACTAACCTCACTTTAGTAGAAATAGGTTAGAATTATTTGACCGTACGTCAGTTTATAGATAAATAGGTTAGATTTTTTGAAAAGGTAATTATGTATTATCAAGTCCCTGTTGTCAAGGACAATTACTTGACAAATGCAACCAAATTTACAGTTGGAAAAATTTCATTTTCCGTTTTTTTTTAAATTCAGCTCTATTTTAATCAGCTATATTTTTAATTTAAGAAGTCTACAACACAAAATTATTTTCATCTATACAGAGTGAATCAAAACAGTGGTGCAGGACACAACTTTTTTTATTTCAAATGGCTTGCTCTATATATGAAACCAAATTTGGATTGCCCATAAAATTCTAAACATTTTCTGTATACCATTGCCTATACCTAAACCTAATCGTTCTTGAGATATTTAACATTTTGTCTAAAAACTGCCATTTGCAGCCACTATTTTACTTATTCATATTTTATCTATTTTTAATTCTAAGAAAAAGATTTTTGGTACAGATGTAGTTGATACATAAGCTTATCATATGCCCTTATTAAATGTACTTACTTAAATGTAATTATCGCTACAGGGTGGTCATTGTAATAAACAAAATATCAGAAATCTCAAAATGGCAAAACACAATTTTCTTAAATATATCCTAAATTCTTCGATTAATAAGGTACTTTCATTTTTCTTAAGCATGTCTTATACCTATCTGCGACATTTTTTGAGATTTTCAGATCTATTTGAATTATAAACGAACACTTGTCTAATAGCGTTTTCGATTGAGCTGCACTGATTGCACTTAGTGCTCACTGAGTTTAGATTTCGTGTTCGATTGGTGATTTCAGTTCAAACTTTCTTCGTGTTTTATGTTCGATTGAAATGTTAGTGCGCACCAGTTTTGCACTCAGTGCAAGAATTTTGGAACTGGCTTCGAAGGTAGTGCAAGCGTTTCAGTGCAACTTTTCTGTCGTTTCAGGAGAAACATATTACAGATGATTTATTGACAGATAACAAAAATAATTTATTGTACCAAGAAATTGTTAATAATTAAGTTATTTGCTAAACACAGTTTGTCTAGTGCAAAAAATCTTCGTCCGAGGTGAATTCCTTAAGAAGCGAATATGAATAATTAGTGTATTTAGGATTTTTAATTTATTATAACAAATAAATATTGCATTTTTATATTTCTGGCAACAAATGATAATTTTGAGGTTACGGTTCAGTATATTTCCCGCTCAATAATTTTGCTCCCAGATCACGTTTGTATTCGATTGAAACACGCACTAGTTTCGTTTTCTGGCAAAACTGACTGAGTGCGTGACGTAATATCAGTGTGACCCGAACTCTTCTGGTGCAAGTGAAATGAAAACGCTATAAGGTGGCTGTGGAAAACCGGCAAACAATGAACCGGTTGACATTAATAATTATTTTTCAAAGTGTTAGAATGTTGGGAACTTGTTAAGACATGCATTATTAGATTTATTGAATTATTGCTTTACTAAATGGTTGCATAGCCAAAGTTGGTTGGATCCGCTGACAACGGGCTTGACACTTGGTCGGGCAATTATAGGAGTGTGTTCGAATCTCCTCCTGGTACTGTGGGTCCTATGTGAGAAATGGAACACTTATGTGTTGAATTATGTTCAGGATTCATTTCGGCCCCTTCGAACTAGGTTTTCTGCGTTTTCCCGGTTTGTAAGACGAATGCCGATGGAAAACACCTAGTAGGTCGGTCGCAGCCGCAGCGGGCAATATTACAATAGACAGCTTAACGCATCCCTGACAAGCTCATAGAGAGCTTGGGGGGCATGTATGACGTAAGTACAAAAAAATTTATAACTGTATATCGGATTTATATCATAAAAATCCGATTTTTTCAAACCCTGATTTTAATTAACAAAATACTAGCTCAGAAATAAATTATATGAGTACTTCGTTGTTTCAAAACAAAGATAAAAACCATTATAAAATTTAACGATTCTTAACCCAGCGTTTGGATTAATTTATTGGCGACAGAGGATGATGTTTATATTCCTTCCCATTTTTGTCCAAAGATGGCGCCGCCTTTTTTGAGAGATCCAGTAAATTGCCAGATATAATTTAATTAATAAAATAATGTAACCCTGAATAAAATTAATTTAAAACATCACTGTCTCGATTTAAAAAATAAAATACATACAACGGTTTTTAAACCCGCCGCTTTTGGTTTAATTTGCTGCCGACGGAGGGTGCGGTTTACTTAATTTAAAAGCAATCCGTTAAATCGTGATTTTTGTTCTAGAATTTGTATTTTTTAAAGGGGTTGTTTTATAAATTTCTCTATTAAAAAAAAAACCTGGAAAATAGTTTAACAGTAATTTCCATTTTTGTCAATAGATGGCGCTGCGTGTTTCTAGAGATCTAGAGGAGAGGTATCCTTTGAATTGCTGCGCATTTATATAATTTAATTAATACAATAAATAAAATAAATAAATAAATAAAGAAATAAATTAGATGAAAACTTCTTTGTTTTTGCTTTTCTTGGGTTGGCTTCTTTCCTTTGCATACTTTCTCTTCCTTTTTCTCCAGAAAATGTTCATTTCCGTCTTAATCTTAATGAAATTTGGAAATTTGTTTTTTTTTAATTTTTTTGGATTCAAATTTTTCCACATTTTTCCTTTACACTATTTTTTACTCAGGTGACTTATCGTCTTTTGTTTTCTTTCCAGAAATTTTTTATATTGTATCAACATATCAGTGTGGTCTTTCAGTTGGTTTTCTTTTCCAATTTAGTATGTTTTTTGAACTTTCTTGCCAATTTATTTTTTTACAGATTTTTTATTTAATTTGTTGGTTCTTTAGTTAAGTTGCAATTTACAAGTTTAGAAGTCAATCAATCATTACAGTTTTTCCATTATGTTGGCAACACAGGTAATATTCAAAAATTACCGGTAACAAATGAATGTTACTCACTCACAACACTAAAATGTAATGCGAATTCAGTTAATGATGAACTGTTGGTTTGTGAATGTTGCAAAATTTTGTAAAATGCGGCCATATTTAGTGACCAGATTGGACGAGAAACTAATTTTAGTATGACTCTCTCCTAATATTCTTAACTCGCGGTATATTCATATTTTCTTAACCCTTTCGCGTGAGATATAAAAATTTGATTTACTTATGTGAGATGCGGGAGGAGAAAATTAAACGAAAAAATATTAATACAATAAAAAATTATTTTTTACACTAATCGAGCTCCAAGCTTTTCTGAAGCTCGTCGGGGAGGCGTAATGACTGGTAATGTGGTAATCAGTGGCGTAGACAGGGGGAGGGGCGTTCTAAAATATCATGTTCCGCGTAATTTATACTAAAGAAGTTTTTCGTATGACGTTGTTTTTTGTTCGCCGTTTTACATTTCATAAATAAAATGCTAAGTAGTCCGTACTCATTAGATTTTTTGTTCGAGCCCCCCCCCCCCCCCCAAACAAGTTTCTATCTACGCCACTGGTGGTAATTATCTACTGCCGAATACCTAGTTTCTAGTTATCAGTATCATGTACGGAACTTCCCAAGAAAAATGATTTTGTCATGACCTACGGTGTGCGTCATTCCGCAGTATAAATAATTTTGTGCATGACGTACACGTATATGTCATTCCACGCGGAAGGGTTAAATAATATCCGAATCCGAGCCGTGTTCTTTCGCATATTAAATTTGGATCTAAAGGCATTTGATCGGATCAGTAGTGTTCTTTCTTTTGAGTCGTTCGGAAATTCACGCGGTGCAAGCTCGGGATAAAAAGTAGAGTGAGAACGCAGCTGTTTTGATGTACGTAAAAATGAGGCAAAAGTGCTCGATGAGTGAATAGAGTGAGGGCGGAGCAGGGTTGGGAAAACTACGTGTAAAAAATATGTTCTACATTACATTACGTCTAAACGTAATTTTTATGTATTTAAATGTAACTTTTACACGACGTAGTTTGTGTGAAATGTCACATTTCTAACCTCAAAATTAAATGTTCATTTGACTCATTTCGAGTTTTTGAAGATTTTTAATGCTTGTATACAACAATTTTATCCATTTTACATCAAAATAGATATTATATTGTGTATAAATAATTAATTATAACCTGAACATGAAGAAATAGAAAAACAACGTAGTTTTTACAGTAGTTAATTCATTTTTTACGACGTAGATAATTACAAAATCTACGCGTAATTAATGGGTATTTATACGTCTCATTATCTACGTCCCAACCCTGGGGCGGAGGAATTACCGAACCCAGCAATTTTTCTGTTTTAAACGGATTAAGATCCGTAATCCCCTTGCCCTTCTGGATCACTGAATTTTTGTGATTCGATTAACGAAACGTGATTTGTATGGAGATTTTATTTTTGCTTATGTGAGAGTTCTTTCGAATTTATTTTGGATCTTGATTACTCGATCGTGATAAATGTTACTACATTGGCAACACTGACCGCAAATAATTACCCAGTAGCGTCACTAAACGTCAGTATCAAAAAATGTAGCCATACTGTTTGATACCCTTATGGAAATGCAAGCTGAGTTCGGCAATGCGATCTTTTTCATCAATCATCTCAGAATCGTTCGGTAATGAAAAGTCGAGCTTACTTTGACAGATCTGAAGCGTTCGGCAAATACAGATCAGATGAAAAAGATCGCGCTCGTTCAACTCGAAATACATATTTTGAAGGAGCTCTTAGATTTAGCCCCCTATTCTGTAACTCATAACGACATCGTTAGATATACCGATAATCGTTAAGTAACATATTTTGACCAATCAGTATTTACATAGAAATGCGTTGTATCTAAGCACTGATTGGTCAAAATATACCACCTAACGAATATCGGTATCTAACGATGTGTGTTTATGAGTTACAGAATAGCGGGGTTAGACATTGTCAAGTACAAGAATTAAGAATAATCGTTGTCTGATTTAAACGCTTTACGGCGGATTTCACAAACGTTACTTAAATTTAATCATCCTTTAAAAGTAAACGTTGCCATGGTTACATGTGTTGAAGGTATAGGAATGATTATTCTTAATCGATGATTAAAGTTAAGTGATGTTTGTGAAATCCAGCGTTAGTGTTGTACTGTATAAAATAACGAAATTAAGACGAACCTCAACATTACAATGAGTATAATTAGTTTCAAGAAATAATGTTTGAAGATAAGGAATATAATCAATTTTCTAAAGGTGAATTATTTTGCAACAGAGGCAGTTCCCAAGCACAGTTCAAATCAAGTTAAGCAATTTTTTTTTTTTAATTATTACCAAACATTAGATTTTTGTTAGGTAATTTGGCGTGACTGTCGGAATCTACGCTCCGATTGCTCGAAATCGTTCCTCATTATCATTAAATTTATTCATGTGGAACACTCTATAGTCAGCTGATTAAAATCTCACCAGCCCTGCTTGAATCGCCGAGCGCCAAACTCACCTAATGTAATTTGCAAATAGGTAGGTATCAAACAAAATGGCAAATGTGACCGTTATGCTTCAGTGAGGCTACTGTGGGTGCATTCCACATAAAGCTGGATTTACATGGAGCGTTGAGCGCGTCAAAACGCCGGGCGTATTGTCCTCCCATTGGTTAGTGCTTGATATGTAAAGAGCAGTAGCCAATTAGAGTACAATACGCCCGGCATTTTGACGCGTTCAACGCTCCATGTAAATCCAGCTTAACGCTCGGCGCGCTTGGAGTGTTCCTTTGTCTCACTCTTAATGCACTGAAACGCATTCATTCTCCCTCACATTTCTGCTCCGAGCCCGAGCGTAAATGTCGAACGCACCCTGTGTAGATTCTTATTGGCCCTGTTTTAAAATTACTCGATCAGCCTTTAGACCATTTATTGAACATGCAATTTCTTACCTTAATTAAGTGCTCAATTAGGTAGGAAATTGCATATTAATCAAACGCTCGAACGCTTGTTCGAGTAATTTAAAATTTTAAAACATAGCCATACTCTGGCACCTCGAGCTCCAATCTAGGGACTTTTCGTCTTTTCAAGTTCCAAACGCATGCAAGATGGAAAACCGAAGTCCCTCTTTAACGGTCGAAACCATGGATATAAGCAAGTTAAAGGTGAGCAGAGACGAATTCCGCGACCGATTTCGAAGCCACACTTCTCCCAAAACGACCCGAAGCGTCGGGCAAACGTTTCGAACATTTAGAGGTTATGTTGTTGTTGTTGTTGTTGTCGAATTTGCAGGTGCCCGATCTGAGGCGGGAACTGAAATCGAGGGGACTGACCGTGGCGGGCAACAAGAGTGAGTTAATGGAAAGGTTACAGAAAGTCCTCAGGACCAAGCTCGACTCCGTCACCAGCGAAAACGTGGACGACCTCGAGGAGGATCTCTTGAACGTAAGACACAAGCACACGCACCTAACCTAAAGAGTCCCTCTGTCTCATGCGCGTTTGAGGTTTTTTTTCTTTTAGGAAGATGACGACGATGATGTGCACCTAGACGGGTCTGAGTCGGGCATCACCGACCTGGACTCTACCATAGAAGTACCTGCAATTGAGAAAGCGCAGAAGCGCAAGTCGCCCCCCAAGATGGAACAGGACGATCAACCGAGGCAAGCGAAGAAAATCGTGTTAAACAGGAGCAACTCGAGCGTGCAACTGGAACAGACGGAGAACGGCTTGGAGGAAGACAAGAAAGACAGTGCGGAGGAGGAAGTGAAGAAGGTGGTGAAGCTGTCTGAGTTGAGCGCTAAAGAGCGGCTGGAGATGAGGGCGAAAAAATTCGGGGTTGCTCTGCCGGCCGAGGCCAAAAAGGTCGTGCGAGCCGAAAGGTTCGGCACAGATAATTCAGTACTCGTAAGCAATACGACAAATAAATTGAATTCGGCGGTAAGTACTTTATAAAATAGTTTAAATCGATTCGAACGTATTTGGTTAGTTTCTTCTGCTCAGTGTTGCCACTTAACCAAACTGAAAAGTACTAAACATTGTTGCTAAACTTCTATAAAATTTAACCTGTCGTCGTCGACTTTAGACTTGAACAAGAAAAGTGCTGAATTTTGAGGTTATGTATTTAAAATAACAGTTTTGTGTTTGCCAGTTACAAACGACAAAAACTTTATACAAAATTTAAATCAATTTGAACATATTTGGTTCATTTCTTATATTCAGAGTTGCCAGTTAATCAAACTGAAAAGTACTGAACAGTGTTGCCAATCCTATAAAATTTAACCTGTCGACTTTAGACTTGGACAAGAAAAGTGTAGAATTTTGAGGTTATGTACTTTAAATAAAAGTTACAAACACTTAAAAAAATTTATAAAAAATTTAAGTCAATTCAAACAAGTACTATGTGGTTAGTTTCTTCTGCTCAGAGTTGCCAGTTAATCAAACTAAAAAATACTAAACAGTGTTGCCACTTCTATAAAATCCAACTTTTTTCTTCACCTCATGTATGCACGTGCGTTAAAAAAGTCATTTTCTTATTAATGGTGTGTCACGAAAGAAAACCTCGTAAGTGTCGTCGTCCTCCTCCGCTCCACCCTCTCTGATCTGTTTTCTTGTTTTACGAATTCATCGCGGAATTAAAAAAGTTCATTCTTCCACGTCGAACTGGAAGAGGGCACTACGACCCTCCTACTGCACTCTCAAACACATTTTGGTAAAAAGTCTTCTTTCACGAAAAAGCTTTCGGTGTTCTTCAACAGATGGCGCCTCTACTTTTTGGCTCCAGATTTGTTTGTTAGCGCCAGAAATCCCTAAACCAATCGTTCGACCAGATTTTTTTGTTTTAGTAAAACGCGTCCTCTTTCGTGAGATATTGCATGGAAAATATCTGCGGTTACTTGCGACAGATGGCGCCCTTAAAGTGCAGTTACTTTCTGACTCCGAATTTTTAGAATATTTTTGACGTTTGACGCATGTCACTAGTAATTCCGACGTTTAATTCAAATTTATTTTAACAGGAACATAACCTCAATAAAAGTCTGATTTACCAAATTTGTCGAAATACGCATGACATGTCAAATTTTTGCCCAGATTTTATTGTCCGCTACTGTACATACTTCAAATTACACTATATTTAATGGAAAAATGATAAATTATTGGTTGTTACTCTGCTTCCATCGTTTGACCTTGAATGACCTTGTGCTCTTCTCCATTGTGCCTCGATGACATTATTTCGAATATAATTTTAAAAAATTCCACTTTATTAACATCATGTCACCGAGTGACTTTATTCCGAGTATTTAATAAAAACGTTCTACTTCCATCATTTGACCTTGAAAGACCTTGAGCTTTTCGTCATTGAATTTCAATGACATTACTCAGAATATAATAAAAGAATTCTACATACTCGATATCATGTCCATTCAGGGACAATTAAAAGCGTTACAATTTATTAGTTTTTGCTCTACTTCCATCATTCGACCTTGAATTACTTAATTTTGATTCTTTTTAACTTCCGTTAAAGTCGAGCGTCACTTGTCACTGTTTTTCGATTTGATTTCGTTTTAATTTTTGGCAGAAACTGTACGGGAAGCTTTTGAATAAAGATCTATTAATATTATTATGACCTTGAGTTTCTTGCCATGGAACTTCGATGACGTTATCTCGAATTTAATTAAAAAAAATCCAGTTCGCTGACATCAAGTCATACAGTGACGTCACTTCGAGCATTTAATAAAGAAAGATCTAATTCATTGATTTTTATTTTATTTCCATAGTTTGCCCTTGAATGACTTTGAATTTCTCGTCGTTGAACTACGATGACATTATTTCAAGTATAATAAACAAAATTACACATCATTCATGCAATGACGTCATTTCGAGCGTTTAATAAAAGAGGATCTAATTTATTGATCTTTACTTTATTGTCATAATTTGTCCTTGAATGACCTTGAACTTCTCATTGTTGAACTTTAATGACGTTCTTTCGAATATAACACATTTATGCCCGATTTTTTCATCGCCTTATCTTGGGGTAAACTTTATCCGTCAGTTAGAATGTGTCACAGTATGTGTACGGCCAACTGTACGTTACATTCTAACCTTAGGTTAAACATGGTGAAGAAATCGGCCATCAGACAAGAAAAGTACGGAATTTTGAGGTTATGCGCATAAAATAAAAGAGGACGGATTACGTACTTTCCAATAGCGCCATTTTTATGTTCTGTAGAGGAAGTCACGTTACGGCCGTCTGTAAATCATCAAAATCTCTTTCCACCTCAATTTTAAATCAAAGTCTTGGGTTGCGATCAATTAGGCGGCACTTTGGCATTTTAAAGTGATAAGGACGGATATATTAATTTATTTAAGAAACTATAGAGAGCGCCACATACCACCGACAATTGTCATGGGGCAGATACTTTTCGAACACGACAGGCCTTTATCAATTTTGGAAGACACGCTCCAGGTGATATTTTAAAGTTAAACGCGAATTCCTAAATTATTAATAAAAAAAAAAACTTATCTGGTGGTCGCGGCATTCTTATGTTCTGTAGAGAGAGCCACGTTACGGCTATTTGTGATTCATCAAAATGAAACGGGAATTTCCTGCATGTCTGGCAACACTGAGCACAATAGCACAGAATAGTACCTACTAGGTCCGACAGTTTTTACATTATTACCGTCAATTTTTTTTAACCTTCATAAGGCCGGGCTTGAAAATTAACATTAAAGGCCGCGTGGGGTACAATTGTATCCCACGGGTTCTTTTTTGTTTTGTGTAAATTTTATGTAAAATATATAAAAATTTTGCATGGACACTTCGAAAAATTTATGTTATAATCGACGTTTCGCTCTGAGTGTGACAGCTTCTTCAGGAAAATTATAAGAAGAAGCTGTCAAACACACAGCGAAACGTCGACTTAAACTCAATTTCTCCAAGTGTCCGTTCAAAAATAATGATATATTTTATAATAGTTTTCATCAGACAAAAAGGTGCTTCAATTGTAAATTTTATAGGCAACATAAATATTCAAAATATTCATAAAAATCGTCTGATTCGATTATTCTGAACAATTCATCATCGGTAAGCTCATTGTCGTTACGAAATTTTGAAGGAATGAACCACGAAATGCTTTACGATTTTACACTTCACTTTGCACACAAATGTTCGTTCAACACTGTTCCACACAGTAGTAATTCAGGAGTGGTATTCCATTGCTCAATTCGAGTTGAATTCGCTATTCTTGCCAATGTTTAATTCGACTCGAATTGGGGAACGGAATTCCCAGGCAGGTTTGCCCCAAACAATTAGCGGATTCACAGTTCTAAAATATGTAGATAATTTTTCATGCGACAACCAGTAATACTAGTAAGAAAAAATACTTTTTAAACCCAAGATAAACCACGTGAAAGGTTAGAATTGTGCGTCTGATGTCACTTTGTACCCCGATCGGTTTTTCACGTTATCAAAAAATTTGTATTTGTTACAGGCTAGATGGGGCACAAATGCACCCCAATGAAGTAAACTGGCCTTAACTTGTAGTAATTTTAAAACAAATGCTTTAATATTTTGAATACTATATAAAAAATATATAAATTAAAGGTAGCAGAAAAGAGAAAATTAAAAAAAATATATTGTTGAAGTTATAACAGAAAATGTATATGTGGGGTACACCTGTACCCCGCCCGGCCTTACGAAGGTTAATGGCAATTTTTGTTTTGTTATTTACCGTCAATAAGGTAGGTTTCTTTTATCACGAGAATTGCTTCGAGTTCCACATAATTACGTAGATAGACGTATTTTTGCTTCGAGTTCCACACAATTACGTAGATAGACGTGTTTTCGTTTTCAGGTCTCGCCGAACGTCGACGTTCTCAAACAGAGGGCGCAACGGTTCGGAATGTCCGTCTCGCCGGTCATGACGAAGTTAAATAACGAGGAGCAGTTGGAAAAGCGCAAGCAAAGGTTCGGCTCGTCGGCGACCGTGAACGGACCCTCACAAAACGACAAGGCGAAACAGAGGCTGGAACGATTCAAGATGCCTGTCAAGTAGTGCTTAAGTTTAACACGCGGAACAATCTGTTTTTTTTTTGTTTTCTTTTCCTCTCTCTTTCACGTATTGGTTTTACCTTTAATTTTATGATTATGAATTAATTATTATTAAGTTTAAATATAATCCTTTGTATGATAATAAATCTCATTTAAGTTGACTCCCTGCAGTTTACTTATGTACCGTATGTTTCATTTTAAATTGAAACCGTGCGCGCAAAATTTGATTTTTATGTGGACCTTGTGGACTGGTAAATGAGAAGAACAACAGAAAAAGACGAAACTCTGCAAAATTTAGTTAATTAAACTAGTATACGTTTACAAACAATTACATAATTGCCGACTAATACTAATTAAGTATCATATCGCTGATGTTGCTCCTCTTACATTGTATATAGTTCTAATTATATTCTTAGTTTGTACAGGATCATCTTAGACAATGAAGTAATTCTGCAACGGAACAATGCGAAGGCAATTGAATCAAACAAATAATTTTTTTTTTCGTACCTTCGGATCCGTGTCGTACCAGCACTTGTGTACTAAGTAAACACTGTCGCAGGGATCTGCACCACCTGTAAGAAGAAGTAATAGCAAATTATGTACATGAGTTACACCAAGAAAACAATTGAAAACTGTAGGTACTTTTGGCTCCACATTTTCGTACGGTCGGTTCCGCCACGTCTTTAATTTCATCGGGAAGGACGGCCACGGCGGCTTCCACGTCAAGCATACCGTCGTCATCTACCTAAAATAAAGGGGATTAAAGAAAAAACGCAATGCAAAAGAGCAAGATGGAAGATGCTAAACCATTTTTACTATGTATGTACAGGTGCGAGCGAAAAAAATGTCAATGGGCGTCAGTTCATTCAAAAATGTGATGGAATCATCACAAACTAAAAATATCGCGCCGTTCGCGATAAAACAATCGCGAAACGCATTCTCGCGAAAATCGCCCCGATTTGTTCATTCATCGAAGGGGCGACGGTCTCTCCCGCTTCCCACTTGTTTATTTTTGACCGTACAAAAAACGTCACATGTGGAAATTGTAGACGTTTGCTTGCGCTTTTGAGCGCCGTTCGCGGAAAAACAATCACGCAGCGCATTCTCGCGAAAATCGCCCCGATTTGTTCATTCATCGAAGGGGCGACGGTCTCCCCCGCTTCCCATTTGTTTATTTTTGACCGTACGAGAAAACGTCAAATATGAAAATTGTAGATGTTCGCTCGCGCTTTTGAGCGCCGCTCGCGAGAAAATCGCGCATCGCGTTCTCGCCGAAATCGCCCCGACTTGTTCGTTCGTTGAAGGGGCGGCGGCCTCTCCCGCTTCCCATTCGTTTACTTTTGAAATTACGAGGACGTTAAACGCAGAAGTCGCCTGCAGTTTCGAGTGGCGTTCGCGAAAAAACAAATGCGCAACGCATTCCGCGAATATAACCCGGATTTGCGATCCTGGGTTTCTCAGCTTGCCCCGTCTCTTCCGCGTCTCACTTGTTTATTTTTAATCGTACGAGAAAGCGTCAAATATGAAAATTGTAGACGCTCGAGAAAAAACAATCGCGCATCGCATTCTCGCGAAAATCGCCCCGACTTGTTCGTTCGTTCGTTCGTTGAAAGGGCGGCGGTCTCTCCCGCTTCTCATTCGTTTATATTTAAAGTTACAAGAAAACCTTAAATACAAAAGTTGTAGATATTTTCTGCCGTTTTCGAATGGGGCATGCAGAAAAACAATCGCGCAACGCATTCTCGAGATGTAACCTAGAGATGCGAAACTGCGGTTTTTGACTCTTCGGTATCTCTCTCGCTTCTCGCTTGTTTATTTCCCAAATTATCAGGAGACGTCACGTATAAAAGTTGCAAGTGTTTGCGTGTACTTTCGGATGGAATTCTTATTAAAACAATCGCGCATCGCATTCTCGCGAAAATCGTCCCGACTTGCTCGTTCACTGAGGGGGCGGCGATCTCTCCCGCTTCTCATTTGTTTATATTTAAAGTTACAAGAGAACGTTAACTACAAAAGTTGTAGATATTTTCCTCCGTTTTCGAATGGGGCTGGCAGAAAAACAATCGCGCATCGCAATCTCGAAATATAACCAACAGTTCAATTTCTCCCGACCTTTATTTGTTTATTTCCGAAACTACAAGGAAATGTTAGATGTGAATGTTCGCGTCTACTTTCGAATGAGGTTCGAAGAAGACGATCGGATATTGCGTTCTCGGGTTACGACGTAACGTCCGGCGTCTCTAAGAGGGGTAAAATGACATCACCCGTAACATTCAAAAATAGTAAATTCAGAAAGTCACATCCGCGGGAAGGATTCTCTTTCTTTCTTTAGAAATAAAAATAAAACTGTGGAGGAAATTTATCGATTTTTCGTGGAACCCGACGGCAAAAGAACTACCTTGACGAAACTAACATGACTCTTTTTTTTTGAGATCACAGCATTTAAATAAACCGTGCGACGTCTCTTAAGACGGGTAAAAATGACATCACCCGTAACATCCAAAAACGGTAAATTCAAAGTCACATCCGCGGGAAGGATTCTTTTTCTCCTTCGGAAATAAAAACAAAACCGTGGTTAAAATTTATGGATTTTTCACGAAACCCGACGGCAGAAGAAACGCGGAACGGTTAGACTCGGAACTACGTTAAGGAAACTAACCTGACTCTTTTTTTTTGAGATCACAGATAACCAATGCGGCGTCTCTAAGAGGGATAAAAATGACATCACCCGTAATGTTTAAGTTAAAAATATTTATGCCGCGCCACAGCTTCCGAATGAAATGTGTTTATCGATAGGGGGGTGTGCATTTGTCCGTTCCGTTGTGTGTGTGTTTTTTTTTAATACGTTCACTCAAGTCACTTCAGCATTTTCATCAAAGTTTGTAGAAGCAATTTTCTTAGAATTGTTTACATCAAATTTTAGAAAGACTTCGGGACTGTATGTACATTTTAAACAATTACTATGGAAAATATAGAATCCATACCACTGCCATCTCCGTCATTAAGCATTTCATGTAGCACTTGAGTTTGCCATCGTCGGGAAAGCCCCGTTTTTCCTTCACCTCTTCGATGAGCGCTGCAAATCGAAATGTGTTCATGACTTGTTTAGTAAATAAGAATTCCGTACCTTCTTCGACTCCGGTTTGAGCTACGCAGTCATTGTGCAGTTGCTTCGCGAGTTCCTCCATTTCCTCCGACATGCACTGAAAAAAGATTTTTTCCAAATTTCGTCCGAAACTCCTCCCCCCGGTTCAGGTACTCACTAAAATCGTGGGTATGCACAGGCAAAGTACGACGAAAACGCTCGACTTTAGTAACATTTTTTTAAATTAATGATCAGTGCCACTGTGACGAAGACTCGTTCACTTCTAAGCCGTCGAAGAAGCCCCAAGGATTTTTTATAGCGCCAGGCAAGTCACGGCAGAAAATTACCGTGTTTCGTACCTGGACATTATCTTCGGCTGGGTTTGATGATGACGGGGATAAACGCAATTGGCCGTTAATTATTGATTTTTTTCTCTTAAAAGGAAGTTCGCCTCGTGCGTTTAGTATCCAAGGTCCGCTCGCGTCCTATTTCCCGACGCAGCTTCATTCATGTTTAATTTCCATTGATCGCGACCGTCTTCAGACAAATGTTCAATTGAAAGCAATTTACTCGTCTCTAAATTTATTTTATTAATTTTCAGACAAGAAATTAATTATACAGCGTTTTCGCAAACTTGAACCCTGTATCTTAATATCAGTTTAATATTACGATTTTATAATAAGTGAAGGACTTTAAAGGGTTCCGCCAAGGGTTTCTGTTTTTTTTTTTAAATCTTTGTTTAGTTTATTTGATAATGACGAAAATACACTCGGATTTTGTTTTTGAATGAAACCTCGCGGTTCAAGTTTAATTACGTAGGTACATGCATTCGAGGTTACTCGCTCAGATTTGAACTTAGACGTGCGTGACTGAGGGCGGTGATTTTCTACGAAATTCAATTGTTACATAATTCGATGTAAAGTTGTCATTGCTTCTGTGTGCTGTAAATAATAATCTTAATGCTTTTTTTTAATATACGTTGATATTAAATAAACATTGAAAGTTTGTCATTTCAATCGACGTTTCCACTAACAAAGCAAAGGCTTCATTCATTAGAATAAAAAAAATATGTTTATTTTAAACAATTTCAGTGTAGTGATTATTCGATTAAATAATATGTCGGGCGTCTCTAAGCGGAGTAAAAATGACATTACCCGTAATATTCAAATTAAAAAAAAACATTAAATTAACTGCCGGGCGTCTCTAAGAGGGGTGAAAATGACATCACCCGTAATATTCACGCAGTAGCTTCCGAATTAAATGTATTTATCAGTAGAGAGGGTGCAATTGTCCATTTCGTTTGTTTTTTCTTAGTACGCCGCCCAACTCGAGTAGAACGCAGGTGTGCACACTTTTGCGTACATTTGCTGATTTTAGCATTTTCCTCAAGGTTTGCAGATGTATCGCGTTTCTCGCAATTAGAGTAGCATTTTCTTAGAATTATTTACTCTAACAACAAGAATTTGTTACGGTATATCGCAGAGTCAAATATTCTTAGAATTGTTTACTCTAGGATTGTTACAGCTTCAACTCGTGGCGCAATATTTTAACTTGAACAATAAATCGGTCCCTTTTGTTTACGCTGATTCAAACTCATGCGATTTTGATTGATTAATTGTCTATTGAAAACGGGCGTTGTTGCACAAATGGGAAATGTTGCACAACCGAATTTCTGGCAAAATATGAAAGTGAAGATATCCTCGAGGTATTCAACGTTCTCCACAGGTCTTTTCCATTTTGATCTCGAACAGAAAAGTATTAAATTAAAAAAATACTTACCTAATACAAAACGAACTGGGAATTTTTTCCATTTTGTCTCGAAAGAATGCATGTTGTTTTGTTCCCTTCAAATCCACTTACTGCACTTCATTGATAAGATAAAAATGTCCCATGTTTCCATCAACGTGTGTTGAAACAATTATTTTGGAACCTCATTTAATGATGGTACAGTGAATTGCAAAGTCAACATTTCCGGGTTTATGAATTTTTCTGAGCGTGCTCAGAAATCGGGCCGAAATCCCGGAAGTGACTCACCTGGTAACGAGGGGAAGTAAATAAGTTATCCGGCGTCGTACGCGTGCATCGCCTGCCAAGACGCACTACTTTTATCTTGCGCTCCATCCTTGAGATAAAGCACTTTGAATCATCAGATTGAAAACAAATAATAATGTTTATTAATAATGTTTATTAATCCCCATACATTACATTTGTAGAAAAAGAAAAATGTAGAATACATACATTCTGTTTAAGGGATTAATTACGCCAAAGAGCAGTTGTGTTTTTATACACACTGATAATATTTGGCGTATTTAATACTTACTATAATTAATTCAAATTAAAAAATGGTGCAGAGTACGAATTAACACATATGACATATTTCCAATTGTAACAGGAAAAAAAATTTAGTAACTTTAAGAATGTAACTGCAGCTGAAACAGATATTTCTTATATGTTTTTTTGAATAGTGCTATAGGTAACAATTTAAGTTTAGTTGGTATCGAATTATATAGTACAGCTATGTTATATGTATACGACCTCCTAAAAAATTCACGATTGAACTTGGGAATTGTCAAACAAAACCTATGCCGAATATTTAAGTTATGAATATCAGTTCTAAATGTAATTCTATTTAGAAGGTAGGGCGGTGTGCGATCAGTTATTATTTTGTGAAAGGTGTAAGTCATATGTAATTTCCGTCTATTACCCATATTCAGCCAATTAGATAACTCCAGAGTGTAAGAAATATGCTCTTTCTTACGTTTACCATGTATGAAACGAAGGCATGAATTTTGCACACGTTACACGCGTTTCTGAGTATTGACATCCAGACAGGGTCCATATAGTACATCGCAATAATTAAAACGAGACAATGGGTGGTATGAATAAAAACGAAGTAAATACTACTGCTACACTTTGAAGTATCTTCTTCGTAGTATTTACTTCAGTTTTGGAGTAGATACTACGTTGTGAAGTAAGTACTTCTTATTTTCCGGAAGATGCTTCAATAAGTAGCATTCACGTGGAAACTATCGAAGTACTTACTTCGCTCTGAAGTATTTGCTTCGGCCACTAAATGCTTCAGTTTTAACATAAAACTGTAGTATTTACTTCAAGTTAGCGAAGCTGCTCTCATCGCAGCTTCACCTTGCGTACTTCCATTCATAACATTTGCGAAAAATGGCACAAATGCGTAATAGAAAATTTTATTACAATAGACGAAATAACGAAAATGATGTGCTATATCATAAAATATTTAGGTAAGCATAAATATATAAAAGAATTACCAAACATCTATTTATACAATTGCCAGAACTCGTTATTTTTATAGGTTTACCAAGAGATAACGTAGTTTAGTTGACTAACGAATTTCTGCAGCCAATCAATGAAACTAGGGGTGGCGCTCTTTCACATATTAAACGAATGGAGATTTTTTTACGTAGTTTAGGTAAGGAAGATGTAAGAGATTTGAAAAAGAAAACAGCAAGTTAAAGATGTTTTTTTTAACTAAGGTGGCCCTGGAATGCAACTGGGAGCTGGCATTGATTTAGGAGTTCATCAGACTACCGTTTCTAAAATTTTGTTGCCACTCATTCAGTTTGATTTTCTTATTTCCCGTTTTTTTAATATCTATAATTTTTTAAATTTTCATTAAAGTAGGTTCTTGTCCGATGAAAATTGTATCACAAATTCTTTTAAACTGAATATGCGCACTAACACTTAACGTTTCGCCGTCGTTCGACAGCTTCGTCAGAAGTGAAAAATATATTTTTCACTGCGTGTCTTCTTCTGCCATTTCCTCGTCTGAAGGCATATTAAGCGAGAACTTTTATAATGTTTAAGGAAATCACAAAACTTTGATATAATTTTGACGTGTTTTAAAAAGGAAGTGGGAGAGAATGCTACACATCGGAGAAAATACTACACTGCAGAAGCATCTATTACACCTGGTGAAGTACTTACTTCGCTATGAAGTATCTTCTTTATAAAACGAAGTAAGTTCTTCCGGAAGTTAGTAAATACTACGTAGAAGATGCTAATGCTTGAAGCAGAGCATTCTTCTCAACACCGGATTCAACAAATGCCTATTATTATACAACAGCTTCAAATTACCGTAAGATGTTCTTATTAAATGAGCAATATGATTTCTGAAACGTAAATTAGTGTCAATATACATACCTAAATTTTTAATTTCCTGACTAACACTTAGAGTTACATTACGAATTTGTATTTTTAAAGCATTCACCAATTCCGGACGTCTACCCGCAAAACAAATGACATAAGACTTAGAAGTATTAATTTTTAAATGATGCTTTTCAGCAAAATCGACCAATCTTTCTAAATCTGAATTTATACAATCGTTAGCTCTTTCTATTTCAGTAGGCTTACATGAAAAATAAATTAGTGTGTCATCAGCATAATATTGTGACTTGCAATATTCCAAAATCGTATTGAAGTAAGATGTATAAATTAAATATAGTAAAGGGCCTAAAATTGACCCTTGGGGTACACCAGACTCAATAATTTCTTCACAAGATTTCTCGTTATCCACTACCACTTTTTGCCTTCTATTACGTAAAAATTCTGCTATTAATCTTACCGCATTTCCTGATAAACCAACGTAACCCAAAATCAATAATAATAGTTTGTGATTTAGTGTATCAAAGGCTTTGGAAAAATCCAAAGCCACGACAACAACAACATTACCTTCATCCAGAGCTCTGAATATATCATCAGAAAGATTGAGAAGAGCAGTCACACAACTATAACCAGATCTGAATCCAAATAGATTTTCTGGTAATATATTATTTATGGAAAGATGTTTACGAAGTTGCTGTGCTATTACACTTTCTAAAACTTTAGATAAGCAGGGTAAAATACTCACCGGTCTTAAATCACTGAAATTGTTCGAATTTTTAATTTTAGGTAATGGAATTATATGTGCTAACTTCCATGCAGAAGGAAACACAGAATCAATTAAGCAAGTATTTATAATATTTACTATGGGTAGTATAATATGAGGTGAACACAATTTAATCATATTTATATTAATATCATCCGCTCCAGTCGCTTTAGTTTTGATTTTGTTTATAATTTTACATACTTCGTTTTCTGTGACACAGGCGAAATCAAACTTACAAACTGTGCGTATTTTATTTGCAGAATAAAATTTTTCTAATTGATCATCAATTAACGGCATAGACATGCATAATTCATTTACAGATGATATAAAAAACTTATTAATCTCAGAAACGTTTTTTAAATGATCAGCTATAGTATTCACACTTTTACCTTTTATAAATTTTAATTTGTTCCAAAGTTCTCGCGGATTGTTGTTTTTGCTAGCATAATCAATATAGGCTTTTTTCTCTCTTCTTATGGCATAATGGTATAATTACGTATTTCCTTATAATGTTGCCAATCGACTAAATTCTTAGTTTCCTTAGCTTTCTTTAAAGCTTTTTCCCGTAATTTCATCATTACTTTAATAGTGTCTGTAATATAAGGTAACTTGGGTTTTATGTTTTTGAGAGTTCTTATAGGCGCATGAACTTGAAACAAATTCAGTATTAAGTTATTTAAGAAATTAACTTTGTCAAGCGTTTGACATTTGATATTTCAAAGTTCAGTCAAAATCAACTCTCGTTTTTGAATATGAAGGCCCAGTAAAAGAGGGAACGTAATGGAATTCGAAAATACACACATTTACACACAGTTCTTTAAAGCCCAAATAGAAAATACAAAACCCTAATTCTTCCATTGGACGATGAGGCATCACGTTATGGACTTGCTTGTATGCATAACTCAATTTCGGCAAAAAATGGAGATAGCCGGTTTTTGCATATTGGACCCTTCTCATTTCGAAAGCACAAATTCCGCGTCAGCTCCAATCCATTGGGTCATCAGGACAAAAGTATATTTCTACCGCATAAGCACTGTCGTCTGTTGTGTACATCATCTGAGTTACGGTACGATTTATATTCCAAAGATGAAATCATTTTGTAGGCAATTCACTGTGGTCGTTGTACTCTTATACAAAAGCAAAATATATAATCCGAGGCCCTACTGGACACGACACCGTGATATGGTGAAGAGACCACGTTACCGTACATGGTGGAGGCGTCAGGTTACCGTGACACTATCATAAAAACTAATAGGACATATTCACGTTTTATCCTATTTGTCGTCGAAAACACATCATTTATTATAAATTCAGAGGAATGAAAGGCGAAATCAGTTATATTAGTAATTTTTATTATTGTCTTTTTCTCCCAGTACAAAACTATCTTTCTTAGGAGACAAAGGGACAGATCGACTAGAATACAGATTAAGCTTACAGTTGCATATGTTTTAATAATTTATTGTGTTTAGTTATTTTTGCCAATAACAAAAACTTCATATCCGGGACATCCTGTTGAATTGGTACAGGCTGTAGCTGCATAACAGTTGGTTGAATCGGTACAGGTTGCAGCTATGTAACAGTTGGTTGAGCTAGTACATGTTGTGGCTCTATTACAGTTTGTAGACGTAGTACATGTGACTGCATTGATGCAATTTCCAGAATTGGTACACGTTTGTGCATTTGGGCAGTTTCCACAACCAGTGCATGCTGCTGTACAACTAGTACAATCAGTACCCCCAGTGCATTGGCAATAATACCCGGTACACAAACACATAACTATAACTGCTATTACTAACCAGTTGTTAGTAAAAGTACGCGTTTTGAATGACATAGTTTTTTGCGTTATCTTTACTTGTCTCGCTGTTTATTTCGGTAGACTGTTGAATTCGTCTCTACGCTCTACTATATATACGACTTATTTCCATCGACGTCATAATGCCTTCGGTGCTTATTTCTTTATCTTGTTCACACAATACTTGCAATAACATGTTGTTGCATTTGGAGAAAAGGTATCGCATTTAATCTTGTGAAATATTTTTATTTCAAATCTTAGTTTGTTTGAATTATTGCGTCATGTAGGGGAGAAGTGGCATGAATGGGACACTTTTCTTTTTAAATTTGCCACACTTTTATTCTTTTACTATAAATTACTTCCTTTTGACTATGAATACTTCAGCTGAGTGTTTTAAGTATGATCATAAGTGGAAATTGTTCATTATAATAGAGATAAAAATTAATATATAAAAAATTTAAAATGTCCCATTCAATACATGTATGTATTGAATGGGACAGGTAGAAGTCTTGAATGGGACACTATTTAAAAAATCAAAAGGTGGCTACAGTAATACAAAAAAAAACTTCAAATAATAGGCACATGGTATGTTTTATAACATTAGAAAACTTTTCCATATCTAGTTTCAATATCATTAAAATTAATGTTGAAAATTAGAATCCTTTTTGTTCGAGCAGTTCCTTCATTTACACAGGGATTATCAATTTTTGTAATAATGCATGATATGTCCACATCACATACATCACTAGCCTCGGGGTATATAAATTTGTTTGAATTTCCAACTCTTCTTAAAAATTTAATATTGAATTTATTTTCTGTATTCTGTACACATCCAATGTAGCACTGCATATTTTTCGTTGTCGCCCAATCTACTAAAACAAAGACCCTGTTCAATATCTAGATTTATGAGAGGTATTGTTGGATTGTCATCATTGTCCGGTTCTTCCAAAAAAATCTTGTCGTCGCTATCATCAGAATCTTTTAATACAATTCTTCCTCTGTTTCAGTTTCTGATTTACTATTTTCACTGATTAATTTCTTTGTTACCTTCCTTTTCTTTTGTTCTCTTTCTTCACGCACTTTTATTTTTTCAATTTTTCTAAATGTTCTTGAATTTTTTCCTTTTCTGGAGTCTCCGTTAGAATTCTTGTAGTTCCCCTTTTCCTTCCTTTGTAATTATTGTAAAATATGAAATAAAAAAGTAGAATTTTAACTACTCAACATATTATGTTATGAATGGGTCAGTGTTCCATTCATGACTTTAAAATGTGTCCCATTCATGCCTTAATCATTACGAGGTAAATATGTTTTTTTTTAAACAAACTTAACCTCAAAATATCAAACAGCTGAATTGAATAAATGTTTGTCATATAACAGCCTACAGACTAAATTATTTTAACTATGGCTTTCTTGTAGTACTGGATACACCAAGAAAAATATAAAATTGAACAATACTTACTTTTCAATACTAAAACCTTTAATAACACAAGAAAATCTTGAAAAACAGTAACCTATCAGTCACACCTATTTTAACACAACAGTGAACATGTTTGCCATCTACTAGCAATAGTTCACACTAAAATTGTGTATAATAGCAAAGTTATCAGCAATCAGTTTTCCAAACTATACGAAGTCAGTTTGATTAATAAAGTTTTCATTAACCGGTATTTAGCAGTTTGTAATAACTACAGCAAGGATAATAGGTCATGAAATAGGTTCGATCTTGTGACGGTCACATATTCCATAGACGTGCGCTGTGTTGCACTGAGCTCGCATATAAGCAACGTAATTGGTCCGTCTCAATTGAATAAAAGCCATTTATTGCTTGGTTAAATTTAATCAAAAGTTAAAAACAAATATTGCTATAATTTTAAAAAATACATCCAGGAAGTGATATGTAAATAATCACACAAATATTTAGTCTTTAAAAACCCAGACCGACGTTTATGTTCGATACTGCCGTCCAAGTTTATAGAAAAAAAAGGAAAAAACATTCAAGGTTACAGTTTACCAGTTATATTGCTTAGTGAATTTTTGTGAAGGAGACCACAGACCCGGCGATATTTGGGCAATTCGATAGATAGCAATCGTATCGCTTCAATATCGTCGGATTACAAGCGATATTTTGATTGCTCGGCAATTTTTTTCTCAAGCGTTAGTGGAATCCCGTTTATTCTGGCAATTTTCGGGCGATCAGAAAATAATTTTTCTAAATCTGAATTTACTTCAATTACTCCCCTTAAGATATCTGACCTCTCGAAACTGTTGTACAGTTGAGTGTCGTCAGAGTATAGATGACAATTGCAGAACTGGATGGATTCAAAAATGAAGCTAGTACATATATACAGAAAAGAGCAAAAGCCCAAGAATGCTGCCTTGAGCAACTCCTGAAAAAATTGGTAACGTATCGGATTCGTTATTTTCACAGATAACTCTTTCAATTGAAAGTAATATGCTGTGATTAATAGTGTCAAAGGCTTTAAAGAAATCCAGTAAAACTAATGTCATCAAAGATAGATTTAAATATGTCATTAGCTTAACGACATTGCAGTAAGACAAATAAAGTTAGGACGGAAGCCCGATTGAAAAGAAGGCAGTAAGGCTGTGTTTCTCAGTCCTAGTTTAACTTTAGACTTCTGTTTATTCCGATGGTAGCAATTATAAAAACAATTGTTGCTTAAAGTTAAACTAGGACTGAGAAATCCAGCCAAAATGAAACTTATTTAAGTGATCACGCAATTGCTGGGCGACACACTTTTCAAGCACATTGGATAGTACAGGCAGCACGTTGATAGGCCTAGGCTCATCAAACATATCCAACTGTGTTTAATGAACCTATCAACGTTATTATCAGTTGAACTTACAGTATTCTCCATTGCTCTTGAAGAAATGCGCCTACAAAACGTGTGGTTCCAACAGGATGGTGCCATGGCCCAGAGTTTCGATGACAGTTGTTAAGGCAATGTTCCCTGGACGGCTCATCTCGAATCGAGGTGATATTCCGTGGGCGCCGCGCTCGCCCGATCTATCGCCGTGTGATTTTTTTTATGGGGTTACCTCAAGGCAGAGGTTTACAAACACCGCCCTACAACCCTGCTTCAATTGAAAAATCTTATTCGGCAGGAAATAGCCCGAATTCCGGTGGAGATGTTGGAACGCATAGAGAGGAGCTTCAGAAATTGGTTGCATCAGTGTATAGAAAACGGTGGACATCACCTTACAGATGTTTTGTTTAAAACTGCATGACATAAAATTTGAAATTATGTTCATTCAATATAAAACAAAAAAAACATGCATATCAGCTACAATTTTTATTTTATTCACCTTCAAAAAAAGGAAGTACCTAGGCCCCACCCTGTATTAGCCACCACTAACTTTCCTAGTTTGTTTAAAAGTTGACGATTTTTATTAAAATGTCTACGCTGTAGAAGATGATCCGTATTTATGATGTCATTAAAGGTGCCCCCGTCGATGAGGAGCTGTTCTCTGTCCCTGTCTCATACAAACGTTGTATTTTTAGGCGCTCCTTATTGGATCAGTAACCCACAACTAGATAGCCGTTTTTATTGTTTTAATTATAAATTGTACGCATGCATAAACAATTGTGCAATCGCTAATATCCATTATATTGATGTAAATAAAATATTAGGCAATAATTACAGAACGACCCGCGGTCTTCATTTGAATAATTCGGGCAAGTCAAAAATTATGAAATTCGTTGTAAACTATATTGATAACATAAGTAAGCAGAGTATTAATTTCAATGGCATGAACTTAATCTACATAACGCCACGTGACATAGAAGAGAAAACAACCCTCCTCCCCAAAAGTAAAGATGAAAACAAGGCAATTAAAAAAAATTTTCAATATGTAAAACACCCACTTTGCGATTTGTAACCTACAACATTTGTAGCCTACGCAATAAGGTGGACGAACTTCTTGTCTTTTTAAAAGAACAAGATTATCCTGAAATTATATTTATCACAGAACACTGGCTTAACGATGTTGAAATAATAGCGCTAAATATTGAAAACTACACCTTGATTTCATCTTTCTCAAGAAAAGCCTCCAAAGGAGGTGGAGTGTCATTATATGTTGTTAACGCACTGAAGTCATTTTGTAAACCTTTTGTCATTAATGATGTTGATATCTCTGAGAAACAGTTTGAAATGTGTTCTGGTGTATGTAGAACCGATACGCTTAATTTCTTACTGATAAATTTATACAGATCGCCCAATGCAGATATTAACTTATTCTTTAAGAATATCGAGACTGTCCTAGATAACACAGCATCCTTTAAAGGTCACATAATAATAGGAGGTGATTTTAACATTGACTTTTTAAAGGTTGGGCCGGAATCAAAGTATATAACCGATTTGTTTGAGGCATTCGAGCTTCGTAGTACTCTGATCGCTCCTACACGAGTTAATAGACGTAGTGCTACTAAAATCGACAACTTTTTCACTAACTTTGCAGATAAAATTTATGATACAAAAACTTTAGAACCAGGTTTATCGGATCACTTGATGGTAATGATCTCTGCGGATTTTAATATTTCAACCAACGTAAAGACCAGTAACCCAAAGGTAAGAAATTTTAGCCAAAATGCCATAAATGAATTCAAAACTGCCCTAAGTTTAGAAAAGTTTGACTTCATTACGCACGAGCATAATTTTAACCATAATTTCACACTTTTTTAACACCTTTCTTTATTACTTTAATTCTTACTTTCCTATGGAATGCAAATGCCCAATAGTCGGAGAAGTAAAGGCTGGATTACCTCTGAACTAATTGCAGAAGGTCGCAAACTTAGAAATACGTATGCTAAACTAAAGAATCGCACTGGTAATGCTAATAATGAGCTTGTTCAAGAGTACAATGCCTTAAAAAAGAAGCATCGTTTAAATATTAATTTAGCAAAAAGAACATTTAATGATAATTTTATAAACAATTAGTCCAATAAAGTTAAAGCTGCTTGGAAGCTACTAAAGAACGAAAAAAATGTTACCAATTCACCAGATTTTATCACTGATTTGCATAATACAAATCATCACAACGCAGGTGCCATATCTAATGCATTTAGTAACTATTTTATAAGCTCAGTCGAGGAACTAGTGTGCCACTCTAATGAAAAACCAGCTAATATCAAATATAACACATCTAGTATATTTCTACATCCTGTCACTGAGTCTGAAACCTTTAATATAATTTTCTCTGTATCTAATAAGAAATCTGCCGGCATTGATGGCGTTCCCTGTATAATTTTAAAGCAGGTCGCACAGTTTATAACTATCCCATTATGTAAATTAATAAATCAGTCATTTACCGAAGGTGTTTTTCCATCCGTTTTGAAATCTTCAAAAATTATCCCTGTTTTTAAAAAAGGGGAAGAGAATGATATAAAGAACTACAGGCCGATATCTATCCTCTCTGTCTTCTCCAAAATATTTGAGAAAGCTATTCTGGTTAGACTAACTAGTTTTTTTGATGCCAACAAAATTATTAATACAAATCAGTTCGGTTTCCGAAAAGGCTTATCTACGAGTGATGC
Source organism: Dorcus parallelipipedus (assembly GCA_958336345.1). NCBI lineage: Eukaryota > Metazoa > Arthropoda > Insecta > Coleoptera > Lucanidae > Dorcus > Dorcus parallelipipedus. The sequence goes on from OY284477.1 coordinate 9,402,909, forward strand.
GTTATGTCTAGCTTACAATATTATCCTGCGGAACATTGAACGCTAAGACAAGGTAGCAGGAATATATTTTGATTTCACTAAAGCGTTTGACACCGTACATCATAGCACGCTTTTACATAAGTTAAATCATTATGGTATTCGAGGCCCTGCTTTAGATTGGATTGCCAGTTTCTTAAGTAACAGAACCCAAAGTGTTGTGTGGAATGGTGCTATGTCAAATGCTGCTGCCGTGCAGTTCGGTGTTCCGCAGGGTAGTATACTTGGACCTTTTCTTTTTGTTGCTTATCTAAATGATTTGAATGCTTTCATCGAATTGGGGGAGACCCTTCATTATGCGGATGATACCTCCACAATCCTGAGCTATAAAGATGAACAGCAGTTGTCTCTTATGCTTAATGAAATTATGACAAAGATGACTGATTGGTCTTGTCGAAATAATTTGTCTTTAAATATCGGTAAAACGGTGTTAGTGCCTTATTCACTTGGCTCTGTTAAAATGTTAAATCTTAATTTCGATATTCCGGTCGATACCAATGTAAAATTTTTGGGTTTGACTTTTGATTCCGGCTTAACCTGGAAGAATCACTGTCTCCAATTAACTAAATCACTTAATTTTTCATGCTATACTTTACGTAAACTACGTGATAGCGTGTCGTTGGATACTTTGAGAATGTTTTATTTCGGCTGTGTTCAATCGATGTTGAGCTATGGCATTCTTTGTTGGGGAAACTCAGCTTCTGCAAAGTCTCTATTGACTATTCAGAAGCGAATAATTAGGACAATTGCTAACATTAGTACGCGCACAAGCTGTAGAACATTCTTCAAAGATTTAAAAATTCTACCTTTACCTTCATTATTTATTTTTAATTGCCTGTTATATGTAAAGAAAAACGAGCACTCATTAATTAGAGAGTCACAAGTGCGCAATCATAATACAAGATCTTATAGTAAACAACTACTTTACTTACCCCAACATAGAACTGCCACGTATCACAATAGCGTATTTTACACAGCGGTAAAACTATACAACAGACTTCCTTTAAATTTGCGAGTTTTGCATTCCTTCCGAACCTTTAAAAATCAAATTAAGCAGTACCTTGAAGACCACGCCTTCTATTCAGTTAGCGAATTTATTCAAAACACAAACTCTTAGTGGCACTTATTTAGGCAGTCTCTTAATTGTAATGTGATACGTAAAAAGTGAGCAAATGGGAATCGGATTGGAGTGGGCGGTGCGGGGAGAGTGTGTGTCTGTGATTAACTGCATTAATTAGTAATACATTCGTGCGCTGTCAAATTTGTTGACTTTTCATTTAATCACGGACATACATTTTCTTTGCGCCGCCTGCTCTGGTCCGGTTTTTGGTTGCTCACAGGTTATATAGCTTGTACTATGTGTCTATTATTGTATTTTTTACTTAGTTGTAATTGAGGACTAAATTCCTATGGAATGTATAAATATTTCTGTTGCTATTGACACTTGCTAACACCTGAAACTGTACAGGTCTCTTAAGCAATAAAGATGATTTATGATTTATGATTTATATAGCATACATTAGTATAGTTATCACTGCATTGGTTTTCTATGAAATTATTAAAATAATAATCTACAATGCTTTTGTATTCCATGTTCATCCATTTATAGGGAATTCCAAATATAATAGTTGGAAGGTTACATAATTAAGATAGTTCAGTTCAAATCAGTTATATTAGTAATTTTTATTATTGTCTGATAGCCCTTTTTCTCCTAGTACAAAATTATCTTTCTTAGGAGACAAAGGGACAGTTCGAATAAAATACAAATTAAGCTTACAGTTACATATGTTTTAATAATTGTGTTTTATTATTTTTGACTTTAATAAAACTTAATATCCGGGACATCCTGTTGAATTGGTACAGGCTGTAGCTGCATAACAGTTGGTTGAATCGGTACATGTTGTGGCTACAAAACAGTCTTGTGAGCTTGTGCACGTTGTGGCTCTATTACAGTTTGTAGACGAAGTACATGTGACTGCATTGATACAATTTCCAGAATTGGTACAGGTTACTGCATTTGGACAGTTTCCACAACCAGTGCATGCTACTGTACAACTAGTACAATCACTACCCCCAGTGCATTGGCAATAATACCCGGTACAGAAACACATAACTATAACTGCTATTACTAACCAGTTTTTGGTAAAAGTACGCGTTTTGAATGCCATAGTTTTTTGCATTATCGTTACTTGTCTCGTTGTTTATTTCGGTCGACTGTTGAATTCGTCTCTACGCTCTACTATATATACGACTTATTTCCATCGACATCATAATGCCTTTGGTGCTTATTTCTTTATCTTGTTCACACAATACTTGCAATAACATGTTGTTGCATTTGGAGAAAAGGTATCGCATTTAATCTTGTGAAATATTTTTATTTCAAATCTTAGTTTATTTGCATTATTGCGTCATGTAAGTAAAACTATGACTCATTTAATATTGAGTTTTCCAAACTATACGAAGTCAGTTTGATTAACCTTCGGATGACTACGTGGGGTCATTTTTGACCTCATAGCATGCTTTTTTCTTATAATTTTTAACAAGAACGTTATTTTCAGTTGGCTGTTTTTTTAGCTGACTATTCTAGAATGCTACAAAATCCTAAAAGCGTTTTTGGATTGCTTTATCCAATTCTGTAACAAAAAATATTTCTTTGGCAGGGGTCAAAAATGACCCCATTTCGTCGTCGGTGTTACAGAATTTATTTGAGAAATTAATCGTATTTTTACGATCTAATTCGTTGTTTTCCGCGATGCACATGCCCAACGCACACAGAACGTGCTCACAGAAAGTGTTTTATAACTAGTTTCTAGTCCACAAAGGCCCGCAGATATCTAACCCAATCCGAATTAGAAAACTTTGCACTAAATATTGACGTCGAAGATATAGAAGATGAGGTATGTTCTGAAGGGGGAGATGAATTACTTGAAGACAAAGGTGACTCTCAGAACGATGGCGTTCAAAGCAGTTCTTCAGACTCCGAAGCAGGAAATGTTTCTGATTTTATTTTGGGAAAAGATGGAACTTCGTGGCAAAAAAATAAGCCTCACAGTAGCAGACGATCTTTGAAGAAAATTTTGAAAACTCCACCTGGCCTAACAAATTACAGTAAAAATATAACATCAACTTTGGAAGCCTTCAAGCTTTTCATTTCGGACGAAATTATTGAAATGATTATTCAGGAGACTAACAAACGTGCCCAAGCTGTTTTGGATATTGAATGGAGACCTATAGGCGCCCAGGAAATGTATGCATTTCTCGGTTTACTTCTCATCGCTGGCTGTGTCAAATCTCGTCAAGAGCCAATTCTGGAATTGTGGAGTACGAAATATTGTTCCTTTCAAAGACAGATTTTTTGTGCTACGATGTCTCGAGATAGAATGAAATTGTTACTAAGGTTTGTGCGTTTCGATGACTTGACAACACGAAAAGAAAGACGCGAGACTGATAAATTGACTGCGTTTCGTGTTATTCATGACAAGTTACCTCTCAACTGTAAAAAATTTTTCGTTCCTCATCCCCAAGTATGCGTGGATGAACAACTTGTACCATTTCGAGGAAGGTGCCCCTTCAGAGTATATATGAAGTCTAAATCAGATAAGTATGGTGTAAAAATTTGGGTTTTGTGTGACGCCTCAAATTCATATTGCTGGAACTTACAAGTTTACACTGGAATGATAAATAATACCACAGAAAGGGATCAAGGTAAAAATAATACAACGTTTTGTATTTAGGTATCTTTAGAATATGTGTTGCTCTTTTCTCAGGAAAACGTGTAATCTTGGATTTAGTCGATGGGCTAGGTGGCGGTTACGGAGTTACAACCGATAACTTTTTTACGTCCATGTCGTTGGCAAATGAACTATTGTTACAATCAAAAACACTCACTGGAACCATGAGAAAAAATCGTAAAGAAATTCCCCGAACATTTGTTCCAGCAAAGAGTCGACGCGAGTTCTCAAGTGATGTTCCGTACACAAAAGAAGCGATTTTGGTATCTTATGTACAAAAAAAAATCGAAGTGTTTTGCTTTTGTCTACACAAATGCTGACCTAATATAAACCAAAAGTTATTCTGGATTATAACAAAAGTAAAGGTGGCGTCGATACCTTAGACAAAATAGTAAAAGAATATTCTTGCAATCGAAACACAAAGCGATGGCCGCTACTTCTGTTTTTCAACTTACTTGATTTAGCTACAATCAACGCATTTATTGTGTATACTGAAAAATACAGCGATTTTGAAAAAGGAAAGACGTTTCGTAGGCGATTGTTTCTTCAAAAACTGGGATTGGAGCTAGTTGTGCACGACCACGTAGAGGTTTGCCTCGATCTATACAGAGGGCTATGGAGTCAGTACTTGAAGATGCAGGACATAACGATCATAGACAAATCGAACAAGAAAGAGTTGCTGAAATTGCAGAAGGTCAAGTGGCACAAGACGTTACTAGTAAAAGAGGGCGCTGTAGGATTTGTCCACGTTCATCAGACAGTAAATATAGGATAAAGTGTGACAAATGTAATAATTTTATTTGTTATATTGCTTAGTGAATTTTTGTGAAGGAGACTACAGATCCGGTGATATTTGGGCAATTCGATAGATAGCAATCGTATCGCTTCAGCCAAAAATTAAAAATTGTTTTATGTGAAACACTGGTACTATCACATTTCAATCACTGCGACTCCGTTTACGGTCCGTGTTTATTGTCTCAGGATGCAGGTAGAATTCAGCGCGTACAGAACAATTGTCTACGTTTCGTATTCGGCATCCGAAAGTATGACCATATCTCACACAAGCTACAAAATGCTAGATGGCTGAATATGAGCAACCGGCGGCGGCTCCATATGCATTATTTATTTTACAAAATTTTAGTAACCAAAACTCCACCATATCTCTACAACAAAATCAGATTCAGAACCGATGTACACAACCTAAATATTCGTCGTAAAGATTTAATCACATTGCCGCACCATAACACCGCCCAATACACTAGGTCCTTCATATATAATATAACCACTTTTTGGAATAACCTCCCATTGCACTTCAAATGGCTAGAACTTACAGTATTCAAAAGGAAATATCGCAGCAAATTACTCTATGAGCAATCAATACAGGTCTAAATTCTTCCATTTTGTTTCTCTAAGTAATTTTCTCTCTCTCTCTCTCTCTCTCTCTCTCTTTCTTCTTTTTCATTTTCTTCTTCTCTCTCTCACGCACACACATCCTTCACCATTTAGTTCTCTCCTCTGTCTATTACTTATACCCTAATTAACAGTATAGGAGTTGTTGCATTTGTTTTGTTTTACACCATGCATGTTTACTGTTACTGTTAATAAAGGCATATTATTATTATTATTATTATTATTAAGATTGTCGGATTACAAGCGATATTTTGATCGCTCGGCAATTTTTTTCTCAAGCGTTAGTGGAATCCCGTTTATTCTGGCAATTTTCGGGCGATCAGATCTCACCAACCAGTCTGTGGTCTTCTTCATGTCTCGCCAATACGCTGGCTGCTTTTGTTGTCTTTCTTGTCTCTCCCATAAAAAATTTATTACGGGGAGCCGCTCTATGATTCATAAAAATTATAGTATGAACAGAGTTACATTCAGTGAAGTATTATCTGTTTTTTATTTATTTACCATCGAAGTATGTCGTGAAAGTTTAGGGAAAAATGCAAGTAACTAAACTTTGACAATGAAAGTCATTTTGATTTTTAGTTTAAGGTTACTGCGTATGAAGCGATGTTGCAATATTTTCTTTTCGTCACAAGGTGTATTCACGTCCAAATTCACATACATAAATTGTAAAACGTTTCCTCTCTCACTTTTAATCTTGACTTGGTTACTTTTCAAATCTATTTCGATGATCTATCTGATTTAAAGTGTCACATTTTGGCATACGTAACCCTTAGGCAGTGGGATATTTAAATCAGTTTTATTTAGAAAGCGATATGGTGGCAAGCGAAATTATTCTCTAAAATATGTGTTCCGCTTGACAATATCAATCTTCAGTCTGATCTTGATAACCTTTTTCTATGCTGTCAAAAAGACGATATGGACTTAAATATCGACAAATGTAAATTTATGCGTTTTTAAGAAAAACCCAGAATGTGCTGTTATGTCAATATAACATTATTGGTATTTCTCTAGAGGCGGTAGATTCCGTCAGAGATCTAGGTATAATTGTTGATTCTCAATTAACTTTTAACTCTCATATTGATTCTACTATTTCTAAAGCTAATCAAATGCTAGGTTTTTTAAAAAGAGACATCTAATTTCACATGTCCTCAAAGTCTGCTGATTCTGTATAACTCCTTAGTTAGAAGCATATTAGATTACGGATGTATTATTTAGTCGTCTTATTACCTACATTATACTGGGTGTCTCTAAACCTATGTCTTTAATTGAAACCACAGATAGTAGTCAAAAAAAGAAGCAAAATTTGTTATACAACAATAGGGATAAAGTAAATAATAACTCCGGGAAAAATTAGTTTTCGTTTTCAAAGAAATTGTTTGAGTAACGCTGGTTGACGATTTAAATGGATTTAAATGTCTCAGCTGCGCAGAATTGGTGTTTTTTTGTGACCATACACGAATAAATACAGTATTTGTTGGGCTAGGTCATGTTTGTCCGTCGCAAAAAAATTTCATCAGGATTGTTAATAAAAACGTCTTCACGCGGCGTTCCTTATTGCAATTACTTATCACAAGTGTACACCAGTGCAGGATAACAAACAGACCTTTTTTATGCTCATTTATTTAAAGTAAAATTTAAAAGCAAACTGAATTCGTAGCACAATCATGCATTTCAGTTTTATTTGTTTCATTTTCATGACAGTACATCGATCTGTGTTTATGTTCAGTAATAAGACGAAAATAAATGTCTACTAAAAATGTTGATAAATATTAATTAAATCCAAGCAACGAGTGGCTTAATTAGTTTTCGTGATGAAAATTTGATTCTGGTTTAAAATAATTCTGAATTTTCAGAAACGTTTACCTACATTCGTCTTGGCGATTTATTGGTTACAATTGCACTGTCATAAAATAAAATTCAGCTCAGTTTCGTTCTTTCCTTCTTTTATTGTTTGTTTTTATTATTATCATGCTGTCATAACTCATAACTTAGAATGAAAGACGAAGTGTTGAATACCAGTTTTTGAGAAAATTTAGCCCGAGCGAGCAAGTTTGTACTTTATAAAAGTTATTTATCAAATTTACGTAGTGTGTAGTTTGTTTTGTGTTAGTTTAATTCGTGTAAATAAGTAATAAAACAAAAAAACGCATTTCGCTATGGTAGTGTCGATGAAACACAGATGGATTTATGCCGAAGACGCGCGCGCGAGACCTTGGCCTAGTTCTTTCAAACGTAAATAAAAAAAATTATTGCAGTTTATTGCTTTTTATTGAAAGCGGACTTGCCTCAACAAGTCATAAACTAAGCAGAGGTTTCAAAACAAAGGAATTGCACGCGCTTGTGGTAGGTCAGTTTTTCATTTTTGAGCAATACCGTTCATATTTGGGGAATCAATCTATTTTATAATGAGGAACTTACAGTTTTAATTAAAGACATAGGTTTTGAGACACCCTATATAGATAGAATTGAGAATGTTCAGCGAAAGTTTGTTAAATACCTTTGCTTTAAATGCAATATTAATTTTACTAACCAGTATTATATTAATTATTACACTGACGCTGGATTTCACAAACATCACTTAACTTTAATCATCGATTAAGAATAATCATTCCAATACCTTCAACATATGTAACCATGGCAACGTTTACTTTTAACGGATGATTAAATTTAAGTAACGTTTGTGAAATCCGCCATGAATTCTTTAATTTAAAATTTTTAGTTAGTATTATTTCGAAATATGTTTCATACAGAAAGTTATTGGTGGTTTTCCCAGTTGCATTGAATTGTCTGACCTATTTCACTTTCATATTCCTCAATGTTTTGTGCATAATCCACCACTGCTTACTGTGTCTCATCACAGAACTTTATATGGTAAGAACCAGTGTTGCCAACAGTCGAAAAAAGTTTTCACTAAAATGGATGTCGGAAACCACTAAAAAATCACTAAATTCAAAATAAGTATGCTGCCACAAGATTTCATTAAAATTTTATTAAATTTATAAAATGAAACGCGTCAAAAAAATAAACATAAAAACAGTAACATTACTATACGGGAAAAACGGGCGCTTGAAAATTAACAATCACGGAGTGGCTGACACCTAATGAAAGTTTACGAAGGGTCATATAATAAGGGAATCATAGGAATGACATTTGGTTAACCTATGAGAAACATTAAATTGAATTGTATTTTGTGTGTGACGCTTCCACACGACTTCATCCAACATAATAATAATAATGAATGGGATCAAGAGCAAGCCTTAATGACAGCTCTTTGTTTTCCTTATTAAAAGCGTCATCTGTTGGTTGCTGATTTTCGCAAATCGACACAAACTACAGAAATAATACCAAAAACACAAAATTTCACAACAATAAAAAACTAAAAATTTAAGCTGCTTGGCTTCAGCGTTAGCATTTTGAACAACGTTTTCGAAAAATTGACTTCTACAATAAATCACTAGATTTCACGGTTTTATTTTAAGATATCACCAAAAAAAGCACTAAACACTAAATTAAGAAAAAAATCACAAACTTAAATTAAAAATCACTAAATTTAGTGTAAAAACCACTAAGTTGGCAACACTGGTAAGAACTGCCCTAAGGATAGATGTGTTTCCTTTAATAGATGTGCCTCTAATATTAATATCACAAAATCTTTTAGCCGGACACTAAATCTTGCACTATACACTTAACGTTTCGCAGTCGTTCGACAGCCTCGTCAGAAGTGAAAAACATAAACATGTTGTCAAAATAAATAAGTTGTCAACGGAAACTGAAAAAGTAACTTGATTTTTTTTTTTTTTTTATTTAAAAAAATTAACATCTATATTCTATTTAAGGAATCGAGAAAACTACAAAATGTATCGTTTAAATTTGCAAAATCAGTACGTTTATTAATAGAATTCGACGACATTTTTATTTTACACATTTCTATAAAACGTCTTTTGAAAATATTAGACTCGTAATATAAAATATTAGTATTTACAAAATCAAAATTATGTTCATTTTCTAATGAATGTTCTACAAGCATTGAATGATTTTGATTATTTTTTTGGATATGATATTTATGTTGGTGTAGACGTTTTTTTAAATTTTGGCTTGTTTCTCCAATATAACATGAATTACAATTTAAACATTTAATTTCATAAACTACGTTAGGTTGTTTTAGTTTTGGTGTTTTGGTTTTTAAATTTGAGAAAATACTATTTAAATTATTTACAGATTTGCTAGCTAAAATTAAATTGTGTTTTTTGAATATGTGTGTAAGGTAATGATATGTATTTTTTGTTTGAGGTTTGTTTATTGTTATTGTGGATTTTTGAATTTTGTAAATATTTAACACGATTTTTTATTACTGATTCTATAAGATTTATTGGATAAGAATTTTGAACAAGAGTCTTTTTTATTAAATTTAAATTATCATAAATGAAAAGTTTATCTGAAAGTAAAACAGCTCGATCTGTTAAAGAAATAATTGTTGCAATTTTATAGTTTTTAGATGTATATGAATGAAAATTAATATATCTACCTGACCACGTAGGTTTATGAAACCAATTCGTTATTAATTTGTTATTACGTCTGATGATATTTACATCTAGAAAACTTAGTGAATTGTTAATTTCTTTTTCTACTGTAAATTGTAATCTATTATGAAAAGAGTTAAATCTACTTAAAACAAAGTCTACTTTATCTGAAGGCAAAATCAATAAAATATCATCGACGTAACGAAAATATGAAGTTAAATTGAAAGGTAATGAGTTAATGACACTTTTTTCTAGTTCTTGCATAACAATTTCAGCTAAAGCAGGCGATAAAGGAGAACCCATTGCTGTACCGAAAATCTGTTTATAAAATTTATCATTGAAAGCGAAATAAGATGTATCAAAACATAAAGTAACAATTTCTAAAAAATTTTCTTTGGAAATGTCTGTAAAATCTTTAATTTCTATCCACCTATCATTAATGCTTTTTAAAGCTAACTCTTTTGGAATGTTAGTAAACAAAGAAACAACATCTAAAGAAATTATAATACAGTTATTTGGTATATCTATGTTTTTTAATTTATCTTCAAGTTCAAAAGAGTTTTTTATAAAGTATTCTGATTTACTAGAAAATGAACATAATTTTGATTTTGTAAATACTAATATTTTATATTACGAGTCTAATATTTTCAAAAGACGTTTTATAGAAATGTGTAAAATAAAAATGTCGTCGAATTCTATTAATAAACGTACTGATTTTGCAAATTTAAACGATACATTTTGTAGTTTTCTCGATTCTTTAAATAGAATATAGATCTGTCAATTTTTTTAAATAAAAAAAAAAAATCAAGTTACTTTTTCAGTTTCCGTTGACAACTTATTTATTTTGACAACATGTTTATGTTTTTCACTTCTGACGAGGCTGTCGAACGACTGCGAAACGTTAAGTGTATAGTGCAAGATTTAGTGTCCGGCTAAAAGATTTTGTGATACAAATTTCATCGGACAAGAACCAACTTTAAATATCTAATATTAATGTTTTCATAAATCCTGTGGAATTTAAACATTTATTGAAATGTATTTTATCGGTTTTATTTGTCAGTGTAATTTTTTGTCATTGTAATTTAAAAGTGCAAGGAGCGTAATAAATCAAATCAATCAATATAACGATTAAGTGTTATTTGGTTAGATAAGTGTACAGCTCGATATTATCGTGCTTTCATTGTGTTAAATGATGTAGAGATTAAAGTGTTTTTAAAATAAACAACAATTACAATTTGTGAACCCCGAAGTTGTAACAATAATAATAACTGTAAGAATACGGAATGCTTTGAACGCTTTGAACATCTTATTTACAGATGTCATATTATTTACGTGTACTATTGGAATTCTAGGTAAAATCCTGTAACACAGCCTTGCCGAGGAGATTACCTTTTAGAGTACCAATAAATTATAACTTGTTTTTGTTTTTCGGATGCTATTGTTTTACTTTGCTGACTAATAGGTAAACTTTATTATTATTATTAATAATTAGTTGTTATTTCCGTTTTTGAAATTTTTACTGTTGTATTTATCTATATTAACAAATTTAAATATCTAGTTACGTACTGTAAACCGCCTATTAACTAGTACTGTGTTAAATTTAATTAAAAAAAAAAACGAATTCATTATTTTCTCTGTGAAGTTTTTTTAACATTATTATTAAAGTTATTATTTATTTGAGTTGAAAATTTGCAATTTCCTGTACTCCTTACCATATTTTCAAAGACATTGATATTATCGATTGGCAAATATTACTTCTTTAATGCGTACACCATAATTTCGTATTTTTTTTTTGTAAACTTGATCACTAAAATCTTAAGCTGCAAAATACATGGCGCCCAAAATTTATTTTGTTGGTTGATCCTACTCAGCGAAGCTAGGCCAGGGGGCATGGTTGGTGATTCTCATGCAAGTTGCAAGGAAGTTCTACGATTTCCTTAATGGACTTTGTTAAGTTTATAGTTTACATATTTTTGTTTTTGGGCTAGGTGTCATATATTTTCTACGCGGGATCAAAAAAGATTAGACTTAAAGATACTGACGTCACAGGTGATGACGTTATATTTGTTTATTTCTTTCATATTCATTTGTTTTTTTCTTTGTTGGTTAGAAATAAATATAAAATAACGATTAAAAATAAATAAAAACAAAATCTCGAAGTTATTGAATAAGAAAAGGTAGAATAATCTTACATCCTAATTTATTATCAAAACCATGTAATTAAAAAAGGTATAACATAACAGAAAGTGGCAGTTAGTTTTACATTTCATCAATTTTTCAAGGAAATGAAAATTTCAGTAGGTGGGCCAACTGAATACATAAAATAACCAAATTACAATAAGCGGATTATAACTTATTACGATAAACATAATATTGAACTAAATAAATATTAATAACCTAAGAACAACAAATAAGAGAGACAGAATGAATAAAAGCAACAAAAAAATTGGAAAAAGTGTAAAAAAATTGTGGGTAAGCGCTATTAGAACAAGAAATGGATGAGAGAGAAGGAAAATGAGTGAAAATGTGTGTAAATTTAGATAGAATTGAGTAAATACCAGAAAATTGGGAAATAATCTCATACACTAAGGCCGAGTTCGTAAAGTCTCCATGGGTAACGCTAGGAGTGAATAAAATGAAAAGGAAAATACACAAAATCATTTATATGAGAGAGAGAGAATATTACTCAGGAAAACCCAAGAGAGTTTACGAACACACTCTAAGGGCCAGTTTCATAATCGAATTTAAAGGAGACTTTAAATTTAAAGTCATTTTCAGATGTCAAAACAAATATGAAAACACATTTGTTTACACATCTGAATGTGACTTTAATTTTAAAGTCTCCTTTAAATTTGATTATGAAACTGGCCCCAAGTGTCTAGCTAATTGTAAGATATTATGTATTTTGAATTGCCTTTTGAGGATGTCTTTAAATAGGTTAAAGGAGTTTTCCAAATATGTAAAACAGCCGTTAGTATTTGCTCCAAAAAAGTCGCCCACATTTCACATACACATGCGCTTAAAGAATTCCGATCCAAATAGCAGACTCAGACAATAAAGCTGATTTTCTTCAAATTTTTCTTATACAATCCTATATCGTTTGACCGTAAAGAGAATTGTAAATCAAATTGATTTGTTTAATTGGCAGTATTAGAGAATTAGAATATCTTATAAATCACGTGAATTATTTCGGCCTAATTGGGCCTCGTCAGAGATATGTACTAAAAGTTACTTTTTGAAAGGATAATAATTAAAATTATAAACTTACATATTTTTGAATTTCCAATAACCCAAAAAAACAAACCCTGAAAGAAAACTGTCTAATATTTTGTAAAATTGAAGGAAACGAGTTAGTTTCATCATTCAGAAGGCAAAATGTGACAGTAAATTAAATAACGTAAGTAACCATGGAAACATTGAGTGAAATTAATGTCAGCTGCAGTTCTTGCCAAATGAAAATTTTGCCTTTTGAATGATGAAACTAACTCGTTTCCTTCAATTTTACAAAATATTAGACAGTTTTTCAAAAAGTTTTCTTTCAGGGTTTGTTTTTTTGGGTTATTGGAAATTCAAAAATATGTAAGTTTATAATTTTAATTATTATCCTTTCAAAAAGTAATTTTTTAGTACATATCTCTGACGAGGCCCAATTAGGCCGAAATAATTCACGTGATTTATAAGATATTTTAATTCTCTAATACTGCCAATTAAACAAATCAATTTGATTTACAATTCTTATTTGGCAAGAACTGCAGCTGTCATAAAGAGAATGGCCGTAAAGAGAAGGAAATGCACTATGAATTTCGCCAGGAAAAAATATGACGTGATTAAAAAACACATTTACTCTAAAAACTATGAGAGGTGCGTTCGTTTATTGCAGATTTATTACCAGATTCCTCTAAGGTCTAAATCGTTCGTTTATTGCTTATCGACGAAGTAGATGTACTATTGCGCTATCATAAAAAACTAGGACAAGATTTCTTAAGCTGTGTAAGTTGCCCGAACGTAATTTGAAATTGAAAACACTTTAATGTCTACGATCACACTGCACACTTACTACCGGCCGATAGTTTATTCTGCATCAAGCTACCAGAAATGTGATACGTGGCTGTACATTAAATTATTACGAGGCCACGTAATCATGCTTATCGTAACTTGATTCAGAATAAACTATCGGCCGATAGAAAGTCTGCAGTTTGCGCGGGGTCTTAATCGTTATTTAAGACCTATTATCCTTGCTGTAGTTATTACAAACCGCTAAATACCGGTTAATGAAAACTTTATTAATCAAACTGACTTCATGTAGTTTGGAAAACTGATTGAAATCAATATTAATTGAGTCATAGTTTTACTTACATGACTCAATAATGCAAATAAACTAACATTTTGAAAATAAAAATATTCCACAAGATTAAATTTAAAATCTTTCCTTCAAATGCAACAACATGTTATTGCAATTATTGTGTGAACAAGATAAAGAAATAAGCACGGAAGTCGATAAGTAAGTAGGAGTAAGGGAAGTAAGTAGGAAGTAAGTCGTATATATAGTAGAGTGTAGAGACGAATTCAACAGTCGACCCAAATAAACAGCGAGACAAGTAACGATAATGCAAAAAACTATGGCATTCAAAACGCGTACTTTTACCAAAAACTGGTTAGTAATAGCAGTTATAGTTATGTGTTTGTGTACCGGGTATTATTGCCAATGCACTGGTGGTAGTGATTGTACTAGTTGTACAGCAGCATGCACTGGTTGTGGAAACTGTCCAAATGCAGTAACCTGTACCAATTCTGGAAATTGTATCAATGCAGTCACATGTACTTCGTCTACAAACTGTAATAGAGCCACAACGTGTACAAGCTCACAAGACTGTTTTATAGCCACAACATGTACCGATTCGACCAACTGTTATGCAGCTACAGCCTGTACCAATTCAACAGGATGTCCCGGATATTAAGTTTTATTATTGTCAAAAATAATAAAACACAATTATTAAAACATATGTAACTGTAAGCTTAATCTGTATTCTATTCGAACTGTCCCTTTGTCTCCTAAGAAAGATAGTTTTGTACTAGGAGAAAAAGGGCTATCAGACAATAATAAAAATTACTAATATAACTGATTTGAACTGAACTATCTGAACTATGTAACCTTCCAACTATTATATTTGAAATTCCCTATAAATGGATGAACATGGAATACAAAATAATTGTAGATTATTATTTTAATAATTTCTTAGAAAACCAATGCAGTGATAGAGAACTATACTAATGTATGCTATATAAATACGAATCATCCTCTACAGCGTAGACACTTTAATAATAAAAATCGTCAACTTTTAAACAAACTAGGAAAGTTAGTGGTGGCTAATACAGGGTGGGGCCTAGGTACTTCCTTTTTTTGAAGGTGAATAAAATAAAAATTGTAGCTGATATGCATGTTTCTTTGTTTTATATTGAAAGAACATAATTTCAAATTTTATATCATGCAGTTTTAAACAAAAAATCTGTAAGGTGATGTCCACCGTTTTCTATACACTGATGTAACCAATTTCTGAAGCTCCTCTCTACGCGTTCCAACATCTCCACCGGAATTCGGGCTATTTCCTGCCGAATAAGATTTTTCAATTGAAGCAGGATTGTAGGGCGGTGTTTGCCTTGAGGTAACCCCATAAAAAAATCACACGGCGATAGATCGGGCGAGCGTGGCGCTCACGGAATGTCACCTCGATTCGAGATGAGCCGTCCGGGGAACATTGCCTTAAAAACTGTCATCGAAACTCTGGGCCATGGCACCATCCTGTTGGAACCACACGTTTTGTAGGCGCATTTCTTCAAGAGCAATGGAGAATATTGTAAGTTCAACTGATAATAACGTTGATAGGCCTAGGCTCATTAAACAAAGTTGGATGTGTTTAATGAGCCTAGGCCTATCAACGTGCTACCTGTACTATCCAATGTGCTTGAAAAGTGTGTCGCCCAGCAATTGCGTGATCACTTAAATAAGTTTCATTTTGGCTGGATTTCTCAGTCCTAGTTTAACTTTAAGCAACAATTGTTTTTATAATTGCTACCATCGGAATAAACAGAAGTCTAAAGTTAAACTAGGACTGAGAAACACAGCTTCCGTCCTAACTTTACTTGTCTTACTGCAATGTCGTTAATCTGTGACATATTTAAATCTATCTTTGATGACATTAGTTTTACTGGATTTCTTTAAAGCCTTTGACACTATTAATCACAGCATATTACTTTCAATTGAAAGAGTTATCTGTGAAAATAACGAATCAGATACGTTACCAATTTTTTCAGGAGTTGCTCAAGGCAGCATTCTTGGGCTTTTGCTCTTTTCTGTATATATGTACTAGCTTCATTTTTGAATCCATCCAGTTCTGCAATTGTCATCTATACTCTGACGACACTCAACTGTACAGCAGTTTCGAGAGGTCAGATATCTTAAGGGGAGTGACTGAAGTAAATTCAGATTTAGAAAAATTATTTTCGGTCGCATCTAATCGCTGCCTTTCATTAAATCCGGATAAGTCTAACGTTTTGATCTTCGGAATAACTAAATCCCGAATCTTCGTTCTTGCCCGTGCGTCAATTCAACTGGGTAACTCCATTCTTGCTCTAGTAGATCGCGCCAAAAACCTTGGCTTACGTTGCGATACGAATTTACGTTTCAAAATCTATGTTGGCAAATTTGTACTGAGGGCTGGTAGCAGATAGAAGGTTTTATATGGCAGTAAAGATATCTCAAATTGGAACTTGCGAAAAATGCTATGTGATTCGCTTGTCTTATCACAGTTTAATTATTGAGATGTGGTGTATGGTCCTTGCCTTGATAGCACTGACGTAAAAAGAATACAACCAGTTCAGAACTCCTGTTTACGCTTCATCTTTGGGCTTAAGCGCAGGGATCATATCTCACATACGATCGCTACGGCTCATTGGTTGAAGATGGCCAAGAGGCGCGAGTTTCATGCTGGAATTTTTTTCTATATAAAATTATCTTGAATAAAGTGCCGCAGTATCTACGTGAGAGAATTTCATGTAGGGCAGACATTCACAACTTAAATATAAGAAATGCCTACTAATACCCCCTTTTCACTGAACATCAATGTTCTGAGGTTCATTTATCTTAAATTAAGATGAAATCAGCCGAATAGTAATTTTTATTATTATCCGAAATGTCCGATAGTCCCCAGTACAAAAGTATCCTCATTAGGAGACAAAGGGACAGATTGGATAGAATACAGATTAAGCTTACAATTATGTTTTAGCTTAGATAAAAATAATTGTGCTTTATTATTTTTGACAATAAAAAAAAATATGTCCGGAAGAGTTGGGCACAATTAAATTATATTTGCAATTAACAATTAAGACCAACAATCAAGAATTAATTAATTATAATCGTAGAAACTCATAATTAACAATTAGTTGTTAGTTTTCTTGGAATTGGTTTAATTGACAATTAACAATTAATTTTTAAATGTAAGGTCTGTTTGATAGCATTCTGTTGTCTGTTTTTTTTGTAATGGTAAATTTCTTTTCATTAGGCCATTTCAATGTTAGATCACTGTTTCCAAAAATTGATGAAATTAGGACGTACATTGCTTCTTTGAATATTGATATACTTGGTATATCTGAAACTTGGCTTTCGCAGGAGATAGATGATAGAGTTATTTCTATAAATGGATATAATTTTGTACGTCGTGATAGGCTTAAAAGAAAAGGTGGAGGTGTAGGTATGTATATTAAGGGTACCTTTCGTTTGCGCGCTCACACGCTTTAAACGCTCACGCTTACAAGCGCTGTTTTCTGTTGTTTCCTTTGGGGTTTAGTCGCTTAAGCCGTTATACGCAAAGGTGTTTCTTTTGACTTTTGTTTGCACAACGAATTCATAACCTCAAAAATATAATTTCAATAGTGAAATTGATTGAATCATAACTGCTGTAGCTATTTCTAAAGTGTAATGTTTGTTTATAAACTGATTATGATTAGCTGATCTCCTCATACGCATCTCACACGTTCCATTTGAAACATAAGCGCTTACGCTGCTCTACCTCGATGGAATAAGCGATTGTGAGCGAAGACTATGACGTCATAAAGACGTTACTATTTCGTCAGCCGGCGCTTTGTGACCGTTTGCAAAGCCAAAGGGAACGATTTAAGCAATGCTTATGAGCGCTCAAAGCATGTGAACGCGCAAATGAAACGCACCCTAAAAGTAACTTAAAATTCCAAATTGTACAATGTAGCCAGGCTATTGAACATCTATGGGTGAAATTTAGTGTAAAGGGTCGGAGTTTTGCTGTAGGTGTGGTTTACAAGCCACCTGATGTAGATGACAGTTATTTCATAGAAATGTTTGAGGAAACTCTTTCCTTGATATTTCCTGGATTTGATGAGATTATTTGCACTGGGGATTTCAATATTAACTTATTGATCTTTAATAATATTAGTGTTAAAAAATTCCTATTTCTACTTGATACGTTTAATCTGGAGCAAATTATAAATTCTCCCACTAGAGTCACTGCATCAACTCAAGCGCTATTGGATTTGATTATTGTATCTGATAAATTTTTAGTACAGAGATCCGAAATAATTCCTATGCAGCAGATATCGGATCATGATATGGTGATCTGTTATTTAAATATCTTAGGTTAGGTTAATATGCCACCACAGATCAAATTTGTCCGAAATTTTAGACACTTTGATTCAACCGACTTTTATCAGATATATTATCTCCTTGATATTAACGGCAAAGTTAATCTTTTAACTGATTTAATTGTGATGTTCTTTGATATTCATGCACCTGCTAGATCAGTAATTGTTAAAAATCATTATTCTCCATGGATTACAGATAACATTCGAGTCTTAATGAGCATTCGGGATTCAGCCCGACGTAGATGGCAAAAGTCACGGAGCACAGTACATTTTGAGTATTACAAAGAGATTAGAAATTAAACAACTTTGGCTTGCCGAAATGAAAAGAAGGCGTATTTAAATCATTCATTGGAACATGCAAATGTCAAAGAAGTATGTTAGATAATATTTGTGGTCGCAATAAGAAAAATATCTCTTTACCTCTAACACTAAATGATCCGCAGGCGCTCAATAATTATTATGTCAGTCGCATTCCTCACATTACCCCAAATCAGGAACTTGTTTGTTCGTTTGTTTGCTTTGCGCAGCAATGCCGCAATTAATGTCTTTCGGCCTTATAAGCCATTCCATACGATCACGAAGATATTTTTAAAGCTGGGTAAAAGTCATTAAACACCACAAACATCCATGGCAAAGGCAGGATTCGAACCTGCGCCGCCTGAGCGACAGTACTTACAAAGTCGGCTAGGCTACCGCTAAGCCACCCGGCGACCCAATCAGGAACTTATAAAATATTATGACGATAAGGCAAAATACTGTACCACCTTGTCTTTTTCTAATGTTACTGAATATGACATTTTACTAATCTTGAATAATATTAAGTCTAAAGCAGTAGGACATGATGGTTTGCGTATTGACATGATCAAGCTTCGTTGTCCCCAGATTACTGAATATCTTGTACATACTGTTAATTGTTGTATTGATAGCGGATCTTTTCCAGATATTTGGAAGTTTGCGCTTATCCATTCGATACCTAAGGTAAAAAAATCCCACTGTGTTCAAAGAGCCTACGGTCAGTCAGTATTCTCCCTGTTTTATCGAAGGTAATGGAGAGAGTGATAGAAAAGCAGTTGAAGGAGCATGTGGAGCGGAATAAGGTTTTACCAACTCATCAGTCTGGATTTAGGAAAAATCACAGTTGCGAGACAACCTTGTTGGGGGTTGTGAATGACATTTTGAGAGGGATAGATCAGAGTATGATAACTGTACTTGTTCTGCTAGATTTTTCCAGTACATTTGATATGGTAAATCATGATATACTCTTGGCGATATTGCAGCATATTGGTCTTGATGTTACTGCTTTAAAGTTTTTTGATCCGTATCTAAAAGGCAGATCGCAACAAGTTATGATTAATGGTAATAGTTCTACCCTTCTTGAATTGTCATCTGGAGTACCCCAGGGCTCGATTCTTGGCCCTTTACTTTTTGCAATTTACACTTCAAATTTCATATCAAGTGTCAAAACTTCCACTGTACATATGTATGCAGATGATATACAACTGTATCACTCTTTCCATCCTGACAATGTAAGAGTGGAAGTAGCAAAAATAAATGAAGATCTAAGTAATTTAGTGGATTTAGCAAATAAACATTGCTTAGCTATAAATGCGAAAAAGACTTCAGTCCTGGTATTAGGACCTAAACACGTTAGAATGACAGCTTTATCGGATATTAATATAATAGTTAACGGAGAGTTAGTTAAAGTTACTGACTTGGCAAGGCATCTGGGTCTACTGATTTACGATTCAAGGTTCATATCTCTAATTGCCTTCGAAGTGCTTACTGTAACTAAAAATGATTTACAACAATAGACACTTTCTGAATAAAAAAGTCAAAACATTATTATGCGAATCACTGGTCTTAGCTCGATTTAATTATTGTTGCTCTGTTTACGGACCTTGTATTGATGGAGAAACTAATCGGAAATTGTACAAAACTGCTGTCTGCGTCTAATTTGCGGTATACGTAGGCACCATAGAATCTCTTACAAACTTAAAGAATTAAACTGGCTCAACATTGCTAATTAGCGCCTGCTGCTGCTGTCTTTTGAATAACATAACTCAGTTCAAAATTCCACCGTATTTATATAACAAAATTACTTTCAGAACGGACGTGCACACTATCAACATACGGTTTAAGGGTAGACTAACACCCCCATTTCATAGATCAGAAATGTTTAAACATTCGTTTACTTACCAGGCTGCTTTCATCTGGAACAATATAGGCTTGCAGTATGTTGGTAGTGGCATATCATTATTTAAGAAAAAGGTAAGGGCAAAATTATTTGAGAAGCAATGTGCGCTCCTTGACAGAATACTGTAAAGTTGCTTTTCTTTCTTGATAAAACTTGCTAAAACTAACAGCAATTTAATTTAATTATTTAATTTAATTAATTTATTTATTTATTTATGAATTATTTATAACTCATTGTGTTCTTTATCAAAATTTATCATGAATTAAGGTTGGAAGAATAATAACCAGTGTTAATGCTCAACTTAGGTTTAGGTTAAGGTAATCAGGGTGCATGAACTTGTTTATGCACGTCTGCCCTTCACCGTATTCTCCTACATTATTTACATATATTGTTTTTGTATTTGTGTAGGTTGAAATGGGAGAAATAAAGAAATTATTATTATTATTATTATTATAAATATAAATGCTAAACCGGTCAAAACACAGTCATATCGCGACCACGTGTTAAATGCTAAATAATTTGTGTTTGGTATGAATGACCTATAATAGAATAGTCTTTGCTAAACATCAGCTTGATTAGGTAGAATATTTTGTAAGATGATAAAAAGTGAGTTTTATGTAGAAAGTTTGGAAAATACCTTGTCATTACTGTGACAGCAACCATCATTCGTTGCCCGATAATAATAATAATAATAATAATAATATTTATTAATTCTACAAGTAGAATAAGTCAAAATTCCATACAATGCCATGTTTACATAATTACTTAAAGCTATCCAAAAATTCTTTTACAGTATAAAACATATCTTTTAACAAAATATTTTTGACTTCGGATTTAAAACATACATAATTTAAATCTTTTAGATTCGATGGTAGAGCATTATAAAGCTTTATACCAGTATTGACAGGTCCATTGTAGGTTATAGCCAAGTTGTACAGTTTAGGAAGAATGATATTATGACGGGTACTATAAGGATGAATGGTTCTATTATCCAGATTATTTCGATTTGAATGGACATAGCACACAAGCGGCAGAATTTTGAGTTTAACGAAGATTGGTCGACAGGAATCTCTAAACGAAGTGCCTGTCATACAACGTAATAGTCTTTTTTGGGCAAGAAAAACAGTGTTAAAGGCAGAAGAACCACCCCAAAACATAAGGCAGTAGGAAAGTCTGGACTGTACATCTGAAAAGTACGTTGCCCTCAGCACCGAGACATCAGTGACACTACGCAACATACGGAATTGAAAGGCAAAAGTGCTCAATTTAGAAACTAGTTGTCTCGCATGATTATCCCAAGTAAGAATATCTGACAATTGTAGCCCCAGAAAAGGTGTAGTATTTGCGAAATGCACTAAATTATTTCCGACGTTAAGTCCACCAGATTCGTTAATTCGTCTTTGCCGTGTATGGAAAAACATAGCCTTTGTCTTTGAAAAATTCAAGAAAAGTTTGTTAGCACAGAACCAAGAATACATACGCTGAGCCAACGAGCTTGCAAGTTGGCGGGCAGCTGTTTCCGAGTAGCTTGAAGCAATAAAAGAGGTGTCATCAGCATACATTACAATAACAAAATCACTCAAAAAGTTTATAATGTCATTGACATAGATCGTGAAAAGTAGAGGACCCAGGATAGAGCCCTGGGGTACTCCTATGGTAACTGGTAACGGACCAGATCTATATTTAAGTCGAGAATTGCTTTCTGTAAAGCTAACTTCCACTAGCTGGAACCTATCACTTAAGTAGGACAAAAACCACTGAGCGACGTGTCCTCTGATGCCATATAAATTTAATTTTTCCAAAAGGCGAACATGCGATACACAATCAAACGCCTTAGAAAGGTCGCAAAAGATACCAACAGGGTGTTGTTTATCATTGATTAAATTAAACACTTCATTATAGAAATCGAAGATGGCCGTCGTGGTAGAATGACCACTCCGAAAACCATGTTGTGAAGGAGAGATTACAAGGAGAGATTTGTTCAGAAATGATTCCAATCTAACAAACATCGCATACTCAAGTATTTTAGATATATTGGAGATGAGAGATATTGGGCGGTAATTAGTCAAATTTGAGGTACTACCTTTCTTATGTATAGGTCTCATTGCAGTCTCAGTCTTGAAGCAGTTTGGGAAAACACCAGTTCGGAGGGATAGATTTACCAGGTAAGCAATAGGTTTTATAAGTTCATGTCTAAATTGTTTTATTATAGTAGAGGGTATACCGTCAATGCCAGAAGAGAATTTGCGATCTGATTATTAATATGTATACTAGGCATAACGTCTTGAGAAGTAGTATCTCTGTTTGATAGTTGATTTATAATGTGCCAAGAAGTTTTAGACTTATTTGAAGAACTAGCTAATAGATTATTGTAGTACTCCTTCTTCGAATTGTTGCATAAATGTCTATAGGCTTCCTTCCGATAATTGTATGCATCACATAAAACAGGATACTGATTCTTAAGCACAAATAAATCATTCAAATTGGTACGAGCAGTTTTCATTTCCTCAGTCATCCAAGGATTACATAACGGATGTGTTACTGTTTTTAAAAGTGGAAAACTATTATTAAAATGAAAATGCAAAGTTTGAACAAAAGCATCAACTTGGTCGTTGAGATCACAACAGTTGTACATATGGTCCCAAGTTTCAGACAGTAACGATTGCCTGAATAAAGTTTTATTATGATTACTGAAATTTCTTCTAACGGTATTTGGTGATTTAATAGTTTTATCAGTAAATAATGAAGAGTCATTAACACTAAAAAAAAGAGCACGGTGATCAGATATAAAAGTGTCTTCAAGATTAATCATAGTATCACTGATGTTGGAAAATATGTTATCAATTTGAGAACCTCCAGTTTTATTCAAGCGAGTTGGCTGGTCCAAAGAAGATTTTAGGTTATATGTTTTTAAGATCTCTAAGAGGTCAGACGAAGCACTGGTTTGCACTCCAAAGTCAACATTGAAGTCTCCGGTTAGTATAATTATATTTCCTAGATTACAAAGAAGGTCTAAAGTGTCCACTAGTTTATTAATGAACAGCGAGAGATCACTGTCGGGCGCACGATATACATTTATAATAAAAACGTTAGCTGAAGGAGTCAATAATTTACAGCAGCAGGCTTCAAAGTCTTTTTCTACACAGTCAACTTCTAAATCTACATGATGGGCAGTTATGTTGTTTTTGCACCAAATGCCTGTACCGCCTCCACGATTAATAGCACGTGAGTGGGACGAAATTAGTTTGTAGTTACCTATGATTAGACTGCGAATTTCGTTACTTTTACACCATGTTTCACACAAACAAAGAAATTGTAGATCGTAACTATCAACGAAAGACTCTAGTAATACACATTTGTTTCGCAAGCTTTGTATTTGATTAGAAGTCGGTATTAATTTAGCAAGCCATGGTTAATTGCAATCACAATTAATTAATTGCCAAAAGACAGTTAATTTAATTGCAATTAATAATAATAATATATATATACACATATATCTGTATTTATCGAACAATTCACAAAACCAATTACAGAGAAAATGTAATAATATCATAAAGAGAAACTTACTAGAGTAATATTAAAACTAAGACTAAACTCTAGGAAAAAATTGTGCTCTACAATTAAACCAATTAATTGCATTTAAATTCAATTGTAAACTGCAATTGACGTTAATTGTAATTAAATTTAATCGCAATTAAACATTAATCGACTATTTCTTTAATCAATTGATTAATTAGTTGAAATTTTAATTGATTAACGTCCTACAATGATGTCAGGGACATCCTGTTGAATTGGTACAGGTTGTAGCTGCATAACAGTTGGTTGAATCGGTACAAGTTATAGCGCTGTGACAGTTAGTTGAGGTAGTACATGTTATGGCTGCAAAACAATCTTGTGAGTTTGTACACAAAGTGGCTCTATGACAGTTTGCAGATGCAGTACATGTACGTGCATTGATACAATTTTCAGAATTGGTACACGTCTGTGCACTGACACAATTTTCAGAATCGGTACACGTCTGCGCATTTGGGCAGTTTCTACAAGCAGTGCATTCTGCAGTACAGCTAGTACAATCAGTACCTCCGGCGCATTGGCAATAATACTCAGTACACAAACACATAACTACAACTGCTATTACTAACCAGTTTTTAGTAAAAGTACACGTTTTGAATGCCATAGTTTCTTGCATTATCGTTATTTATCCCGCTGTTTATTTTGGTCGACTGTTCAATTCGCCTCTACACTCTACTATATATATATATGACTTTTTTCATCGACGTCATAATGACTTCGGTGCTTGTTTCTTTATCTTGTTCACAAAGTGTTTGCAATAACATGTTGTTGCATTTGGAGTAAAGGTTTCGGATTGTAATCTTTTTTATTTAAAAATGCTAGTTTATTTGCATTATTGCGTCATATGAATAAAACTATGACTCAT
The DNA here is from genome assembly GCA_958336345.1 of Dorcus parallelipipedus. Lineage (NCBI taxonomy): Eukaryota > Metazoa > Arthropoda > Insecta > Coleoptera > Lucanidae > Dorcus > Dorcus parallelipipedus. The sequence continues at coordinate 9,427,908 of OY284477.1, forward strand.
TTAATATTGATTTTAATCAGTTTTCCAAACTATATGAAGTCAGTTCCTTTAGTAAAGTTTTCATTAACCGGTATTTAGCAGTTTGTAATAACTACAGCAAGGTAGTTATTGCCTTATTGTATTTAGTGATTGTTATATTGCCTGCAGCGGCTGCGTCCGACTTACTAAGTATTTTTCTCTTCTTCTTTGTCCGTTGATGAATTGGGTCGACCGCAAAAATGCTGCACTTTAACAAATTATGCGCTAGTTTGTTGCTCACAAACACTTTTCTGAAGTTGGCAAAGGATCCTGCAGTGTGGCTCCCTCTTCGGCACAGGAAAATTGCCCTGAACTATGAATGCGACTAGCCGAATAAAGAATTTTGTTCTTTATTAATCTAGGAAGCCGTGATGTGTTTATTCATTACTTATTACTTATTGATTGTTCCGTCCTTTTCGCTTTAATATTAAAGGTTTTCTCGAAATTATTGATGTATTACCTAACGCATTAGGGTGCGTTCCGTTTCGCGCATACGTCACTTGCACCTACATACATTAAATTCGATGCGTTTATAAAAACGTTAAATTTGCCATTGATACGTCAAACGAATCGGAACGCTTAATATAAATTTTTGTTAAAGAAAGAGGAACAAAATATATGTATGCAGTGATTAAATATGTTCACACTACTACTCATAAAGTGGGACAAGTCTTATGGCATTCAACTAATATTGTTTCACTGTTTAATTTTTTTTATTTAAACACCTGAACGAAATTTTCGGCAATTTATTCAATCAATCAATATTAAATTATTATTCCGAAAACTAATAAAGAGGTACATTTTATATTGAATTGTCCTAAACGTCTAACGTGACCCACTGGACACGATACCGTGACATGGTGAAGACACCTCGTTACTGTACATGGTGGAGGCGCCGTCACGTTACCGTTACCTATTTGTCATCGAAAACACACCATTTATCATAAATTATGATGAAGTCAGCGGAATAGAAGGCGAAATCAGTTATATTAGTAATTTTTATTATTAAACGATAGCCCTTTCTCTCCCAGTACAAAATTAGGAAAGAAAGGGACAGAGAGCATAGAATACAGATTAAGCGTACAATTATGTTTTAGCGATGAACATATTACTATGGTGCATAATTATTTTTATTATTATTATTATTATTAAAAAGCGCCTGATAATTATGCATCAGCCTATTAATTGTATTTTATTATTTTTGACAATAAAAAAACTTAATGTCCGGGACATCCTGATGAAGTGGTACAGGTTATAGCTTGGTAACAGTTGGTTGAATCGGTACAGGTTGCAGCTTTGTGACAGTTGGTTGAGCTCGTACATGTGACTGCATTGATACAATTTTCAGAATTGGTACAGGTTACTGCATTTGGGCAGTTTCTACAATCAGTGCATGCTGATGTACAACTACTACAATCAGTACCCCCAGTGCATTGGCAATAATACCCGGTACACAAACACATAACTATAACTACTACTACTAGCCAGTTTTTGGATGCCATAGTTTTTTTTGTATTATCGTTATTTATCTCGCTGGTTACTTCGGTCGACTGTTGAATTCGCCTTTACACCCTACTATATTTATATGAATTATTTCCAACGAGCGACGTCATAATTACTTCAGTGCTTATTTAATTAATTTGTTTACACAATAATATGTTGTTGCATTTGGAGGAAAGATTTCAAATTTAATCTTGTGGAAATGTTAGTTTTTTTGCATTATTGCGTCATGTAAGTAAAACTATGGCTCATTTAATATTGACTACAGCAAGGATATTAGGTCGTGAAATAGGTTCGATCTTGCGACGGTCACATATTCCATAGATGTGCGTTGTGTTGCACTGAGCTCGCATATAAACACCGTGATTGTCCCGTCTCAATTGAATAAAAGCCATTTACCGCTTGCTTCAATTTAATCAAAAGTTAAAAAAAAGAGGCCACGGAAAGAACGTGTTAGGTCACTGTTTTCTAAACACGTTATTTTCCTGTTCTCAAAGTCTAAACATGGGAAGGAAGGCCTAAACTAAAACTCAAAATATCACGCGTACTAAACACGCTTTTTATTGTGAATTGGACAGTTAGATACTACACTGAATTGACTACCACAATGCGTCATAACCTGAAAATCCCCAAAAACGGACTTAACACGTTCTTTGCGTGGGTTCTTCAAATGTTTACGTTTGATGCTGTCCAAGTTTATAGAAAAAAAGGAAAACAACATTCAAGGTTACAGTTTGCCAGTTGTATTGCATAGTGAATTTTTGTGAAGGAGACAGCTTCAATATCGTCGGATTACATGCGATATTTTGATCGCTCGGTAATCTTTTTCATAAGCGTTGGTGAGATCCCGTTTATTCTGGTGATTTTCCTGCCATTTTCGGGCGATAAGATTGCACCGACCAGTCTGTAGTCTCCTTGATGTTTCGCCAATACGCTGGCTGTTTTTGTTGTCTTTGCTCTCCTCATAAAAAATTGATTGCGGAGAGTGGCTCTATGATTTATTAAAATTGTAGTATGAATGTATTTGTGGCCCGTTTCGTTTTAATCATTTCGTTAAACCGCATTAGAATCCGTGCTGTAGTAATAACTGTAAGAATAGGGAACGCTTTAAACATGTTATTTACGCGTGCTATTAGTATTCTAGGTAATCCTGTAAAACGGCCTCGCCGGGGAAACTACCTTTTAGACTGGGAATAAATTATATCTGTTTATCGGATGTTATTGTTTTACGTTGCTGACTAATGGGTAAACTTTATTATTACACAATATTATTATTGTTGTTGTTCCAGTACACTTACGTTCGGACAGTGAATACTGACAATACTAAAATTAAATGGACCAGCTTTTATTAACACATTTGAAAATTGATCATAATCGTACTAGTCATTACGAGCTCTAAAAAACACCGCCGTGTTATTTGCAATGCATAATTTTACGCGAATAAAATTTATGTACTCCTCAAATTTTTTGTTCCATTTTTGACCGTTCTCCTTCCGAAAAAAATATCTCATACTTTCTCGTTCTATTTTTATTTGTCTCGCAAATTTAGAAACATCTGAACGAAATTTCCAGCAATTTATTTATTATTGACGTGAACAAAAGTAATGAAGTTTAAGTTAAGTTACTTTTAAGTACTATTAAAAGCTGTGTTTCGAATTTTGAATCGAAAGGGTTTTAGTTTTAAATAAATCAAAGAAGTAAATTTCGCACGTTTCGTTTGGAGGATTTAATATTTAAATCGACCATCCGGATCATGTTTTTCTGGTCTAGTATTCGAGTAAGATCGTTATTTATCCGAGGTTTTCTCAACCAGCTTCTGAATTTGAAGCTTAAGTAAAAAATTTAGTCATTCTGTTCCTCTGTAAAATGCATATTTAACAATAATTTGGAACCTAAACGTATTTCTACTTTCTTCCCTATTTAATAATCATCTAGTCATTGTTGGTATTTTCTCGTGTCGCAAATTTGGGGCACGTGTTAGTTATAATTTAATTTTAAATTGGCTTTATTCTCCCGTTGGATGTTTGCGGCAGAATCCGCCTTGAGTGAGAGGAAGAGAAGGTCGGAATTTTTCCGGTGGAACTTTTCGATTTTTTTATTGTTTATCACTAAACACAATTTTTTGTTCGTTAAATTATGGAACTATAATTAACATTTAACAATTGTTTCATCTCAAGTTTAAGTTTAATCAACAAATTAAAAGCAATTATCACTTTTCAATCGGTTCTTATTTTCGTTTCTGAAATTTTACCGTTTTTTTCAATTACTTCATCTTTTGCTTTTTAATTATTTAATTTTTCTTATTTGTAATTTATTTCATTTTTCATTTTTCCTTGTATTTCGTTTACTTTTTATAGGTTTCTTTTGCTTGCTGCTAGGATTTGAGTTTCAAATTTTTTTTTGCAGGAGATCGGTCGATTTTTCATTTCCTTTTTCCCATCTTATTCTTTGATATTGTCATATGAAGATGAACAAATTATTTTCCTGATATATGAAACTTATTATCAGAAAAGTAACAACAAATTTCGCATTCTAGTGAATTCTACTGATTCACGGTACGGCACTGACGATGACGGTTGCGTTGAATGAAAATTCGTGCATTCCACAACAGTATCTAATAAATAAAATAATAACCCTTTAATTAAAGTAAAAAAATCTCAAAATCTAAAATGAAGCGTTTTACACTTTCGGAAGAAATCGATATGTTTAAGCAATTCCTTGTAAATGTAATCGTCTAGTCCTGTGTATAAGAATATGTTAGAATAGAATCAGTGACCTAAAATGCTTGATCCACGGTTCATTATTACACATTTTTTTACTTAAATTTGACCCATTATTAAAAAAAGTTTCGCCATCCCTGAACTACAACAAACTGATTAAATTTATTTCTGATTCTTTTGTGAATTCCAGCCTTATACATATGAGTTAAGAATGTTGAGAAAACCAACGTAAAGCACGGAAAAGAATTTTGGCAATCACGTAGACTCTGTAATGGCCTCTGGCAATGGAGTAGAAAATTTCATTACTAGCTATCTTATGAAAATGAGCTTGTAAGCAACATCTCATAGGCTCTTAACCGATATATCCTTAAAAATATCAAACTCCATACTTTATTAAATTTTTAAGGATTACGTGACGTTTAATAAACCGCATATAATAAATAAGAGAATGAAACGTAAAAAAATTATTTATTAAAATTATTCATCCAGGATTATTTGCAGATTATTTACTCACGGATTTCTTTAAATTTATACCTACTCACTGAGTACGAACTCGATATATTTTAAGTCCATATTCATAGTCAATTTTTATACTTAAGAGAAAATTCTAAGCAATGTTTTGTACTTCTCTATTCTCGAAGGTGTTACACACTGTTCTTGAAGGAGGTGAATAACATTAATATTAAAAATATTGACATTTACTTACTTACTTGTCAAAGTTCACCTCTGTGAATACATAAATATGTAACTCGCGTCTAAATAAAAACCTGGTCAAGTAGGCTACATTAAGTAAGTCTGCTTTATATGTAAATTCAATGGATAAATTCTCGATCACAACCCACTTGACCAGGTTTTTATTTAGACGCTCGTTACATATAGGTCTTGTAAACTTCCAGTCAACTTTCGTCATTAATAACGTTAAACCAGTACCAACTGAACTCAAAATGTAACGTACGATGTATTCGTTGAAATTTAGTAACATTTTGTAACTACAAGTTTTTGAAAATGACAATGTTGCCACCGCTTCAATTATCACTAACGTCAGATGTGTTTACTTTGAATATACAACACGTATATAACCTATAAACCATCAACGACCGATCATATGTAAACACTTCAATATTTGACAACATTGTTATAGCATTACGTCATGAATATGAATGACGAAAGTTGGCTGGAAGTTTACAAGAACTGTAAATAGCAACTTAAGACAATCTTAAGCGTATAAAACGAACTTACGAAAGACGGTCTAAGTACCCGCTTAAGTCACGACTATGAATATGGCCCCAAAGCTGTTGACGTAAGTCACAATTTTAGAACATCTATGAATGATATCAGAAAGCTGTGCACAAGTTGCTAAAATCCGACCATGCCCGAATAAATTAGCAACATTCATACAGAGTACCTTAGTCTGTATCAACGATATCGATACGCCAATCGAACGTAGTACATATTAAGAAATTTAGCTTGTTTTTGGGTCAACTGTTCCCGCAAATTGTCAAATTATAATAGGACTGTACGTAAATTTCCTTATTTGTAAAACAATATGAAAAATATTTGAGTATTTATTGTGTATCATTGACAATACCACTTTTCAATCGGTTCTTATTTTCGTTTCTGAAATTTTTGCCGATGTATTTATCTATACCAACAAATTTAAATATCTAAAAGCTTCAAAGTACATGGTGCACAAAATTTACTTTGTAGGTTGACGACCTGCACTGAAAAAAAATCTATGTAAGTTTACAATTAAATAAATAAGTTATCGTGGCCCAGTTTAATAAATAGTAATTCCGCATGGTAAATTGTAAATTTGCATTTTCCTTGCGATATTCCATGTTATAAATTGCATAAACGTTTAGGTAATTTTACATATAATGTATATTTGTGTAAATACAATGTAAAAATACGATAAATTGAATGCGATTAAATACCATGTGAATAATTATAATGCGATAAGTGTATTGTTACCATGTAATTTTACTTATACTTACCTGTGCTTTATACTTTTTTACTTATTCCCTTGCTGAATTATATGTCAATTTTGGTCATACCTAGTTGTTTAAAATAACAATAAGTAAGAGATAATAAACAATGTATCATTTATCACTCGAGTCAAAATCCTAAAAGTTTAGATTAAAATGTTATACTCGTGTACAATATTTATTATTAAAAAAAAATTAAAATACTTGTTCATTCAATGCACGGAGACTTCTTGTAGTTGCTGTATTCTTACGAAACAGGTCATTTTGATTTTGAGCGGTAAAAATAAGTCATGTTTTTATTTTGTGCTTGTTTACCTGTTTCCTTGTTTGTTTGTACGTCTACTTATTATCAAATAACGGACGGAAAGATGAGATTCAATGTCATTCGCATGAGCGGCACGCCCTGCGCGGCAATAGAATTGTAACTGGTTGTCTTAATATCCCGAACGTAAAATTTGGTGTTGGCATCACTATAGTTTAAATTCTAAATAAATATAGTAATCCTTTCAAAATAAATTATAATTTACGGATTATAACTTTATGTTTGTTATAGCATATTAATAACTTTTTTGAAAGTAACATATTAATATATTGACCCGGCTCCTGCCCGATGCTCATGGACTTGCTACTTTACGTGCGCGTTGCGTCCTCGAGGCGAAGTAACCGTGAACAGCCATACAAATGTCCGTTATTTGGTTATTATAGTTGTCAGAAGGGATTAGGCCGCAATTTAACATTTATAGGGGAGACATTACTTTTGATTTTTAGTGTGCATATGTAACTACGTAACATATGGCATCGAAACGAGTTGTATTTTTATTTCTGGTTTAATCGTAATATGCATACTAACAACTCGATTCGATACGAATCAATCCGTTCTATTCGCATAAATGTACTCAACTTTTAACCTTATCGTCGATAGAATTCATTCAAAATATGAAATGAAAAGGTATGAGACATAAGGCATTATAAAAACGATCAGAAGTGATAGCTCTGATATCTCTACTGATGAAATACCTAGGGCATACATCTAACTTAGAAATTGAGATAGAGCAGTAGACTAAATCATGATCAGCTACATTAGAAGTATATACCGAACTATTATATTGAAATTTATTTAGATTCGAAATTATTATAAAGTCTATTAAGGATTGAGCAAATTCAGTGGTACGTGTGGGTTGGTCAATTATTTGGGAAAGATTCATTAACGATAAAAATGAACGGATAGTTTCGGTGCTAGACGAAACATTATTCAATAAGTCGACATTGAAATCACCCATTAATATAAGCTTATCATAGTTCGGTAACGAAAGGCATAAATTAATTTCAAGCTGGTTCATGAAATCATTAAAATTAAAGGAAGGTGACCTATATATTACACCAAAAACAAAATAATTTTTGCTTATATTAATCCCAATCCATAATTGTTCAAGTTCTCCCTTAATAGGCAACAACTTATACTTGTATATTGTTTTAACATAAAAACCCACCCCGCCGCCTCTACCATCTCTGTCTTTCCGCAGAAAGGTATAACCCTCAATATTTAACATATCAGTGGTAACTTGTGTATTTAACCACGTTTCTGATATTGCAAGAATATCAAGATTATAATTAATTAAAATATCTCTAATTTTATTTAATTTCGGGAGCAGCGACCGGACATTAACATGAGCTACCGATAAATTAGTATTCATTAGTGACAAAAAATGTAAGATAAACAGGAATGAAAAGTAATACTACAAAAAGGGAATATTTGTTTGAACATATTGCTGTGGTATTGGCATATAACCTTTTAGAAATAATTTTGATCTCAGGGCCTATTGATTGAATTATTAAACAAGTTACAACATTACACGGGGTTCCTACGTAATGAAGTAATTTAAAATAGCATTGAAACTCTGTAAACATTTATTGAATTGTTTTGTGCAAATTTGTGAGCAAAGTGGTAACTGGGGTAAGCAAAAATCAAATATCTTAGTGACAAAATGTATTTAGTTGGTAGTATTGAAGTTACACATAAAATGTCAAAGCGAAATATACACATAACCAAATAATCATCAGATGCAAATGGTACATAAAAATAGTCTAATTTGCCACGACGAATTGAAGTTAGTAGAATTCTACCTCTCATTCATCATGAACAAACAGGTTTGTTATTTTCAGTGACCGCTAAGGTAAAGAATACCTTGTTCCGTGTCCCCAAAAATTCTAAAAATTGTTGAATGCAAAGAAAATGAATGTGTTGTTTTAAATTATTGTTTAATAAGCAAATTATGGTTTGTTGAAATTCAGTGTGTCTGAGGTAAAACTTATAACTTTGTTGTCACAAATCGGCATGTAACTATTCCATGTCGTCCTTGTTAACAACAAATCTAATCATACCAGGTTGGATGAAAATCCTCTCTGTGTATGATACGTTAAATACAAAAATGTGTGTTTAAATCAAAATCAACAACAATAATATTAATAAATTTTAAAACTGTTTACCATTTCTAGAAGATGTTACCACAATCACTGACCAAGGAAGACTTAATTCTACTGGCAAAATGTCCCACTTATATAGGGAAATAAGCTCACAAAAACATGTCCCAAAAGAAACTTAACCTTAAAATACAAAATTAAAATTAAAAATTCATCAAAATTAACTAAAAAAATGCGATTCTAAACAATGCAAAAGTATGGAAATTAAATTAGCTTTTCCTAGGCCAGCCAATTAGCCCCAGTCGAAGTGCCTCCACCTTCAACATCTTCACCTTCGCCCCATCAGGAAGGTGCAACAGATATCGGCGCTTGTTGCCTCTTCGGTCCTTAAGGAACTCACGAGGAAGCTTTTTGACTGCTTCCTCGAACTCAGCAGCCTCCATCTGATGCGGGGCAGGGGTTTCAAGATCTGGCAACCCAACCTCCCTGACCGATGCGTTCTGGACCTCTGGCATCGATAAAACATGCCTAGCAGGTGGTGGAAGGACATCAGGCATGGCCTCGGTATCAGAGTCTTCCCCAAAAAGCTCACGGAACTTGTCTTTCAACCAATTTGCTGTGTTTGGGGAGTCGAGACTCAAGGGATCGTCTTCCAGGTTATGTATACTCTGCATTTTAACAAAATAAAGATATAAGTACAAGAAAAATCTTAATGAAAGTTTAATTTTTAGAACTCTAAGGGACCCTGTTATATAAACATGATAGAAATGTGGCACCAAAAGCCAACAGAAAAATCATCTATCAAAATAAAACAAATTCAACGTGTGTATCCTTTTCATTTAAATTTAATTACTCCTAGAAAAGAAAATAGCACAGCAATATGTGTGTAAATATGTAAAATATGTGTACTTAAAAATAAAACATAACAGATTAGATAATCAAAATAAATAAATTCGCATTACTGCATAATATTCTGCACAACAATTCCAAAATACTTATGTACGATATCAATTGAAAATTGTTTACTTAAAACAAATATAAACGAAAACGAATGTTTTTATTGACACGTTCTTGCGCTGGCAGATAAGAACACGAAAGCACTTGCACGCGCAGCGACAACGAAACATTTTAAATGAATTCTTGCAGATTATTTTCAGTAGAAATTTTAACAGTTTTATTATTAATTTTAAAACAAATATACCCGTCGAGGGACCAAACACTTTTGTTGCCAAATTTCGACATCGCCTTCTTGAATAATTCAAGTCTTTTAGCAGTGAGATCCTCCCTAATCACAATATGCGATCCTTTTAACTTGCTTTTCAAATTAAAAATTTTCTTTTTTATGTCTCTGGAAGTAAATTCAACAAGTATTACACGTGGGGCATCTGTCTGCTTCTTGGTAGGAAGACGGTGCCTAAGATAGATGGCATGTACCGGCAAATCCAGATTAAATTGTTTTTTGATAACATCGGATACTAAAGTTTTTGTGTCCTCTCCGGGTTGTTCTGGGATCCCATAGAGCCGCAAGTTGTATTTTCGTGAGCATTGTTCCAAGGAATCAATGGTATATAAAGCGTCACAAAGTTTGGATCACCTTAGTATTGCAGGAACTAATAACATCAGAAAAGTTACCGGCCAAAATGGTTTGAAATTTTTTTGCACAACCGATTCATGAAAACATCGGATGTGAGTGTTCCATTTAAAATAACAAAGTTGATACTCATTTGTTAAGTTTCCGACTGTCTTTTGTTCTTTCTAAAAGTTAATTCTGGCGGTTCAGGTAAATCCATAAAACTTTTGTATTTAACATTTTTTGATATGTCCAAGAATAAAATGTGTAGGTACCGTTCAAAATATAAACAAAAAGCCTGTACCTGTGCAGGACCATAATCAATAGTTTTTTATAATTATTAAAATTAGTCACAAACAATTAAACGAATTCTAGATAGATAGATAGAACGTTTATTTGGCAGAAAAGCATTTCTACAAATCATTTACACAATTCTAGATGAAAAATATCCATTATAATAAAGATTTGGACAACAAAATCATTTTGTCTTTTATTTTCTTTTGCCTGTTCAGGACAAATTGATATTTTGAAGCAAAAACCTCATTTTTAGGGGCCTATCATAAAAACTGCATTCTGGCCAATTTTAGAGAGAGTGGCGTGACTGTCGCAGGTACATACTTAACAAGGTCACGTCGTTAGAACCCGATACTGCAACACACAAACACGTGCGAAATTACTATCGTTTACTCCAAGTGGTATGGTAGGTTTCCAATAATCGACAAAGTTCAAACATACATGACACCTACCTGCTGAAGTCTTTTGCTATTTGTCTTAAATTTTTTTTCTTCTAAACTCAATTTTTTTTACCCAAAATACAACGTCGTCCATCTAGGATCAAAATCCTTTCGATTCAAAAATGACCGGAAATTTCCAAAAGACAGGAAAAGGTGAACTGCTCTTAGTATTTTGCGTAGTCACGACATCTCTGAGCAAACAGCAAATTATTATGGTATTGTAATATTTTTGTCTTTTATTTGGTATGTTTATTTTTGTTCGTGTGATTGTGTTTATATTTCTTATTAATGTGGTCTTGTTCCCGCTCGTACTCACATGCACCTCGAGAACTCGAACTGTGATCTTGTTTCCTGCTCGTACTCACATGCGCCCAAAAACCCAATCATTAATAAAAAAATATTTTTTCGTGTGTATTTGTACTCGCTGATGTTGATTTGTTTATTTTGCTTTTCAGATAAATAGCTTTTCTTTTTTGTTCAATTCTTCACGATTCAAAAGTCGTAGTCTTCTTATTGCGGCTTATTTACTATGATTGTTAGAAATTAGACTTTGGATCCTCATCCTGATAATATCATAGGTTTCAATACAAAAGAAAACGAATTACTTTTAATGGTTTCAGCATCCAATTTGCTTCACTCTTATAATAAGCGAGATACCATGTTTTCGCTTGAATTCAAATCACCCTGTATATGTAGATTTAATAAGTAAATGTAAATCTGAAAAGTGCTGTTATGAAATTTACATTCTTTTTCTAAAATCCTTAACAAATCCAAACAAAACAAAAAATGTAGACTCGACTGTATCGTGTTACACAATTCTTTTTTTTTGCATGTCGCTTTAAAACAGGGTGTAAAAAAACACCCTAACGTACAATTTTCTCACCCTCTTGATAGAATGCATCTGCGTTCGAGCACCTTTTGTAACTCAATCGGCGACGCAAGTATTTTTAAATCAATTAACGATGACGTGGTTGACTTCTCGCTGACGAGGTGCATTTGTTTCACGTAGGTAGAACGAATTGGCAAATAGTTTCTCTGCATTTACTTATTGATATTGTTGACGAAGCATGTGTAAACAATTCATTTAAAAATGAATCGAAAATATGAATCAAGCGCCATCTGTCAATTGAATATAAAAGTAGTTTGTTACAGTCTTAACGTTTTTCGAAAAGTGAATTGGTCACAACTATTTAGACAATAATACTTTTTCTGGATCTACACCTTATTATTTTTCAAATGAAACGTCGACACTGAAGCCTGTGTAAAGAATTCATTGTAAGATGAATCTCAAAAATCGAATCTTGCGCCATCTGTTACTTAAATGTAAAAGTTTGTCACAATTTCATAACGTTTTTCCGAAAAGCGAATTTGTCCACAATTGTTTCAGTTTTAAGACGAAATGCTAAGGAAATGTATTATATGTTTTTTCGGTGCGACATTCCCCTAACTAAAATGATTCTTTAGTGATTAATTTCCAACAAATTATATAAAAGAAAAAGTACATCTTTATATTAAGCGCAAAAAATAAGAAAACTGTTGTAAACTTTCCGTGGAGTTCTTGTGCCAATTCTTAGACAATGAATTAATTTTCGTTGCAGTGCCTTTGTTAGAAAATAAGAAGAAAAAGTGCCCCTTCTGGGCAATTTCCAAAACAACTACAAGATACTTTACAATACGATATATCCCAAGCTCTTTGCCAATTCAATGGAAGATAAGTAAAAATTCACGTTTTATCCTATTTTTCATTGAAAACACACCATTTATCATAACATAAAACATGATGAAATCAGAGGGATCGAAGGCAAAATCAGTTATATTAGTAATTTTTATTATTAAACGATAGCACAAACACAAAAGTATCTTCCTTAGGAGGCAAAGGAACAGATCGGATAGAATACAGATTAAGCTTACAATAAATTATGTTTTAGCTTAAATAAAAATATGTAATTGTGTTTTATTATTTTTGACAATAAAAAACTTAATGTTCGGGACATCCTGTCGAATTGGTACAGGCTGTAGCTTCGTAACAGTTGGTTGAGTCGGTACAGGTCGTAGCTTTGTAACAGTCCTGTGAGTTTGTACACGTCGTGGCTGTATCACATTTTGTAGACCCGGTACATGTTAGTGCCTTAACACAATTTTTAGAATTGGTACACGTTCGTGCATTTGGACAGTTTCCACAATCAGTACATGCTGCTGTACAATTAGTACAATCAGCACCCCCAGTGCATTGGCAATAATACTCGGTACACAAACACATAACTATAACCGCTACTATTAGCCAGTTTTTAGTAAAAACACACGTTTTGGATGCCATAGTTTTTTTTTTGTATTATCGTTATTTATCTCGCTGGTTACTTCGGTCGACTGTTGAATTCGCCTCTACCCTCTACTATATATATGACTTATTTCCAACGAGCGACGTCATAATGACTTCGGTGCTTATTTCATTAACTTGTTTACGCAATAATTACAATACCATGTTGTTGTATTAGGAGAAAACATTTCCGATTTATTTTGCGGAACAAAAAAATTCCTTGTTTTTATTTTTATTAAAAAAAAAATTGTTTATTTGCAATATTGCGTGATGTGAATAAAACGACGGCTCATTTCCGGTATTTAGCAGTTTATGGTAACTGTAAAAGTACCCATTCACGTTCAGTCAGCCGGCAATCTGTGGACTGTCGTTCCGGCCGAATGGTCGTCAGGCAACGATAACGACCGGAACGACAGCCCATAGACTACCGGCTGACTTAACGTGAATAGGTACCTTTAAGGTATCCATTCGCATTCACTCAGCTGCTAGTTTGTGGACTGTCGTTCTGGCCGTACGTTAAAGGTACCCATTCACGTTCAGTCAGCCGGTAGTCTGATTGGACTGACGTTCCGGCCGGACGCGGTCGGTCGTTATCGTTGCCCGACGACCGTCCGGCCGCAACGACAGTCTACAGACTGCCGCCGGCTGACTGAACGTGAATGGGTACCTTTAGAGTAGGGAACGCTTAAAACATAATATAATGCAATGTAATGTAAAATGGCCTCGCCGAGGAATCTACCTTTTAGATTAGCAATTATAACTTGTTTGTTTTTCGGATGTGATTGTTTTACGTTGCTTATTCTTATTGTTCCAGTACACTTACATTCGGACAGTGAATGTGGACAATACTAAAATTAAATGGACCAGTTTTTATTAGCATATTTGAAAATTTATCATTAAAGGTCGGTACATTCCGGACGAGCAGGGGCGTTCTATAATTTACGAATTTTATAATATTACTTTATGTTTAACTCATACTAATATTATTGCCTTCCCATTTTATTATAAATTTGAATACAAAAGATGCCATAATATACCAATGAATTAATTTATCTTAAAATGTAAACCGATTTAATAATTCCCCATACGACGCTCATGAAATCTGCTGTGAATTCATTTCCTTTTTGCGCCGAAGCTTAAAACAATCGCACTGCAATACGTTACGTATATTTCATTTAATTGGGAGCCTCACTTCCATTGGTCTGCATTAGTCATTTTTTTCTCGTAATCGTCATCTCGTAGTTGAGACTAGTATTTATAAAAGTCGGCAAAAATTCTATCGCAAACGTGTATTTTATTAGATTATCGTGTGCTGTATTTATTTCAATTTCAATTTCATCACCATTGTGGGTACATACGTACATATCGTACGTTAGTCAGTTGGGCATTAACAAATAAGTAAATAAATAAAAGTAGCTCAAGTCGAGCCGAGTAGGTACATAGAAAAACAAACGAAAATAACAAAATTCAAACAACATATTACATACAAGTATCACAGTTATCAACAATCACAGTTTAAAAAAAAGAAAAATTTAATATTCGAGGCACAAGGCACTTGCAGTCAAGTATCACAACGTGTCAGTGCTAAAGAAAACTCTTGCACGGAATAAAATGAGTTGTTCGATAGTAAAGAATTTACTTCTTTTTTAAAGCAATTAATGTTTTGTAAAGTTTTAATTTTAGTTGGCAAAATATTATATATGTAGATGACAACCAGCATATCTAGGACACTTTTGACAGAACGAATGAGAGTGTTTAACATTTACTAAGTTGTTTTTGTTTCTAGTTTCATAATTATGAATACTTGTATGTGTTGGGAAATTATGTTTGTTTTTATGTACAAATGTTAACAAATTAAATAAATAAATTGAAGCTAACGGGAGTAATTTAAATTTACTGAAAGTTTCTCTGCATGAAGTTAGAGGCGATAAGTTAAGAAGTTATATTAAAACAAAAAGGCGTAATCATATGCAGTACTTAGAAGACAAAGGTAAAACAAATGACGTTCGATTTCAACGAAACAACGTCTTCGACAACAAAGAAAACAAAAACAAAACAAAAAACAAAAACAAACGAAACAATTGACTTAAGTTTAAACCAAAACAAAGACGTCGAAGAAAAACTATAGAAAACAATCGACGCTAGATTAAAACAGTCATAAAACAAACGAACAACTAAAGAAATGAAGATAAAAATAAACAAACTCCAATCGATTGCAACAGGTTGACAAAAAACAAATCATCGGATCGATTTACGCGAGACGTGAAAAGACTTCGACGAGAGAAAAAAAACAACTACGAAATAAGTGACCTAAAACCTACTAGAAAACAATTGACGGTAGTTTAAACCAGAAAGAAACGAGAGATTAAAACAAAGTGAAGATGAAAATAAATTAGTTATTAAAACGAAAACACGAAACAAATTATTGGCAATTGGCTAGAATGGGACAAACAAGAAACAAGTGACGAACGACTTAGGTGGGACAAAAATGTCAACCAAAAGAAAAACGTAGGACGATCGTCTGAGGCAACAAAACAAATGACGACAATCGATTAAAACAAAGCTTAAACCAACGATTAAAAAAACAATTTACCTAAGCAGGTCGAAATGTGAAATAGAATGAAACAAACAAATAGAAAACAATCGATTACAAGAAAACTTAAAACAAAAACAAACGACGATCGCGAAAATAAAACGAAACGACGAAGAAACTGCAATCGACTAAAACATCGCGCGCAAAAACAAGTGTCGATCGATTCAGGAGAGACAAAAATGTCAACCACAAAAACAAACGAAAGACGATCGTCTGAAACAATTGACTTTAGCAGGTTAAAACAATAGAAATAGAAAGAGAGAACTAGAAAACAATAGATGCTAGACCGATTAAAAGTAAATTAAACAAAAGATTCAAAAAACTCAAGGGGAAACTTCTTAAAAAAAGAAAAACAGTATAGACTACAACCGATTGGAATAGGAGAAAAAATTAGGTGAGATAAAAATCGGTGAAAGATGAAAAACAACAAAAAAAATGACTCTAGCGCAGATTAAACAAGACGGAACGAAAAACGTAAAAATTAAATTCAAACTTAAATGAAAATTAAAACAAACGAATGCGATCAACTGGGACAAAAAAAACAAACGACGATTGATTTAGGGGAGACATTGACTAAGAAAAAAAAAAGAAATCGGAATTAGATTGTAGCAAAATTAACACCAAGACAAACAAACAAATAATTAAAAAAGATGTGAAGATAAAAATAAGTTTTGTTCCGTTCTCATTTGGTTGTTTTGTTTCTTTTTTGTTTTAGATCCATAAATGCATAAGTTCTCGATTGTCTCTTTCGCCTTCTTCCGAGAAAGATATATTTTTTTGCTGGTCAAAGCAGTTTCTCGTCCGTCAAAACTTACCAAATAATTTATTACACGCTACACGCTTCAACATGTAGCGAAACGTCAACATTTAAGTTTATTTCAAAAGTCACAAAAAAAAGTGCATTTTGTTTTACTTACACATTGTGCCCAATAACAATAGCCAGAAAATGATACTATTTTTATTATTTGATTCAATGTATGTCCGTGGAAATTTATTATTTAAGGCGCGGCGCGACAGCAGTCACAACCGTTCACAACTTCACCAATCTCATCATAATCGTATGAAATCGTTTTGTCATCCTTCTTTTTAAAAAAGTGCAACATTCTATTTTTATATCGAAGGGCGCCGCGCCGTATGTATCAGATGGAACGCCAGGAAATAATTTATTAATAATTCCATGTCGTGTTGGTTTCATAGTACATTCATTCAATTCAATATAATAATAGTTGTAAAATATAAACGTAACTACGTCCTGTGTACGAAGTAAAAATTGCTTGAATTTTTTTAATACTAGGTAATCCTGACTCATGGATGTTTCCAAATTGCTTTGTATGAAAACTATTTAGGAAAGTCAATGAAATCATATTTATTTTATTTTCATCTATAATTACAACTCCTCCAAAAGGTCTTTGATAGATGTGAGATGTGTTTTAACAAACGGTAAGTAAGTATTTAGAAATTAATTTTGGATCTCCATATCATTTATCATTTATATTCATTATCCAGACCCATTTTGAAATGTGAAACGACTTATTTGACCTGAAGTTCATCGCCGACAATTTGTTTTGATTGTTAGAATACAAAAACTTTATTATGTACAGCTGTTTTAGACGTCGTCGGTGATATGCGTACAGTTTTTTATTAAATCGCGTACACGAATGAATTTTTTCGAATTTTCGAAGCCTGATTTCTGCATATCAGGATAAATTTATACAAGCAACTAAGTGCGCAGTTCAGGTTGTAATATGTGTTTTTCGATCATTTATCTCTGCTTTTTGTTTCAGATGTTTTACCGGAAGTTTTATTCACGTTTTCGTTTGGGTTCACCCTGCTGGGCTATTCTTGGTGCTGGCGGAGCTTCTTAACGACGGGCGGACGTGGAGACTTGATTCAACCACCCGTCAGTAAGTTCGCAAGAAGCCGCCGTATATCGCTTCAGCAGCTCCCTCTCATGGCCACGACTACTATATTAATTTAGCCGGTGGGAACACGGCTCAGATCACAATAAGGTTGGATCATTCGATTTATTTTTGAAAAGACGTCGTTGATTATTTAGATCATTTTAACGTGGCGCAACCAAGCACAGTTTGAACGAGGATTTAGTTTTATTTCTTTTGTGAGCGAAAAATGGATCCGTGCTTCGTGTTCTGACGCTTCTTGTCTTTTGAGTAATAACGTTTTGCAAGGTTAGTTTGACCAACTGAATATTTAATTCTTTTATTTGCGTTTATTCAATTCATGTTTTGTATTTCCATTTTTCTTCTTGATGCACAAATAAAGACGAGTGTGTAATTTCTGGTGACTTTTATTTATTTGTAAAATTCAGCCCTTTGTTTCCGTTTCACCTTCCATTGAGATTAGCCGGAAATTGGGAACGTAACTTAATTTGCTCGCTCAACAAATTTGCAACCAGGTCCGTAGCACCTTTTTTACATCAGGCAAACTATGTTAATGGAGTATTAGGAAATGGTTTTCTTCTTTCAAATTTTAAACAGACTGCCATTGATCAAAGGCTTTTTGTGCTACTTCTTTCATTTTTGGATTACAGTATGAATTTATTTAAAATAAATTGAGTAAAGCTTCTAGTGAAAAGAGAAGAACTTGAGAGTATTTATCTATCAACAAAAATCGTTTGCAGAGTTTGCAAAATTTGCAGAGGAAATGACGTCATAACAATCGATATACTTCATGGCTTAATGCTTAGTGATTCTTGAGGAGGGCTCGTCGTTGACTCCATCCAATAATTTTAAGAGCTACTCAAATACACTCCTGAGGAATATCTAATGTGTTAATAGGACCTGCCACTGCTACAATGGAGTGAAATATTTCGCTATTATATTATAATCCAAGCAAATTATTTTAAAAACCCCTAAATAGGTACATCTTGAGAACACATTGACAGCGCCTATCACTGTAACAAAACAAAGTAAAGGAATAACGCACTGCCTTGGGGGATCACCCTGACTTGTATCTTACACAAAAGGATTCCTTATTTTTTTATTGCCGCGTGTGTGCCTCAAAATATACACCTAAGTAAATCGTCAGGTGCCAGTATAGGTATACGTGACCCATCCTCATAAGGTCAGGTTGAGGCATGTATTACCTTGAATACGTGTTGCATCTTTTAGGGGTGATCTGAAGTTATTTAAAAATTTAATTAGCCTAGGATTTTGTGGATAGGAAGAGTAGCTGCATAGGAATACAAAAACGGTTTCATGCTTTAGTGCATCACCTGCTTTAGCCCATAAAATTAGGTGAAAAAGGCCGGTTCTTCACGCGTATTGAATTACAAACGAGTTCGTCGGAGCTCGCAGAATCCAACAACAATAAATTCATCTCAGATATCTGAGTCTGCAGTAAATTTGAGTAATGCAAAGTGTCACCGAAATGATTCTTCAGTCCCAAGTGTGCGCCTGGAACGTCCTGGACGATTCGCATAAAATCCTTCTGGGAAATTGCCTCATAATATTCGGTGAGTTGTTTTTTTTTTACAGAGAAGGCCAAAAATATCCATAATATTTTTCAGGGATAATTGGGTTAAGCTTGAACGCATGGCTGCTTGCGGCGTTTCTGCGAAGCCCCTTTTTAACCTCGAGAACTTACTTAATACTGCTGGCGAACTGCATTGCGTGTCTTTTACTTGGTGTTTTAGTTTTCCCCTTTTCTTCCCTCTCCGCTCTTCTGACAAGGTGAGACTCAAATCAATCGCTTTAGGGTTACTAGACGCCCCATAGTCGCTTTCAGGTGGGTCTTCAGCTTCACCGGATGTCAGTTATTTGCTTTCTTGAAGATGGTGATTGGTTTATTCCAAATGGCCTGCTTTACAGTCTTGGCAATTGAGAGGCTCGTGTCCATCAAGAAAGGTTCGCTTTTTGCGTAAATTCATTTTGTCTTTTAATTAAGGGTGTGTGTGTGTTCCAGGTACAAACATTTCTTTTAAGTTTTACTTAATTTCCATGGTCGTCTGCTGGGTTTTTGCGGCGATCCTCTCTTGCCTCCCCTTAGTTGGGGTTGGTAGATTTACTTTCGACGCGACGTGTACACTCTGCGAATTAGATTGGAGCATGAAGGTGAGCATATCTCAAATGTCCTACAACGTAAGCGTGATGGCCTTAGGTGGAGGCCTGCCCGTTCTAACCACGTAAGTTCTTTTCGAACTGTGCTTTGTTTTATCTCCCAGTTTTGTCCTCTTTAGGATTATATGTCTGAGTACGGCCCTGAAGAAAGAAGCGAGGTTGGAACATCGGACGATTACTAAGGTGACATGATATTTTCGCCTCAAGTCTTGATGAGTTAATCGAGTTAGCTAATTGCAGGCTGTAACGTTGATGATAGCCTTGACCTATCTCTTCTGGATTCCGCGCGCCGTCTTGATCTTATGGATGGCCCTAATTCGACAGAGAATTCCGAAGGCTCTGGCCGTAATGGCACCCTTAAGTGCCGAGGTGATGAGATGCATTTTCCTTTATCAAATTCAAAGTTTTTTTTTTTAATTTCAGGCTGCGACGATGATTCCCGTCTTGACATACCTGGTGTACTTGCCAACGCTACGTAACGCGTTGATCACGATTTTGGCCAAGAAGAGGAGGAATGCATAGTTGGAGAATTCGACAGGTTAGGCGCGTGTATGATAAAGTATTGCTTGTCCGTGACACGTGTTAAAAATTCAGAAATAAATATTAGATTTTCCTCTATGTAGACGGGGGACATACTCGTAGACTTGTTTGTTACGTGCATGAATTGGTTGTAGATTTTTTTTAAAATTAAATTCTTTTAACTAGACGTGGCGGATTTTACTAAGAAATTTAAATAAGTATGTTAAAAATGATAACAATACAGAAATTTATCAAAAAAATTAAACAAATACACCATTTAATGTAGCAGCCAGTTTCTAAAAAGAGAAACTTTGATTGGTAGAAATAGAAATAAAGAACACTGGACCCTTGTACGTTTGCTAAAGCGAATAACCCTCGTTTATGTAATTATGATTCTTCATTGTCGGAGGACGTAGTTCTTGGACTCGAAAGCTGTAGAAAGTGAATAAAAATTGCAAAAATATATCCAAAATTAGAAGGACAATTATAGAGTAAATTAATTATTAAACTCCATACAATGGGGATATAAATTTGGGACGACGAGACTTAGCAGCTGAGGACCTCTTTTTTCGGCGTCTCCTTAGTGCTTATCGATCATCTCTTGGGCTCTAGGTCATTTCAACCACACTAAGAATTTTAGAATTTGAACTTTCATTCACAAAAAGGGGTCGTTCGTCGATTAATTTTAAAAGTTGATTAAATTTTGAAAGTATAACAACAATAAAAGAAAGGTGTTCGGCAAACATTAATCAATTTCTTTTGAATCCCTCTTGAAACCTGCTTATTGTTTACATTTAAAAAACAAGAAGCCATGCCTCCCTCTTTAGCATTCTCCCCTGGGGGGGGGGGGTTGTTCAAATAGGTCTTGAGAGTGATTTAAGTTGCCTACTCTCCAGTCAATTCGACCGATCGCTTGTCGTCTTGTGGGCGAGGGTTAGCCGTTCTAACGCGTTCAGGGTTCTTTATCTATATGATCATCTATTTACCGTATCTTAATGGTCACTTATCTGAAGGAGAGTCAGTATTTCGTCTGGACTATTTCCTTGCGCTTGTTATGATCTGGGAAATGTTTAAAAATTATTTTGTGAATTTGTAAATTAATAATTTAGATTTTTGCTGCACCTTGTAAGAACAGCATCAGATACAAAGAGAAGTACTTTTAAAAAAAATCTAAGTAGCGTTCAGAGATGCAAGGAAATTTATATAATTTGATTGATTTGTGCGAGTACGATTTGAGAAGTCGTCGTCTGTGGTCAGTTCTTAGGCTATATTTATAGCATGAGCAATTGAGATCTAAAGCCGTGTATACATTGAAAGGACGAATATTGCATAAGTAACGAATGAACGCTGTACAGTGAGCGGACATCTCTTGACCGGACAATTTTTCTGGAACCAAAATTAAATTCATCTCGCTTATAAACGGACAGCTCCCATAAGCGGACAAAAAAGTTGGAACCGTCGGTGTCCGCTTATGAGAGCTTTCACTGTATAGTGAATATGTGTTGTGAATAGCATTCGTTTGATGTAGCGCTTTTGGAGGTAAAGAAAACGTTCGATTTGTTTTCGATTCGTCTTTGTTTCTTCAACGATAAATTATTATGTTAACTGGTCGAATGCGCCTTCGACATTTGGTGTTCTTTCTTTGTTCTGTGTTTCTTCACTTAATTGTATACACAATAGGTTGTCATTGACAGCTTCGTAATATCAAACAGGCGACAATATTTCTTGTTCTCCCTGTATGTAAGCAATAGACCTGACCAAAAAATCGATTAATTGATTCGAATCGATTCGCCGTTTAGAAAAAAAAATCGAATAAAAATATCGAATCGATTTTTTTCTTGAATAAGTATTCTTTATGAAAAGATTATTTTGTTTTTCAGTTTTGTTTGACGTGTATTTACTCGAATTAATTTTAAGTATTTTCCTGCGGCCTTATTTTGTTGAGAGGTCTTTTTTTTCGATAAAGGTAAATTATTTTTCAGAAATCTAAAATTATCTTCAATTCTCAGCTAAATTATTATGTTTTAAATGATTGATTTGAAATATATTTGTTTACTTCTATTTAACTGATTTGATTTTGTTTTAATTCGCAACGTGAATCCTAGCGACATCTGGAAGATGTCGCTTCATCCTAAATTTCTTACAAATAGATTAGGCAATTCTTCTAACGTTTGAATATCTAAATTGCCTAACTCTTGGTTATCCATTCACATTTATTGTTAAAATTTGAAAAACGATTCTTCGTCTAAAGTAGAATTTTGAAATAAAAAATTTAAAATAACAATTGAAATAACACAGGAGTTATCAGCGCAGTTAATGACTGCGCCGACGGGTAGACCCAACGATATCCGGAACTTGGCCCCCGCGGAACCACCACGTCCTCTTTTAGACATTTTGACGTTTCGGGCCGGCTTGTCGTCGAACAGGATCATGTGATTGAAGACAGTTGGAGAACAGCTTCGGAAATACCTTGGAGCACTTGCTGTTCGTACATTGTTGGTGCACTTTGTACTTATGCAGCGACCACAAAAAATAACCTACGACGGCTAGATCACCAGACTTACAATTACTCGTGGTTACCATTACCAAATACCGTAAACGACAATACAAGAACAAGAATTTACAAGAAACTCTAAACATCTCAAAACTCATGTAAAAACACATAATAATACACTAGCGCCCTCTATTGGTAGCAGTTGCATACTACACTGATTAGTATGAAAATTAGATCATTTTAACCATGAAATTATCATATTCTTTATAAAATTCTGGAATAGTAGAAAGGGTTTTGCAAATATTTAGGCCTTAATAAATAACGGAAATTCAATTTTATAATTAAATAAATCGTTATCGTACAGTTCCAGACGGCAGAGGCGCTGCTAAAAGTGTCGCCGATTTTGGAGCGGAGTTTATCAGTGCTCAGATTGTTATCTCCGAAGTTCGCCAAAAGAGTGCTCTCAAGTCGCCAACTTCTTTCAAGAAATTCTCTAACAAGAACTAAATATTAATTTATTAATAAAGAGATTTGTATAACAATAAAGAAATACATAAACCTATTTCTGTAAATAAATAATTGATTTCGTTGTTTACAAAATTAAATAAAATAAGAACACTTATGCTATTCACGTAAACTAAAAAACAACACCAAAAAATATTAACAAAATAATAATTTAAATAATAGAGCGATTGTGCATTTGTTAGTTATCTGCTATAAGCAATGAGAGGAGAGGACAGATGGAGTTTTTACGGTTTACTGTTGCAACCTTGCAACGAAGCAGCGAGATGTTGTCTTACGACTCAACGTATTTGCTACAATAGTGAACAATCAGCGAACCAAAGAAATAGTGCAATCATCAAATCGAGGTGATTCACATTATTGTAGTGATTGATTGGATGCTCTGAGCAATGCCAGTAAGGAATTTGTGCTTCCAGCAGCGCAACGTGATTTTAAATACATTATCGGGAAAAATTTTAATTCAAATTAACTAAATTATTGTTCCGAAGTTCAAGAAAGGGCAATTATGTATTATTTCCTAGAATTGTATCTCAATTTGTACTATGGCAATATTAGACTGATTAATTATATTTAAGTGCAAGCGGGCAACGCAACGTCTAGGATTCTGGGCCTCGACCGTCGCTGTCTCAAACTGGATGAAACCGGAAAGACCTCGCAAGTCCTCCGACCGGATATAAGATTAAAAAGAATTTGTTATACAAATTTTTACCAGACAAAAATCTGCTTTAATAAAAATAAGAAATTTCAAACAAAAAAAAACCTACTTTTGAAAGGCGTTTAAAAATAATTTCGTCAGGAAAATTTGTTTCGGGCAGATTGGCGACACGATTTTTCCTTGTCACTGAAAAAAGTAACTAAAGTGAATATAGGCGCGCATGGTTCGTGTGTTACTTTGTGAGTACTCGTTTTAATTCTTGTACGGGGAAATCATCAAACAACACCAACCCACGTGACCACGTCAATTAAGTTTCGCTTTTTAGAAGCGGCAACACTGATGCCAGTATGCACGACAAATTTCAAGGTAGACTTGAGGAAAAGATGACATTTAAAGCTAACTTCATATCAATTTTGCCTCGTATGCTTACATTGTTCAAAGTAAAGGTTTACTTTGGCTTAAGTCTAAGATTTGTCTGCAGGGTTGCCAATGTGCGGGTAATTACCCGTACTTCGGGTAATTTAAGCAATCTTGTGGGTGAAAGAAAGGCGTGGGTAAAAAAAAACCAACAAAAAAAAACAGATTGATTTTTAAATTTTTGACTGACGTGTTGTTAGTGATGTTGCAGCTTTACTATTGGCAACAAAGAAAGCACTAAAGCCAAAAGCCGGCAAAAACTAAAGTAACTAACTAACCGCCAAATCCACATTGCCGATCAGTGCTGCCAACTCTACACAATTGTCAAATCTTAATGTTAGTTTTGTTTATTTAATGAGAATTTTTTTTATTTTTGCAATTCTTTTTTAGTTTTATAAATTTGTCGATCGTCTTTTGTTTTATTTCGCGCCAAGAATTGCGCAACTGTCAATTCTTAATTTTAGAAAGTTATGTTTATTTAACGAGATTTTTAAAATTTTTATTTTTGTGTCATTTTTGTTAGATTTATAAAGTTTCTTTATTTATTTGTCGATCGTCTTTTGTTTTACTTTGCGTCAAAAATTGCACAATAACTGTCAAACGTCTTAAAATAGTTTGGAGCCAGTTTTGTTTATTTCATCAAATTTTTTTAAATTTTCGTTAATTTCTTTAAATTTTATAAATTTGTCGATCGTCTTTTGTTTTATTTTAATTGTTAATTCTGAATTTTAGTCGAACCAGTTTTGTTTATTTAATGGGAATTTTTTTATTTTTTGATATTTTTTATAATTTTATAAATTTGTCGATCGTCCTTTGTTTTATTTTAATTGTTTGTTAATTTTGAATTTTAGTCGAACCAGTTTTGTTTATTTAATGGGAATTTTTTTATTTTTGTTATTTATTTAAATTTTATAAATTTGTCGAATGTCTTTTGTTTTATTTTACAAAAATTACGCAAATGTCAATTCTTAATTTTAGAAAGTTATGTTTATTTAACGAGATTTTTAAAATTTTTATTTTTGTGTCATTTTTGTTAAATTTATGAATTTTCTCTATTTATTTGTCGATCGTCTTTTATTTTACTTTGCGTCAAAAATTGCACAATAACTGTCAAACGTCTTAAAATAATTTGGAGCCAGTTTTGTTTAATTCATGAGAATTTTTCTATTTTATTTTTTTATTCATGATTTTCATAAATAAAAATCGCTTGAATAAAATCAGCGGTTTTAAACATAATTTTAATCAAGTGATTTAAATTAGCTCAATCCCGACTTAAACCATTTTAATGAATCTACCGAAACTCAGAGACATCTACCGAAATTGTTTACAACTACCGAAATGTACGCTTATCGCCTGATTGGTTGGCAGCACTTGTTGCCGATTGCCGCCCACCGTTCCACATATGATTTTAACCTAAAAGATTTGTCGTGCAATGCCCAAGTGTATAAGGGGAAGTTATTATGTATATAAATTTTGTATCATTTATTTTCTGTTTTGAGAGAGCGGGTGATTAAGTGAGTAATTTCATTACTCCGTGTGGGTAAGAGCGGGTTTTTTAAAATTTGAAAAGGGCAATCGGCTTAGAGTGAATTGGCAACACTGTTTGTCTGTGCATACGGGCATGAGAAAAGCGAAGTTGTTGTTTCAAATTAACGTGTATTGTGTATTGTCATTGATTTTCGTGGCTGCAGGTAATCAGTTGTGTTTAACCATTTTAACCAAGCATTCCCAGATACTGATGCAAATTGTAAATCGCAAACATTACATCCTCGAACGATTTAACACACAGCATTGCATTATTACCAACATAATACGATGTGTTGCCTATACGGCGGGGTTTCGTGAATTGAAATCAGTTTGTGATTATCGGTCCGTTAAAACTTTTTTACATTTTCCAAAAAAACTAATTCGTTACTAGTGCTGGCAATGGATAACCGATTTTGGATATTTTGGATATTCGCGGTGTACAGCATGTCGCTCATGCAAATAGAGTTGCATAACTTGAATGTGAATCTAAATAAAAACTTTTTTTTTATGCAACTCTATTTGCATGAGTGACATGCTGTACACCGCGAATATCCAAAATATCCAAAATCGGTTATCCATTGCCAGCACTATTCGTTACGCCATTATTATCCTACTATTGTAACTGGCGTATTTTATTTTAAGGGTTACCACAAGTGTAAGTTCGGTTGCTTAATTTGGGGTGATCACATGGGACTTGAACATTGTCGAAGACACTGTATAAACTGTGTTTACTAAATTAACAATTTAACAGCGATACAGCAAGTCAAAAAATTTAAAACATAAAAAATGAAAAATATAAAATCGATAAATTTTTCTGCGTCAAAAGTCACGTGATTTTTAGTTTTATTTGTAGATTCTGTATAAATCGAATTATTTGATTGTTGTTCTTACAATTTATTATTATTCACATGAGTTTTTGACAAGCCATAGGTATAGGTACCTACCTAAGGAAACAAGGAGTGCAGTGGCGTAATACTGGGGAGCAGGGGGTTCAGCTGTGCAAAAGACATTAAATAAGACACCTTTAAAAATGTATGTCAATCTTTTTATGTCTTAAAGGCGCATCGAGCAAGAATATTTTGGAAAGTCGATCGTAATGACAATTGACATGCACAGCTTATCTGTCACTTCTTCCTTAATAATAACAATTGTCACTGCAGAAAGAATTATCTGAGAAGCAGGAAATATTCTAAAATTTAAATACTTTTGAAACGCAACATTTATGTCCAGAGCTAAAAGAAAAGTAGAAAAGGAAAAGGAAATTTTAAAGGAATCGTTAACTTGAAATGTGCTTTTACTAAAATAAAACTTAGATGACGCCATCAAAATAATTAGAGGGCTAATTAGAGGCTAATTAGATTGGGTACTGTAGCGAAGCCAATTAAGCAGAATAATAGCCAATTAGTAGTCGATGTTCATTATACAAATTAAACACAGCGTTTAGTGAGATTGCCTAAATCAGTCCTTCACTTACACGCCATTGATTTTTTAGGTTTAACAGCTACATTGTTCCATTGATTATTATTCAAGGAACTTTGATCTTCTTGGTTCAGTTCCCTTTTTGCAGCACTTATTCGAAATTTGAAATTTTCTTTCCTTGGAATGACACTAGTCTTCTTCCAAAAAATTCAAGATAGTTATACTTCTTGGATTTTTTGCTTCCTGCTTTGTACCTACTCCTTTTATGATTATATCTATCTACCGTGTGGCTCATTTTTGTTGGATCCGAAAGAAAAATCAATTCAATCAATAAACTAATTTAATAACTGTTAATATTAATAAATATAAATAAACTATCATGAACCTGCCATATTCATCTGTAAAAAAAAACGATATTTACAACAAACCAATCACACACAACGACCACGCATCCATTCGCATTCTTCACACCCTAACCGATCCGTCGGTAAACTCAGTCTGTTCCCAGAAATGCACTTCGTAATTGTAAATAGGTATATCAAGAATATATAAGAGCTTTAAGAAAAATATTTACATACATTAAAAGAGCTAAGTAATTTTGGTGGTGATGCACTAGGGATGGCGGATCTACTTGAGGAACTTACAGCTAATTATTTGGATTTTCGGAGATCGATTAAGTCGGATATGAAGGATATGTACATTGGTTTCTTTTGTATATGTATATACCTGAGAAGACGCCTGCCTTTTACTGGGGTTGTGTTCATAAACTACACCTTCGAGTGCACCCTGGGTGTGTAATCGCATCTTTCTCACTCACAAGTTTTTAGTTATTTTGCGTCTCGCTCATCAGTTTTAAGAAGTCTAGTGTATACATGATTTCCATGACAACGAGATAACTTTTCACGTCCCACTTTTAAGTAGGGTATAGAAAATGTGTTTGTTGCTATGGAAACACACGCCTGATTTAGTACTTTATGATTTTTATGTGAGAAGCAAAATGTATAAATACATTTATGCGAGAGAGATCACAATATTACCCGAGAGTGTAATTTATGAACACAACCCAGGTTGTTATTCGAGGAACTTAATCGACCTCATACTTAGCAAACTACTATAAATTGTGCTTGGTCGTAAAGTCTTACAATTAGTCACTTTATGCACTTCACACTATCAATTATTATTAATCAGAAAATCGAAGACGAGGGGGGTTGGTTACACCATCAAACACATCACGGTCTGCATTGCAGACAACTTTGATGATAATAATACAACAAGTGGAAACGTTGATTAAACTAATCGCTATTATAACGTGTGATAGTTTTTGAGAACGTCACGAGCATCGCCATCCCCAGGCAACAGTAATTGCTATATGTCCTCTCTCTTATTCGCCTTCCTCTTTTTTTCTTTGCGATACCTCCGGATGACAGGGATTGCAAACAACATAATTCCACTAGCGGCTATCGTTACTCCTCCCAGGTAGAATCCTGGATCGTAAGACATGAAAGCATCATACAGTTCCCCTAAAAGGAAATAAGGAATTTTAGTCCTACGATGTCCCAACTAATACTCGTTAGTGGAAGAAGACTCTCCCCTTGGGAAGCATATATTTTACGTACCTGCTATTGGTGGGCCAATGAGTGACGCGATGCCTTGGAAGAGCAGGAGTAGACCAAAGGCGTTCGTTAGTTTGTCAATGCCCAAGAGGTCCACCAAAATCACCGAAGTCAGGCCGACGTAAGCACCGATAGTGAAGCCGAAGACGACCGCGTACACCACCAGCGAGTAGAAGTCTAAAGCGAAGGCACTGAATGCGGTTGCTGTAACAAAAACGTTGAAGCTTCCAGAATCTCAGAGACATTCAACTTACATAAACCGCAAACGGTGAGGCACAGATTATAAACGTAAAGCCTGTTGACCCATGGTTTATCCGAAAGGTATCCGAGGATAATCCTCCCGATGGTATTGGCGATGCCGATGATCGAAAGCAAGGAGCCAGCTTCGTTCGCCCCAAGGTTCAAGCTCTTCGCCCTCGGAACGATGTAAACGTAAGGAATATTGAAGCCGATGCTCGTCAGGAAATTGCTGAGCGCAAAAAGGACGAAGATCACGTCGTTGAAAAGAGAGAAGTCCAGCATCTCCCTCAAGGTGTCCTTGGTCTCGCGCGAGCACGGCACGAAACCGCAAATCGTCGTTTCGTCCTTGGACTCGTCCATCTCGTCGTTTATTGAATACCTCCGAAAAGACTGGCGTCTTTCTAACAACTCATTCTCAGCCGACGTTCCCAGGCTTAGCCTCGATCGGTACGTAGGGATGTTCATTAAACTACCCTGGTAGAAAATATCTGGTTTGTAGAGGGGACCTCGGTGGAGGTGAGAGTGACTCGCGTATCGCGTCCCCCCTTCTGATCTAGTGGAAGTCATCAGCATTGGTTGGCTCAAAGTCAGTCGCGTTAGGTCTTTGCTTGCTTGTAGCTTCCCATTGGGGACATTCCCGTTTTGTTCCAACCTGACATTCTTGGGCAGTGTCACGTTCCCCATGCTTCTGGGTCTATGGATATTGTTTGTTTCGGACTTGGTGAGCATGTTCCTTAAGTTGTGGTCTGAGACGTGTAGGTCCAACGAGGGCTCTGTCACCTTCAGGGCGATCTCGCTTTTGTTTTCCTCGCTTGGTCTCCTCGGCTTTGGGGCATACTCTATGTCCCTGAATAGCGCCCCGAAGATCACGCATTCCAAGACGATGCCGGAGATGATCAGCATGGACCCACGCCAGCCGTACTCTTCAAGTAATTTGGTGATGATCGGGGCGAAGATGAAGGTTCCAAAACCAGAGCCGCAAACGGCTATGCCAGTCGCCAGTGAACGCTTCTTTTCGAAGTACATGGTCACGCTGACTATGGCTGGAAGGTAGATTAGTCCAAAGCCGAGGCCTGTTCCGATTCCAATTGTGAAATACAGAGTGGTCACGTTCTTGGCCCAGACGCTGATGAAGAGACAGAAGCTCGCAAGTATGGCGCCTGCGATTGTAACGGGGCGGCAACCCCAGCGGTTGACGAATGAACTGGAGATTGGACCTGAAATAATTATGTTAATAAGCAAAGATATTGGTCAAAATAAATTAAAAAAAAATAATTGGAAGAGATTCAAAAAGTTTTGACCGCCTTGCTCCATTTTGGGCAAGTATCGAAACAAATTGGGAAATTTTCTCTAACAACGGCTTTGAAGAAGGTGACAATTTGTGACACACTACTTTTGACAAAATGTCAGTTAAAACTTCACATATTTCATCTTAACGACCTTCTCGTCAGAGTTTTCCCGTTTTAAACCAAAATGAACAGGTCCAGCTCGAAACAGTTGTAAGTATCAGTTTCGCCAGCGTATGTATTTTTTTCCTTGGCTTTCAAAATTCATTTTTCTTTCAGTTGGAAAGTCAACTTTATAGATTTGAAGTAACGAAAACGGAGAGCGTCGCACGCCCAAAGAAGTGTAATGAATTCTTTACTGATACACGTACTCCTAATATATTATCTGCTTTTGTATTGCCTCGTCATCAATTCGTTAATATGGTTGTTGTACGTGGCGCGTAAAATTCGTAGAATGGTAAAAGAGACGAACAAAGAAAAAATAAAATAATGAGAAACTCTGCTTTTGTCTTGTTCTTAAAAAAAATCTATTTTGCCAGAAGTTCCTATGATGTCTAAACCAGCGCCAGCGGCATCTAGCGGATATAATCGTTACTAGTTGAATTATCCTTTCCAACATCTGCACTCATTTAATTCTTTTGCAATGTTGATGTGGAAGCATCAACATTTCAAAGCAGGATGATCAAGAAGGGTACAATTGAAAAATGTTCTTTTGTCTTCTGCTGAAAGTTGCTGTAATATTGAAATTTAAAACAGCGACATCTTGCGAATAAAAATGGAAGGTTTTTAGTATCGAAAATTGATGTTTTTATTTGAATACTTCTCCATCGCAAGATTCAAGACGTTAAGACGCCTGCAGTATACGAATTAAGTAACAAAAGAGGCAACTTCACTGGCGACATTTTATGATTAAAGTTATCAACAGTTAAGTTGCTTATTCTTTTGTAATCTACAATTCTGTTTCTTCTTCTAAAATGTTGAATGCCACAAGTTGGATAAAGTTAAAGAAAAGAACTATATTTGTTCTGGGAACCTTTTTGGTTGACATTTAAATCAGCGACATCTACCGAATAAAATTATTGTTATTATTTTGTGGTTCTTCTTTTATAATCTTGAGTCCAGTGCCCCAATTTGATATTGAGCGAGAAAACAAATGATAAACTTGTTTTAAAAGGCGTAAAAAACTCGAACATCTCTTTAAGATAAGATCTGCTTGAAGAAGTGACATCCAGCGAATAAAATTATCACCAGCCCCCTGTTTCCTATTTCTTTTTATACTTCTTCTTTTCAGGTGTTAAGTGGCAGCGCTCCGATTGAACGTTAAAGAGGCAAACAAATGAAAAACTGTTTTAAAAACCTAATAACCTATTTTGCTAAGAGGTAGCGACATCTAGCGAACGAAATTATCACCATTTCTTTTCTTCTTTCGAAGGTACCAGCGCAGCGCCCCGATTCGATGTTGATCGAACAAATGAAAAACTTTGCTTAAAAAATTTAGAAGCTTCTTTTGCTAAGAAATGCTTGAGGCGGCGACATCTAGTGAATAAAATGATCACCAGTTCTTGTATTCTTTTGAAGTGTTGAGCCGGCCAATTCGATATTGAGCGAGCAAGCAAATGAAAAACTTGTTTTGATAAGAATTGCTTAAGGCGAGGACATCTAGCGCATAAAATAATAAATAACCAGTCTTCGTTTCCTTTGCTTTCGCATTTCTTCTTTTGAAGGGGTTGAGTGTCCCTGTGTCCCAATTCGATGTTGATCGAGCAAACAAATAGAAAACTCTCTTTAACAAATCTAGAAACATCTTCTGCTAAGAATTATTTGAGACAGCGACACCTAGTGAATAAATAAAATGATTGTCTTTTTTATTTGTTTTAACTTTTTTATTTGAAGTGTTGAGTGACCCCATTATATTGGGCGAGCAAACAAAGGAAAACTTTGCTTAAAAACCATGTTGTTTAGATTTGTTCACGACAGCGATATCTAGCGTATAAAGTAAACACCAGTCTTTGATTTAAACCCAGAATTTCAATTCGTTTAATTTCTTCTTTTGAAGAATTGAATAGTGCCAGCGCCTCAATTGAATGTTGGACTAGCAAACAAATCAAAAACTTTAAAACTTCATTCGTTAAGATTTGCATGAGGAAGCGACATCTAGTGAATAAAATAGTCATCAGTCCTGGTTTTCTCATGGCCAGCTACATTAACATTCACTGACGTGTCTGTATGGCCGTTTCAATTCGACTTTTAAAAATTTTGACGGTACTCCTCTCAGCGCCTCTTGTGAGTTTTTAAGTAATTGCAGTCGCCATTGGGTTACTATCAGTAGTTCTGTAGTATCTTTAATAGAGAGCGCAGAGGGGAGTACTTTCTCGGAACCGAATTTTAGGCGAATTGAAACGGCCGTACATACACGTCAGTGAATGTTAATGGAGCTGGCCATGGGTTTTCTCATTTCTTCTTTTGAAGGGTTGAGCGCCCCACTCCCCCAATTAGAAGTTGATCGAGCACACAAATGAAAAACTTTGTTTAAGAAACCTAGAAACCTCTTCTGCTAAGAATTACTTGAGGCAGCGACATCTAGTGAATAAAATGATCACCAGTTCTTGTTTCATTATTTGTTGTAATTTCTTTTTTGAACTGTTGAGTGGCTCAATCGATATTGAGCGAGCAAACAAACGAAAGACTTTGCTTAGAAAGCCCGTTTTGATAATAGTTGTTTACGGCAGCGACATCTAGCGTATAAAATATTCACCACTCTATGATTTAGACCCAGAATTATAATTCTTTATTTTTTTTTGTAGTATTGAACGTCAGCACCCCCATTGAATGCTGGACGAGCAATCACGTGTAAAACTTAAAAACTTCATTCGTTAAAAGATTTGCGTGAGGTAGTAAGTAAAAAGTCCTTGTTTTCTTATTGGCTTTCACATTTCTTCTGTTGAAGTGTTGAACGCCAGCGCGCGCAGCGTTTTCATTGAACGTTCAACGAACAAGCAAATGAAAAAATCTGCTTTTGTTTTTAAAAATTTATCATCGTGAAAGTTGCTGAGACTTTTAAACTAGCGACATCCAGTAGTTGATGTTGCAATAACAAGCGAGCTTTTGCCTCAAAGACCTATTTTTATTGAAAGCTCCTCCGTATTTAAACCAGCGATATCTAGCGGATAAAATTATCATCAATCAAGATTTCTCTATCCACATTTACATTTCCTCCTTTTTTGGAAAGTCGATGCACCCCACTTTGATGTTACACAAGTAAGCAAATGATAAATTCTGGTTAGGTTTTTAAAAATCTTTCTTGCTGGGAGTTGTCGCGACATTCAAACTAGCGACATCTAGTGAGAAACATTGTCTTCAGTCAAATTATTTATTTTATTTTTGATATTCAATTTCTTTCTTGAAATATTTATTGCCAGCACCTATTGTGATCCATCTTTATTTTCACTTATCTTGATATTTTAGATAAAAATTAGCGCCATCTATGAACGAGTGAGAATCCAGATGTTGCAACCAAACCATTGAGGACGTCGTGCTCTTAAATTTGAAGAATTTATTAGTCTCGTGAATTATTGCTTTATTGATGAAACGAGATGATGTAGGTACAGACATGGAAATCAGAGCCATCTGTAAATGAGAAACTGAAATTTTTGGAGATTCAACAACTCTCCAACTAAGCTGGGCAATTGGAAGTCGTTTTTGAATAGACTTGCTTTAAGGAATTACTTTTGCTGAAAGCTGCTTCGTATTTACCAGCGACATCTGGTGCATAAAAGAAAGCAAATTTAAATAAATGTGACTTTAATTTCTTTCTGTCTTTATTTTAGAATTTCAGCGCGAAACTGAAACATCTCCATTTCTCGACATGACGAAGATCTACATTTTTTTCTTGCGCTGTTAGTCGGCTATTGATGGGACGTGTGTCCAAGAATTTTGTATTAGCAAATCAAGAATTGGAACGAATATATTATTGTAATAATTCTACTAAAAACATTCATCTTACAATTCTGTTTTCAATAAAAAATATAAACCCGATTATTCACTGCGGCTTACGGACTCCAAAGTGAAGCCATCCAAGGGGATTACTTCCAGGAAATTAGCTCCAGTCGAAGCTTCGCGGCGCGATAAAGTTAAAACCATCGTTCGCACGTCGTACGCTACACTTGAGCTTATCTTAAGGAAAAATAACTTAATAAGAAGGATTTATGTGTGCGCGTCCTTACCCGAGCACAGCGTCACCCCGACCAGGATCGACAGGATCCAGGCGGTCGCTCCTTTGCCCTCGTTGAAGTACGTCAGGAATTCATCGTAGAACACTCCGAACGAGTAAGTTATTCCATCGGCTGCAACAAAAGAAAACACATTAGATTTCAATTTTTGGATTAAAATCGAAACGCACTGCAACGCCGCCTAAATTTAGAACGAAAAAAGTACGCGCGCGACAGTACGCAGTTAAATGTTTGGCGTGTGGAGGTGGATGCCGAAATAAATCGTAAACAATGTAGTTAATGGAATATCAGAATGCAATAAGTGTGAAGCAGATGGTGGATACTTTCGGGTGCTTTTTACTAACTCACTTTCGGATCACGTTTTTCCAACGTGGCCAAACTTATTAAACGTAGCGAGAGATGAAAGGCATGCGTTATGAAAACACTTCTGCCAATGGCAGACGAAAGTAATTAAAAAAGTTAAATAAAATTAGGCCGTGTTGAGTAATAGATTTCACCCTCTATATACAGTGTGTAATTGAAAAAGTTTCACTTACTGTAACAAGAAAACAAGCGAAGTTATGACATACGTATGGGACAAAGGTCAATAAGAATCTACGTTTATTTTTTTACAAAAAACCTTTGAGAACTCATTATCCTTTAATTTATGATTTTATTACTGTATTACGTTCAGACTACACAAACAAAATTCCGAAAGCTCATGTGATCATTGAAAGAGATAAATAAATGCATTCAATGCACTTTCTTTGCTGAGTAAGCAGGTCACTCAGAACTCTAATGCGAACTAACTAACAATAACATTCATTTATTTCTTGAATCGTCCAACCACGTAGTGTGTTATTTGTTTACAAGGTATGGAATAGCATGATGTGATTATTATATTATATTAAGACAATACTTTGTTTTATTGATGTAAATTGTTACACTTTTATAAACAGAAGTTATAAACTGTATTAATAATACGTAAAAATTGACTTATAATTATTTAATTCAGTAATCAACGCGAGTATATATGTATTTAGAATTTTCTTCCGTTATCGAATTGATTGCGGGCAACATTGATCGAGTGCCAGAATAGCTTTATCGTTTCACGATGTGTTTATAAAAACCGCAGACGTGACTATATCTCCCGAAAGAGCAGAGGTTTGGGGTAGGACAGTTTTTTTTTTTAATTTTTGAGCTAGATCATTGATATTTAATTAATTCACTTATGCATTGAAGAACTTACATTATTAATAAGTAAAACTTGAAACGTATGCGGAATTTGTTTTCAAAACAAAATCGATTGTTGCGTGTTTCATTTCAAATAACGAAAACTGCACGCTGTAAAAATACAACTCGGGGTAATTAAGCGAGACGGCCTGTCCTGTCTCAAGGGGCTGGCTTGCCACCCCAAAGAGCTCTTTAGAAATTCTATAGTCGCAGGCGCC
This sequence comes from Dorcus parallelipipedus, assembly GCA_958336345.1. NCBI lineage: Eukaryota > Metazoa > Arthropoda > Insecta > Coleoptera > Lucanidae > Dorcus > Dorcus parallelipipedus. The sequence goes on from OY284477.1 coordinate 9,464,193, forward strand.
ATGCAGATACATTATAGTTGCGCAGACGTCATAAAACAAATCTACTTAACGTTTTAGCTTGGGTCGCTTGGATTTTTGTATATATTTTGTCGCGTTGAAATTTCAGATACATGTACATTAGCGTAAAAGGCATATCGAATTACGCTCAAGTTAGTGTTTTGTTTTTGTCCGTTTCTTTTCCAAGTCTGGCGTCATAACTCTGTGTCAACTCAAGAGGCGTTTGAAATGAAGTTAGAGAAAACAAATCGCAGGTGTTGCGGTGCAGACGCGTTCCTTATGACAGTTTTGAAGCACGTAATTTATAGGTGTCTATGAGGAAATGCATTCAGGGCGTGGGTTAGAATTCAAATTAACGGTTACCATTGGTCGGTGGGTTTTTAAAAATCTATCTGGCAAGTCCGAGGGAGTGTTGTTAATGTTTACTTGCTGAAGAGGAACACGGGAAACAGGCAGATAGCATTATCGAGAACGGCCCAGTTCAATTCTAATTTGGCTTAGCTGTTTTTTTTCTTAAGCGCTTGTAGTCTTTATTCATTTTACAGTTAAATCATTTATTCCGGTACGGGTAAATAAAGTGTGTTGATAAAAAGGGCAATTAAAAACAAATAATTACGCGGCGCGACGCGGGTGCATTTAAACAAAGTGCGCTAAGTGCGGGAGTGGACGCGATCCGCGGATTTCGCGAACACGTAAATTACACTTCTTTGTATTCTTTTGCATTAATTAGTGACTAGAGAGTCTGAAAGTTCCGTATTTCTATTGCCTTTAGCTCAATTTAATCCAAACATTTTTATTTTCATTTGAGTAGAGTCTAAACTCCAGACAATATTATTGTTAAAGTTTTTTTCTCATTAATTATTAGATTAGTTCTCTGATTAACCAACCAGCAGTGGTTAACCATCCATCAAAGCTACCTGTAAACTCATATACAGTGTACTCTAGAAATCGTCTCCCTTTGGAAATGTTCTCTGCCAAGTTGGAAACACGCTAACGGCTGTTTTAAAGTTTTAAAGTTTTTTCTCATTAATTATTAGATTAGTTCTGTGATTAACCAACCAGTAGTGGTTAACCATCCATCAAAGCTACCTGTAAACTCATATACAGTGTACTCTAGAAATCGTCTCCCTTTGGAAATGTTCTCTGCCAAGTTGGAAACACGCTAACGGCTGTTTTCGATTTGTACAGGGAAATCGCCAATCTAAATCACTGGCTTGAGGCAAGTTAGATCAGCCGCCGAAATCACGTGTGCCAGCACAATTTAACTCAGCAATCAAGACAATTAAATTGTCTCTACGAGTTTCGTGAAATCACAAGACCAAACAATTTGAACTAAATATTTATAGCCATCTTCTTAACAAAGTTTCTTTCACACCCTGTATGTGTATGGGCCAAACTGTGGTCTTTGCCGGTTAATTATAAGCGATTGCCGAGAGACTGCAAGCGCCAAAAACGTCCATAGTGTAGTGCCAAAAGAGCAGTCAAAACCGAGTTCTTGCGCTATAAAATTAATTAGATAGGTTAGACGGCGAAAGAGCGACAAGTAGAGGGATCTGAAACCCAGGCACGCGGGTACAGAGTACCTTTGATTAAAGATTGTTTTCCCGATTCATCAATTGCAAAAGGAATATCTTTAGGGAGATCCAAAGCAACAGGTCTAACCAAAAATGTTATTGCCCAGGAGGAATTTCAGTCAGTTATTGAAATACTAAAAGAAACAAAATTTAGTATCCTTGTAGATGAATCAACTGATATCTCTGCGACAAAAAATATGGCTTTATGTGTACGATTTTACAATTCTAACGAAAAAGGAATTAGAACTTCATTTTTTACACTTATTCAAGTTTTTACAAAAGCTGACCCCAATGGTAAAATAAGAAAATGTAGCTCTGGTCAAAATAATTATACATTTTTTGCAGGAGCAGAAATTGGGGCAACAGGAAAGAAAATTTACACCGAAATTATCAATGTTCTTAATCAAAATAGAATTCCGCTGTCAAATTTAATAGGATTTGGGTCCGATGGCTGCAATGTTATGTTTGGTGAACATAATTCAGTAGTCTCAAGATTCTCAAGTTCTCCCTAGAGAAACTGAAGGTATGGCAAGAGACATTTTTAGTTTTTTCAATCATAGCTCTAAAAGGCAAGCTCAGTTAGGTGAATTTCAAGAATTTTGCCATGTTGAGCCACACAAAATGCTAAGACCGGCACAAACTAGATGGTTATCTCTCACGCAAGTTGTCAGTAGAATTAAAAGTTTTATATTTTCGACATAACTTTGCTGAACATAGACTAACCCAGTCTGAGAATATTTTACGTTCTTTAACAAATCCAGAAAACAAACTATTTTATTATTTTCTTAATTGGATATTACCTAAATTTACAAATGCAAATTCTTATTTTCAAAGTGAAAAAGTGGTTTTAGTACAACTACATAAAAAAATGAGTACTTTGTATAAAGAACTACTTTCAATTTACATGAATATAAATTATGTCAACAGAACAAATCTTAGTGGCATTGATCCCGAATCAAAAGAACATTTTATACCAATCAGAAATCTTCATCTAGGGTTTGATGTGTTAAACAATATTGAGCATCTTACAGACGCTGAAAAACTAGATTTTTTGTTTAGATGTCAAAGATTTCTAATTACTTCATGTCTTCAAATTAAGAAACGATAAGACTTTTCAAATCCTTTGCTAAGTCACTTAGAAATTTTAAGTCCAAAATGTGATTCCAGACCTATTAGTTTGTATCAATTATTAAAAATATGTAACAGACTAGCAGATCCTGAAAATCTACAACAAATTGATGACGAGTGGAGAGCCCTTATAATGTCAGAAGATGATAAAGAATTTAAAAGCTTGGATATTGATAGATACTGGGGAGAGATTCTCAATTTGAAAGATTATGAGAATAATCAACTCTACAAAAATGTGGCCACATTTGTTCTAAATATTCTTTCATTTCCGTATTCTAATGCTGAAGTTGAAAGAATTTTTTCTAAAGTAAATTTAATAAAAACAAAAATTAGAAATAAGTTAATTACATCCTCACTTAATGGTATTTTATTAAGTAGTCAAGCTGTAAAAAAACAAAATGGCTGTGTAAATTTTGAGCCAACTGAAAAAATGATATGTGCAATGAGTAAAAAAACTATTTATAAAGACAATAGTGATGAAATTGATCTCATTATTGAAGAAGTTGGAATTTAAGGCAAATTTCTTTGATCAATGAAGTAAATTTCTATTACTTCAAGTTCAATTTCTTCAGTATTATCAGTGTAATATTTTGTAATACTTATTTATCAATAAAAAATGGATTAAATATTGGTGTTCTTTATTCGAAAATTACAAACAATTAAACTATGTAAATGTACAATAATTTTGCAAGTGCAAATTGTAATGTACAATAATTTTAGGATATCCTTACGATAGTTTGGTTAGCCAAGGTTGGCAACACTGGTCGGTATCGACTTCAGGCACCCTTCAGTGTTGGGGATAAAATTCGACACTGCTTCCCCTTAAACGGCGAGAAGGTTGGAAGTAAGAAAGCCATGGAACACTTTACACACATTCAAATACACTCTCGCTCCTGACAAGTCTTTGACTCAGGACCCCGTTGGGCAACCACCACAGATAAAAAAAAATAGAACAAGTCTTAGAGTACGATCAGAAGTGACGAACACTAGTACCAAGACTCGAGCTAGGTTGAAACTCAATTAATCGTTAATCTAATTAAGGAGCAGAGCTCTCCAACAAATATCTGTGTAGACGTTAAACCACCAACGGTGTGAATCGAAAGAAAGTAGATCGCGCCGATATTCGAAAGTGAAATCTGTTAAGCGGGTTATACTGTACCTTCTGAAAATAGTGATTTTTGTTTCTTTGTATTTGATTTCAACGCAAGGTTTTTTCGCTCATTATGTCAGATCCCGCAGTGGCCGGTACAAGGAGTTTTTACCTTTTCTTTTTGCAATAAATAATTAAATCTAATTTCGTGTTTTTATTAATGTAATACGCTCCTTTGTTCTTTCAATTGATTACATACGTATGCCGTAGTCAAAAGTATTATTATTTAGAGCGGATCCCCGCAAAGGCCATTCAACCGTAACCCAATCCGTAGGTATTAACAGCTAGCGCCGGCCGGCAAGTAAATCACAAGTAATCAGGTAGCGTAGTTAAAGACGCATGAACAGCTGTAGTAAGAAACATCTGGATGGCCCTTTTCTTGGGAATCTAGGTAAACGGTCTGGACAGTCGGTAATAAATTTTAAGTTGTGTTTGTTTGTACATTTTTATTGCTTATTTACTTGTAGGTAAAAGTAAATAAGCAAGGGTTTTATAACGGGCGCGTTACAAGCTTAATCGATTAAACTCTGTATATTCAAGTTCGAATAAATCAAATTTCAAATCTAAAACGAAAAAAAAAAAACCCAACTGAAATGGTCTAATTTAAAGCACCTGCAAAAGTGACTTTGAATTAAAATATCAAATTCTTGATCTGACTTTAAGTGTTAACCAACTCCAATTAGAAATTTAGTAGATCTCACGGTACTTTTAATAAGAGTAGGTAGCTATTAGTTTCAACGTACCATGACGCTCAACATTTTCGAAGAAATAAAAAGTACACATGTTTGCAGGTCACTCGTAATTCAATTGAAAGTGAACAACGTTGGCAAGCGCCGACGATGAATTGCATTTAACTAAATCTTTTCCTGGAGGAGCACGTTTTCGCCGCGAAGTCATTTTACATGGGTACAACGAGGAACAAAGTTAACGCGACACAAAGGAGATTTCATTTCGCCGGTTTCGACTAAATTAGATCTTCACTTCGCCGAAACAAACAAAAACTTTTGAAGACAAATAACTGGTTATAAATCAATAGAATTTTTTTCGAGATAAATCTTGGGTTTAAACGCGGAAATAAAAGGAAGGATATGTTATGAAAATAAAAAGCAAAATCAATACTAATTGCAATAGGTAATAAATCACAATCAGGATCAGTTTGGGAGGAGAAGAAATAGCTCCAAATGGAAAAGCGGGATGATATACTAAAGATAATGAAGGAGTATTATTTGTTTTTAATACTACATATTACGGGATAGTCGTTTTTTTTATTCAAATTTTTAAACAAAATCTAAAATACATATTTAACAAATTTTTATCTGATAATAAAACACTGTGCAATCCAAAATTATTTAGATACGGGAAGGCTATGAAAAATAAAATCAGAGTCTAATCTTAATTGATACAATTAACCTATTGACCAACTGTCAAAACTGAAACGTCAAGATATGTTTGACGACCGTAGAGAAAATCTTCTAATTGAATACAATACGCTTGCTGATCAATGACTACAGTGATCGAGAGCTCTTAAAGCTCTACCAGATTTGACAGAAAGTCAAATGTCAAACTAAAGGCTTTCAATCAAGCTGAAACTCTGATTTTATTTTTCATAGCCTCCACTTTTCTAAATAATTTTGGATCGCGCAGTAGAAAATTGACGTGGTTGTTAATTGGGCAGAATTCAGTAAGAAGAAGAGTATTTAAGTTGACAACTTTCATTTTATTTATTGGGCCTAGCTGGATATGGTAGTACGGTAGAGTAAGTTGCTGGTGCTTTTGATTATTGCATATCGTCCGCTCCAGGTACGAGTATATGACGATGATATTCAGATGTTCAGATTGCTTTATCCAATTACCTCTCTTAAAAATTAAAATTCACAATTGTGGTACTGGTACCACAGAAATTTCTGAATAAACAGATTCCAGTCTCTCTGGTTTGCAAACATTTTCTCTTCTGCATCTTGCTTCAGGATTCAGTTGAAACGTGAGACCCCATTTGATTCTGCACGAAACGGCGTCTTCTGGTCTTTTGAATACGAAGACTTATTATATAGCTCAAGAGACACACCACATCGACGGACCATGTTGTCACTGCTATCGGAAACTTCCAGTAGCTTCGTAAAGTAATCAGTCACAACTTGACATACTTGTTAATCATGAAATTGTTACGTTTACGATCACTTCTGCGTTGTATTGTTTCTTGGGTTCCTCGAATTCCTTTCGAATCGTATTTTGGGTTTTCGTCGCGATTTAGACATGACAACAATATCACCAGTCCTCAGCAGACCAGAGTCTTATGCTTTCCAAAATAGCCACTAGCAATTCCATCGCACACCTCTTCTAAAATTTCTTAAATTCTTGTTTTTGAAACAAATTTCGGGTTCCCCATTGTTGCTCTTATGTTATATACGTTGTGAATGTTCTTTCCAATCGAGGTGGTTATTTAAATATCCCTTAAAACGTACGATCCCATCAGACTATGGATGAATAGGGGCTTATCTTTGGCCCGATTTTACAATCGTCGTATAAACTGAGAAATAAAGAAAAACTGGGAATAACGTGACGTAGATAAGGAGGAATGTTAAAGGATATTCGGCGGATAGTTATTATTCAAGGAATTCACGATTGTAAAACCGGGCCTTAATATCCAAGGCGTCTCTTGAAAGAAGCTGGATTCGAAATGCCTCCTTTGGCCAGAAAGTGAAATGTAGCTCAACACCATATGCAAAGATTACTATGTCTACGAGGGCGGTTGTTTTTGCTAACGTTCCTTAGTTTGGGGTACCAAAGTCTTCTTAAAGTAATCAGTAACGTTCTTGACGCACTTGTTAATGTTTTGGAGGTAGGAAACGGACTTGTCACGTCTGTGATTATTTTCAAAACGGGCTTTCTAGATTGTATTGTTTCATGGGTTCCTCCAATTGTATTTTGGATCCTTTCGTAAACTCTAGTTATTGAGTTGCACTGGTGGACGTGCTTGGTTTCGAAGAATAAGTCTGACATGGATGAACTTCCAATATCTTCAACCAATCTTGGATTTTATTGATTTGCAGACTCCTAGATGCTTCAAGTGGTATCTTAGTAGTAAGTTAGTTATAGACTAGGTTATTAGTTGAGGAAGCAAAGAAACAAACATGAACAGAGTTTGGTAACAAAATGAAGGAACAATACGAAGAAAACCTATTTTACAGTACACTAAAGCAACTCAAACAAAAGAAACCACCTAGATTACTAAACATAAACGATAAAAAAGGAAATATACTAACAGAAGAGTACGGTATTATGGAAAGGTGGAAGCAATGCTTTGAAGAACTGATGGAAACAAATAAAGATAACCAGGTATGGAAAACAATACAATTAGAAAACGATGAAGGAAGCATTATTCAGCCGATAAAAGAGGAGGAAATTGCACTTGCATTTTGCTCTCCACTACAGTTCGAACGTATTTTGCTCTCTGTCCAAATCATTATTTCTTATTTTCCCTGTATTCCAGCCAATTTTTTTAAAATTTTGTACCTGATTATGCATGGATTTACAAGTCATGCAGAGCTTTTTATAAAGAATAGTTTTTTTTTGTGAAATGTAAGATAAACTTTTTCTCCTTTTGTATAAAACTTTTTGGGACACTGCATATAAACTCCTGTTTGCTTTTTCTTCAAAAACACCGAGAAAAATTCGAAAATTACTTTGAAGTTTCTTGTTATGCAACTAGACACAACAATTTCAGCCTACCAATACATCGGCTATCAATCACGGAAGAAACGCCACTTTACAGTGCCATGTTGTTCTTCAACAAGCTTTGTTTCCTGTCCATCTAATTTCGTATACTTGGTTGTGGTTTGTTTCAATTATCTTCTGTTTCTTCTTACTAAAATTATTAATTTTCGTATTTCACAAGTTGTTTTTTAAATAACTTTCTTTTATTTCCTCTTAGTCTTTTGATTTTCGAACAATTTGATAGGCGTCGACCTTCTTTTGTTTTTCGTCTTTCATTATTTGCGTATTTTAGGTTTCTCTTGTTTTTGTTTCTATCGAATTATGTAGTTAGTTTCTCTTAATAAAAAAAAAATAAATAAGAAAGAAATAGCTGCTTTCTCATTTTGCTCACAGATATTTTTTAAAATTTGTTTTATTTTCGTTTGTCTTTTCTTTTCGCCTTTTGTTTTGTTTCCTTTCGTTTTTTAATCGCGTCTTAAGCGACGTTCGTTTTTCATTATTTGCTAATTTTTTCGTTTCTGTGATTTTCTGTTTGTTTAAAACTCGTTTTTGTTTTTGTTTTGTTCATATGGCAGCTGATTCTCTCTTTATTTTCCTTTCGCCTTCGTTTCTCTTTTATTTTTTATTGCGTTACAATCGGCTTTCGTTTCCTTTTTTATTCTATTTTTCAAACTAACGCCTTTCGTTCCTTTCAATGTTTTTTTTTAATCCTTTCGTTCTTTCCTTTCCTTTCTTTTATTTTCTCTTCGAACGATCGTCCTTTATTTCCTTTTTTTCCAACCGCATTTTAATTCATTCGTTTCTTTTTTGTTTTCTTTTGAGCCTTTTGTTTCCTTCCTTCAATCGACGTTCGTATTTCATTATTTGCTTGTTTTTCATTCCTGCGATTTTCTAGTTTCCGTCGCTTTTTTTCGACCTATCGTCTTTTGTTCCCGACTTTTTCCAGTTTGTTTAAAACTCGTTTCCGTTTCTTTTCTTTACTGTTCACATTGCAGCTGTTTCTTTCTTTCGAACGATCGTTTGTTGTTTCTTCTTTTTCAACCGCATTTTAAATTGACATTCGTTTCTCTTTTATTTTATTTTCGAACGATCGTCGATCGTCTTTTTTTTTTTTTTTTCGTTTTTCTTTTCCCACCCTTTCGTTCTTTCGTTTCCGCGTGATTTCTTTGACGTTTTCTTCGCAACCGTTTCTTTCCTTTCTTCGCTTCCTTTTCGAACGATTGCGTCTTGTTTCTTTTTTTCAAACCGCATCTTAATTGACATTTGTTTTTCATCGTTTGCTTAGTTTTTCGTCTTTCTCGTCTAGTTTTCTTCATAGCAGTTTTATCTTCTTTAATTTTTTCCGTCCGATTCCTCGCTTTCTCCACCGTATTTAAATCGACGTTTTTCTTTTTTATTTTCGCATGCTACTCTGAACTTAGCCCCCCCCCCGTATTTTAAAGTATTAAGGCCTGGTTTTTCGATCACAGTTTAACTCTAATCTTCAGTTTATTCCTACAGGAGCAATGCGAATAAACTGAAGATTAAAGTTAAACTCTGATCGAAACACCGGGCCTAATGAGTTGATTTTTAATTTAAACTTCCTACAGATTTTTTCTTTTCTATATCGCCAGTTCTCGAAACACTCTGCGTCACTTATCATAATTATGTACGTACAGTATGTATACAATGTATAGCGTCCACCGTGATTCGCATATTCAGACACTCTTGCGGGTAATTTAGGCAAGTAGTCCCCGTTATAAAATGGCCGTTCAAATATCGAGTCTTCAACAAAAAACGTACCTTTGAAACAAAAGCACGTATCTAGATTGAACTGTCAAAATTATGCGAAAGAACTGAATTTATTTTAATATATTCCTTTAAGTACGAAGACACTATTGCATGCCCACTTCCACCAACGACTGAAGTTAACGATTACAAGTTAGTTCTTGTCCGAACACGAACATTATGCGTGCTTAGTCCACTGCTATTTTCAATAGTGGTGGACGAAGCCATAAGAAAATGCAAAGAGAGATGTAAAAGGATGAAAGTAGGGACCTGGAGAATGAAAACAATTCAAATACAAGACATGGTGATTGTAGTTCCATACATCATACTACATCCTTAAGGACTGATTTTAGCCAAGATCTTATGTTTTCCAATATATCCACCAGTATCGCACCCTTCTTTCAAAATTGAATGAATTCTTGATTTTCAAATAAACTTTTGTTTTTCTATTGTTCTTACTCTTTCTAATAGGCGTGTTCATCTAAATACTGCTTCGGAATTCAGTCAAAACGCTCGATTCTATCTGAATGTGAACGAAAAGGTTTCCTTTAAGTTCTGAAGGATTTATTTAACTTACTTTGCTTTGTTTTTTCAAAATTACACATTTTTTTTGAATTAATTTATTGTAAAAGTAAACATAACTTTCTTTTAGAAAAAAAGAATATTTGTGTTTGCATCTCTAAACTCGCTCAAAAAATTTTCGATGCTGCTCAAAAGATGTCCCACTCGCTGACGATTCATTTATTTATTTCGATTAACGAAATATCGACAAGTGTGCATAAATTGGTGACTTTTTTATTTAATTGCGCCCCCTTTTGTGTGAACCTACCCCGTACCACTGACTAGCCGACGTGGGACATAAGTTAATTTGCCCATCCCACATCTTGCTGTTTAAAGCAGGCAACAAGATGCCTCTGAGACTGCCCAAATTATTTCATATCATTTTGTTTCAGTGATTTTTCTTAAATTGTTGAATTTCCCCAACACATTTGATGAAGCTTATGGTTTCACAAATTTGTGCTGACGTGATGGTTATTATAACTACTGTTTCATAGATGGCGCTTCAAAATTTAGAATTTTGATTCATTCTAAAAAGATAAGTATAGCCATTGCTTATATATGTCTAGTTAGTCAACCGACGGAAATTAATTTTAGTTCTGGACCAAGATTGATAGGGGGCGATGGACTAGAAGTGTAGCACTCCAGCAGACGTTAACAGGTTTGAATCTCCACTCATCAACTGTTTCCAATAAATGCCGTCTTGATTTGTTTGCGCTGTGTTGCACTGTGGTGTTGCCGTGTATTTCATCGAGTTTCGTTATAGTTGTGAACATAATACTTAAATTAGTCACATTTTCTTCAAATTTCTCGATGAATTTTTTAAGATGTCGGGGAACAAATGTAGTTATTTTATGTGCGAAAAGAGCCTGAGAAGAAACCCTGGACTTAGAAAATTTATTTTTCCCATTCATTACGATGTACGATGTAAAAAATGGATTATAAATTCAGGTTAACGAACATTGCCGCTAACAAGGGAAAGTCCCCTACCCGAAAATTCAAAAAAACTGAAACTTTGTGGGTTAGTAGTTCACCATACGGTGAACACGGAATTATTTTACCTGCCCAAAAAAGCCCTAAGTGAGCAACAACACCCTTTGAAATTTCTGCGATTTTCGGTTTTCTGCAAATAACTCGGCAACCGATAGAGATAAAAATTAAAATTATATGAAAAAATATTTACAACACAACAAAAGCAAATGAAAATTTAAAAAAATTATTGGTGGACACTGGAATCATTTGGATCCTATTTCCATTGCGGCACTCTACATGTTTTAAATGGAACACTCTATGCTCGATATTTTGCTGAAAAATTCATTTTTTTTGCTTAATTAATACTTTTCAAATTTCATGTAAATAGATTTAAAAATAAAAAGTCTAGAATTCACATGTCGAGGGACTCTCAATATATTTATACACACTCTTAAAAATAGTTTGTGACGGAGAAATAAGAAAATTTAATTAAAAATTTTTTCACAGAAAGTTAACAAAAAAATAGGATCTTGTAATGAATTTTTCTTTAAATAAATGTAAAACGATAAATAAAAATAAAACAAAATGCAGGCGATTTTATATTTTTTTAAATATACAATCGCGTACAAAAAAGTGGACTGTTTTACGTCAATTTTATAATATAAAACTTTTGCCTGATGGTTGTAATTATGAACTGAAACTTATGGATTACAATCAGTAATATTTATTTTTTGTCGTCCGTAAATATCAGCTCATAATTACAACAACCTAGCAAAAATTTTATATTATAAAATTGGCTTAAAAAAGTAAACTTTTTTTGTCCGCGACTATAGTACGATATTTTTGTAAATTTTAGTGTGATAACAAATAAAACAAAAGTCTCAAATGATCCAAAACTAAAGTAATTAAACACAGGCTCTCGTTTTCCTGCAGATACAGGGTAGCCCAACGAAAACCAAACAAACTGAATATCTCCCAAGAAAATTTTTGTTTGAAAAAACGCAAAAATAGGTCGATTTATAATCCCAGGGGGACACTTTTCTATTCTATACTGAACCGTCATACGTCATCCCCCTCCCTTCCAGCTCTCTGACCAATAGAATTTAAATAGGAAATGTACCATGAATGGCATCTCATTGAAAAGGTAATTTTATAGAGTAATGTGAATATGAATGAATGTCAATATTGATTTTAGCGCCTAATTATAAATTATAACTCCCTTATTATTGACTTTTGGAAGAAAAGTATTGAAAAAAGTTGTTTCTTTTGCGCCTCTCTATATACTGTTTCAGTCTCAAACGAGGGTTTGGGACATCCTGTATAATCCATGTTAAAGTAATTAGATATTTCTGTCTGGAAGGTAGAAAAGTACAGAGATTGGATGAGAGACCACATATTGTAATTAATTTTATTCATGATAAGACGGTCGAAAGAATTTTAAAAATTACTACAGAGAGATTAATTTTGCCATATAACAAAAATTATAAATCATCACAGAGCATCGTTAACTTTTGATTGCAATATCAATCAAAACAATATTAACACGTATCAGTTAAATACCAAAGAAAAATTTTATATTGTTATAAGAAACACAAATATGTTGTAAAGTAATGTCAGTATTGCAAAATGTGAGTACAAACCCATTTTGTAAACATATTCACTCTCTTGTTGAGAACATCACTAGGGATAATACTTACGAAAAAAATAATTATTGTAATGAAAATGAGCAACCAGAAACATATTTGCTGTCTGCACCTATTACATCAAGTATAAAAAATAACACATGCAATAAGGTTAAAAATAAAAGTGATAATTTAATAAATAATTTGAAAGATGTATTTTTTTTCAAAGAAGATCAACAATCACTTTCTGAAATATACCGAAAATTGAAGGAAACAATACCACTTTCAATATTATTAAAAGGCCCCATGTAGGTGTGAGTAGATATGAAGGAACATTAAAGGATATTCGGCGAACAGTTATTCAACGATTGTAAAACTAGACCTTAGTAATATCAGTTACAAAATCAGCAAATAAAAATAGCAGATGTCTTTCCATAGTACTAAAAGAAAAAGGCAAACCACGGAGAAAGAACTAAAAAAAAACAGGTAGACAGAAATTGAGAACTTGAACATTATAAGTTATTTGTAATTTTTTTCATAATGTAATATTTTTTGTAATAACATATAAATAAATATTTGAATTTTTTCAGTATGTTATAATGAAATATTTTATGCCCTTAAATTAAACAATATATTAAGTAATTTTGAAATGAACTTGGTTCAATATATTAATTTTTGTGGAAAATTTTAGCCTAATCAATCAATTTATTTTTTAATTTAAATTCTTCAGTGTCTTTTCTAATTACCCTTATGATCAAATATGTATTTAAGAGCTTCCGAAATCCTAACTTCCGTAGGCACAATTCAAATTAACCGCTATTTCTCTCCCACCACAAGAAGTCGTGCGGAGATTTTACCCGCTCGTTAGATTTCAGTGACAGTAGATAAAATAATTTTTCTTTCAGCCGAGTTTCAAACTTTATAAACACATGCAGTTCATGTATTTTGTTTTAATCAACAGTTATTAGATGGCAGCACATTCTGAAGACTAGGTTGACTAACTATTAATACATAAACAATGGTATAGCGTTCCCATTTCGCTTTTTTTTCTCCCTCTTTCTCGGTTCATTAAGTTCACGATTGAAGTTTCATTATAGTATTATAAATGAAATATATGTGAATAGAAAAGTAGAAACGGTTCTGAAAATGTAAACTAAAATTAAAAAAGGAACTGAAAATAATCGATTCTATAAAAATTAGACTTCGATTTTAACAAAGGGGAAAAAATAAACGAAAGATCAAATATAATAGGTTTTTAGAGAAAAGCAAAAAACAATGGTCTGCTAAACAAACAAAGAAAAAATGCGTTCCATTTATGAATAAAAAGAAAAGGAAAAGTTATCGCTTTACATATAATCTGAAACAAAAAAATTATTGGTTAAGAACAATCACCTAGCTAATAAAATAAAATTGCATCATATGCGTTAGTACCAACGAGGAAAAAATAAACAGGAGGTAGTCATACTAACAGTAGTTTCTTGTCCAAAGTGGTAACTAAATATGGTATACGTAAGCACTTGTACAAAATTTTGATACATCCACAAACCAACAATTCACCATTGTTTTTAACTATGCGGCGGGACAGCGGCTGCATCGATCGATCGATCGTTCGATCGCTTAGTCAAGTGCGGCGCGTGCTGGATCGTACGTAAAGTTACGTGTGCATATTTATTTTATTTCAGTTAGCGAGCGCCAGGAGACAGCCACCACTGACTGTTGTTTACGTATTTTGTACAGTTTTTACGTTCTAATTAGGTCATTCACTGTACAATCCCACCAAGTCCCCGCCGCTTGTTTATAACACAAAAATATAGGTATAATAAAAAAACCTTGTTTTCCATTTAAAAATGAGTATTCAGTTTTATAACCTAACATCTAGAGAGCAATAATTACATCAACCAGAAAGCATCATGCTTTTATAGTGATGACTGTGGTAGCTGCTGAAACCACCAAATTTCAATAATCTTGTTCCGTAAATACCAACTTTTTCAGGAATATGTTATTTTCGGAACGAAAATTTGCAACCACAAGCAATTTGGTAATTACCGTACGCACCCTTAATCTGGTATGGAAGTTGGCTATGAGAGTTTAATTGTGAACCACCATCATCATGACAGTTAACAATTTGACATTTGAACTCGCCATTCTTAACATTGCCTTCGAGGTTTCGAACTCAACTGTACGATAGGACAACACAAGTATGTGATCTATTGTAAAATAAACGATAAACGACAATAAGAATGAGATCTATTGTAACGATGAAAACGGACAATAAGAAAGTAAGATTTACAACAAATAATCAAAATTGTGGTGCGTTCACAATAAGCACCTAGTCACGGCCAACTTCGACACCAAATTTGAAGCCGTTAGTCTTTATCAATCTTCAACACCCAGTGTACCGTAGGTATGTAAGCATAAATTTAAAACCAGAAACTTTTTTTTAGAATTTCCGAATTAATAAATTCTGTGTCCTTTGTTAAGTTAAAAGCTAATAAAATAGTAAACGAAGAAAAACAAAAATAAAAGACGATCTGTTATTGTTACAATCTGTTAAGAATAATTAGAGTGGGTTTAATACAGACAAAAAGAGAATAATAAAAGAAGCAAAAAAAACCAGTTGAACAAAATGAAAAATAACAAAAGATTAAAAGTGATGATTTGCATCCACCTGTGCCTCCTCATATACTATTACGTATACTATATACGTATCTACTTGTGTACGTTTTCTTCACTGTTTATTATGTTGTTTAGCATTCTTCTTCTTTCAGCGACACTGTATATTTTATATCGTTTCAATGATTTCATTCATAATCTTTGACCATCTGTTCTATTTCATTCTTTCTCTATTACCCCCTTCTAGGATATTACTCTAGTTTCATTGTTCCTTTTTTGATTACCTTTTTCTACAATCTGTTGTTCTCTCTCTCTCTCTCTCGCTTTGCTGTTTTAATTTCCAGTTCATTTTGTTTTTAAGTTTCTTAACTTAAGAGATCATAATTTTTCAAGTACGATTGAAATTCAAGCGAACAAAACAGACACAGCTTTTTTTATCTGTGGTGGTTGCCCAACGGGGTCCTAAGTCAAAGTCTTGTCAGGACCTCAGGAGCGGGAGTGTATTTGAGTGTGTGTAAAGTGTTCCATGGCTTTGTTACTTCCAACCTCCTCGCCGTTTAAGGGGAAGCAGTGTCGAATTTTATCCCCAACAGTGAAGGGTACCTGAAGTCGATACTGACCACCCCCAAGAAAAATTTCGAGTGCGGTTCGAACCGACGACCATGCGATTGGAAGGCCGGTCCCTTACCACTTGGACCGTTCAAGCGATAAAGTTGGTTTTTTCCTGCTTTGGACATTCCAAATAAATCTTCAAAGAACCTTGATACGAAATTCTCCACTTGGTCAGAAGGTAGGCTCTTCTCTCGTAATCAGTAATAACCTTGTTAATCTTTTGGTGACAGTAAAGAACCTGCCACGTCTATGGTTAGTCATTCATGCCGGCTTCCTACATTGTCTCGATACATGGTTTGCTCAAATATTGTCTTGGATCCTTTCGCTGAGGTATATGCATGGATCAGTCTTCAACATCCTGGGAATAATAAGGTGTTCTGATTTTCATGTTCGTCAGCAATTGTATCGTGTACTTTCTTCAAAATTCCTGTTTCGCAATCTATCCATTGTTGTTCTTGTATGTCCCTTCTAATCAGACGTTCTTGTGCTCACAGTTTTCAAATTCTTTTAAAATTTAATTCTCACGTCACTTGCGTTAGCTGTTCCTTCTTCTTCTTGGCATATTGCATGATCAACACTGAGTTTGTTCTGTATTTTTTTTCATATTTTTCTTTAATTTCGGTATTCTCTTTCCTGTCTTGCAAACTGCGCCCTGTTACTGATCAGAATATTTTAATTTGGTTGGTTCGTAATAATGCCTTTTGTTTCAATGGTATGGGTCATCAGAGGTCCGATGTTTGTGTTGATTTTATTTGAAACTGTGTGATGTAAGGATTGTAAAACGTAATTTCAAAAAAAAAACCTTCATCGACATAAAACATATTTGAGGAGTTGCAGTTTTTTAATTAGTATGTATAGTCACGTCCAAATAAATCGATACTCTCCTGTGGGCTTTTATCGCGTCGCAATATTCTTGAGTAGTATCGATTTGTTTGAACGGGGGTTCAGATTTATGTCGCATGACTTGAGTCTGTCATTATAATATGAAGTATGCATTTCGAATGTGTAGGAGTGAAACACTCGGTTCTTCGTTCAATACAGTGGGTAGACGTAGGTAACCGGAAAAATCAGGCTTTTCCGCACATATGTTCCTAGGTCACCGTATGCTGCACTCGTAATTCAATCGAAAGCGAACGAGCGACGTTGGCATGAATCTGGAAAACACCTTTGTGCTTCCGATCAGTGTCGATGACATGGTTTTCCCCCCAAAACGACGAAATCTATTTAAATCCGCCGTTTACTTCACCTGTTGATGAAGCCTTTGTTCTATTTCGATCCCCACTAAACGCACTAACTCGCAACTTGCAATAAAAATAGCGCGCGATCGCTAAGAAAC
Source organism: Dorcus parallelipipedus (assembly GCA_958336345.1). NCBI lineage: Eukaryota > Metazoa > Arthropoda > Insecta > Coleoptera > Lucanidae > Dorcus > Dorcus parallelipipedus. The sequence continues at coordinate 9,481,236 of OY284477.1, forward strand.
AAGAGCAGCGTGTTTTTTTTATTTTTGTTTCCACGAGATGCAATCTCGAACTCACAGAATTCTGACGTGTTTTTTAATCTCCATTGTCTTTCATCGACTAAAAATACAAACACTCAGGCTAATTGAAGTTTTGTTACTATTTGGATGGCACAAGCGATTATTGCATTGGCACGTGAGTAATTGCTACAAAGTCCTCGGCCTGATTAATCTCGACAAGTTCTGATCGACGATAATAAACGTAAAAGCAGGAATTAAACTGAAGTTACACGTCATTTATTTTCTTCGAAAACCAAAGTGAAATAACGTCGGGGCAAACAGGCCACCCTGAAGGACTTCGTTTATCCCGTGGATACTTTTGTGTTTATGACGATCTATTTCGATCACTGTGATTGCAATCTGCATCATTGTAAAAAGTGTTTTCGTTGGATGTCAATTAATGTTCTATTATCAGACCGATAAAATCAAAGGTGACTCCGGTCCTTCGAGTTCCGATTTACTCATTAAAGATGTTGCTGCGCTCGCTCGCTTATTATATTATATTTCAAAATAAATTGGTCGTATAAAACTAGAGATTACTTGGAACTTGTTTACGCCAAAATGTTGTTGTGAACTAATTAGCTACTCTCACGTTTGAAGTTGAACGGCAAAGCACATTCGATTAGAAAGACATATTGTGTGTGTGTTTTTTTTTGAAACAGTTTATCCACGACGCCCCCTTCTGAACTTCTGAAGGTTTCAACAAAGATTTCTCTTCGACGGTACTTGAAACCTGTTTACGCCAAATTGTTGTTTTGTTGTTGTTGACACGTTTGAAGTTGAACAGCAAAGCCAATTCGATTAGAAAGACATCAGTGTTGATTTTATTTTAAACAGTTTATCCACCACGCGACGCTCCCATCTGAACTTCTGACAGTTTCGACAAAGATTTCTCTTCGACGGTTTTGATTCGAGAAGAGGCTAAATGAGTTCATACCACGAAACTGTAACCACCGGCATAATATTCAGGGTGGGGATTACGAATGGTTCTTTTTTGGTTTGGATCAAGATCTAACTTGAATTCTATCTAATGGGAAAGTATGGAAAGTATGTCTCTTTTTCGATTCTTGTCCAAACTGGTTTCGACTTTAGGAGTCATAAAGATGTTGAGAAAAAAAGTAGTTAAAAATGTTAGATCACTAGAAGTAGTGCCACGTCATAAATTCTTCTTTCGTCTTGTCCTTCCTTGCAAAAGGGATTTTTCAAGGACAAAGAAGGACATCAGCGCAACAGCTCTGAGGAAATCCTTTTGCACGAAACGTAAGCAGAAGGAAGAATTTGTGACGTGGTACTAGCGGGAGTCACAAGATTTTTTTTTAGAGGAGCCTTATCATTTCTTCCTTGAGACTTTTTGACCATAACGCTTGCTTCATTGCATTCAGTTTTAAAACCATACTGCAGGTTTCATGGACAAGAAGCCATAAAAAGCAAAAACATTGTTGCCAACACAAAACATGTAGCTTGGTCTTTCAATTTGAGTTTTTAACTCGGCTGATTGCAGTTATGAAAAACAGAAGAAGTGATTTCTTGCTTCGAATAGCATTCTTGCGATTTCTTTCTCCACGTCTTCTTCTGGCTTCTAATTGAAACGTGTCAAAAATTCTTCTTTCTGCAGACGTTTCGTCGTATCTTGCAAATGAGCTTTTTCAACGAAAACAGCAGCGACAAAGAAGAATACAGCAGCAGCCCTGAGGAAGTGTTTTTGTACGAAACGTCAGCAGAAGGAAGAAGTGGCGAGTGGACCCATTTCTTCCTTGTGACCTTTTGAAGATAACCTTTGCTTCATTGTATTCAATTTTAACCCACTCCGGGTTTCAGTGTTTTGAAGAAAAAGAAGTTATAAAAAGCAACAACATTGTTGCCAATTTCAGCTCTTATCTCAGTTGATTGTAATCATGGAAAACAAAGGAAACAATGTTTCTTGCTTCCAAGATTGCGATTTCTTTCTCTACCAGTTCTGGTAAAGCAATAAAATAAAAAAATCTGTTAGAAATGAGATTTTTTTCTGTTTTATTCAACTTCTTTCTGGTTGATTTCGACCTTCAATATTTTTAAGATTGGGAAGACATCTTGACAGAACAACAAGAACAACATTTTGGTGTTTCGATTATAAACTAATAAAATAGTGTCACAACAAGAAAACTTTTTCATCAGTCAAATTGTAAAGGTCTTTTCCCAGTTTCGACAAAATTTATTATTTACATTTGTGTTATTTTGTTAATATCTGCTTTGATCAAGATCGGAGGTCTTTGATACTTAGAGATCTTCCTCCTTCCCAGTTTTGACAAAGTTGGTTCCATTTATCTCCGCTTAGGCTAAAGTTATCGTTGACTATTTCAAGGAAAAAGAGAACGTAAAGGGTGAAGAACATCAAGGTCTCAACAGGTCTTCTCCATTTTGATTTTTCGACTACAGAAAAGTATTAGATTCCAAAAGAAAAATGTTCGGAATTTTTTCCATTTTGTCGAATGAATGCACGTTGTTTTGTTGCCTTCAAATCCACTTACCGCACTTCATTGATAAGATAAAAAATTTTCCGTGTTTCCAACAACGTGTGTTGAAACAATATTATTTTTGGACCTCACTTAATGGCGATACAGTGAATTGCAGAGTCAACATTTTCGGGTTTAATATAAATTTAGTGAATTTTTTCTGAGCGCGCTCGAAATTTGGGCCGAAATCCCGGAAATGACTCACCTGGTAACGAGGGGACGCAAATAAGTTATCCGGCGTCGTACGCGTGCATCGCCTGCCAAGACGCACTATCTACTTTTATCTTGCGCTCCGTCCTTGAGATAAAGGACTTTGAATCATATTGTAAACAAATGGCATTATTTAATTGGGATGTGGCCCGCGTGAACACTCTCGTTTGATTACGTTGCACGTTCCAGTATTTTTTCTAGAAAGTACACTCACGAAACCATCAAATTTAATTTATGTTTTTCTCTAGTAGTGAACGTGACTTTGTTTTCAAAGCAGCATCAATAGTAATTTAAAGCGTTTGATATTTGATATTTCAAAGTTCAGTCAAAATCAAGCCTCGCTTTTGGATATGAAGACCCAGTAAAGAGGGAACGTAATGGAATTCGAAAATAAACTGGAATATTTAAAGGCGTTTGAAAACTCGAGAGATTTGTTACCATTTCGGCTAAAAAAAAAAAAAAGGAAAGGGAGCTCTCCGCAATTATACGTGAAAGAAATGACAAGAACGACAAGAGAAGTTAACAAAGGGAGAATTACGATGGTAATGATAGGGTGAGAATGATGACGACTGAAGGAAAGGGAGAATACTTTAGGAAATAAGAAAAATTAAAGTTGAACAGTTGAAAAATAAAAGAAAGAGACAAAGCGAGATTAAGTTTCAAATAGATTACATGAAATGCGCAAAATATGGCGAAATTATATTCGCTTGTTTTGAATTGCCAGATATTTATAATTTATGTTTTTTGTTTCTTTATGATTCCATTATCAAGAAGTATTAGGATATACATAAACAACAAATGTATTTGTTTTGCAAACAACTTTCAATTCGATATTTTGCAGATCATTTGGAAATCTTTCCGAAGTGACATTTTTTGAAGAAGTTTTGGTGAATTATGTAAAAATAAAACTGTAGGTGACTGAAGCCAAATAGAATAATAACTGACTCAAATAGCTCGCCGAGTCTTGCTTATACACATTCTTTCTCGAATTTTCCGGCAAACGTCCGGTGCTCTCTAGCGTGCGACTCGAAACTCATTGAAATAATCGAGAAGGCAGATGGCGTGACGAAGCCTAAATAGAATCATCGGCGGCTCGGTTCTACTGTTCTAATACCCATCAACTTATGAGACGAATTCAAGTAAGCCTGTCGAAGGAGTGGGTGAATCAATCAATCAATTAATTAATTAATCGTATAAGCGATGAGTGAATTGTGAACAACCTTGTTTACGCTAATCACGTCAAGCATCCTCTCAAACAATAGGAACAACAGACGTTTGAGGAAATCATCAAACACGACTTCAAATATTGTCTGATGCCGATAAGTAAACAAAAATCGATCAATTAATTGATCAAAGAATTATTTAATCGTGTTTTAAAAATTCGATCACGTCAACGGTCCGATCAAATATTCAAGCATCTCAGGCGAATATATTCTAATAATAAAATCAAACGCAATTTTAGACGTTGCTGTGACTGTACCGAAAAAAATTGATAATTATAATTACCTGTATAATTATTTATTTATTTTTATTTATCTATTATCTAATTGCAACTATAGAAGTTCATTTACTCACTATTTACTTTTTCTAAATTACACTCTGCAATTGTGATTACAATACATAGATCATAAAAAAGTTGAGGAATGGATCATTCAAATCCCAAACGAATGTTCAAGCACCATTGTAATAAACTTGGGCTGAGACATTTTGTAACAATCAATTAATTAATCTATTAATTATCTTAACGTTGCATTGGTTCTAAATTAATCGAATTAATAATTGGTCCAGTCGATTTAATTAATCGGTGCTGCGATTAATAGACTCATTAGACAAAACTGGTTATGACTATGTGTAAAACGATCGATTAAAAGTCATAAATGAGTTGGATCTTAAACGATTAATAAGCGAAAGCTTATAATAATGATTAAGCGAGACTGTCAGTTAGTTGTCAACAATATAAAACAATCGTGTGATCGAATACAATCGAATGTCGAATACCATTAATTATTTATTAATTTGGAAACATCTGATTAATCGATATTAATTAATAATCGTCAATCATTAATTTAGCTACTCTAATCTTATTTAATCAACACATCAATTTAAAAAATTCTAACAGAATTGTGATCATGGCGTTGATCATAGATAAATCGAGAGGAAGTGAATGTATCGTTTAATCGAAAGAAAGCGGATAAATCAATCGAGAAAATCGGCGTGCTTGAAAAATCATGGGAAAATCGATCCATCTATTGATTAATCGAGAATAATCGATTACTGCGAACTTGACCAACAGTTGTCGGCAAATTCTATCATTTTATCATAACCATAATTTCATCTCTTCTCTCAAACAGAAACAGCAACTGAAATAAGATCGAAATAACAAGCAATCAAAGCTAACGATGAAAGTGAGGCAACTGATCAAAATAAATCGCACTTGAATGCAGTAAGTTTTTTCTAAACAATTAATTACTTGTAGGCGATTGACTGATAAGAAATAATTAAAAGCTCTAAAATCGATAGTTACTGTATCTGATCCACTCGACTGAACGCGAACGATCGATTAAACAAACGAATCGATTAATGGTGCAATCAGTAGTCATAAAAAGTTGATCAGCTGATCTGTTCGATTGAACAGGAGTAATATCTTAAACACGTAAATATTAATAATAAATAATAATTAATAAAATTATTTCGACATATGGTGGACTCAAAGATGGCAAAAAGAATCATACATAATCGATTACTTGAATGCAATAATTAATTTCAAAACAATCGACTACTTGTGAACGAAATAAAAAATAATCGAGATGTATGATGACATTGATGACTCAAAGACAGCAAGACAAAAACAATCATTTAATCACCAAGAATCTATTATTTGAATGCAGTAAATAATTTTAACATAATTAATTACTAGTAGACAACTGACTGATAAAATATAATTGACGGTTCGAAAATCGATGATTTACTGATGGATTTGGTCGAACTATTGATTGATTAATCGAAAATAATCGATTACTGCGATCTTAATCAATAGTCGTCAGGAGATTTTTTCATTTATTTTCATCCCTTCTCTCGAAAAGAAACAGTATCTTAAATAAAGTCGAAATAACAAGCAACAAACGATCATCTGATCAAAATAAAACGATTACTTGAATGCAGTAAATTATTTCCAAATAATTAATTACTAGCAGACAACTGACCGATAATCGAAGGTTCGAAAATTGATGGTTACTGATGTATCTGATCCAGTCTAATCCAACGATTGATTAAACAAAATTATCGATTGATAGCACAATCAATCGTCATCAAAAAAGTTCAGTTCATCTTTTCGATTGAATAGGAATAGTATCTTAAACACGTAAATATTTTTGAAAGATCAAAATTTTAAAAAAATTGAGATCTGTCTGTGGTGACTTAGAGACAGCAAAAATTTAATTATTTGAATAATTTTGCAACTGTGAAAATTGACAGTTTACGTTCGACTAATCGATTGATTAATGATGAATAATTAGCGACTAAGCAACAGTAGAGTTGGCATAAAAGACGACACATACTCAACAGTACTGGGACAATACGGAGAACCTACAAGAAATAATAATGGGAAAAGAATGCTGGAATATTGCCAAACGAACGAGGAAACAGAAAAGTAAGATACAAGCAACAGAAATGAAGCACCTGAGACGAACCAGAGGAGTAACAAGAAAGGATAAAATCAGAAATGTGTTACGTTTCAAATTTCCCGCCAAAGAAAACGCGGAATCTAGACGATATCTGACCCGCTTTCGATAGTTGGCAAGCCTGTACCCCTTCCTTGCTTCCTCCAAGTTTATTAGTGGGTGACACACCACGTGCCTGTTTTCGGCTTCGTATCCTAGCCACCATCACCATCTACAATTTCGTCTTGATGAGGCTCTCTCTTGTTTGAAGTGTGTTACAAGCCAAACGTGTTTTACGTGCATTATAAATTATCGGAGTTCTTGTTCCTTGGGGGAAGTAATTCATTTGCGGCTGTGCCGGAAGATTTAGTGACACCATCGAACACATTTGGGGATAATTTTAACTCCAATTCCAAGCCTGTTTCTCCTGTTATTGAATCTTACGAGTGCATTTGCAATTGACTCTGCCACTGGGTTATAATCTCGTGTGGTACCCTACTCCCAACTCACGCTTTACGCATCGCTGTGATTCCTGGAAATCGTTCTCGGCTACGGCCGTTTGGCCGGCCATATTAGCTGTTGGAAACCGCCGGTTCATTCCGGTTCAGCAACGCGGGACAGGAACCATAGAGGGCGTGGTGATCAGCAAATTCGTTTGACGTTTCCCTGACTGACAGAAACAAATTCGTGAGTTTCATTGTTGCATTAAATACCGATTCATAAGATCGTTGCCATAATATCGCAGGCTTATTAGTTAATGTGCAGAGCGAATCTTCGGCCAAATGCAGACAGTGCATTATTAAATTATTTTTGTTGATTTAAGTAAATTTGAGAATGACAACTTTAGACGAACCTAGCCTAGTTAGGTGATCTCATGTAGTAACCTGCATTTGTACGAATTTGGAACCGCAAATAAATCGTAATATTGTTAACTTTAATTTCGAATTTGATTTCCACGTTCACACACCAGTGAGTAGAGTCTCGCCTCTGTTTGCTTTTGATTTCTCTGCCCGGTTTGGTCGATTGGGGACGTTGACTAACCGATTACGTCTGGCTGTAAAGTAGTCTCCTGGCGCCTTTTTAATAATTTTTATAGGGTTGTAAAATGTCCGGACATTTATTTTTTGGACAGGACACGAATTTAAATGTCAGACACTGTCCTGACATTTATGACATTTAAAATTACATAAAGAAAAACAACTGATTGCAACTGTGCAGTGCATTTTGTTATCAAAAACTTCGAATTTTTTACCGCAAATAAAGAACTTTTCAAAATATTCTGCTCCTTTATTGTACTTTTAACTTTTACCAAACAAAATTAAAATTCGAAAAACTAAAACAAAAATAAAATTCTTATAAAAAATGTGGATGCATAACAATATTAATTTTACTTTTTAAATACATAATTTTCTAAAACTAAAATCTTTGGAATTGCATATGATGTACTAGGCATATCAAATGTGTCATCATTTGTAGTGTTATCGATAATTTCATTAATTTCTGATTCAGTGGATTCCTTACATTCAAAATCATGTTCGTTGTCGTCAACAATTGCATCACTGGAGCCTTCTTCATCATATACAAATTCTGTGTCTGTTCCTGTATCTGTCTCTACGTCTTCATCTGCTTCATCGTCATTAATTTCAATCTCATCGTTTTTTTCAATGGTGTTCTCGTTCTCATTATTTTCATTGCATTCATTTGTATTGATTTGTTTGATCATGTCTTTCAAAGTTTCATTGTCAAATAAGTTTAAGTTATATTTAACAAAAACTTGCTTCTCTGTGCGTTCAATGGATAGCTTATTCCTTGTTTTGGTTTTTATGCTTGCAAAAGCTTTCCAGTTTCTTTCACAACTTCCGGCAGACGCTGGAAATTGCAAAACTCGTGAAGCCACTTTTGTTACCAGCTTATTTGAACAGAACCCGGCCCACCATGAGACTGGATCTGATGTTTCAGCTGCGGTCCACAGTAAATGTCTACTCCAAAGATTTTTTTTTAGTTTTGAAGTCCATAGTCTCTGTTATTACTTGATCACTGTTAAGATTCATTGATTCAGCAATTTCTGTGATTATTTCAAATGCATCAGCCACTTCTTCATCAGATAACAATTCTCCACGAAATTTAGGGTTCAACAGATAAGCTGCATACATAACTTTATGTATCAAAAAAGTTTTTCTTTCATCAAAGAGTGTTCTGATTTTAATTTGTTCTGAAAGGGGTAAATGTTCTGAATGTTCTTCAAGTGTATTTTCTATTTTTTTTAAGCAAGAAATTACATACGACATGCTTCCAGGCTTATCACCTTCAATCATTGTTATAGCATCAGAAATTGGTTTTAATAGTTCATAACATACAAATAAGGTTGCCCAAAATCCATCATCATCTAAAACTATCCTTTTTAAAGATGACTCGATTATGGAATTAATTAATCTATTAACGGCTGCTATTTGTAGGTTTTCTTTGTTTTTTATAATGCTTTCGAAACAAGATGTTACAGATCCCCATCGTGTATCCACGGGTATTTGCAGGGCAATCTCTTTGCCACAATTATCGAGTTGAATTTGCTTTTACACTTGTCTCGGTATGTGTTTATTTCTAAAAAATTGCACAATTTTTTTGCAGTGTCCTATTGTCTTGGAAATTGAGTTTATATTGGCAATATCTTTTGCTAACAGAAGGAATGGGGTGGGTTAATTAAGATGGTAAAAATTATTTTTACCATCTTAATTAACCCACCCCATTCCCATTCTTCACTGTTGCTAGTCCGGGGAACAGCTGATACGTTTAGTCAGCAGAAGCTTGTCATCTGTCAATGGTAAGTGAGAGGCAAGTTAAATTAAATTATAAATTTGGTGACAAGTGAACAAATAAGAGAAAATTTTGAAACGCAACCGATATTAGAATACATAGAACAAGGATAACGGGGACATATACAGAGAATGAACAACAACAGGCAAGTAAGAAGAATTTGGGAAGCGAAAATGTTAATAAGGGAGAAAAGTGGAAGACCAAGAGAATCATGGGAGAGATATATATAATAAGAAATATAGCCAATAAGAAAACTATTGAAAGTCAGCATCTTGTTTTTATCAAAAGCAAGCAACAAATGACCAAATTTCGTTTTCTATTTCCCCATTTTATCAAAAGGAAAGAAAGAGAGAGGCATCAAAAATCTTCGTCAAGAGGAAGACAGAAACAACTGAACGATCATTCAAAAGGGCAGAGAAAAATAATAGAGAACTATTTGACGTTTCTGTTTATGTTCAACAATCAACAATCAGCGATCAATAGATAACAAATTTTTCGTTTGAATAGGAATACTGCTTAACCTAATTTTGTAAGATCTAAATAAAAAAAAATATATCGATGCAGCTGATGAGTAGATGATAGCAAGAAACAATTGACTGGTCATAAATAATCGATTATATTCGATTAATTATAAACAAGTCACTAATCGAAAACAACTGAAGGTTCAAAAATCGACGAATCATCCTCTCGTTTCGAATAGAAAACGGCGTTTTCGAAATACTCTCATCAAAATGAAACCAAGGACATTTTTCCCTTCTAAAATCCGTGCCAGACTTTGCGTTGAACCCAAGCTTAATGCACCGCAACAAAGCCGTGTGAAAACACGCTATTTTTAACGACGCCAACGACGACACTCCGTTGCGTCGAATTTCGTTGCAGTGACTGTACGTGTATTCGTGAATATGTATTTTCTTTTTCCGTCGAATCCGTGAGAAACGCGCGTGTGCTCCACTCGAGATATATAGCGTTAATCAAAATAACCCGAAAAAAAAAAAAAAGGAATAACAAGCAGAGCGCACGATTTATTGCTTTCACGTAAAACGCACTTCAACGTGATGGCGTCGTTTGGCTAAGGCAGCAATTTCGTGGATAATTGGCGGATGCATCGTCGCGTGCCGAATTCTTTTTGACAAATTATTACGTTTCACGTCGGCGTAGACAACTTCAAAGTGATAAAGTAAATTTGGGAAGTCACGCTAAGAACGTGCCGCACAAATATTGAACTTCCTTATGTGAGCAAGAATTCCTTTTGTCCTTAAACCAGCGCAGCGGCGCAAATATATTTTTCCTTAACTAATTTTCCTCATCGATCTTAAATTTGATTAACACGATCATGGCCTTTTAAATACTGCATTACGACTTCTAGGTAACTGGTCATGGACTCTAGGTAAAGATGTAGTTCAAACATATCCCGCTTTGCGCTAGTTATCGGGTACTTTCCTAACCTACAATTTTGACAGCACTTGTCACTTCCATCACGTGATGAGATCGATTAGCGAGTTTATGTAAGAAAGTCCTCTGACTTCTAGTTACGCCACTGTCTTAAACAATGCGATTTTCAAGGATTTGTTTTTATCGTGAAACACGTAAGTGTTAAGTATGAATAATCGATAGTAGCAGCACTTCGATAATTAAAAAAAAATCTGGAATTTGACAGTATTTACAAGGGATTACCGATTCTCTTCGGATCGGTATCGGATCTGATCTTTATTGCACTTTGTTTCCTATCAGGAATTTTCATCACTTGAGCAAGCCAGACGTTTCAAGTCAATTACGAAACGTTTATCCAAACAAAAACTAACGACTGCACTCATTCCTAGTCGTAAACAATGTTATCAAACGTTTTTTTTAAGTTCCACGCAGCAAACAGTCTAATGCAAGCTTGAGTATTTTTTCGCTTCAGTTTTCGATAGCAATAATAACAATAATAAGTCGAGAACGCAAAATAGACTGTTGATTGCGTATTATCGAACAAAAAGTTTTAGGTCAAGTTTCTTAAATCCAATTTGATGTAGTCTTGATTCTCGAACTTCCTGCTTAGGCAAATTAGGTGTGCCCAAAAAATAGTGTAGTGTATCAAACACGCCAAACAGTAAAGAATGAGGCAGAACATTTTTACTTCTTGACTATGCCTAGTACAAATATCAAAAAAACATCGTTATTTATGGGGGAAGCCAAACGTACAGGACACCATTTCAAGAACGTTAAAAAAAGTATGATACTTTGAACAGCGATTATTTGTATAAAATATCACGTGTTCGTTTAATATTCCGGTAGCATTGGCTGTGGAAATATTTTGTTTTCGTAAAGGCATGTCGTAGCTTAAGCTCTCCGCAAATGGAATTGTCATTAGTGTCATTCGTCCTGTCATCTGTCGAGTATGTGTTTTCGTTTTATACAAAAATTATTTATTGCATTACAAAATGGTGTTTATATTAGAGGAATAAGGTTTTTATGTCATGTTAGCATTTAAAAGTTAGGTTATGTTCAGGGTTGCTAATGTGCGGGTAATTACCCGAGTTACGGGAAATTTAAGCAAAATTGCGGGTAAAAAAAATACGTGGGTAAAAATGGATATTTTCAAGGAAGAAAAAAAAACAGATTAATTTTTAAATATTTGATTTCTAAATTTTTGACTGACGTCTTGATAGTGATGTTTCAGCTTTAGTTTACTTCAACGAAGAAATCACTAAAGCCGGAAGCCGTCTAAAATTAAGTAAGTAACTGACAGCCAAATCCACATTGTCGATCAGTGCTGCCAATTCTACCGATAATTCGGTAGATCTCCGATTTTGAACTTTTTTTAAATTTTTATTTTTTTTATAATTTTCTCAATTTTTTCTATTTCTAGATCGTCTTTTGTTTTATTTTACGTCAAAAATTGCACAAATTTCAAATTTTAATTTTAGAAAGTTTCGTTTATTTAATGATAATCTTTTTCAATTTTCGTTATTTTTTGTAATTTTGTAAATTTTGTTGATTTTTCGATCGTCTCTTGTTTTGTTTTTCATCAAAAAAAGCACAATTGTTAAATCTTAATTTTAGAAAGTTTTGTTTATTTAATGAGAATTTTTTAATTTTTATTTTTTTGTAATTTTATTAATGAGATTTTTTAATTTTTGTTATTTTTTGTAATTTTATTCAATGAGATTTTTTTATATTTACTATTTTTTTTTAGAATTTTATAAATTTGTCGATCGTCTTTTGTTTTATTTTTCGTCAAAAATTACACAAATATCAAATCTTAATTTTAGAAAGTTTTGTTTATTTAATGAGAATTTTATAATTTTTTGTAATTTTTATAATTTTTATATTTTTTGTAATTTTATAGAAAGTAGAAAGTATTGTTTATTTAATGAGAATTTTTTAATTTTAATTTTTTTCTAATTTTATTCAATGAGATTTTTTTATATTTATTTTTTTCTAAATTTTATAAATATGTCGAACGTCTTTTGTTTTATTCTACGTCAAAAATTGCACAAATTTCAAATTTTAATTTTAGAAAGTTTCGTTTATTTAATGAAAATCTTTTTTAATTCTCGTTAATTTTATAAATGTTTATGATTTTTCGATCGTCTCTTGTTTTGTTTTTCATCAAAAAATGCGCAATTGTTAAATCTTAATTTTAGAAAGTTTCGTTTATTTAATGAGAATTTTTTAATTTTTATTTTTTTGTAATTTTATTAATGAGATTTTTTCATTTTTGTTATTTTTTTGTAATTTTATTCAATGAGATTTTTTTATATTTACTATTTTTTTTTTAAATTTTGTAAATTTGTCAATCGTCTTTTGTTTTATTTTTCGTCAAAAATTACACAAATATCAAATCTTAATTTTAGAAAGTTTTGTTTATTTAATGAGAATTTCATAATTTTTTGTAATTTTATTTAACGAGTTTTCTATTTTTGTATTTTTCCTAATTTTGTTCAATGACTTTTTGTTTTATAAATTTGTCGATCGTCTTTTGTTTTATTTTACGCCAAAAATTGCCTAAAGTTCAAATCTTAATTTGAGAAAATTTTGTTTATTTAATGCGAATTTTTTAATTTTTGTAATTTTCTTAATTTTTTAATTTTTATATTTTTTGTAATTTTATAGAAAATAGGAAAGTATTGTTTATTTTATTTAATGAGAATTTTCTAATTTTAATTTTTTTCTAATTTTATTCAATGAGATTTTTTTATACTTATTTTTTCTTTAATTTTATAAATATGTCGATCGTCTTTTGTTTTATTTTACGTCAAAAATTGCATAAATTTCAAATTTTAATTTTAGAAAGTTTCGTTTATTTAATGAGAATCTTTTTTAATTTTCGTTATTTTTTGTAATTTTATAAATTTTGTTGATTTTTCGATCGTCTCTTGTTTTGTTTTTCATCAAAAAATGTCCAATTGTTAAATCTTAATTTTAGAAAGTTTTGTTTATTTAATGAGAATTTTTTAATTCTTACTTTTTTGACATTGCGAATTTTGTAATTTTTGTAATTTTTATAATTTTTTAATTTTTATATTTTTTGTAATTTTATAGAAAGTAGAAAGTATTGTTTATTTAATGAGAATTTTTTAATTTTAATTTTTTTCTAATTTTATTGAATGAGATTTTTTTTATATTAATTTTTTTTTTAACTTTATAAATATGTCGATCGTCTTTTGTTTTATTTTACGTCAAAAATTGCACAAATTTCAAATCTTAATTTTAGAAAGTTTTATTTATTTAATACAAAAAAAAATTAATTTTTATAATTTTTTTAATTCTTATAATTTTTTGTAATTTTATAGAAAGTATTGTTTATTTAATGAGAATTTGAAGACCTCGGTGCAAGAAGGGGACAGCTCCACTTTTTAAAATTTTTCAGGAAATCACAAAAACCGTTTTAAAAATGCATTTGATGTCATGTTCATATTATGTTAGAATTTGCCTCTATGAAACTAATTTCAGTGATATTTGTCTCGTTCTTGTACAGAATGAAAGAGAATATTTTTCTTCATATATTTCAGTGTACAACACAAAATCGGAAAAAAGTGGCGCTGTCCCCTTCTTGCACCGAAGTCTTCATTTTTAAATTTTTATTTTTTTGTAAGTTTATTTAATATTTTTTAAAAACTATAATAACATTTGAAAACAAGCACATTTAATGATATTTTCCATATCTGAAGCTGATGTTTTATTTTTGAACATTTTCCCAACTCCACATCCATCGCAACTAGTAATTATTTTAATTTTACAAAACGCTGTCTACAACGTCGACGGCTAATCAAGATTAGTCGTCGGAGGTCTACAACTAATAACTTTTTCTTAGGTTATGTTTAATATACCGACCGCATGGACCATTAACTTTCCTCGGTGCCCAAATTATGCACCAGTTGAGTTCGGTACATGTGGTAAATTATCGAACGCGATAAAGTAAACCTTTAACTCTGGCCTGATCCCTGTCGCTTTGACCCACTTGGAAATATTTCCGACCTTTATTAATGCGGGTGAAGTTCCCGTACAATAATTATAACATAACACAAAAAAGAAAATCAATAACACGCTTTATCTGTCGCTTGCTGACGGCTAATAATAAATTTATTGCAAAACGCGATCGCCGAGGTTAAAGGCAGTTCATCCATTCATAGTTGCGTACGTGGTCGGCGGCGGGATTATCACGTGTCCGTAATCGCGGGATTTTTTCCAGGCTGACGTACAACGTGTTGTACTAATTAAAAACGCAACAAAAGAACGACGACGAAATACTAATCGATGAGGCATACAATTAGCGCGTTTTGCGCAAAAATCCGCGCTTCATTTAATAACTTTTAGCGACCTCTGCAAACGAAGTTTGACGCGAGCCCAAGAACTAATTGAAAAGAAAAAAGCGAAATTGGGATCCTTGAAAACTTGAAAAACAAAAAGTTTGCAACCTTAGATTAAAAAAAAGACAGGAAGTCTGATACTTTAGCTTAAAAGGCTTTTAACAACAGAGAGGAATGAGATGGATCTCCAAATGAAGGCAAAGAGCTCCAATCTTTTGTTAGGCAATCAGGAAGATGGTTAGAAAAGCAAGACTTGATCCTAGGAAGACACTAAATGCTTTTGATACTAATTCCGCGTGGAAGTTTCATGATAAGAAAGGGTGAGAAACGATGACTAAGACGAAAAGTGAGAAAAATAAAGATTATGAAGCTTGATGAAGGCTTAAAAGGCCAACAATTAACAGAAGAAGGAGATTTAAATGAGGAGGATATGTAAGACAGAGAATGAAAGGAAAACGAAAAGTGAAAAAGATCATCTAAGAAAAGAAAGGAAAATGCTAAATACTTTGGAAATGCATTACGAATGACTGATGGTAGATGATCCAAAGCAACCACCGGGCGAAGCAAAACGATGAAGGCTTAAAAGGTCATGGGACAGGTACACCAAAAATTAATGGAAGAAAGAAATTTCACTGAGGAGGATGTATAAGACAGAGTATAAAGAAAAATAAGGATCATCTAAGCAACGAAAGAAAAGTATTCATGCGGTATATGGCTCCAAGAAACCACCGGACGAAGCAAAACAAATATGAAAATATCACGGGGCAGGTACGCCCAAATTTAATGGAAGAAGGAAATCTCAATGAGGAGGGTATATAATGGTAATTGGATATGAGAGGAAGACGAAAAGTCAGAAGAATAAAGGAAAGCACAATGCTTTGGAGATCTGTTACGAATGGCTAACGGTAGATGGCCTAAAGAAACACCGGGTGAAACAAAACGATAAAGGCTTAGAAGATCTTGGGGCAAGTACACCAAAAAATTATTGGAAGAAGGAGATCTGAATGAGGAAAATGTACAAGACAGAGAATAATGGCGATTAGTTATGAGAATAAGAGGTCAAGCTGCAGAAAGTCTAAAGAAGAAGAACAAGGAAAAAGATGCAAAAAGGGCAAGCAGAAAGGCTGAAAAATGTAGTAGTAGTTTGGACCCAAAAAAACAAGGGATTCCTTTCCCTGTCTCGGCTCTCTGTCTTGAAAAAAGGAAAGTACTCCTCAGAAAAAAAAAAATCTCCGATATACTTTTCGGATTTATTGAGTACCTTACACCTTGGGCCAACTTGCCGAGCTGTCAACTTCCTAGACGGCCGCCAACTGACGTAGCTCAGGAAGGTGACCGCGTTGACAATTATATACAGCTGTCTCAAAACAATCTCCATGTGGGAGGGACATAAAACGAAACAGAGAAAATGAATCGAGTCAGAGTCTGAGAAGACAAGAGATAAAGAGAGATGTACAGATTCAGCATTCTCTGTTTTGCTTCTAAAATTTCCTTTCTTTATTTGTAGGTTTAGGCTAACGTCAAGCAAACGGAGCAATTGTTCCTTTATAAATTTGTCAAAAAAATTCAGCAAGGACATAGAAAAGAAAACAATTAAAGAAAAGACAAGCGTGACTAACACAGAAAAGCAACGAAATGAGAAAGGATAAAAAAAGTTAAAGACCAAGAAACAATAAAATAAATTCAGTATACGAGGGTGGCACGAATAGTTCTCGGCCTGACATATATCAAATCAGAATATCAAATAGAGTTTAATTTCTGAAGTATATTGTAACAAGGAAATTAGAACGCCACCAACGCAAGAATTCTCAGCTGCAAAAATCTGTCAGCCAAAGCTTTCCGTGAATTATTATATAAGTATGAATCTCGCCGTAACGAGGTGTGGGAGCTAGTGGACAGTATAAAGATCTCAGATGAATGGGGAAAATACAACAAAAAACGTCAAAGCAGTGCTTGGAGCTTCTCCAACGTAATCCCTCTGAATTTTTGCACCTATTCACAACTATTGATGAGACTCGGATCCATTGCTGTACACACGAGACAAACAACAGCCTGAACAATGGGTAGAAGCTGCTCCGAAGAAGATAAGAGCAATTCCATCGGCTGGGAAGGCTACTCTTATTTGGGATGTACTCGTAGACTGTCTTGAAAAAGGGAGATCTCTCGCGGGAGAGTATTATGTAACATTACTGGACAATTTGGACACTGAAATCAAAAGCCAACGACTACATTTGGTAAAGGAAAAAGTGATTTTGATCACGATAATGCACCAGCTCATTCATCACTAGTGGCACAAGCAAAAGTTACGAATTGCTTTCATACGCACCTTATTCGTCAGACTTAGCCCCTAGTGATTTCTTCTTCTTCCCCTATTTGGAAAAAAAAATTGGCTGGCTAGAAAGAGATTTGGCTCAAACGAGGAGGTAATGTCTGAAACTGATGACAATTTTGAGGGCCTCGAGCATTGGACTAAGTTTGTAGAATTGAAAGTTAACTATGTCGAAAAGTAAATACTTGCTTTGGAAATAAAACTGCGTTTTCTTGGCCAGGCCAAGAACTTTTCATGCCATCCTCGTAATTGCACTGTACTTTTCTTTCCATCGATTTCACTAAAGAACTACTCTTGTATTCTTCTAACAAAATGAAAACTTCCTGCCTTTCAATTTCCAAATTTTTTCCATCGATTTCGATTTCACCAAAGAGCTTTGCTTCATCTCTTCTTTTAAAGGCAAGTGTAAATTTCTTTCCATCGATTTCAATTAAGTCACCAAGGAGTTTTGCCTGATTTCATTTGCTATTGACAATATTTAATTCCTAATTTCTTTTTTCCCATCGATTTTGGTTAAGTCACTAAAGAGTTTTCCCTCATTTCATTATCTGCTATTGTCTTCTTTCAAAGGCAAGTGAAAATTTTCTGTTTGGCCTTTTGCTGTGCTAACTCGATGTCAATCTCTTAGGCAGTCCTAGCTCGCAGTTTCATACGATTCTTTTCTTGCCTCATTTGGCTACGTCTTGTAGCCTTAACATAATCGGGCATTCCTCCCTCACACATACGTGCCTTTACTGGCCGTCTTCTCCATTCAATAGATAGGTATTACATCCAGTGTTGGGCTTATAAAAAAACCGTATCATGTTATGTACAAAGTCAAACCTTTGATATCAATGAAGTCCTTATAAAAGTTTTGTTTGCTATTGGCTTCTTGTAATGAAAAGAGAAGGCCTTCGGTTTCTGTCCTGTCGACGACGAAAATCCACTAGGAGTCAGTTTCTTGAGTCATCGATCCACAATTCATTTCTCCATAATTTTTTCGAGTCAATTTGACTTTTTCCAAAGGTAACGTAATATATTTAATTCCGAAGAAGCTATCAAACGATAGCGAAATGTAAAGTTTTTCGAAGTTTTTTGAAGATTTTAAAGATTTTGTCATGTATTTAATTCGTAGTTTCATTTTTTGGAAGCTCATTAAAAACATAATAAACCTACATTATTTCCACTATTTATTTCCTTTTGGGTTTCAGAAAGTCTGGTTGTCTTCGATCTTGATTACATCATTTCAACATTTTGCTTACGTGTTTTGGTTTCGCTTTCTAATCTGTTGATGACCAAAGTGACTGATTCCAATAAAATGCTAACGTGTCATTCTCTTAATCCCTTTTTACCCCTGGATATCCGCGGCAGCTAGGGAACTGCTTTCGTCGTGTTGAGTCGTCGCACGACCTACCTATCTCTTAAAGTAACGTTTTTAGATCGTGTAAGCAAAGTGACTGAAGTGCGTCTTCGATTTAAAAAATTCGCCGTTCGGTTATTTATGGTGCGACCGCATCGAAACCTGTGGCGTCGCGAAAGAAGCGGATGGCTCTATCCTCCGGTTGAAACATCTCGACGATATCTCTTCCGGTTCCGATTAATCATATTTATAAAAGAAAAACTTGTTGTACTGACTGGCGTCTGACTTTTTTGTAAGTTATGACAGCTGTCAAAGTTTTCTAGTAGACAATGATGATGTCATCTTCCGATTAATCATATTAATTTGAAAAAAAAAATTATATTTGAATTATTGTACTGACTGGCGTCTGACTTTTTTGTAAGTTATGGCAGCTGTCAAAGTTTTCTAGTAGACAATGATGACGTCATCTTCCGATTAATCACATTAATTTGAAAAAAAACTTATATTTTAATTGTTGTACTGACTGGCGTCTGACTTCATCATCTTCCGATTAATCATATTAATAAAAAAAAACTTGTATTTTAATTGTTGTGCTAACTAGCGTCTGACTTTTTTTGTAAATTATGACATCTGTCAAAGTGTTAATGAAATTTTCTAGCAGACTGTTGATGCCGTCTAACTGTGAATAATTACATTAATAAAAAAAAACTTATATTTTAAAAGTCAAACTAATTGACAGATATTTTTTTGACAATTATGATAACTGTCAAAGTTTTGTGTACATTATTGATGACGCGATTCTAATTAATCACATTATTAAACAGAAAACTTATATTTAATTATCAAATTGCCTGACACCTAATTTTTTTTGACAGTTATCACAGCTGACGGAGATTTAATAAAGTATTTCCTATAGTCTACTGACGACGTGATTCTAATTAATCGCGATAATAAAAAAAACTTATACTATAATTGTTAAATTGAGTGACATGTTTTTTGACAATGATGACAGTTTTACGACAGCCGTCAAAGTTTTAGTGAAATTTTCTGGTATACTGCTGATGACGTCGCATTGTAATTAATCACATTAATTTCAGAAAGCTTATATTTCAATAGTCGAACCGAGTGATGGCTATTTTTGACAGTTGTGATAACTGTCAAAGCTTCTTGCACATCATTAATCACGTGATTCTAATTAATCACATTATTAAAAAGAAAACTTATATTTTAATTGTCAAACTGCTCGACACCTGATTTTTTTGGCAGTTATCACAGCCGACGAAGATTTAATAAAGTATTCCCTATGGACTATTGATGACGTCATTCTAATTAATCGCGATAATAAAAGAAAACATATTTTAATTGTCAAATTGAGTGATTATTTTTGACAATTACGACAGTTTTCTACAGCCGTCAAAGTTTTAATGAAATTTTCTAGCATACTGCTGTTGACGTCGCATTGTGATTAATTACATTAATTTAAAAAAGCTTATATTTTAATAGTCGAACTGAGTAACGGCTACTTTTGACAGTTGTGATAACTGTCAAAGTTTCTGGCATATCATTAATCACGTGACTCTAATTAATCACATTATTAGAAAGAAAGCCTATGTTTTAATTGTCGAACTGTCTGACAGTTGATTTTTTGACAGTTATCACTGTTGACAAAATTCTAATTAATCGCGTTAATAAAAAAAAAGTTTATATGTATGTACATATCTTAATTGTCGAACTGACTGACGTCTGATTTTTTTTTCTGGCAGTCATACAACTGTCAGGGTTTCAATAAAGTTTTCTGTTATCCTCATTCTAATTAATCACATTTTTTAAATGATATATTAATTGTCAAACTGATTTGACATCTGATTTTTTTGACAATCAAAGTTTCAATAAAGGTTTCTGGTGATCTATTGATGACGTCATTCTAATTAATCACATTTAAAAAAATTATATTTTAATTGTCAAATTGATTGACAGCTGATTTTTTAACAGTAATGATGGCTGTGAAAGTTTTCTAGTAAACTACTTATAACGTCATTAAAGTAAATGATCAACCGTAGAAATCTTTGGTGGTAACAGAATTTTTTGCAATTGTGACAGTTGTCAATTTTATTAATTTTTTAAATAGACTGTTAGTGACGTCATTTTAATTAATAACATTAATAACATTGTCATTGTTAAACTACAATTATGACAAGAGTCGAAGTTTTAATGTTTTCTTTTAGTATGCTGTTGATGACGTCATCAAACTAAATGATCATTCATTTCAATAAAATTTTTATTGACTACTGATTTTTTACAATTGCGACAGGTGTCTAAGTTTCAATAATTTTTTTTTCGTCATTTTCTGCCATACGATGACGTGCAGCTTGATTAGATCCGAGCCCCGTAAAAAATTCTCGAAAAAAAGCTTACAAATTTGATAAGTTTCAAAAAAATCATATCTCAAGAAAGCGCATTTTCCCAGGGTATAGGCCCCATAGGTTAGGTACTTAGGGAGGATTTCTTGCATGTGAGAGAGTTCTGTAAAATCGCTGCATCTAGTTTTCGAAAAATTTTCGAGAATGTTTCAAGATGTCGGTTTTCGGGCCCCACCTAATTCAGGACCGGACTCGAGGCCAAGCGTCCGTACAGCTACTGGTCCCACACCTACGTTCCGAGTTTGCTTCGATTCGGTCCGTGAATAAGGGATCTGGATATCTTTGCTTTATACAGGGTGTAATCGAGTAAGTTTCACAGTTTTGCGTTTTTCTTTTATTATCAAATTCCTTCTGCTTTTTTTTTAAAACAAATTCTACTTCCAAAATTACAACAACAAATTCATGGAGGAAGTTAAAGTGGTCGATTTATATTACTTTATAATAAAACGTTGCCTCATGATCGAAATACATAGATACATATCCGGCAAGTATTTTTAAGAGTACGAAGGGGGATTTGAATTTTTGTTTAATTGAACTGTATCGGGTAACAATTAATTCGCAGATGAAGTCGGAAAGATTGGTTTCCGTTCCATCGACTGCAATTGAAACTTTACAACGGTCGTTAAAACGTGAAATGAAAATTTGCGTGCGCGAACGGGGGCACAGCGGCGTTCGATTTTCCGGTTATTTGCCCCGTGATTTTCAACGTAAACACGATGACACCGTAAAATTGGATTTAAAGCTCATCCTGTCTGCTACACCGAATATTATTCGTTTTTTTCTTTCATCCCCCAGAAACATGTTTACAAATCTTAAGGAAAACCTTCTCGGTACTAGAAACATTAAGTCTTGCCAGTTTGCAACGCTGTTTACGTTGGCAGCGCAGTTAAATATTTAACATCAGATTAATTAAAGCGCAACTTGATCCCTGCCAACAATTTTGATTCGTCTGGAGACTTCTGTTAAGGCTTCAAATTTTTTAAATGCCATAACTATGTTTCAAACAATATTCTTCGATCAAAAGTTCATCTGAAATCGATTTTGGATTTCAAATCCTCAAACCCAAGTGCTATTATTTAATCCAAAATTTGATTCTCCAGTAGTTCATTTTTAAGAAGCAGCGTCGTATTTTATGATTGTTGTAAAAATCACGCGGTGTATCGAATTTAAAACCAGCTTCCCTTTTCGTTGAGCCATTTTGGACTGATTTGAAGCCCTTTAATCTTCGGACCTTGCGGACAATCGAATAAATAAATCTGTCATCTTTTAATGCCGAAACGTAATCTCGTGATGAGGATGGAATCCTGTCGGTGTCTATGTTTAGAGCTTACGCTTTTTATCGCGCTAATTATTTATTAAATTTAATCTCGCGCTGGTCTGTTATTATTTCGGCGAGATAAGGCCGCTAAATTGATTTTTAATGAACCTCGTCTATCCAGAACGAGCCTCTGGTACTCGTCGCACAGAATCCAAGCTGGGATTTGAATTTAAAAAAAAAGTCTGTGGTCTCAAAAATTGACTGCCAAACGACAAATACATTCTTGTTTACATATTTAATGCCTTTTTGCAGTTTGAAACAATAATTAGTTAAACCGTCCAGGTCTACAATAATTGTTGGACACCTGTTATTTTGGTTTAATAATTCTGCCTTCAACGTAGGAAGTCACGTCGAGTCATTCTGCCTTAGCTAATGTTAATTAATTAATCGCGATTAACAACTTGTTTCTTATAAGCAATCGGTTTCCCAACAGATCAAGAAATGAACGCAACGTTACTATCGCCTCTTTGCCCTTGTCGTTTTTATTAAGGTTACTTTTTTTTATAGTTTTCGTAATGGTCCATTACTAATGGAGCGTTATTCCCATATCGAATTTCATTCTCCCTGATTGGGATTATTTTTGCCTGACAGGCAAGGAAGCGCGTCGTGAAGAAAAAATGACGCTAAAATCAAGCAAATGAACGAACCAAAGAAAACTACCAAAACATGACCAAAGTGAATAAAATGCTAACGTGTCATTCTCTTAATCCCTTTTTATCCCTGGATTTCCGCGGCAGCTAGGGAACTGCTTTCGTCGTGTTGAGTCGTCGCACGACCTACCTATCTCTTAAAGTAACGTTCTTCGATCGTGTAAGCAAAGTGACTGAAGTGCATCTTCGATTTAAAAAATTCGCCGTTCGGTTATTTATGGTGCGACCGCATCGAAACCTGTGGCGTCGCGAAAGAAGAGGATGGCTCTATCCTCCGGTTGAAACACCTCGACGATATCTCTTCTTATTCAGACCTCGGTTCGCGTAGGACTAAAACGATTTCATCCTGATTTTTTGTTTATTAGATTTTTATTTTAATTACTTTTTTTTAGTGTACTGTCAGTTTCACTGAATTGAAAGTATAAATTCGATTATGTTAAAGTATATTTAGGTTATTCTTGTCTGTCTGTTTTTATAAAGTGCAGCAAAAAATGGTTCGATTTATTTCGGCTCAACTAGTTATGGATTCGCTTCGACCTCGGTTCAGAAATATTCAGACCTCGGGCCGTGCGTTAAGAAAAACTCATTCATTGAAAGTATAAATTCGATTACGTTAATGTATGTTTAGGTTTTTCTTGTGTCTGCTTTTATAAAGTGCAGCAAAAAATGGTTCGATTTATTTCGATAGACTAGTTATGGATTCATTTCGTTTCGACCTCGGTCCGTGTATTCAAAAAAATTCCTCGATTGGCTCTTGAGACTGATATATTCAGACCTCGGTCCGTGCATTAAGAAAAGCTCATCGACTGGCTCTGAAAACTGTGCGGTTTCAAACTGATGTATTCAGACCTCGGTCCGTGTATTGAGAAAAAACTCGTTCATCGGTTCTGATCTATTCGGATCTCGGTTCGAGTAAGACTAAACCTTGATTATATTGTGAAAATTCGACCGAGAAAAAAGCAGAAGGTACTTCAACACGTTTTAATATCCTTTCAATGATACAATAATTCAAGATATTATTAACAATATTATCATTCTCAACAATAAAATCACAAATGCATCATCTCTCGTGGGGGTGACCTCGACATTATTTGGCATACTCATGATTGGTGGACACACACACAAAGTCGGAACAAATGAACACGAAACCTCTGCAGCTTTACGACAATCTCGATTTTTACAATTACAAGAAAACACGGGCCGCGCTTCTTACATCTAAAATGAACGTATATATGACATGCACGTTTCTTTGTCTGTATCATCTTTTGATAAGAAATGAAAAAGGAATAAAATGAAATAAAATAAAACAAAAGACAACGACTGACAACTTTGAATTTTCTTTTTTTTTAATTGTCCTGTAAACTTTTATTTCATTTTTACTTTGAGTTTAATTTTTTTGTTTCCCCCTTATGTCTCGATTTCTAAAAAATCCGCCAAATAGTCGTCCATCTTCTTTTATTTTTTCGTTCATCTTTTTCTTCGTATTTCGCCTTCCTTCTTTGGAGTTTTCTTCAATTCTTTATAATCGAATGAATTCCATTTGACCGACGCTTCAAATTAGATTGTTCTTTTGTTTTCTTTCTTACACTCCGCTATAGAAACATCAATCTTCTTTTGTTTTCTTTTTTTGTTCACCCCACGTTTCGTTCGATTTAGTCATTTTTTTTTGTCGAGTTATTATTTTGATTTCTAATCAGTTCGGAGGTTTGCGAAAAATCCGCCTAATAATCGTCGATCTTGTTTGAATTGGCTTCCGGTTGGAACCGCGTCACGTTGACTTCTACTGCCGACGTTTCGATCTTCATTGCAGAAGAACTTCTTCAGGGCTGCTGCTGCTGATGGTGTTGCTTCTGGTTACTCGTTGAGACTGACAGCAGCAACACCACCAGCAGCAGCAGTCCTGAAGAAGTTCTTCTGCAATGAAGAACGAAAAGTCGGCAGTAGAAGTCAACATGACGCGGTTCCAACCGGAAGCCAAATCAAACATGGACGACGGCCGCGGAAGCCTTCAAGTTAAATTAATCGTCGATCTTCTTTTGTTTCTTTGAATAAGCTTCCCCTCAATTTCAAAGTTACCGCCTAATTCGGAGCCAAAATGGCCGCAATTTGCGACAGCTTGTGATCCTATGGACTTCAGTTACTGTTACTTTCCCTCGCTGGCTTTTTTTAAGTCCATTTGCCTGTAGAATAATTTTAATGTTTTTAATAAGTTTTCACTTTTAAATTTGTCTTCAATTTGGAGCAAAATAATAATAATAATAACAGCAATAATTGGGCTAAACAAAATGGGACGGTTCTCATTGTTATTAAAAAATATTTTCACGAAAATGATTTAGGTTTGTCCCCAGTTTCAAATTTACCGCCCAAATTGGAGCCAAAATGGCGCTGCATTTTGCAGGAGTTATATATAAATATATATATATAAAATATATATATATTGAGGACTTCAGTTACCATTGCTTTCTGACGCTAACTTCTTCTTTTTTCGTTTTTTTTCTCTTCGTATTTCGTCGTCCTATATTCGGAAAGATTTATAGAGATATGTTGGGTACATTAGAGGAAGAAGAAGAAGAGAATGGAAAGGAAAATAGTGAGGATAAAACTAGGACCAAATATAACAGAGGAGCAAAAAAATAGAAGATGAATTGGGAGGAGAAAAGTAGGAAACATACGGAAAGATTTTTTATAGAGATATGTTGAGTACAGTAGAAGAAGAAGAGAATGGAAAGGAAAATAATGAGGACAAAACTAGGACCAAATATAAAAGAGGATCAAAAAAATAGGGGATGAATTGAGAGAAGAAAAGATCGTAAGGCATATGAAAGGGCAGGACACGTAATGGTAAGAAAACCGAAGAAGAAGAATAACAAAATGGATTCCAGTATGACCAAGAAACAAAGGAAGACAAAAAAGACGACAATTAAAAAAAAAATGAGGATTAGAAGCATTCGCGTTAGCCAAAAGCCTGAGAACTGAACGGCCAGATGTTCTTTTCTGAACTTCTCCGATTTTTCTTCTTTTTTCTTCCTTCGTTCTATAGTCTGGTTTTCTACAGAAAAAAAGAAAAAGGCGGTTTCTTGAATTTATTCGCAAAAATAATCTGAAAATTTCGGTTTTATTTCGCTGGATGTAACCGTCTCAGTCTTTCTCCTTTCTTCAAACGCCTGCGTTTTTCTTTTATTTTCTTCACAGGTATCTTTCTTTCGTTGAGTAACTTCATTGCTGGGAGATGTTTCAGTTTTTTCCTTATTATTTTGAATTTCCGTGATTTCTCTTCTTACATTCTTCTTCGCAGGTGACTTTCTTTATTCCTTCTTTCTATATTTTGCTTTTCCGAAGAAGAAGCCTTTTGAATTGAACGCGACAGTTTTGTTTATTCCGGTAAATGTAACCGAAGTCAGAGCATTCCTTCTTTTTTTAAATTGATACGGATTTTTTCTGTGTTCTGTTCTTCACAGATGTCTTTCTTTCTTCTTTCTTGTAGTAGCTTCATTGTAGACAAATATAATGAAAGTTTCAGTCGTTTCGTTCTTGCTTTGAATTTTCGCGAATTTTCTTCTTGTATTCTTCTTCCCAAGTGACTTTCCTTTTTTCTTCGTCAAATCCTTTTGACTGACATCAATATTTACTCATTGTTATGCATTGTATTGTATATCTATTGTTTGTCGGTCAATAAACTTTATTATTATTATTATTATATATTTTGTTTTTCCAGAGAAGAAAATATTGTAGTTTTTTTTTTATTGAATCCGACAGTTTTTTTTATTCCGATAAACGTAACTGAAGTCTCAGTCTTTAAGCTTTGTGTTCTTCACCGATGTCTTTCTTCCTTCTTTCTTTATTTGAGTAACGTGATTGCGGGCAGATATAATGGAAGTTACGTTCTTTTCCTTCTTGTTTAGAATTTCCTCGATCTTCTCAGGTGACTTTCTTCCTTCGTTCTACATTTTGTGTTTCCAAAGAAGAGAATATTGTTGCTTTTTTAATTGAATCCGACAGTAACTGAAGTCTCAGTCTTTTTTCTTTCTTTAAAGTTTGCGTTCTTCACCTTCACGTTTCGAATTTCCTCGATTTTTCTTCTTATATTCTTCTTTCTTCCTTTTTTCTATGTTCTGTTTTCCAGAGCAGAAACTTTTGTAGTTTTTTTAATTGAATCCGGTTCCGAAGAAATAATTTAGGAAATGAACGCAACGTCACTATCGCCTCCTTGCCCTTGCCATTTTTATTAAGGTTACTTTTTTTTAATAGTTTTCGTAATGGTCCATTATTAATGGAGCGATATTCCCATATCGAATTTCATTCTCCCTGATTGTGATTATTTTTGACTGACAGACACGGAAGCGGGTCGGTCGTGGAGAAAAAATGGCGCTAAAATCAAGCAAATGAACGAACCAAAAAAAAACTCGATTAAAAAGTTAATACAAAAGATGGAAAAGCGTCACTGATTTCACAGACGTACAGAATTTGCATTAGTATCAGGTCGAAGAGGCAAAGAAATTGTAAATTAAAAAGCATGAACTGTTTAACAACAAATGTATGTGACACTAGTGTGAGGTGTGACATGAAATAAGCAAAGTATCTACTAACTAAGTAATGTAAATATTTTCCAGTTGTTTAAAATCAAATAATAAATTACGAAACTGGAATTTTTTTAAATTAATACGCTTACTATAATAAGTGATAAGAGTTAAACAACTTAAAATATAAACATGTGTTTATGATAAGGTGCACTGAAAGTGGGACGACGTTTTATTTGTGTAATGGTGACTTTATTTATAACTTTCAGTTCGGCCAGGGAATTTTTACCGTGTTTAATCAATGTGTTGATAGCTGTTTTTGATTTTCCTAGTAAGATAACAGAATATGAATGGAATCCACGTTCCAACCCTAAACAGAATGCAACTTATAGCGTTTTCGATTGACTGCGCTAGTGTGCACTCAGAGTATCTTCATCTCGTATTATTACTAGGTTATAACAAGATGCAAATATTCTGAGTGCATCTAGTGCAAATGAATCGAAAACACTATTAATCTGTAGCTAAAAACGTGCCCTAGTCCCTATATTTCGTGATGCTCTACACAGGGTGTAATCGAATAAGTTTCATTTATTAATATTGTAAGTTTTCATCACAGTTAAAATAGAAGTAGATTTATTAATAAATGACCTAGGTTAATTCAGTAATACTCTGTACGTATAAAGAGTTTTGTGAATATTATCATGGAGACGAATGATGGTAAAGCCTTGGTATGATAGGAACCAAATGGTTTAAGTAATATATTCAGTTCAATTTTATTCGAAATCCAATAAAGTTACCTATTCGTTTTTCGAAACCGACGACATAATTAATCTAAATTAAAATCGATTTAGTTATTTAGGTGACCCGAAGACATTCAGTATTTATTGCGAATTATAAATAAAGATGCCATTAGCTGACTGGTACCGTTTCAGTGTATAACAGAAACGCTATTTGCCCAGATACGATCCCTCATTATCAGCGGTTTGGGGACGTCATTTCCAGCGATAAGGTCGCTCGTTAAAGCCTGGCATAATATTGACTCGTCGGACACGATTAATTTGCAACTTACGAACTTTGATTCGTTTCGAAATAAACAAACAAAGACCTCTCATCCTAATGCCCGGTGATAGATTATGTGGATTTCAAAGTGACACACTTTTTCCTCGCGTTCGAGGACCTGATAAGGAGAACCCGGTGGAATTTCATAATATTGATCGAAAACATGCATAGATGTATTAGATAAAAAATTAAAAAATGAGATGCAGTTTTATGCGTTCGGCGACATCGAGAGTTGCATGTGCAAAGGTCGAAGTTATCTGCTTGTGGTGATTCAGTCTTGAACTCTTTTCCTTTAACATTTACTTAAATTCAATGCAGACAAGTCATTGTGATTAACAGCTAAAAAATGTCACCTCAAATGCATATGAATCTAATTATAGCAGAAAATATGGTTTTGCATTCCTTGCCTGGTTCGTTAAATTAAAAAAAAAAAAAAAGGTGAACCTACGGTTACATCTTTCCTCTTTTCTCAAAAGTTATGTATGCCAGAGTATCTATAAACATAAGTCATACGGCGCCATCTATTGACCAATAGCAGAATCTTATTTGCTACGTAATTCAATTCTTTCCTCCACTCTTATCAATGGCAATATGACAATAAGTCTAGAGTCAAAGTCTCGTACAGAATTAATTCATCTTTCCAATGGCGCTATCAAAGCCTGAGACTTTTGTTAGTATAATTGTTGAGCGTATTGATTGTGCCACCTTGCGATCAAATCTGATACTTAAAAGTATTTTCTTTGAGTTCCTCTTGGTCACTTTGCATATAATTTCTTGTCCCGAAGCGCTAGGCATTACGGTTTTCCACATATCGTTGGTAGCCACCATTTTTGGGACACCCGATGTGTAAGAATATACAGAGTGTTTCATTTAAAAACGGGTAATTTTAGTTTAGAGCTCGCTTATGCGACACCCGGTTGTTTCTCTTGTGATCATCTACAAACAATTTAAATTAGCTCCGATAAGTTTTATGTCAAACGTTTTTTTTGTTTTCTAAATTCTAAAACAAGTGTAATTAAAGGGTAGTTTTCTAACAGCAAAATTTGCTTGGATTTCGAAGAAAGTTCTACGTTAAAAAAGTACATCGCCATTTCAGTTTCTGCACATGTGAACAGGTCTGTATTGACATCTATCGACAAGAGTATGGCCTAGATACTTAGAGGATCTCTAAAGACAAACATTGTGCCAAACAGCGCCATCTATTAGTCGTTGACAAAATCTTATTTACTACGTGTGCAATTCACTTTACAAACATTTTTTAGTATTCAGCCATAAGCCCTAACTGGGCGTGGGATTCCAATGAATGTTGGATGACCTTTATACATTTAAAAGTGTGTCGTCACTTCACATTTTTAATGTCAGTGATAAATTCTGCAAATATGATCAGTCTGCTATGACATCTATTGAGAGGAAGCAGAGTTTGTCTGCAAAAATTTCAAACAAAAGAAGAAATCTCAGCAAAGCATAGACAAGACACAAATACAAACTAAATTCTCGATTTGTTTATACCACGTGTCCACCGAGTATGGTTTTCTTTTAATTAAACCAATTAATATAGAAAAAATTTCATCCTCTAATAAAAAAACTCTATACGTTAAATTGATTTGCAATTTCACAGGGTGCTCATTTTACAAGTGTCAGCAAGTACCTTTAATATTTCAAATGGAATGAATGCCCTATATATTACGAGCCCTGCGCCAAAAGTATTCGCCTACCTCTCTTTGGTAAAGAAAGAGACAGTTAATTAGTTACTCAGTGGTAGATTATTTTTCTAGAATAATAATAGTAAATAAATAGAAATTTATACATTTTTAAATAAAATTTTGATATTTAAATTCTAATAATGATTTTATTTTCAAAAGCAGCTACACTAGCTAGGCGAATACTTTTGACGCAGGGCTCCTATTACGAATTTTGATAGATCTATCAATTTGGAAAATATTTCTATACCTACATCTAGTATTTACCGATATAAATGCCATCAACGAAGAAACATCTTAAATGCCCTTATTACATTGCTTTTAACTTGGTTAATTATCAGTTATTAGCGTATAATTACGCATGCTTCAAGCTAAGTAACACTGTATTAAACAAACCTGAAGACTACGCGGATTGTTGGTGGCTGGCAGTTCTTTCTGCTGAATTTAGAAGTGAAATATTTCATGTTATACTAGTCCTATACCTAAAATCTATTTGTGAGGTAATTCTGGCTTTCATTTTGCTTCATGATTTTTGTCATTTTTAGGGTGCTATGAATGTCAACAAAATTGCCTTTCGTCTTCTAAAATTGATATCCTGATAGAAGACAGCCATACGCGAAGACTTTTCGTAAATTAAAGGAAATATTTGAAAGAACAGGCAGTGTTGCAAATGTTTTTCTAATAATATTAGCTTACATGGCATCCTAAAACCATGAAGCGAAATGAAAACCAGAATTATCTCACAAACCGCAGGTTTTATGATAGGACTTTGTTTGGCAAAAAGATAGCAAATTTAATTCTGCATCGCTTGATGATTATAGTTACGGGGTGTACCATAAGAAAAATTTGAAATATTTCACTTCTAAATTCAGCAGAAAGAACTGCCAGCCACCAACAATCTGCGTAGAACTCAGGTTTGTTTAATGTATAGAGTTGTTTTTTTTGTTAGAGGATGATAGCGTTTGAAATTTTTTTCTACTCGTATGTTAAATAGTTTAGACACCGGAGAAGAACACGTGGTAAGTAATTGAAAACACGTAAAATTCTTAAGATAAATTTAGAAAAGAAAAACAAGAGACAATCACCGGTTTCTATAATCAAGATGTATATGATAACGTAAAATATGAATATGTGTTTTATTTTAATTTATTATTGGTTATTTTTTGCATAATTCTCGTTTAATTGATGAATTCTCCTTTCATTTACAACTTCTCCCGGTCGTCATTTTTCTTAAAAGAATAGAAAGCTGTTAAATTCAGAAAAAAAGGCAAAAGACAAAAAAAGAGATTGACAAGTACGAGAGAAACAAACGACGTTATTCATTTGTTTTTCTTTTTCATCCATTTCATAACATAGCCAAAAATATTAAGAGGATAACCGTTATTCATTTTCTTTAAAATTCCTTCATTAATAAATTATTATCGTTGTTATTCGTATTCCTCGTTATTTTTAATAAGAAACACTTTCCATTTTCGTAACTACAGTTCAACTTTACAGCGCCATCTGTTGGTCAATGCGTAAGCTCACATACTGCGACTTGCATAGATATTAACATTTCGTATTCTATCGTGCAACGTGTAAAGTGCGTCGGAATTTCAAAATAAAACCGACTTAACCACATACGTAAGTCTCATTGTGTATGTATAGTAAGAGTTGAAGAACGCCATCTATCGAAGCGTAGAGAAAGTTTGTTGAAATCGCTTGAAGTACGTCGCTGATTTTTTGTCAAATAAACAGCCAGTTTGAGCGAGTTCTTGAAATACCAAATACCGAAGAAATTCATTTGTAAAATCGCATTTGCTCCAAACACTTAAGCTGAGTTTAAATTTAAGTGTGTGACATTTTTAGGTTACACAGCATTAATTCCCGGTTGCACCAACTTTTTAAGCAGAGCTTAAATTTAAGTGCTCTTTAGACTATGACGAATTTAAAAAAAATGTTTGCCACACTCTAATTTTATTGATACTTAAGTTGAAGTTTAAATGTCAATCAGAATGTATTTGACATTATATTGACCATACGTAAATGTCACAATGTAAACATAACTTAAATTTAAGCTCTGCTTAAAAAGTTATTCGCAACATGGCTTAGTAAGTCATATTCTAATGGCGTACTTCACAAACGTTACTTAAATTTAATCATCCGTTAAAAGTAAACGTTGCCATAGTTACATGTGTTGAAGGTATAGGAATGATTAAAGTTAAGTGACGTTTGTGAAATCCGGCGTAAGTGTCACTTAAAGTTAATTGGAGCTTAAGTGCTTGGCGATTGAAGTATCAACTTTGTTTCAAGAACGAAGCTGAGATCAATTGCCTTCGGAATTTCTTCGATTAGTTTAGGCAAGGTAGTTTTATTTCTCAAAAAGCAAGAACAAGTAAGTCAAAGGGACGACGTCTTTTGACTATCAATGAGCAACCAGATTATTTCGATTTTTGTGAATGCATACGAAATGAGAGGAGGATCAGTCAGTAAGGTTACGTATCGAGAAGGTGGCGCCAACTTTCTATCTCTTTTAATTTGGGGTTAATCAAATTCATTCATAAACTCCTTAGCAACAGTAACTTGTTATGTATCTTTTTTCTTCTTTTTCTTCCTTTTTAATTTGGGGGACGAAGCAGCGGAAATGAATGGCGGTACCTTTTAAATACAGTAACCTTATCAGTCAGTTCTTGAGAGCGCCATCTCACGGCCACGAAGGAAACTAGTATTAGGTAGGTATGATTATTTTTATTTCAGCTTGAGTACGCTTTAAGAGCGAATTTTACAAAACATTGGAAGTACGTATTCTTCTAAAGATCTTTATCAGTTTATTTATGATGCGATGTAATTCGAAGATTCCGAACGCCATCTATTGGAAAGGAGGATAATTAATTTTTTCACATTTTCTTGTGTCGTAAAAACCATACTCTCTTAAGATATAAAATGAAGAGAGGGCATTAGAATTTTAACCAATTTTAAAGTCGCTTACGTCTTAAGTGTTCACTCAATTTAATTCTAATCAGTTTTAAGCACCAACACTATCTGTTGGCGAGCAACATAACCAACATCACCAGTTAAATTAATACCCACTGACGGTTTACAATTATTGCCCGGGTACGTCAGCATTTTAAGTAACGATTAGAATCATTATTGAAAATGCTGAAGAGGTCGCACTCAATTTGAATGGTTACGTAGTGTTCTTGTATCTGGTAATATGTTGATGAGACGGCGCTGAGTGGAGGACCTAATTGACAGAGCCGTGCAGCGGTAGTTAATATAACTGTCTATTCTCTTACGTACGAAGGTATCGAATTTAGATTCGATTTTCGAAAACTGCGAAAGGCCAAATCAGGCCAATATAAAAAGAAAGGATTTCAGCCAAAAATTTAGCAGGAGCCTTTGATTTTACATTTGTAGATGTGTAGCAAAATTTTGAAAGAAAATATTCAATATTCGGCCTATACAAAGAGAGGTACCATCGCCGGCATCAAAACCGAAACGAAAAGTAATAAATTCGAAAATGGAACTTAGAGAGTGCTACGGCCTGGGTACTTACAGCGTTTCGTTTTAAGTGCCGGCGAGTGTACGTACGGTCGAGAGAGAGAGAGAGAAAAAAAAAAGGTTGTCAATGCCATTCAAAAATTTGTGTGAATTGTCACAAATTAAAAATATTTTCTTGTCTTCTTGTTGGGTGCGTTAGATTTTAATCATTTTGACAAATAGTTAAAACATGATACCTGTCGCTGTACAAAGCTTAAGACAGTGATAATGTCACTGCGTCAAAGAAAGGCACTTCTCTTGCTGTCAATTGCAGATTTAAATCAAAATGTCAGTTGTGTTGTAGTAGTTACTAGTTTGGGGAATTTCTTGTCGGGGATTTAAATTTTTTGCCCAAAAATATTTCCGGCTCAAGTCAAAAGTCAAACTGATAGCGTAAGCAACGTCACTTACTGAGGATGGATATACATACAAAAACCAGCATCCCTAATAAAATCAGAAACTTTTGATTTTAGATTTAAAAAAAAATGGTTTTGCTTGCAGATGTACTGCAAAAATTTCGAAAGAAAGTATTCAGTATTGGGCCGATACAAGGGGTGGTGGTTTTGAAAAAAAAAATTGAGTTTTAATTCTTGCAGTGGCTTCTGGTTTTGGGAAGAACTTGGAGTTCCTCGGTGGATTTGGTTTCTTTTCCCAAAAATATTTTCTGGCTCAAGTCAAAAGTCACACTGACAGCGTAAACAACAACGTCACTTACTGATGATGTGTATCATGAACGATCCGAAAACCACCCACCATCCCCAACCACCATCGGGCGGCGGCGGCATGGAGTCCTCCTCTTCATCGTCGGAGCTCCTCGCGGGCACGTGCGCCATGTCCTAGCACTACACTTCACTGAGGAGCACGTGGAAAATGGGCGCGCGCTGCTTTGGACGCGCGTCCCAGACGTAGACGGCGATGCAACTGCGGGCCATGGCGAGCGTCGCTTTTTATTTCGGCGCGCTTCGCCGACAGCTGATCGCTAACCCCACCGCTCTCATTATCTGAAACAAATATGTTTTTCAGGCGGTTTGTTCAATACAAGCACAAAGCTGCACGCACCGACAGTCTATCTCCGGACGATCTCTCCGGTTAGTTCCACGTTATCGGGAGGGCTCATTTAATTATTTTTGTGAATTTACGAGATGTGACTTTGTATTTATTTAAATACAGATAAGGCTAATCGTTGATGAAACAAATTAAATACATTTGTAATTCTGTTATCTTACATCGAGTGTTCCTAGTCAGTGTCGAAGATAGGCTTTGTAATATCTTTGCTAAAAATATTTTAATTTTTGCAATTCGAATACTACGTGATGTTACGAGAATAAGGGTCCTAGTATACTTCCTTGTGTGACACCTATAAATAACGCACATCAATTTTTTTAATTAAAAAATGAACCTTCTTGGTTGGTGTAAACTAGAAGTGACTTAAACTAAGACACTCGTTATATTTTGCAATCACTTCCTGCATTTTTTCAGCATGCATGTTTACATAATATAATTTCGGAATTTTATTGACGAGGTTTTCAGAAATAGAAAGATAAGGTGGGATTACGCCCGTCGAGACGTATTTACATAAGCGTGTAAATAAACTCTGGCCGTTTGACAAGGAATAGCGCAAATACATTGTTGCCAGCTGCGGGACGCAATATAAATAAAACAGCGAGAGGAGTTCATCAACTTTATCATATCACAAATTTAACATAAACATCGTGTAATTCGGCGGGAATTCGCGGGACATTTCTGTAGCGTAAATAAAATTATTTTTAAAACGTTACAAAAAATAAATAAATTAGAAATGACGAGGCGGTTCTGCGTTTTCGGCTAATTCAGGAAAGGGCGAGTGCAGCAACCAGAAATATACTATTTATCTAATTTTATCCTTTGCGTGTTGCAACTTCTAACTGGGACATTGGCTGACCTATAATTCTATTATTGACGTAGATGACGACGTGATTATGTGATGATCTGAAACGCAGTAATCTGACACGTAAAGTAAATAATCCGGTGTCCTAAAACTGTCCTAAAAAAAAACTGAAGCGATTGAGATTTTTCAAGAGGTCCTAATTTAAATAAAAATAAAATCTTCAGGCGGCGTAAATTTCAGCCGGCGAGTTTCGCTTTTCATTTCCGCAGCATTTGCATTCTAAAACTGACTGACTGAAACTCTGATTTCGTTGATCGATTTCAATTTCAGTTTTCAGTGGAGTAACTTATCAACGTTCGCTTCGCATTCATCGTTGTTCATCACTTGTTGAAATGAAATTTCGAATTGCTTGCCTTTCCTCTCTTGTTATTACTACGATTATCAAACTTGTGGCGTTCATTGGGACAGTTACGCGATAAATCCCAAGACGAGTGTCGTTTAAGTTTGTTACATGATGGGTAATTTGCTCGTATTGTAACATATTAGGTCTGTTTGTTATCCTGCACTGGTGTACACTAGTGTACACTTTTTTTACGAAATATTCTTTGAAGAAGCCTAAATTCTTTGATAATGTGTCAATACGAATCATACACATCCATACTGACATGCTACACGAACATTTCAAGTTGCATTAAAACGTATTTTGCGAAAAAGTGTGCATTGGTGTACACCAGTTCAGGATAACAAACAGACCTAATGTTACGCGATTCTTCGCACAGCCAAAATCAAACATTATACGAGATTGTGAGGGACAACAAAACATCAAAGTGACAGTTGTCAGGATCGTAAAAATGCTGAAAATGTCAGAAGTGTTAAAATGACAGACATCGAAAAACGTCAGATTGACAACACGAGACAAAGTTTTTTTTTTGGGACAACCGTATCGGTTACACCCCCACTACTAAACTGTAAAAGTTAAGGGCAAATTCGACAAAATTAACGTGATAAAGAACAAAATGTAACCATAACCTATCTTTATGTAACTCTAATCCATAGATTATAGATTACTATTATTTATTATTATTATATATATTATCTAATCGCATAAACGACATGGTTGCTACAAATCAGTTATCGCTTTACAAACGGTTAGTCGCAAAAAATGCTTACTGTAAAGCTGCGTCCAGACTTGAACAGGATGAACAGAACAAACTTATGCGCAGAGCAGAATAGTCTGAACAAGTGCTCGTTACGTTCGGCGTATTCGCCAAATTCTTTCTTTTTCTATTACATTGAAATGTATACATATTTCCTCTTAATTGTTTGGCGAACAATAAACCCTTTAAACTGAGTCCAGACTTGAACAGAACGAACATAACAAACATAACGCGCAGAGCAGAATTCGCCATGTGTGGACGTGTCTCCGAACCGAACCAAACACGCCAAATGTTTTCCGAAGCGTCGGAATTGCTTCAGAAAACATTTGGCTCATTTGTTTCGGTTCGCATTCACGTCCACACTTGGCGAATTCTGCTCTGCGCGTTATGTTTGTTCTGTACGTTCTATTCAAGTCTGGACGCAGTTTAAAGGATTTGTTTTCGCCAAACAATTAAGAAGAGGACGGAAATATACATTTCAATGTATTAGAACAAGAAAAAATGTGGCAAATACGCCGAACGCAACGAGCACTTGTTCAAACTATTCTGCTCTGCACGTACGGTTCGTTCAGTTTGTTCTGTTCGTCCTGTTCAAGTCTGGGTGCAGCTTAAGATGAATAAATTTAAGCGAAGCGTCATGCAGAATTTTTTTTAACAAAACGAGGGTGACGATCGTCACAAATAAACAAAGTTAAGGCAGCCCCTTCATGAATTAAAGCAAAACATAATTCGATCATGACTGGCCGGCAAATAAGATCGCATTCATGGTCGCACTCTTAAAATTGGTCGCTAAGACAACCTCCGCAGTAAACACTGTAACGCGCCCTACTATATAAATTACTGCCATTAATTAATACTGACAAATAAACAGACAAATAATTTACATAAGTAAATAATAACAACACCCGTGACGGTGTTGGCCAAAATATGATCCTCCTTAGGAGCATAGACGCAATCCGGCTTATAATCAAATATGTTTTCGGACGAGTTCTTCTGTTTCAGCCCAATCACCGCCATCTCTTGTGTCATATCTTCATTTTTCTCTTTTTACATTCCAATAACTCTTCTGCAGGGTTGCCGAGCATACTGGTGATGATTCTGATGAATGTTTGTCCTCTTGTGCAGAAGTCATTTAATTCGTCTCAAAAACAAAGAGTTAATCTCCCAACTTGGATTGACATCCATCGAAACTTGCCAATAAAAATTAGAAAGAATAGAGAGAGAGAGAGAGAGAGAGAACAAAACAAACAGTACATTGATTAAAGGTAAGGAAAAATGAATTAAAATAATATTCGTAGCTTCTTTGTATTAAAAAGCATAATTTGTGTAATGAAAAAAAAAATAATAATAAAAAAGAAAAAACAAAAAGAAAAATGTGGCTGATTCGGGAGTCGAATCAGAGACCCGTCACTATTCGGTGCGCTACCAAAATGGTTACTAATTTGACTGTAAAAAGCGCGCTTCAAAAATTGCGTCCTTTACCAATAAAAAGGCCGTTACGTAGAAGGGGACT
Source organism: Dorcus parallelipipedus (assembly GCA_958336345.1). Classification (NCBI taxonomy): domain Eukaryota; kingdom Metazoa; phylum Arthropoda; class Insecta; order Coleoptera; family Lucanidae; genus Dorcus; species Dorcus parallelipipedus. The sequence continues at coordinate 9,519,627 of OY284477.1, forward strand.
TCAGATTCGAACTCAGCGTCTTCGATTCCCTAAGATGGCACTCTTCTTGTTTGACGCTTCCACCATGACTCCCTTCCTGCACCTCACTCGTCAGATTATCTTGCTACCTACCTAACTATATCAAAATAGCCGACCTTGAATAGATTGCGAAAATTGGGGAAAAACTCCTTACGTTGGTGAATAACCTACCTGAAATTATGCCCAGCTCAGTGGAAATGGGGGTGGGCTACACAATAGGATCGTCGGTAGCTCGTTACCTAGTTGTTAATTAAGAAAGGGCGCCACCTTGCGTTATATTAATTCCAGGTAACAGGTGATCAATATCTTTTCTAATCAAGTGACCTATGGAGATAAAATCATGCGTCTTTGATTAGTTCATTATTTCAAATGCCATTTGAATTAGTTTTATTGCATTCCTATCGTTTTGTATAGGAATGCAATATAAATATGTAAGTAAACCAAACAAAGACATAATTTTTTCCATAGGTCACTTGATTAGAAAAGATATTGATCACGCGTTATAAGTAATACGTGGTGCCGCTATGACTACACACGTGAATGTAGCATATGAGTAACCCTTAAATTTGAAATTCCGCGTATAAAAAAAATGTTTTTATCAGTCACCCTGTACATATCGAAATTTATCAGTCGTCCTATATATAACGAAATCTAAAAGAAAAGTATGACAATTCACGACATTAGCGCTGGATTTCATAAACGTCACTTAACGTTAAACATCGATTAAGAATAATCATTCCTATACCTTCAACACATGTAACCATGACAACGTTTACTTTTCACGGATGATTAAATTTAAGTAACGTTTGTGAAATCCGTCATAGGTTTATTGATCGTTTTAAATTAAAATTACGTAAATGTACGTTAATTACTTTAGATCGAAATAAAATTAAAAGTCACAGGGCAAGTGTAACACATAAACACCGGCAAGGATATCCTATTTGGTTGTTTACAAAGGTGATGTACAAGTTATAAGCACCTGTCAGTTTGACAGTAGGAGGCGGTTATTAATTTTCTTTATGCAAATTATGACATGTCTAGTAGAACTAGATGACTCTCGTTCGGCTTTTCTGTTTACTGCCTGTCACCTGCTACAATTTGCCTCGCATAACGTGAATTTGCCTCGTATAATGTGAAACTGCTCCGTATAACGTGAAACTGTCCCGTACAACGTGAAACTGCCCCGGACAACGTGAAACTGCCCCGTACAATATGAAACTGCCTCGTACAACGTGCTAAAGGAAGAAACGTGACGATAAGTTTGACAAATTCAAAGTTGAATCGGAAGACTTACTCATTGTTTAAAAATAAATGCCTATTAGAGCGATCAGCGAAGCCAAAACAGAAGTTTGGAGTTTGTTATCAAATAGACCATTAAATGAAGACGAAATTTTAACATTCTCTAAAATAAAATCGTTAAAGCGAAAACGAACCGTAACAATCTGTAAACGTGTACAGTTGTGAGCATTAAATTTTGTTCGTCTAAACGTCAGTTTTAATTCCAGAAATTAAAACATTTCAGATAAATATCCTATTTTTTACTAAAAAAGTGTCGAAAATAAATTTTTAAGAGATTGTTCCTAATAGTCAAAATTAAGACGTCAATGTCCTTATTTTTAAGGAAATACAAGTGAAGGACAGCAATGACGACCAAAATTTATTGCTCGCGACTGTACTTAATTACTAACTTAAGTACTAACGTAAACTTAATGTTTTTAGAAGTTATAACTGCTCTTTATCTATTAACTTCAATAAAACTTTAAGAAATGTATACAGGGTGTCATGAAACTTTACATTTTTTATTTACAGCGACGGTAGAGGTGATTGACACTCGATTTACAAAAAGAAAATGTAACAGAAATTTTTTTAATAAGGGAGATATGAATTTTTAAAATGCAGAGGAAAGCTTTTGGGCAATTCTGAATGACACTGAAAATATACACGCGATCATCTCTTTCCCAATTGATGCACATGCACATGAGGTCACAAACCAATATACTATCACTCTATATGAATAAAATTACCTAGTTAGATGACACCCATCTCCCTCATTAAAAAAAAAACTTTTATTACATTTTCTTTTTGTAAATCGGTTGTAATTTACTTATACAGTCGTTCTATATAAAAAAGATTCGCCAAGATTAATGACACCCAGTATAACGTAGATACAAATCGTTGATGAGTGATGAACCATGACTATAGTTTCATAAAATCGAAAAGTACGTCCACAGAACTAGATTTTCAGCATCTTAGCTTCAAGACACGACCCATTTACGACGTTCGTTACTACGCAAGCCGCATATACTGGGTGTTCCAAAACAACGTATAAGTATTTACAGGGCACGTAGTACAGTCGAAAACAAGTTAAAAATCTTCATGTACATAGGTCCGCAAATCAACCGTTTCCGAGATAACGGCGATTTTGGAAAATACTCTTTCTGAGCTTTTGTGAGATTTACCTTTAAATCAGAATCCTTATTTGAACGAAGGTGTAGATCCCGCGTGAATATGGAAGGATGACATTTTGAACATGTTTTTTAATATTGTAAAAACCAATGAAATAAATTATTAAGTTATTGCTATTGAAATGTGGTTATCTCGAAAACGGTCGATTAGCGGACCTATTTACTTTAAGACTTTTCAACTTGTTTTCGATTGTACTACGTGCCCTGTAAATATTTAAATGTTGTTCTGTAGCACCCTGTATATTTGATACAGTGAGAAGTTCAGAATATGTCTGTTAAGTTACTGAAAAAAATCTGGTGGCGTTAGCTTTTTTCGTTAACATTTTTTGTGTACAGTTGATTTAGCAAAAAAAATTCATCTTCTCTATAATAGTTTCATTTGCTCGTGTTACTGTCAATATGACAAACAAAGTGCATTATTATCAAATGCAATCTGTTTAAAAAAAAAAAGAAATATTTCAGAATTCGAAAGAGCCAAAAAATTGTAAAATTTCGCACATATGATTTTTTGGTCGTACTCGATTTTTCGACACAGTCGACTGTACTCTTCTTTCCAACCCCCCTCTGTCATGCTTTACTTCACTTTGGAACTATGCTCTAACTTCAATCGTGGTTTTCCTAGTCGTTATCGAGGCTCATTCATTGTACCTGAACTTCCGTAGGTAACAATCTAATCCCCTTCTCGGAAAGCCACTCTTGTTAATATTGATTGTGTCTCTACAGGGTTGATTACTCAATTTCTTACAAAATTAATGAAGTTGGAAGTTGGAAATAAATCGCTGATGCCTAACGAATTTTTAAAGTCATAAATCAGAAATAAGTTTTATAATGGGACTATTTCAACTCGTCGAAATCTTCAGTAACAATTTTCTTAAGGCAGTTTAAAGATTTTTTTTGGTGAAATCAGAAAGTAGTGTCCTCTGCACACGGCTTCCTACATTTTTGTAGTAAATAGAATCCCTGTATACCAAAAGAGCCGGTATATATATCAATATCAATATCGGTTTGAAATAAGTTCAGAGTTTAAACTTTCGAATAGAGTTCAAGCAGCTAATTTATACGACAGAGAACTGAGATCAAGTGATGAACTGAGTTCATTTGAACTGGAGTTTAAACCAATATTGAAAAACCGGTCCTTAGAGTATGGAAAACGAGTCAGAAAGGGAGTTTTCCCAAAAATGAGAACATTTCAGACGGTTGGGGAAACATTTCTTTATGAGTTTTGAGGAAAGTTCTTGGGGAAAAATAAACTGAGCACGTGTTTTAATTGTAAATTAAATATTCTCAAAAAAAAACAAAACAATAGCTCAAATGGCGGTAATTTAATCATTTTTAGTTGTTGCGCATCGAACTCCATTGTGTCGTAATTGTAAATATTTATTTATTTATATTTATGCAAATTATTTTTGCTTTGCAGCTAAACATTACAGCGAAAAATCGATGCTTCTTGTACTTAGGTATAGTCCATATACTTGACACTGTTAGTGTCAAATTTTGAAAAAAATTCCTGATTTTGAGTGTACTTGTACATTCATTACTATGTAGCTTGTAAGTGATTAAGAGCCCGATTAAATATGGTATGGCGTATAATTAACGTTGGAAAATATTTGTTTGTTCCCAAAATTAACAGCGCCCGTCTAAAATGTATTAAATTATTATGAATAAATTTAAAGATAATGTGGAATAAAACAGGGAACGTTGCAAGTGTGCAGTGATGTCGCTATCAGTTTGAAAATTTGTCAAATAAATGGACAATACGTATGACAACAATATTTATTACTTAAACATAGCCAAAATAATAAAAATCAATACTAAAAATTCTTACCAAACCATAGCACTAGATACAGAGACGAGCGGACTTTGTGAAGAACAGCAACACACACTAAGACATTCTGCAAATGTACACTACGCCCTCGGGCTTATGGAGATGTACTCCACAAGATGGGCACTAGCAATCTTTACGATCAAACTGCTAGAAGCTGTCTCATGATTGCGCTTTCTCACGGCTTCTTTATATTTAGTTTTTCTAAGGTCAATTTCGATTACGTAGCCTCCCTTAAGTGTGAGATTTAGCACGAGGTCAGCTATCAATGCCACTGCAGTTGCAGGTGCATTGTCTTAGAATTTGCAATGTTAATCGTGTCTAATCTAGGGCAAGGTTCTTGATAAACGAGCCGCCGCCACGGTCACTTTATGTTTAATTTCTTCTATGTGGGCGGATTTCTCTCGCGGTCGCGTTGCATTGAATTCATTTCCGTTCTATACTTTTGATAATTCTTACATTACAAATTTTGTGGCAATGTAAGTAAAAGAGGAAACAAATCATAGTCATTCTTAAAAAAAAATTGCATCAAACATTTATGGTATTATGAGAGAAACAGAGTGTCCAAAATAATATTGCAAATAAAATTATTAACTCATATGAATTTTAAATTACGGTAGAGCGGAAGATACACTCCAGAAAACGATATATCTACCATAATTACGGTACATCTGGCAACACTGCTTTGAATACTAGTAAGAGTACAGCTAACTCAGTAAAAGCATTTGATTGGCTGGATCCGAATTTCGTGTGATACTTTAGCCACAGTACGAGTAAATACTTTACAATAGATGTTGCTGTTAATTTAGAAATAAAAATACTACTCCTATTACTTAATAAAGTTGTAAAACACTTTATTAACTTTTATTTTTCAAAATACAATCATAGTGACTGTCATCAGTGTTAATTGAAGGTGCTCCAATCTTGGAAATTTTACTTAATTAACGCAAATTTTATTTAAAAGAATTTTTGACACGACATGTGCGAAGTGGCGCCCTCTGAGAGAAGGTAAAATCTTATGTTTTTGTTGATTCATCTATGGGTATTTAATATCAATTTTTATCTCAAACAAATACGACTATCGATAACTGTTGGAAGCGTATTATCCGTTCTTTTTGCATTCTAGTAGGCCATGTTTTTTTTCGTTAGGTTACGTGCATGTACTTTGATAGGACTCAAAATGTGACAAATGTAAACTTCTGACACTTTAACGTCAGTCCCATCGACTATAATGCTTCTTATACTCTACGATGCCATGAAGAAAGTAAAATAATAGCATTAAAACAAATAATTACTTGTGTCTTTGTAATACTAAGTCAAAATTCTCAAATCATCATTTTTTGGCGTCAGTTTTCAGAAATATAACTATCAAATTAAAATGGAACAAATTCACTTGGAGGTACCAACAAAAATGTCACCCTAACACGGCCTACTCTGAATGCACGGTTGCCAATGTGCGGGCGATTATCCGAATTACGGGTAATTTAAGCAACTTTGCGGGTAAAAAAATGCGTGTGTAAAATGGATATTTTTGAGGAAGAAAAAAAAACAGATTAATTTTTAAATTTTTGGTTGACGACTTGTTGGTGATGTTTCAGCTTTACTATTGGCAACAAAGAAATCACTAAAGCCGGAAGCCGACAAAAACTAAAGTAACTAACTGACAGCCAAATCCACATTGGCGATCAGTGTTGCCAACTCTACCGATAATTTGGTAGACCTACCGATTTTGAACTCAACTTTTTTAAAATTTTTATATTCTTGTAATTTTATCAATTTTCTTTATTTCTAGATCGTCTTTTGTTTTATTTTACGTCAAAAATTGCACAAATGTCAAATCTTAATTTTAGAAAGTTTTGTTTATTTAATGAGAATTTTTTAATTTTTACAACTTTTTGTAATATTATAGTTTCTTTTTAATTTTTGTAATTCTTTTTCTAATTTTCTTCAATGAGATTTTTTTAATTTTATAAATTTGTCGATCGTCTTTTGTTTCATTTTCATTTCAATGAGATTTTTTTTATTTTAATTTTTTTTATTTTATAATAATACATAATAATTTTATAAATTTTCTTTATTTCTCGATCGTTTTTTGTTTTATTTTACGTCAAAAATTGCACAAATGTCAAATCTTAATTTTAGAAAGTTTTGTTTATGTAATTATAATTTTTTAATTTTCATTTTTTTGCAATTTTATTTAATGAGATTTTTTTAAATTTTTTTGTAATTTTATTCAATGCGATTTTTTTACATTTATTTTTTTTTTAATTTTATGAATTTGTCGATCGTCTTTTGTTTTATTTTTCTTAAAAATTGCACAAATATCAAATCTTAATTTTAGAAAGTTTTGTTTATTTAACGGGAATTTTATAATTTTTTGTAATTTTCTATAATGAGTTTTTTTAATTTTTCTAATTTTTTTTCTAATTTTCTTCAATGAGATTTTTTTAATTTTATAAATTTGTCGATCGTCGAAAATAGGAAGTACTATTATTTATTTTATGAGAATTTTTATTTTTTTGTAATTTTATTTAATGAAATTTAATTTTTGTTTAATGAGGTTAATTTTTGTTATTTTTTTGTAATTTTATTCAGAGATTTTTATTACTTTTATTTTTTTTTTAAATTTTATAAATTCGTGAATCGTCTCTTGTTTTATCTTACGTCAAAAATTGCACAAATGTCAAACCTTATTTTTAGAAAGTTTTTTTATTTAATGAAATTTTTTAAATTTTTATAAATTTTTTGTAATTTTATAAAAAGTATTGTTTATTTAATGAGAATTTTTTAATTTTTATTTTCTGTAATTTTATTTAATCAGGTTTCTTTTATTTTTATTATTTTTTTCTGTTTTATCCAATGAGATTTTTTTTATTTGAATTTTTTTTATTTTATAATAATAACATAATAATTTTACAAATTTTCTTTATTTCTCGATCAGTTTTTGTTTTATTTTACGTCAAAAATTGCACAAATATCAAATCTTAATTTTAGAAAGTTTTGTTTATTTACTAAGAATTTTTTAATTTTTATTCTTTTATAATTTTATAAATTTTCTTTATTCCTCGATCGTCTTACATCTTAATTTTAGAAATTTGGACCCAGTTTTGTTTATTTCATGAGAATTCAAATTTTTTTTAAAATGATTTTCAAAAATAAAAATCGTCTGAATAAAATCAGTGATTTTAAACATGATTTTAATCAAGTGATTTAAATTAGCTCAGCCACCGTCACTAAATAATTACAGTACCGCAATCAGCCGCCATTTTAGAGCAAGATATTGGCGGGAAATTTAAATGTCTAACGCTAACAACGACATACTTGGGCATTTTAACCTTTTATTTGGCAGGTGTCAAGTTTGTTTAAACTTGCCAGAAAGAAAATCACGAGAAAAGTCGGCCATTTAAACTTGCGGGAAAGAAAATCACTAAAAATCGGCCATTTTAATACAAAAACGTGGTTTCTTTGTCTTACACATTAAGTAAAGCTCAACCGAAATTCAGAGACATCTATCGGAATTTTGCACAACTGTCTTCCGAAATGCTTCGCTTGATCGGTTGGCAGCACTGCACTGTTGCCGATTGTCGCCCACAGACCCACATATTGATGATTTTAACCTGAAAAGCCTAACGTGCAACGTCCACGTGTGTAAGGTAAGTCCAATAATTATTAGATATTAAAATAAAATAAATTTTGTACCATTTCATTCATTCATTTCAATTTCATTACTCAATGTGGGCGGATGTGGGTAAGAGCGGGTTTTTTAAAATTTGAAAAGGGTAATCGACTTAGAGTGGATTGGCAACACTGTCCGAATGCGAATGAATTATAGATAACACAGTTTCCAATAGATGGCGGCGCCACATCGCTGTCCGTTATGGCACACTTCCTCAGAAATCAATTTTAAGTGAATTAGGCACGGCCGTCTAGGTTAATAAAAGCTCGATCGCGTTTTAAAAAGTTTGTTCCACGAAAACTCTCATCGGCGTGGCTCCCTCTACCCAGTTTTAAAGTGAACTTCCGTCGTTGCCATAGTTTATATCGTGCTTAATGTTACATTCGAATTAGAATTTTGTACATTTTATGTCAATTTGAACAATAAATCGCATGATTATCACCACAAAATGTTTCATAATTAAAGCTAGTTCTTGTCCGATGAAAATTGTATCACAACTCTTTTAAACGGACACTAAATGGCGCATAAACACTTAACGTTTCGCAGTCGTTCGATAGCTTCGTCAGAAGTGTTGTCATGTTTTCAAAATAAACAAGGTTGTCAACGGAAACTGAAAAAGTAACTTGATTTTTTTTTTTTAATCTAAAAATAATTTGAACATTCCAACGTAAGAAAATTTCCAACGTAAAACTTTCAATATTATTAATAAGTTAGAAAAATCTGTTGAAATTAGTAATAATATTGCTAAATCTCTTAAAGTACAGCATCCCACATTTCCTAAATTATACTGCATTCCAAAAATTCACAAACCTAACACATCTCTTCGTCCAATAGTTTCTACTATAGGTTCTTCTCCATATTTCTTATCAAAATTTGTTTCAAAAATTCTTACTCATGTTACTAGTAAATCAGAATACTTTATAAAAATTCTTATGAACTTGTAGATAAATTGAAAAACATAGATATACCAAATAACTGTATTATAATTTCCTTAGATGTTGTTTCTTTGTTTACTAACATTCCAAAAGAGTTAGCTTTAAAAAGCATTAATGATAGGTGGATAGAAATTAAAGATTAGACATTTCCAAAGAAAATTTTTTAGAAATTGTTACTTTATGTTTTGAAACATCTTATTTCGCTTTCAATGATAAATTTTATAAACAGATTTTCGGTACAGCAATGGGTTCTCCTTTATCGCCTGCTTTAGCTGAAATTGTTATGCAGGAACTAGAAAAAAGTGTCATTAACTCATTACCTTTCAATTTAACTTTATATTTTCGTTACGTCGATGATATTTTATTGATTTTGCCTTCAGATAAAGTAGACTTTGTTTTAAGTAGATTTAACTCTTTTCATAATAGATTACAATTTACAGTAGAAAAAGAAATTAACGATTCACTAAGTTTCCTTCCTTGATGTAAATATCATCAGACGTAATAACAAATTAATAACGAATTGGTTTCATAAACCTACGTGGTCAGGTAGATATATTAATTTTCATTCGTATACATCTAAAAACTATAAAATTGCAACAATTATTTCTTTAACAGATCGAGCTGTTTTACTTTCAGATAAACTTTTCATTTATGATAATTTAAATTTAATAAAAAAGACTCTTGTTCAAAATTCTTATCCAATAAATCTTATAGAATCAGTAATAAAAAATCGTGTTAAATATTTACAAAATTCAAAAATCTACAATAACAATAAACAAACTTCAAGCAAAAAATACATATCATTACCTTACATTGAACCACTATATGACACATTTAAACACATATTCAAAAAACACAATTTAATTTTAGCTAGCAAATCTGTAAATAAAAAAACGTCTAGACCAACATAAATATCATATCCAAAAAAATAATCAAAATCATTCAATGCTTGTAGAACATTCAAATTAGTTTTAGATTAAAAAAAAAATCCAGTTACTTTTTCAGTTTCCGTTGACAACCTTGTTTATTTTGACAACATGTTTATATTTTTCACTTCTGACGAACCTGTCGAACGACTGCGAAATGTTAAGTGTTTATGCGCCATTTAGTGTCCGTTTAAAAGAGTTTGTGATACAAAATGTTTCGTTTTACCAGATTATGCGCTAGTTTATAGCAATCACTTCCCCGAAGACAGCAACAGGCCACTGTAGTGTGGCTCCCTCTTCGGCACAGAAAAATGTCTCTGAACTAAGAACACGATTAACCGGATAAAGAAGTTCGTTCTTTATTAATCAATGAAGCCGTTTAATCAAGTCAAACGTCATTGAATACGAGTTAAGTTGCTTGTGCAGAACTTAGAACGAGTTACAACCACATGATACGCTGCTGTTTGACTCACACCCGTTTTTTGGTAACATTTAATGAGAAGGAGATTTTCGATGAAACACATATTAAGTTCTAATTTTAAAATTCGACAGATGTTAAAAGTTAAAATGCTAGCGCCGCCAACTAAATCGCAGCAATCACGGCAAACTCTAAGTACAAATTTATTTGATCTCGTGGTGTAAAGCAGTGCGGCGGTGTTAATTTGTTGCGATCAAAGCACCTGTCACTTTGACAGTTATAACTTAGTGTACTGTAACAGAGATCGTCTGCTTGACTTTCATCCGTTTGTTGATAACATTTAATGAGAAGTAACGAGTTTGACTTCCGTGGCGCTATAGCATAGCTTCCGCTCAACTTTTTCGATGTATAAGATATTATACTCTAATTATAAACATTTCGACAGTTGCTTAAATTTGATGTTAGCAGTTGCAGCAATCAGGGATACCTACTCTAATTACAAACTTATTTGATCTCATGGTATAAAGCGAGGAAAATTCGAATATTAAGTCGTCGTGTTAAACCGTCGCGAAGAGAAACGCAACCATCAGATATTTCGAAGGGAAATTCACCGACGACCTCTCAAGCCCCGATAACGAGTGTTTACGGTAGTTATTTACAAAACATCGTCTCAGTATTTGGGTTTACTTGAACAACAGCGTTTACTCAGAACCGAGATAACTCGATCACGTTATCTGCATTGCACGGCCAATTGGGGGAAATTTCAGTGTTTGTCTATTTATTTTGATAATGACCGTATCACAATTGGAAGCCCTAAAAATAGGCTAATTTTCCCTACAAGGATTCGTTAATTTTTTTCCTTTCACTCCCCTGGCAACCCGTCGCTCGGGGTTAACTATTAAATACTGACCGATCGGGAATTCCCTTGACGTATGTTTTCCGGAACGTTCTGAATATTTTATTGTTAATTTTCTTTTGAGGGGGGGGGGGCACGTGTATTAAGTTGTGGAAGAACTTACCTCTGAGGAAAACCTCCCGTTGAATTCGCGAGGCCAATTCCACGTTCACCCTGCAGCTTTTTCACGCGTGCCATTCTCGAGCTTACTGCAGCTTTCGTCGAACTGCCTGCCTAAATTATTCCTGCGATATTAAAGCTCCCCGCTGGAGCTTTTCAGAGGTGCGAGCGTGGCGGATTTTCCCAGGACGACGTGATTTTCCGTTCACGCCGAAAGCACGGGGCGAGTTTGCATTGGGGCGAGCTTTGCGGTGATACCCGCGGTTAATTTGGGTATATCGGCGTAATTAATCGGCGAATTTTCACGTGCGCATCTCTGTCGGTTTGGTATCGTCGTGCGCATCGGTTTTTCCGTCCTTATCTAAACATCAATTTAAACCATCCAGGCGGTTACCTGAGCTTTTTGATGTTTTCGCACGCGTGCGCCCCGCTTTGTTCCATATTCAAATGCGACGGTGTACGACGCAATCAGGTGAGAATTTCGTTATTAACAATGGATCTGCCCTACTTGCCTTGAATTTTCATTTAGAAGGCAGAAGCAGAGACGAAGCTTGATCGTAATAATTAATACTCAAGCAGGGATGAAATACAACTCAACGTAAAAGTCCTTGCAAAGAAAAACGAATTTCTACTCGTTTGTCTACAATGTTATAAAAATGTTGCAAAAATGGAAATGGTGGAGGCGCCAGGTTTAAGTGCGTTAATGCCTGAATTCATAAGAGCTTTCATAAATTATTAAGCGAATAATATATTACAATTAAATTTGTAATTAAATGAGATGTTTGATCTTATTCGTTCGAAAATTTAGCTAAAGCAATAAAAGCTCCAAAGAATAAAGAACTTATTTCACCTAACAGTCATCTTATTACCAATCAATAGGTAATCATTACATACAGAGCGTTCACAAATGAACGAATAACTAACAGGCGATTGAATTTCAAGCCCAGTAGATTATTTTTAATAATAATAATAATTTTATACTGATACTTAGAGAACTTTCTTAAGCGGAGCTATAAATGAATATTAATTGATTTGCATACATTTTAATCTTTTTTTTTACTGAAAATATTATGCGGTATTGATGCCATTGACGGCTTCTGTAATTAGTGCTGGAATTATTAATAAATGCAAACGAAGTTCACAATAGGCACGTGCAGCAAGAGGATTTTGGATCATGAATAAAGATTTAACATCCCGAGAAGTATTGACAAGGGCATAACATAGAGGTCACAACGGTTGAGACTATTATTTCGTGTATGTAACTAGGTACTAAAATAATATTTGTCGTTTCATTTTTTTGACTATAATTCTAAAATACATATTGTAGAATCGGTTCTGGAGGCGTTGCGTTTCCGGCAGTAATAAACTAATTTATGATAGGGCAGTGTCCGGTAGAATAATCACTATTACTCAGCCATAAAAAAATCATTTGCTATATAAACAGAGCTGGTTTTATCATCAGGCGAATTTAAAACAGAAAATACTGAACGTACTGGACAAATTGTCTCACGTCATAATAATTTAAAAATTTTGTAATAGGTTAATTTTACACTATAGTAAAGGACCCAGCAGCAGAGACCTCAGTAACCCTTAAAAGGTATTGGCCGTCGGGTCAGCACTTTTTCTAAGGGGGAAGGGATGTAAACAGCCTAAAATTGTAAATCCAAAATCAAAGGTTTAAGGTACTATCACTATTACTCAGCCATAAAAAAACCATTTGCTATATAAACAGAGCTGGTTTTATCATCAGGCGAATTTAAAACAGAAAATACTGAACGTACTGAACAAATTGTCTCACGTCATAATAATTTAAATATTTTGTAATAGGTTAATTTTACACTATTGTAAAGGACCCAGCAGCGGAGACCTCAGTAACCCTTAAAAGGTATTGGCCATCGGGTCAGCACTTTTTCTAAGGGGGAAGGGATGTAAACAGCCGAAAATTGTAAATCCAAAATCAAAGGTTTAAGGTAAGGAAGGAATTTGGAACTCGATCCTAATGTAAACAGTTCCCAGGCGAGTTAACCTAAAAAATCTTCGTAAGGGTACCCCAAGGGTAAGATACGCTAAAATAAATAAATCTATCATCAGTAAATCTTAAGACGTGAGAAAGGAAAACTTACACCCACGCGCGCACAGGAAGCGGGTCGAAACTGGACCAACTGGTGTCTTAAAGACATGCAATTTTGGTCACTCCGGTGATCTAAATAATTTAAATGACTTAAATGATCTAAATGACTTTATTTCAAAAAGTTGAACGACTAGCTCACGAGTGAGCAGCATCTCATTTTGAATTTGTTAACAAAATGGTCCAGGGGAGAGAAAAGTTCAAAAATTTCATTAATGTTCGCCTTAAACGAACGTTCTCTTTTCAAAATTTAGAGATTCTCCCTTTGTTCTTCGGTATCCTTTCATTAACTTAATTTAAATTTAATTTTAGACCCTTCACGCGGGTGCTGTTTAAGTTTAAATCCGGTGGCCGTGTATGTGTGGATGCAAGAAGCAAGAACTCCACCCAGACTCTTCCTCAAAAGGGATACATCGAGCCCCTTTCCCAGAAAAGAGAGAGAAGAAGTCCCTCTGCTGCTGAATTCTGCCACCTTACGCGGTAGGTGAATTTGTTATTTTGTTTTTATTAATGTAGGCACATATTATGTAATTTCACCCATCCAGGATAACTCAAAGTATATTTAATATACCCTGCCTTAAGCTAGTTCACGACTTTAATTTACAATAAAATAGATTATGATGAGTTTAAGGTGCTCCTGCACAGTTCCAGCCCGGAAGGATCCTCCTCCGAAGGATTATTAATCGACCACGTAATTTAATTAAGCATTATAGGATCCGCAATTCCCTTAAACTTCTTCGGTGGTGGCAGTTTCTTCTAAATTTGCACAATTTTATTTTGGTTAACATGCTTAGTTAAATTTCTTGCTAAAATTACGCTACCAAAGTAAGAAGTGTTAAAAATGGGAAGAGTCTTTAACTTTCATCCCAGACCCTTCCTACAGAGACATAGTAAAGAATTATGTCACGTGGTATTATCAATGAAAAATCTTGTGTGGAAATAAATACCGGGTGGTCAACGGAATTTATAATTAGAGGAGGTTGTGATTGGTACCATTTTATGTTGTGCGGTTGGACACACAAGTGAAATGAATAATAAATTAACAATTGTTATATTTGAGGTTATGCTCGTGCTTTGTACAGTGAGGAAAATTTTATGTCGAATATCGAATGTTAAAAAAAATAAACGTCGCAATTCTCACACTTAAATTTTTTTAATTGTAAGCCCGCGTTGCCAACTTTATGGTAGGTAAATATCACAGCCTGCTTTAATTAGAAATTCCGTTGATCGCATGGTACAAACGTTTCAAAAATTGTTACCAAATTTGGTACGAGAGAGAACAGCAACATATTAGAGCTTCTTGCCATAGTTACCAACTAAACTGAAAGAGGTTTATGACATCCTTTCTCACGACGCGACGCTGACCTCGTTTCATTGCAAAACGAACGGACAGTTTTTCTTTTCTTGTGAACGACGCGACGTTGGCAATACCTAACATCAAAGTTTTCATGCCAATCAGATTTTGAATTTTTGTGCTCCTTAAACACTTGTGACATGTCGATGAAGCATTTTACTGTTGCTTGAAATGTTTTTATTTTCAAATACATAAGAGAAAATGTGCATAGGTATTAGTTGAACAAGTTGATAAACTGATAACACCGAAGTCTGCTAGAAACTTGGACTGATGTTGTGTTACATTCAAATTTCGCGCTAAAATATCGTGGCGATATAACGTCTTGCAATTTCGTTTTAACACCATTGGCGACCCTGATGCCCCTCCTGTACATCGCTATGGGGGAAACCTGCGTACAGTGATCGCTGAACTTTCGTAGGCTATGAAGGCCGCCTGTCATTGGTTATCGTCGGTAATCCCTGCGCGTCGAAGCGATCTTCTTCATCTTCAACCTGGTCGCGTCCTCTTTCTTGTTCGAGCATTGTGCCGGTGTGACGTGTTTTTCGTGTGTGTTAATTTTAACGGATTTCTTGCTCGTTTGGAGAAGTAAATCAATTGCGGCTTTGCTGGAATATCATTTGACACCGCCGAACAGCGATCGGAGACAGTTTCAATCTCCTTACTAAGCCTGAGGCCTCAGTTCTCTCAGGTAAAATATGACGACGCATACCGACAAACGGGCCGCTAACGAAAATCATTTCTTCTACTTAGGCTTTTCCATTTGGGCGCAGTTTTCTGGCGCAGGTTATTAGACCAGACCTTTTGGCCTAGTTCTCCGGGGGCGCTCCTGCCCATAGTCGTATCGAGATCCGATCGAGAAAACCTGATCAGCCATCTTGACGATCTGAGCGGGTCCAGTTCAGACCAGTTCGTCGACGCTTCCTGCGGTTGATAGAGGGCGTTACAATTCCCCACCGGCCTCTGCACTTCGGTTGGCACCGCTGACTTTGACGTACGTCTGGACTCGCAGCTTCAAGGTTAGGTTTTTACTTTAATCCGAAGTTTTACGGACAGATCGGTTGTTAAATTTTACGTCTAGCTCGTGAGAAATAAACCTCGAGTACGAATTCCGAAGCACGAATTGCGCTGCGCTTACGATATTCAATTTAAGCCTAAAGTAAGCAGCCAATTGTAATTGTTTCTTAACAGTGTAAAGTGATTTCCTTTTTACTTGTGTAATAAATTGTGTTAACTTTAACTACTATTTTAATTTCTACATTCACGCACACCAGTGGGTAAGATTTTCGCCTCTGATTATTAGAGATTCATTTTCTGCACGATCCGGTCGATTGGAGACGTCGGCCGGTTGATTCAATTGTCTTCTGGCGCCCTTTATAAGTTTACCACCTTAAGTAAACCTGCCCCTTTTCCACTGTTGCTAGCTGGGGCACAGCTGATCGTAGAATCAGCAGAAGCTTGTCATCTTGAATCGTGGTAAGTAGATGCAAGTAAATTTTAAATTTAAACTTTGGTGACAGTTGGTTTCATTGGGTTACTTGGGTTTTTGTTTGGGTCAATTATGGTAAACTATTTACAAAAATGTTGTTATTTGTAATATTTTATTATTCTTATAACAATATGTACAGGTGGAGGAAAATACAAAAGCTTGAATTCACAACCATATGCAGGGATACAACTCCAGAAGAGGTAAAGTATTTAAGATATTGCATTGGTTTGTTATATCTTTCTACCTGTATTCCTTTGATCTCGCCGCGATGGAACCAAAAATTCCAAAAATCGTGGAATTTGCCGACTGTTTTGAGGATAATTATACGTATATCGAAATCCTCCATATTCCTCCACATAAACGTTTCTATTTCTGGACATCTTTTTCATTACGTCCGTGGGCAATCGCTTACTATATTTTTTTCCTTCTCATTTCTTGCCCTTCTATTTATGCGGGCGTTTTTTTTTTTTGTTGTCAAATTAATGTCGCCGTGCTAAGCATGGTGATAAGTAAGAAGTGATCAAATGAAAAATGAATTAGAGTTGGCGATGCAACTAAACACGCTTGTGTTCATTTAGTTCATCGAACGTTCTTTCAGTCACTGACGTTTCTATAAAGCAAGAAAACCGTTTTATTTAAAAGAAATAAAGCAAATGCGTAAAATGACCACTGCCTGCTGCATCAAGACAGGTTTGAACTGTATGAATAACTGCGTGAGTAACGTTAAACAATATTTCCGGCGTGTTATTTGTGTTACAATTGATTGACAATTAGTATTAACCCATTAACGCCTAGCGTTGCAGAAACGCAACATCTATTACGTGTATTTGAACAGAAATCTGTAAAGTACATTTTAATAATATTATGAAGGGTGGCGCTATAATAGGAAAGGTAGGTATTATTTTTAACTTCAAAGATGTTGGTTACTTTAAAATTAACAACGGTTAGCGAATAATACTTGTTTTAAAAAGTGTTTGTAAGTTTGTCATTTCAGCATGGACAAATTAGTGTAAGTAATATTTTGATTGCTGTTTATAGATTATGTAAGTTAAAAGTTTGTAGATGTAATCTAAAAAGATGTAGTTTGCTTTTAGTAATATTTTTGATGTAAAACTTTAGATAAGTTTTTATATACATATTACATTTTAAGAGCGTTGCAAAAACGCAACGCTAGTCGTTGCCACTGCCGAGTTTTCTACTTTAGACTTACTTTCTCAGTGGTGGAATCACATTTGAAGAGGCCTTGCAAATGGCATATTCAGAAGACTTGGATGTTGATAATATAGGTATATTGAGCCTCCAGATCCTTCCCAATTAACGGATGAAGATTCAGCCGAGGAGGACGAAGGTGGTTTCGTTGATAATTTATCCGCAAATCAGTTACGAGCTCCAGCTGAATTATCTATTCGTCAACAACATGATGCAGATGAAGTGGAAGAGGAAGTTTTAGATTCTGTTAGTCTTTCAGAAGAAAAAGAAGACGAAGATGATCTAATTATAAAAATTGATTATAAAGATATTTCATGGATAAATGGTGATATTTTTTGTACTCCAAAACAGTTTCCATGTGAAAATTATGAAAATTTTAAATGCCTTACTCCTACTGAGATGTTCGAGTTATTTTTTGACGATGAAATTATATCATTATTAGTAACCGAAACAGAGAGATACAGCAGACAAGAAAATGCCAGTAATTTCTCAATAGAGGCAAGTCAAATGAAATGTTACCTTGGCATTCTCATATTATCCGGTTACAATATTTTGCCTGGGAAAAAATTCTACTGGGAAAATAGCAAAGATATGGGAAATAAGATGGTGAAATCAGCTATGAGACGCGATCAGTTTATTACAATCTGTCGTTATCTTCACTGTACTAATAACAATGATCTCAATCTATCAGATAAGTTCTGTAAAGTTCGACCACTAATGATAAAATTAAAAGAAAAGTTTATGCATTGCTTTATTCCGGAACAAGATTTAAATTTCGATGAAACCATGATAAAATATTTTGGACGCCATTCCTGCAAGCAGTTCATAAGAGGTAAACCGATAAGGTTTGGCTACAAAATTTGGAGTTTGACTACGAAAAGTGGATATTTGATAAACTTTGTTCCATATCAAGGTACTGATCTTACAATCCCCACAGCTTACCAAAAGGTATTTGGTAAACCTGCTGCTCCGTTGGTGAAAATGATTGATGAGTTGAATACATGTCATAAAGGAAATCTGAGATATAATTTCTACTTCGACAATCTTTTCACAAGCTTACATTTACTGTATTACTTGAAAAATCATGGTTACGGTGCTACAGGAACTATTAGGGAGAATCGCATTCCACCTGGATGTCCTCTTCCTCAAAAAAATATCATGAAAAAGAAGAAAAGGGGTGAATATGCAGCTGATAAAACTCATGGATCAATATTGATTAGATGGAATGACAACAATATTGTAACAGTTGCATCAACACAATATGGTGTACATCCAGCAAGCCAAGTAAAAAGGTTTTCCCAGACAGAAAAAAAGAATGTACAGATTGAACGGCCAGTAGCTGTTGGCAAGTATAACTCTTCTATGGGTAGTACCGACCTAATGAACGAAAACACCTCAAGGCACAGAATAAGTATGAGGGGGAAAAAGTGGTGGTGGAACGTGTTTACTTGGTTGGTGGATACCGCAATTCAAAACGCTTGGATTTTGCACAAACGCTCGGGAAATAAATTAACACAGCTACAGTTTAGAAGAGATGTAGTAAAAACGTATCTAACATCCTATCAAACCTTACCACGTCAAGGTGGTCGTCCATCGGTCAGCTTATCCAGTCGATCATCAAGTAGAGTAGGTGATGATATCCGGTACGACAATAGAGGTCACATTCTAGCCACTATCGAAAATAATAAAAGATGGCGATGCGCTGCTGAAATGTACACGTCTATTGTGAGAACCTATTGCATCAAATGTAATGTTGGTATGTGTAAAAAGTGCAATGTAAACTTCCATAGCCGATTTTAGAACTGTTTTGTATTTTGTTTTATTTAGGTAGTCATAAGGCCTGGCGTTGCGTTTTTGCAACACTTGAATTAACGAAAAATAAAAAATAAATTTACTTTTTCTAATCATTTTTAGTTACTTTATACCAACTAAAAATAGGAAAGACAATAAAATGCATTACTTTTACAAAAAAATAAAACTCCGTCCTTAATGGGTTAAATTCCAACGCCTACCCTAATTCATGTTTATATTGATCGCTTGTTATTTTGACGAACTTTTGTACGAGCCAGTGATACAGTTTCTAATTAAAGAGGAAAATGAACCAAAAGTTATTCATGAAAGAATGTCCCATGTGTATGGCAATGACGACCCATCTTATCTTCAACTGAAATTTTGGTGTAGGCAAATTTTGGTGTAGTTTTGATGGGCCCGCGTTTCGATTCAGGATGACCCCAAATCAGGAAGACCGGTACTAAGGTAATCATCGGCCTCGATGAATATTTGCTGCTGCCAGATAGACAAATGAAGATCCCAGTGCAGAAACTTTCAGTTTCGTTGAAGATTTACTGCTGCAAGATGGTCAAATGAAGATAAAAGTGTCTGTACTGTGAGGGATGGGTGGTTAAAAAGTGATAAAAGAAAGGGAATGATTTATCCTTTATTTTCAGATTTATCAATTTTACAAGGCTTGGTCGAAACACTATGGTCTTGTAGATGTCATGACGAGAGTGAGAGAGAAATTCTATTGTTACGTCCAAACTCTATTCACAAAATAATTGCACATGATAATCAACAATTTCCACTTCTTCTCCTCATCCTTTTACCACAATTTTAATCAAACCACAAAAGACCCAAGTAGCAACTTCTTCGTTTGTACGTTTCTGGTTCGAGTTTAAATTAGCCAGATATTGCTCTCAGTGCCTACTTTATGTGGAATGAGTTTTTAACCCTTGCCCGCCACTACATATATTTTTCGGGATTGTCGAAATTTCTGTACCTACGTCCTTTTTTTATATGAATTCTAGTCGCAAATATAATCTTATAACGAAACAATCGGCATTTTGTAAATCAATCGAAGCATTTCTTAGTTTCTAGTAATATAACTAATTGGCAAATGAATTAATGTTGTCTCACCCAAACCATGGTATGTACTAGTTACAGTGTGACAGACGGATTTTCGGACTTTGATAACTCACTATGACTTTCTTCGAATGCTAATTACGCCTTCGGACTGGCGGAGACGTTCACGACCACACGGCTATTAACTGTATCTATCGTAAAACTCAGTCGCCCTTTATATCGTTTTATAGAGGAAATTCCGATTATGAAAAATTACTTTCCCTATGAGTCATCGTGATTTTCCTGGATCGTTCGCTTTTAGTCGTGTTTGCATAAGCCTGTTTCTTTGATGGATCACCTCGGCGACAGTTCGATGTTGCTATCGGCATCTGATATTCTCGAACGCAGCTTTATCGTCAAGGTCAGTCCAGCCTTTGAAAAAGCAAGTCGTTTGTTTACTCAATTTTTGGATTTTCGTATCGAATTTAACTTGCATAATGAGCTTAACGATTTACAAAATGCTGATTTGTTACAGTGCGATGAATTTATGTAGACGGGGACTGGGGTGAAAGTTGAAGACTTTTCCCGTTTTAACCCTTTTAAAAAATTGTGAAATTAAAATTGTGAAAATTTAGGAAAAAAAACTACAGTAACGAGTACGCTGCCACCACCGGAGTTTAAGGGAATTCCGGGCCCTATAATGCTTAATTAAATCACATGGCCGATATTAATAACCCTTCGGAAATGGGTTCTTTCTGGCTGGAACTGTGCAAGGGCACATTATATCCGCAGTCTACTCTACTAGTAATAAAAGTCATGAACTAGCTTAACGCAGCGATCTTTGAATTACCCTGAAGGGGTGCTCTACATAATATATACACAAACAAAGGAAAAAGAAATATAAACTGACAAACCCAGCTACCGAATAGGGTGGTTGGTGGAGGTAGAATTCAGCAGAAGAGGACCTCTTGTTTGCTTCCCTTTTCTGGAATGGGGCTTGCTAATCCCTCTTGGGGAAGACTGGGAGTGGAGTTGTAAAAATCCAAGTATCTTATAATTATCAAAAGCATGGTACAGAAATGAACTAACTACAACGCGAAATTCGCCCACATAAAAAATTACGTAACCGTAGCAGGTGTTCGCTTTATTAAAGAACCTTGCGCTAGATTGAGACACGATGGACATTGCAAATTCTAAGAAACGCACCTGCAACTGCAGTAAAGATGTTAGTCGACCTCGTGCTATATCGCACACTTAAGGAAGACCACGTGATCAAGGAAAACCAAATAAAAAGGTAGCCTGGCAAAGCACAACGATCAGACAGCTTGAAGCAGTTTGGTCGCGTACATCTCCAGAGCGCGATGGCATTTATAGAATCTCATAATGGGTGTTGCTGTTCTCCAAAAGTCCGTTTGTCTCTGTATCTAGTGCTATGGTTGGGTAAGAATTTTAATAATTTAATTTTTTTTACTATTTTGGCTATGTTTATAAACTAACATTGCTTATTTTAATTATGAGATGCTCTTTATCTCGTCCTAAAATTATTTTGAATTTGATCGACTTTATTGGACCAAAGTAAAAAATATTATTGAAAGCGTGTTCAGTGGAACAGGAATTGAAATTGTGATTTATGTTTTGGATACCAGAAATTTTGAGAGTAGTCCAAGACAAAAGATTAAATCGGATCGAGTACCTGTTAAATTTATCCATGGGAAAAAACCTACTGGGAGAGGCAGAAGGGGCACCTTAGTTCCTCAAGAAATCCAGCGACCCCAAACGAGGTACAGTGTGATTCTTAATGATTGAGGATAATTTGAATTCGGCGCCATAAAATTTTTGGTGTATTTCACGTTTTAAATGTGGCTACGATGCAGTGTTGCCAACTTATGAATTTCTCCCCTAAATTTTTAGCGTTCCAACAAAGCTACTTTGGCCAACCGATAACGTTTTTAACAAGAAAGTTAATATTTTAATGACAACGACAAGTCGATCTAATTTGCTGACGTAGACAATTGTTTAAGCAAGGCTTTAACTTTGTTCTCTTCTTTAATTTTAATTTCAAGATTGAATTGAACGCGGTAATTTTTCTTACTACATTAATAGCAAAGGAAATACTGACGTCGCCACTGATTGAGTTTTATGAAATGTAAAAGCTAACGAAGTTGAAATGCTTCCTTGAAACTTACGTAACTAAACATTAAACAAATCAAATTATTGTCTGCACAGTTTAATTTGTTTAATGTTTAGTTATGTGGCCATATTTATTTCCTTACTGAAACAAAAATCATGAATTCTGCGATTGTTTTCAATTATTTCATTGTCTTTTAAAATATGTGATTATGCGTAAATTGTACGTGTATGACGCTACAAAGATAGATGGCGCTGTGAAATGCGGACGGTCCTTTCAGAGACAGATTTTTCTTTATCGTTTATCATTAAAAAACAAATCTGCGATTGTTTCCATTAAACGTTTTTTTGAAGGAAGAAAGTTCATCTTCAAAACAAACAAAAATACGAACATTTTTATATGTTTGGTCCTAACGACGATAGATGGCGCCGTTCAGTCTCATGAATTAATCCAAAAGGTTTCGATTGTCTTTTGTTTTCTCTTTTTCGAAGACCACTTCTCTTAAAAAAAAAAATATATATATAAGAACACGAAAATTGTTTGTGTATGTTATTGTTGTACGCATAACCTAACTTTCGTTTCTAAATTGTAGAAAGTAGAATGAAATTGCTAATGAATATAAACAAGTTGAAACAATTTGAAAACGTTTCGGTCGTGCGCGGACCGCGGTCTGAATAGATTAGTTCGAAGCCACGCCGTTTTAAGAGCCAGTCAATGGTTCTTCCTCGATACACGGACCGAGGTCGAAAAGAAATCGGTTTCTAACCAGGCCAATGAGAGTCCAGTTTTTGTAATTAGTCGAACCGCGGTCAAAACGAACCAATTTAAATTAAAATAAACTCAAACTTATTATTATTAAGAACACACTTTTTCTTTACAAAAATATACAAGCCATTGATAGTATTTTCAAAAATAACCAAGTTATGGACATTTTTGGCTGACTCGACCAAAGCAGCTTAGGAAGTTGGCTTGAGTGTGTCTTGTGTGTTGGCAGATGCTTTTGTTTTTCAAACAATTCGATACGTAAAGTAAAGATACGAAACCTAAGTAATGTGACACGTCAGTCTTGGGCAACCGTGTATATTGAACTTGTCTACATTTCTGCAAACTGTACGTCCTAGATAGACCCTCTACATTCTTAATGTTAGAGATTAGAAATTAATTTGTGCATTTGGGTGCGATTTTCTTATAAGCTCAGAATAGTCTGCAATTTGCTATATTTATTCAATTAATTAATATTTTCGCGATAAATTTCACTTGACAAATCTGGTTGCAGCAACGAAATCGTTTCAATCGTACACGGACCGCGGTCTGAATCGCTTAGTTCGAAGCCACGCGGTTTTAAGAGCTAATCAATGGGTTTCTGTCAATACACGGACCGAGGTCGAAAAGAAATCGGTTTCTAACCAGGTCGATGAGAGCCCAGCTTTTGTAATTAGCCGAACCGCGGTCAAAACGAACCAATTTAAAGTGCTGGTCCCGCAAAAGAATATCCATGGGTGATGTCGAGGCGTTTGACCAGATTTGCCCGAAATTCAAGTTCGGAAGAAACCGAGTAAGTCCTAGTATTTCTGGCACCCACATACACACCGAGATCGGATTTAAATTTAGATATTCGTTAAGGGACCACGTATTTATTTCAAGAAGAACAATAGAACAATAACAATGAAGGTAACATTCAAAGATTAAATTTAGGTAAAAAAAAATCGAGGACGTTCGTTTAAGGCGATTGTTAGGCGAACATTATTATACCGAGGCTAGGCGAACATTAATAATTTTTTTTGAAACTTTCCTCTTCCCTAGGCCACTGTTTACAAATTCAAAATCTTCCCCTCTCTTTAATAATTCTCCAGTTTACAAATTCAAAATCTTCCACCCCTCTTTGATAATTCTCCCGGGAGATATTGGCTCTTTGGCGGGAGAGTCGTTCGACTTTGTCCAATGAGAAAATTTTGGGCACCGAAGTGACTTAAGTTGCTTAACGTTAGGGACTTGTGAAACGCGTTTTCGTTCATCAGGGTCACCTTAGGCTCACGGTTCCCACTGAGAAAGGGATCTATTATCGGTGCTTGTTTATTTTCGCGTACGTATCATAAGGGGCCTTGATTTTAACAGACTATAATGTTATGACGAGTAGATATCGTTGGGAACTCGTTCACATACGATCGAGTTGAAATTTCTTTGTTAAATTTGAATCAATAAAGATTTTACTTTAATTAAGTTTAGATTTTTTTTTTTTAATTTTCTGCTGTTTACATCTTAAAACTCCTTTACCAGAGCAGAAGCGAGGAAAGAAACTTGTCAAGAACATTTGGTCGCTTTAGAGAGCGAATTGTCACAGGCGCGATGCGACTATTGGGATCCTAGCACGATGCAGGAGTCGATGCAATGGGTTTATAAAGGCTCTCCACCTCCAAAGAAGATGAAAACTTAGTTGTCTTCTGGAAAGTTCATGGCAATCGTTTCTTGGGACTACGAAGGTATTCTGCTTATTGAATAAAAGGGTCCACAATTATTGGAGAGCCTATAGGGTAAGTGTGTTAACAGTGGCTCAGGTGTACACAGTGAATATCAATTCTTTTTCCCAGATGTAATCGTTCTATGTATTAATCATTTCTACAACAGATGGCGTGCAAGCAACGAGATACTATGATGTACAGTTCGCGTTAGTGTCTTCGGTAAGTCACATGTAAGACAAGATTGTTTCATTTTATGGTGCTAGTTTTTTTTTCCTGACGTGAGTATTTTTTCATTCTATCCCATTACACTTCTCAGATATGATGTTCAGTGTAGTATTAGTTTGTTTCTCGGTTAAATGTCTCCATTTTAATTCAAAAATGAATGCTTTAAGTATGTGCGTTTTCTTAGAAAGTTGGTTTGAAAACAAAATGGCGACTAGGTACACAGTTGATCAACTTATTAGGGTACACGGTGATTCACGATCCACTGTGTACTTGATAGGTACACAGTGGATCGTGAAACAAATATTAAATTTGGTTCTATATTTTGCCAACAGAATGCCACGAAAGACAAAGCTTGTGAGAGTAATAGGACGCCATACTGAAGATGCTATGAAGAAGGCATTGCAATTGATAAGTGAAGGCAGTAGCATTAGAAATGCTGCAAAAGAGGTTGGCATTGCTTTTTCCACCGTAAGACGTTATTATTCGAAACTTAAGATGTTTGATAATCCTGAGAACATGCGCTTGGTGCCAAATTACGACATAAACAAAGTTTTTACCACTCCACAAGAAGAAGCATTACAGAAGTATTTTGAAGATTGCTCTTTAATGCTTTACGGTCTAACGACAAATGATTGTCGCAAAGTGGCGTACGATATGGCTAAAATAAGTCTTATAAAAATGCCGAAGAAATGGGAAGAAACGCCAAAAGTTGGGATAGATTGGTTCAAAGCATTTCGGAAGAGGCATCCACAACTATCTCTCCGGAAACCAGAACCATGCAGTCTTGCTAGGGCGACTGCCTTTAATAAAGTCAACGTTCAAACTTTTTTTGACAACCTAGAAAACGTTATTAAAAGAAACCCCGCAGCTTTTAGTGATGGAACTAGGATATACAACTTAGACGAAACAGCTACCACCACCGTTCAAAAACTGCAAAAGGTTATAGCACGTAAAGGGTACAGAAATGTAGCGAAAGTTACCAGTGGCGAAAAAGGTACCCTGGTGACGACTTGTTGCATGGTTAATGCCAGTGGGTAAGCATTACCTCCAGCCATTGTATTCCCACGAAAACACTTCAAGGAGCATATGATTAAGGGCGCACCAACTGGAACTTTAGGATTGGCTGCTCCTACTGGCTGGATGAATAGCGAACTTTTTGTAGAGGTCATGAAACATTTCATAAAGCATACCAATAGCACTCCGGAAAATCCAACCATTTTAATATTAGATAACCACGAATCCCACTTATCTATAGAAGCTTTAAACAAAGCAAAGGCTGCGGGAGCATTATAATCACTCTACATCCCCACACATCTGCAAAACTTCAACCACTGGATGTTGGCATATTTGCCCCTTTCAAAACCTTTTACAACAGTGCGATAGATTCGTGGCTTATGTTACATCCCGGAAAGCCAATAACTATATACGAAATCGCCGAATTGATTGGAATAGCGTTTACAAGGGCTATGACTCCTACGAATATTACCACTGCTTTTAAAAAAACTGGCATTTTCCCATTTGACAGAGAAGTGTTTACCGATGTGGACTTTTTGCCTAGTTCTGTGACCGATCACCCTGTTAGTTTGTTGCCATCGCCGCAGTCCGCTGCTTCATTGTCATTGCCTCAACCTGGTTCTTCGTTGTCACAGAGTCGATCTGTCATTTCTTTGCCGTCATCTCAGCCTACTACTCCGTTGCAAGAGCTTCAACTTTTCCCGGAACCTAGACCGTCCACATCCAGTGACAAATTTATATCGCCGCATGAATTTAAAGCGCCACTCAAAGCTGGAATGAGACAAAACAAAATGAAGCCACGGAAAATGGGTAAGAGCATGGTTGCAACCGACACCCCCGAGAAAAATGAAATTGAAATGGAAAGAACAGCTGCCAAAAGAAAGAAGGAACATAAGAAAAAAAAAAGAAAGTAAAGACACGAATTTTCAGAAGTGATTCGGAAGATGAAGAGGACGAGAAAACAGACCTGGTTCTTCAAGATACTGAGGACGACGACGATTGATATGAAGAAGAAGATGCCGAGAATGCTCTATTTCTAACTGAAAAAGATCTTGAGACGCCATTGCCTCGAATTCCAAAAAAGGGGGATTATGTAGTAGTAAGATTCTTGACAAAAAAACAAAGGATTTTCTACGTTGGAGAAGTTTTAGAGACAAGAAATGATTCGTTCGAATATTTTATCAGTTTTCTAAGGTTAAGAAACAAATCACGCGAGCAGTTTTGCATGCCCAATGAATTAGACTTATCATATATCCAAGAAGATGATGTTAAATTTATTTTGCCAAAGCCTACTACGGTTGCCGGGACCACTTCACGACAGCAGTCTTATTATTATTTTGCCATAAAATTATCCATGTTAAACATACGTTAAGTTTTATTTTGTTCCCATATTGTCTTTCTAAGGTTTATTTGTTGTTCTTCAGAGAATGTTTATCTGATTTAAATAGGTGTAAACGTAATATGTATCTACCTATTATTTACTTATCGTTCCTTTAAGTTAAGAGAATAAAGTGTTTGAGTATTGTTTGTTAAATTAATCTTGTTTTCGCTAAAAAAAATAATTTGTTTATTTTTTACTTTTATTTAAAGTTGTAATGAAAGATTGATTATTATTTTATTAAAAACTGTACGTGCTACATAAATTGAGTGCTTTCTTTTCTATAATTCTTGATCTGATTCACTGTTCCTTCGCACGATTCATTGTGTACACTCACAGTGTACATATACCGGTACACAGTGACTCGATATCCTTTTTTTTCTTTTTAATTAAATCCTCAAGCATGGTGTCTCTGGCAAAAAGAAAACATTGGGAATATCGTAGTACGATATCTGAGCAAAGTGCTTGCAAATTTGGAGAGATGTAGATGACTTTGTTATGAATGTACAAGTGAAAAAAAAATGAGTGAGCCACTGTTAACGCACTTACCCTACTCTGCTTTAATGCCTTGCGATTTTTTTGAGTACAAATATCTGAAGAGAGACCTATGTGTTTAAACATCTGAAGAAAGACCACAAAGAAAAGGCTTTTTTTGTATGGAAAGAAATAACTCGAGAGACGCTGGACTCTGTAGCCCTGCGAGCTCTTTTTTCTTGTTATAGATTTGCTCTAACATTTTCACTTCAAACTTTTCCATTCTAATTTCTCGGTAATTCTCCGGTCTCCCTAAAACAGTTTTCTTTTCAGATGGCTCTTAGTACCATGATTCACGTCCATATGTCAGTGCTGGCGCCGCTGTGAATTAATCTTGATATTAATGTAAAAAATGTCTGTAAGTAAATGTAGAGGCTATT
This sequence comes from Dorcus parallelipipedus, assembly GCA_958336345.1. Lineage (NCBI taxonomy): Eukaryota > Metazoa > Arthropoda > Insecta > Coleoptera > Lucanidae > Dorcus > Dorcus parallelipipedus. The sequence continues at coordinate 9,548,035 of OY284477.1, forward strand.
TTGAAACAGAGGTCGCTGTGTTAAGGAAATTTGATGTACGGTATATTAAGTAACTTTTTAGCACTGCATTGGGAGTATAACTTGAAAAATATTACTTGATACAGATTTCCTTGTGCGAGAAAAAATTTCTTTCTTTCTTTCGATAAATGACCTATTGAAGAAGGGGCGCTTGGTGACTCACCCTGCCTTCGGATTTTTCTAATTTTTATCAAAAGTGACTTCCTATGAATTTCTTACGAAAGATACGGGAGGGGAGTGTTAAATAAATCATACAATATTTTGTGCAGTTTGCTCCATCTCTGAAAGAAAAACTGAAGCTGGTTAACCACGTTCAATTCTAGGCGTCTGCGCTCCATTTTCCGAGGGTGTTGTTTCTTTCTAGCCGAATTGATCAACTGGTGCCGCCTAGCGGAGAGCTTCGAAACAGGCGAATTCAAACAACCGCCTTCCAGGCGAGCTTTCGCCAGAGCTTTTTCAGTCGAGCACGCGACGTGATTGTGTGCAGATGAATCCTCCGACAGCCTTACTTCTCGTCGCCGTCGCGACGGCGACGGCTTTGGCCGGCGTCTCAGCGAGAGCGGTAAGTTTTCGGACTTTCAAATGAATTCTTTTTCCGTGCGGAATCGATCGAGTCAGCAAAATATTTGCGGCGTTATCTGATGTCTTGCGTTTTAAGCGACAAGCAGGGTCGTAATAGCTTTAATTTATGAGCGCGCGTCGCGTCTCGTGGCATCGGCGAATATATTAAACACGCAAAAGTACGAAGAGTTTCAAAGCGATTGTCTCAAGTACATGTTTAAAGGCGACGCGTCAGCTCTAAATGAGAATTAAGAGTTGACTCGTGGGAGTTAATCGAGTTAAATGAGTTTTGTCGTCAGTGCAACGAATAGTTGCGTAAATACTATCTCTTTGCAGACCTTTTTCTATAATTAAATTTTGAGGCAGCAATTTCTTTCGAATAGAAAATCGTTTAATTTATTCGAAGATCGAACAAACACTTTTTGCTCCACTACTTTCTAATAGATTACCAAGAACGCTTTGGTGCAATGCTTATTCAGAATTGATTACAACTGTGCAAAACGCTTGTTATATCCGAAGAAAATCGGAAATGACGTCATTGAAATAAAGACTGTTGCGTGTGTGTGTGGTGTCCCTTGTCTGAGGTCAGCTTGCGTCGTCTTAACTCATTAGATATAGATGGTGAACGGCCTACAGAATCGATTATGTAATTTATTGGTCACTTTTAAATAAGCAATTAAAGCAGAATGTATGAAAATGGTGGATGCGCCGAGGAATTCTGTTTTTATTCTTTCTAGTCATCGATTTGAACTGTTCACTAAGTTCACCATACACTGCAATAATTCATTTAGGTTAATTCAGAATACTTACTTCAATTAAGCTCGAGATATTCCTTCCAGAATTTAATTCGTTTACTTTGTGAGTCCGGACCTGCGTTTTATATTTCCCGCAATTTGAACTTTTTGCTGTGAACCACAGTTCACCTTCATGCAAATTTAAAATGTTATTCAAAGCCTTCTGAGGCTTGCAATTTTCTTGAATTGAACCGTGTTAGTTCGTCAGTTGTTTCCACTGAACTGTTCACTGCGTTCTGGTTCACTTCCGAATACTTTAAAGAGTAGACGTAAAATAAATAATTATTTATAAATAAATTATTATTAATTATTATTATTAAAACTACGTATCATTGTTACAATGAAATATGAATTCTGAATTAATTTTGTTTCGCTATGAACTAAAATTACTATATCATTTTCATTTCATATAAATCCGATGTTATAAGTAACGAATGAAACGAAGAATGAATGAAACAAACATTTTTTATTCTCAGTTGAGTTGAATTTTTTGGTAAGAGATTTCCAACTCTCAGTTCAATTGATCTTTCTGCAACGAACCTTAGAAATCGAAAAAGCTTGCTTTCCTTCGATTCAATGTCAATGCAATAATTTTTTCAATTCAAAGTCGATTCGTGTCGATGATGTCTCTTCGACTAACTGTAATACTATTCTATTTGTTCTCTCAATTCAATCTTGAACTGTTCAGTTACTTATCAAGTTCGGACCTGTGCTTTACACCGTTCACTGCAATTTTTTACTATTTTAATTTCACATAAATCCGAATTGTAGATGTTTAAAACTTTTTCAGAACTCGCTGCAGGGAAATAAAATTAGTGAACTCTCGTTTTTTTGTATGAATCACAATTCACTTTTATAAACACTGTAAATGATATTCATAGCTTGCTAAAACACACTTCACATCTTCATCAATTCGGCGTTTAATTTAGTTACATTATAAGCTGAGAATATAACGCATGATAATTCACTTGTAGTTCAGTTATTCTCAGAGTTTCAGTTTTGAACTGTTCACTGTGTACTTCAATTGGTTTACGCTAGAATATCTCCAGGAGTAGGTAGACGATAAATGCAATTATTGCAGCATGCTAAAACATTGCTGAAACGAGATAATATTCCTTTCCGAATTTAATTTTGGTTATTTCGCGAGTCCGGACCTGCGCTTTACGCTAGAAACTGCAATCATGCATTTCTTCCCTTCACATAAATTCGAATAACGGACGTGTAATAATTTAGAGCTCACTGGCGCAACGCTGTAGCAAAACAAAATGTTGAAAGTTCAATTTGAACTTTCTGGCTGGAATTCACGCTTGATGTTCAAAACTTGCTAAATTGTAGTTGCACTTTTCTCGTCGGTTACTTCAATCTTGAACTGTTCACATGAACTTTAATTGGTTTGCTTGAAAATACTTTCAAATATTATTCACTCTTGAATCGAGTCTTTCTTTTTTCACTTTCAAGCCCTGGCCTTTTATAATTCTGTAATTCTTTTCGTTTCGCCTAAATACGAGTCATCGAAGGTTTGATTTTGGGTACGCCGAAGCGCAATGAAACATAGGGCCAGTTGTTCAAACATTTGAACCATGGTTCAGCTCTGAACTTGGTTCTATTACCATGTCAAAGGCATATGTTACCGTAATGATGTTGAATTGAACCATGTTTGAGCAGCTGACCCTTCATGTTTAAATTTGAACTTCTTGCCGTGATCCTGAACAATTCACCTTCACAAAAAATGAAAAGTTATTTCGAGTTCATTCATTTTTGATCACTCTATTTAATGCAGTGAATATGCCATTTTTTTTTCAGCATTATTAACTACTTCTCACCATCGATGATTGTTTTCTTTATCAATCACAATGTTGGAATCTAACTATATTTAAAGGTCTGATCAAGGACGTAAGCTGCAGTCTTTTTTGATCAACCCATGTCTGATTGCAGTCGAAAAGACTTCATAGACAGCGTCACCTTGAATCGTTTGCAATCTCCTTGCAGTATAAAATGTTGAAATTATTCAGCGATGTTTCCTGTACTTCCAAACATTTCGTAGAAAAACTTCTTTATTTTTGTTTTAGTTTATTAACTCCATTAAAAAACCTGACTATGGTTTCATCATACCGCCCAATAAGTTTATTGTCCGCAATCTCCTCCTATTACACAGAGTTAATGCAGATACCCAGATAGAAGAGTGGATACCTCGACATCAATTTGGATTTCGGGAAAAACATTCAACTGTGCAGCAGATTAATAGCTTAGCTCATGAAATAAATATAGCATTAGAAAAGAAACAATGTTGTTCATCAGTATTCCTTGATGTAAGCAAAGCCTTCGATAAGGTGGGGCATGCTGGCCTCTTACATAAAATCAAACAACTCCTTCCTATAACCTATTTTCGTCTACTGGAATCTTACTCGCGCGAGAGAGGATTCAGAACCAAAGTTCTTGCAGACATACCTGAAAACTGTGCTATCAAATCAGGAGTTCCTCAGGGCAGCGCCATTGGTCCCTTGCTCTATATGCTGTTGTACACTGCAGATGTACCAACAACAACAGATACTTTCGCTGACGACACAGATATATCAGCTGCGAACGAGAATCCTATCGAAGCTTCAAACAGATTACAAAATCATTTAAACCTAATAGAAATCTGGATTAAAAAGTGGAAGATCAAAATTAAGTACCAGTCAACTTCACCGTCGGACAAGGACAGTGTCCCAACCTTAAACCTGAACAATGTACAAATTCCCACATCTACGAGCACAAAGTACCTACCTGGGCCTATACACGGACAGCAAGCTCACCTGGAAAGAGCACATTATTAAAAAAAGGAAACAGATAGATCTAAAAACAGAAGATTTATTTATACTGGTTTATCGGAAGGAAGTCCAAGCTATTCCTAGAAAACAAAATTTTGATTTACAAAACGATCATCAAACCAATCTGAACATATGGGACAGAGATCTGGGGTTGTGCCAGCAAGTCAAACATAGCCATCATTTAAAGAAGCCACCCTGGCACGTCTGAAATCAAACCATCCACAAGTGTCCTATGTCTTGACATAGGACGTCATCAAAAACTACAGCGCTAAACATCACAACAAGCTGGAAAGTCACACAAACACTCTATTACATCCATTACTAGAACCACATCTACATGTCAACAGAAAATTGAAAAGAAGCTGGCCAGCTGATCTTAGATACAACTGAGGATTCCTCAATGGGGGAATCCTCATCACGCCATTATAGAGCCTAATCATTAGCCTATAGAATGTACTATAATTCTGATTGCTAATGAAGTTATGTATTAAAAAAAATGTGACGTCATGATGACGTAGTATAGAATCTTATTTGATCTCTCTATGTAATACAATTTGATATGTTTTCGAAAAGTCAGTGTTTCATCTATTTCTCCTGATTTTTTTTCTATTCCCTTTTTGTCATAATTTTTGCTGTAGCCATCATAAATTTTCAAAATATACTTAATCACCGAACTTTATTTAAATATCTGGTCGGAAGCTTGAATCTTTTTTGATCGTCCCTTATAACTCAGCTATCTGTTACTCTGACTTTTAATAGATGAGTGGTTTTCACAGGTTCTCCCCGCTGCTTATTATGTAATGATTTCGTAAATTATGTATTTCTGTGGACAATTTAAAATCGACATTTCGTTTTATCAGTTGAGAGCATTTTCAAGACCACAGATTTTGATATTTTGCACAATTTTATTAATCACGTTTTAGATTGCAACGCTATGATCACGTAATTTAGAATCTTATTCTCTTCTTACGTCAGCATTGAAGTGTTCGCTAAATTTGTTTTCAAAACAAAATCGTTTGTTGCATGTTTCATTTTAATAATGAAAACTACACGCTGTAAAAATACCACTCGGGGTAGTTAAGCGAGACGTCCTGTCCTGTCTCAAGGGGCTGGCTTGCCACCACAAAGAGCCCTTTAGAAATTCGGTAATCGCAGGCGCCATGCAGATGCATTATGTTTGCACAGACGTCAGAAAACAAATTTATTTGACGTTTTAGATGGGTTTTCTTAAATTTTGTATACAGTTTGTCGCGTTAAAATCGCGGATACATGTATATTAGCGGAAAAGGCATATCGAATTACGCTCAAGTTAAAGTGTTTTGTTTTTGTCTGTTTCTTTTCCAAGTCTGGCGTCATAATTCTGGATCAGCTCAAGATGCGCTTGGAATGCACGAGAGAAAAACAAATCGCAGATGGTGAAGTACAGGCGCGTTCCGTATGACAGTTTCAAGCACGTAATTTATAGGTGTTGATGAGGAAATGCATTCAGGGCGTGGGTTAGAATTCAAATCAACGGTTACCGTTGGTCGGTGGGTTTTTAAAAATCTATCTGGCAAGTCCGAAGGGGTATTGTTAATTTTTACTTGCGGAATAGGAACACGAAAAACAGGCAGATAGCATTGACGCTTTATTGAGAATTTGGCTTAGCTGTATTTTTAGCGCTCGTAGTCTTTATTCATTTTATAGTTAAATCATCATTAAATTATTTCGGTACGGTTAAAATACGGTGTGTTAAGAAGGGCAATTAAAACAAACACGTGTGCGCTGCGACGCGAGTGTTTAATCAGAGTGAGCAGTGTGCGGATGTGACACGGATTATACGGCTTTAGGTAATTGACATTTATTTGTATTACTTCATCGCACTTTTGGTGGCAATAACTGCATAGAGATAACTTGATTTGCATTAATTAGTGACTAAAGAGTCAGTAAAGTTCATATTCATAATATTTTCTCTGGCAAGTTGGAAACACACTAACGGTTGTTTTCGATTTGTAAAGGAAATCGCCGATCTAAATCACTGGCGTGAGGCAAGTTATATCTGCCGCAGAAATCACGTGTGCCAGCACAATTTAACTCAGAAATCAAGACAATTAAATTGTCTCTACGAATTTCGTGAAATCACGAGACCAAACGATTTGAACTATCTATTCATAGCCATCTTCTTAACAAAGTTTCTTTCACACCCTGTATGTGTGTGGGCAAAACTGTGGTCTTTGCCGAGAGATTTGCCGGTTAGTTAGAACCGATTGCCTAGAGACTGCAATGCCAAAACCATCCATAGTAAAATAACTGAGTTCTTGCGCTATAACTTAATTAGATAGGTTAGACGGCGAAAGAGCGACAAATAGAGGGATCTGAGATCCAGGCAGGCGGGTACAGAGTACCATCCTCGAAGCAAGGCGAAAGTAGTCGAGAAAAGCTCCTACTATTTCGACCTTAGTTAACGCTCTGGTGAAAGGAGTAACAGTAGTATAGGCTCACTACACTCCACCTTATTAATCAGTAGATAGAGATAGGTATCCAACACCTCCCATGGGAGTCCCTGAAAAACAGGTGACTGCTACTGATTTACTTGCAAATTGATCGCTGAAGGCGGCATTTTGTATCACATACTTCACCGATCACGAGCCATAATCAAATATTATCATTCCTTTTTTTTTTTAATTGAACGAATTGATTTATTGTTCAATCAGCTGACAAGTTTCGAACACATTTGTGTTCTTCTTCAGAGCCTAAAATTAATTAAGGTTGTAAAATATATTTAAAAGAATTTGAAAAACATTTTTTACCTCTGAACTAAATTATTGTGACATAACAGTTTAACAAAGCAAAACGCTACCGAAGGTAGTGGTTCATTATCATTCCTGTCACTCCGAAGGGTCGTTCAACTGAACAGAATATAGGGCGGTAGGATAACTTTTAGGCGACCGCAGTAGTCAGTAACCGGTAGCAGGTAGTGGAACCCTAGTACAGATAGTATTACTAATCAGTTGTGCGGCTTTTCGGAAGTCCACGGACAGTTATTTAAATTGGCAATACATTTTAAGTTGTGTTTGTTTGTACAGCTTTATTAGGTGTTTATTTGTAAGTAAAAGTAAATAAACAAGGGTTTTTAACGGGCGCGTTACAGCATTTTTTTCTCGGACTATTCAGGAATCATCCTGTATATCTAACTTCGTAATTGAACCTGTTTGGTTGCTGGGACTGTGAGACTAAATAATTTCTTAATTTAACAGTACCAGGACAGAACCTAAGCTGGTTATTTTACGATAAACTCTGTCCTCCTCTTTTTGGGTAAGCAGTTAAGGTACCGTAACGATATTTTTCTCGACGAACTGACGTAATGTAAATTGCAGGGGAAATTCAAAACTTTTCTCTTCCAAATCGATTTCATACAGTTTAGGGCGGCGGGGCCCGGGCAATTTTTCCTCCCGAAATAATATCGCAAAACGGCCGGACGGTCCTTAATTAGAGAGATTATCGGGCTTTTCGCCGGCGCCCTCTCATGACACTTCACTTTTTAACGCCGCATTAAATCCCGCGCGTAATGAACAAACTTAATCATCGGAATTGCGCCCGTTATTACGGCGATCCGGCGCGAAATTAATGCGGAGGACGGCCCTGGCGGCAGTTTAAAAATTCATGGCGGCCTATTTATTTCAGAAGCGCCATCTTTTATTAGTTTATTCAGATAGCTCGCCGCGATTTCAGACAGTTAAGCGCGCTAAGAGGAGCGATTTCATTTTCGACAAGGACATTGTTATTAAAAGCGTATTGAAAATTGTTATTAATTCTAAAGCTTATAGGAATAGAATCAATCGGGGCGTTTTAACGATGCAATTTCTTTTTTTTTCTTTTTCGTGAAGCTTTTGGGTTTCTGTGCCTCTTTTTCCGTATTTAATTCGTTGGTCTTTCTAAAAGTATTCTAAAAGTGTTCTGTAAAATAATAAAGAAGCGCAATTGTTTGTACTAACATTCGTTATGTTTGAACGAGAAACGGTCGCTAAATTTGTTTTCAAAACAAATGCGCTGGTTGCATGTTCTGTTTCAATAACGAACATATGTCCGTATTCTGGGTATTTTTTTTTCTCAAGCGATAAGCAGCTATGCGACGTGCCGTTAATGATAGACCACACAGAGAGCCGTAAATCTGCCGTGTGAAGTAGCCTTATCTTTGTGTTTCGAATTTCTGTACAAAAGTCGTCGCGCTAAAAGCACGGTAACATGTGCAGTAACAGAAAAGTCACATCGAATTACGCTCGAGTTAAAGTGTTTTGTTTTGTCTGTTTCTGTGCCCAGTCCAGAGTCATAATTCTCTGTCAATTCAAGAGGCTCTTGAAACGTAGTTAGCGAGGAAATAAATCACAGACATCGTGAGACAGACGCATTCCGTATGACAGTTTGGAGCTCATAATTTATACTTGTTTGCGAGAAAAATGCAGTCAAGGGCGTGTGCTAGAACTCAAATCAACGGTTACCATTGGTCGAAGGGATTTCAGAATTTTGCTGCAAGTCCGAGGGGGTGGGTTTTTAATTGTTTTCGTGGGAATCGGGGACGCGAAGGAACGACAGATAGCATTGAAGCTCTAGCGAGAACGGTTGAGTTCTTTCTAATTTGGCTTAATTGTGTTTTTCCTTAGGCGCTTGTAGTCTTTATTCATTTTTTTTGTTAAATCATTTATTTCGGTCCGGTTTAAATACAGTGTGACAAGAAAGGCAATTAAACTAAACACGTAGGCGTCGCGACGCGAGTGTTCTTAAATCAAAGTGGACAGTGCGGCGGTGATACACGGACTATACGCCTTAGGTATTTGACATTTATTTATTTCCTTCAGCGCACCTTTGGTGGTAATAACTGCGCAGAGATGGTTTGATTTGCCTTAATTAAACTAAAGAGTCAGTATGGTTCATGGTACCATTACATTGAGCTAAATTTAATCAACTGTTTTTAGTTACATCTCAGCGAGTATTAAAACTCACTAGTGACCTTCATCTTAGAAAAATTGATGGGTCAGTGTTTCTTTAATTAGTAGACAAATTCTGTAATGTAATCAACCAACAGCAATTACTTATTTCCCACATCTACCTGGGCTTTCAATACAGTGTACTTTTCGAAATCATTCTTCCCTTAGGGATTCTCTCAGGCAAATTGGAAACCAAACAATTTGAACTACATTCCTAGCCATTTTCGTAACAAAATTTCTTCCACACCCTGTGTATGGGGGAGGGTCAAACTGTGGTCTTTGCCGAGAGATTTGTCGGTTAATTAGAAGCGATCGTCTAGAGACTGCAAGTCAAAACCACCCATGGTGGAGTGCAAACACAGTCAACTAAATCCTTGCGCTATAAATTAGTTAGCTAGGTTAGACGGCGAAAGAGCGACATACAGAGGGTCCTCAAAAAGCAGGCAGGTGGGTACAGCACCGTCCTCAAAAGCATTAATTAACGCTCAGGTGACGTAGTAACGAGCGTCTAAATAAAAACGTGGTCAAGTGGGTTGTGATCGAGAATTTATCTATTGCATTTACATAGCAGAATTACTAAATGCACCCTACTTGACCAGGTTTTTATTTAGACACGAGTTAGAAGTAGTTCGGCTCACTACACGCACCGTTATTAATCAGGGTAGCTAGAGATAGGGCTAAACCAACATCTCCCACGTGAGTCCGTGAAAAACAGGTGATTGCTACTTATTTACTTGCAAATTTATCGCTGAGGGCGGCATTTGTATCACATTTGTATCGGCAGGTGTATCACATACCTCGCCCAAAACATCTGATCAATTCATAAATTAACTCCGTTAATTAAGTACACCGTGGTCCCACTGAGACACTTTGTGCGTTGGTTTATTAAACAGAACAAGTCTTTGAGTACGATCAGAGTGACGAACACTGTACCAAGGCTCGAACTCAGTTGAAACTCAATTAATTATTAATCTAAGTGAGGAGCAGAGCTCTCCAACAAACATATGTGTAGACATTAAACCACCAACGGCGTGAATCGAAAGAAAATAGATCGCGCCGATATTCGAAAGTGAAATCTGTTCTTTCTGAGAATCGGAAATTTTGTTTATTTGAATTGACTTCAAACGCAAGGGTTTTTCACTCACGATCTTCGATCCCACAGAGGCGGATATCAGGAGTTTTTCCCATTTCTTTTTCTTTTTTTCAATGAATAATTAATTAAAGTTAATTGTTGCGTTTTATTTAAAGTGTCAAATTCCTTGTTATAAAGAGTTATACGCTGCTCCACCAAAAGAATCAGGTTATCACGACGTAGTTTCCTGTGCACGACGATCACGTAAGCCTTAATTTATCCCTTATAGCGGATTCTTCGGAGGTCGTTCAACTGTAAACAGAAAATCTAGGGCAAGTAGAAATAACTCTTAGTCGGCCGCAGTAGACAATAGTAGGTAACAAGCAGACTTGTAGTATGGATAAGCTTAACAGCCAGCTGTGCGACCTCTTGGAAGCCCGAGACAGTTATTTAAATCTGCCATAAATCTTAAGTGGGGTTTGTTTGTACATATTTATTATTTGTTTACTTGTCCGTAATAGTCAATAAGCAAGTCTAATTGGGGCGGGCGCGTCACAAACGGTTGTCGTAGATGTTAATTTAATAAAAATATTTTTCTCTCGAAGTGGCAGATTTTATTCATACAGCATGTTGACATCTCCGAAGTTTTATTTGAACTTCACCGCTTCAGCATTCCTCACGGCTGAAAAATTTGAATATATATTGCGCATATCCAAGAAGGCGTTGTTTTCGCTCAGAGGTAATTTATGTTCGTCCTCACCTCCGAAAGAACGAGAGAGTCTGTTTTTCGTCCGCTTTATGAAATTCAATGAAGCGAATCCCGATCGCGCCTTAATCAAGGCCCTCGGCAAAAATCGAAGCCCTCGGACAATCGGAGCGATTACATTGGGAAAACTGTCTGTCCAGACAATGGCTTTTCGCTAACAATGAAATCAAGTTTCTCGGAAAACGCGATTTATTTTGCCGGATTTGGTGCATGAAATTCCGTAATGTCGGGGGGCCCCCCCGTTCTCTTCGCCCGGATCGATTTAATCACCTGTGCATCGCAGCTTTGGGAAATTAATGGACCAGGTTGTAGCTTGCCTGTCGTGTTAACACCGGTCGTTAATTTTCTGCTTTACCGTAAACACCGACGCGACGTTAGGCGTCGTTATGTTAATTATTTCTAAAGTTGTGAAGAATCTTTAAAAATAAAAGAACGTTAGTTTCAGACAGGGAGCAAAAATAGTTAAGAAAGGATTACGTTTTACTGTAAACAGGATGTTCACAAAAAGCGGCTAACATTTTTGTTTTGAAGTACATAGAAAAGTATCATGATGTAATGATGTATCAAATCTGAAGCCACAGATAATGTGAAACATATAATAGAAAAAACCGGTCCCTAATTATAATTTTTGTCGCAGTATCACAAATTAATTCTAAATTTCAATAATAGATGGCGTTTTATTACACTGCATCGTTTAAGTACGTTCTCCGCCTTGATGATATTTTGATATCTTGATAAACGAAGAGGAATATCATAAATATCCGACCCGCTTATGCGCTTGGAGTAAAAATTCCGTAATTTAATAACAGTTATTTATGTTCGTAGACGATGCAGCGGGCGGATGTAAGCGTTCATTAAAAATGCATGAATTCCTAGCAACAAAACCCTTGGTCTTATTGCAAGCAGTTTTACATTTTACCATCGATAGCAAAATAGCTTCCGGCGAAACCTCCACTTTTTCTTTCCCTTTGCCCGCTCTTCCTTCCTTCGGCGCTTCAGTGGCTGAAGCCGGTCGCGTAATGAATCGAATTTTTTTTTTCGGTGGCGCGGAACGTAAAACGTATTACGTGTCAATTCGACGCTGACGGAGGGGTTGAAATGGGTGAGCTTATTGATGGGGATCGGATCGCGGTAACTGACGGCTCGGTACACGGAGATTGGCACTTATTACCTCGGAGAGTTGAGCGCTCAGCAAGTTTGTTTTTCCAAGTGAAATATGAGCGCTTTGGATGGAAGAATATTTTTAATTTCCCTTCATTGGCGAACTTATTAAAATGTTTTCAAACTTTTTTAAATGTCCAGTCGTTTAAAAGCACGATACTTTATTAAAAAAATATTTCTAATTTAAATTTTCTTTCTTGTTTCCTTTCGTTTCTACTTCGCTTAACAACAGTTCAGGCTTCCTGTATATTATAAAAACTCTAATTTCAGGAGAGTTTTTTTTTGCACACGAAAAAAGAAAACACATGAACTGCTCAATCAAATCAGGAAATGTTAACGACGTCATCAATTCAGGTCTGTTTAAATACGATTTTAAACTTTGATTATCAAGGACCTTCTCTCTGTATAACAAATGAATATAAAAAAAAATAAAACGTTATCGCATCGTCTTTGTTAAAACTCTTTTCGAGTACATATTCTTCAGTGTTCTTAATCTGGTTCAATGCTTCCAGTGAAAGATTCTTTTTAACAATTTTGATGAAATTCTAAGTGTTCACAAGCAATACTGTCTCATTGTTCCGAATTCGGGGTTTGCAGAAAAATTGTCGTTTAATTTAACAAAAGAATAACGAGCTGCAACTTAAAATATTTTACTAATCGTTGTATTTACATTTATCGCCTTCGGAATAATAAATGCTCCAAATTGGTCGCGGGTTCAGCCTTTATAGCAGAGCTTTTCTTTCTAGAATTTTCTGGCAAACGTCTCGAACCATCTAGCGTTCAACTCGAAACACACTTTGTTACAGTTCATTTTCCATTTCTGTTCTGAATACACCATGTATATGCATTGCTCCCGTTCATTTTTCATTTCTGTTCTAAACACACCCTGTATAGGCGTAATTCGACGTTCCGGATTGTTTCTTGGAACGCATCGCTGTACGCATTGCAGTCGGTGTAGGAATACGCCGTATTTCGCCGGCGTAATTTTCTTAAAATTTCGTTCTAGCATATTTCCATTAACAGGACCTTCATTTAATTAAACAAATTCATGTTATATAAGTAATCCATCCTTATTTAGGGGCAAAATCGCGTGTATGTGAGGAATTGAACAAATTACAACAAAGTTCTACTTCACGACGCGTATTATTCGTGATCTTTGCCCTTTTCGGCCATTGGTTCCCGCTGTTACTAAGGAAGTTCCCCGGTGGTAAAACTTGAAGGTGTCTCTCTTGTTGATAATCGTTCCTTTTCTGTCAAACGAGAAATGTTGCGCCATTTTCAGAACGAAACTCGCAGTCTCCTGGGTCGCACGTTCTTTTCGTTAAATATTTTGTTTGTGTGTGTCATTACATCAAAGGGATGTTAGTGCATTTTTACGGCTAATTGCCGACTCTGAATAGGCCCACGTGTGAGACAGGAAAAGCCGCGTGCTTCGTGGTTTGTCCCAAGCTTCGGTGAAGTACCGGGGCTTTTCGTTGGGAATCATTTTACCGAGAGTTCTTTTATCAGGAGATATTTTATCAAGAGTGATTTTTGTTGGGAATTATTTTTATTGGGAGTTACTCTTGGTCGAAGTTATTTCCGTCGATTCACGCCGTCGAGTATGCCTCTCCCCTCCGCCACCGCGACTGCGCCGTAACCTTGCTACGATGTAGTTAAGGCTGGCCATCCACGGAAGTGCTTGTTTGACGACCACCTTGGCTATCGACGACTGACGATTGATGCTGGAATCACAGGTCGGATCCATTTAATTATTATTATTAGTAACAATATGCATACGGTGGATTTAAAATAGCCGCGATTGTGCACGAGATTTTGCGTATACTCATGTAACGACCTAATTGACGTCGCCAACGGCATTAGAATATTTAGAGTAACTTGTTTTATATTAGATTAATTAGCGTTATGCGGAGTTCGAACTCGAGAATGTAGAAATTGTCTCGTTTGATCTTATCTTCTTCTTTTGTGTCGGTTGTAGTGATGTATATTCATTGAATAATCGTTTATATATATATATATGTTTTGTATCTGAAGGAAATCTTTGCACATTAATAGAATGTAAGTGTGTTGGACGTAACGTGTTTTCTTAATTTTTCACCGTCCCTCGTACAAAAAAAAATAAGTGGCGCCTATTTTGTTGTTGTGGCCTTCGCGATTTGGAATTGAACCCCCCCCCCCCCCCCCCCGTCCCACTGCTGTTAACTGGCAACATCGGAATATCCCAATCCGATGTAAAAACTACTGCCTATCTTCACAGGTAGGTAGCAACTTGATTCAAAATTGAATCAAAATTGAATCATCGGCGGTTCGGATGTGACAATATTTATTTATTGACAAAAAATCACTACAATTTTTGTTTCTTTCATTCTTCTTTTTAAAATTCTTTTGTCTTCAAGCAACGGAACTTGTACAGATATTTGTCCTCCCTTATACTTTCACTAAACATTGAAATGAAATATTTTGACTTCAGGGGGGTTATTCTCGAAATGTAGAGAAATTAGATGTCCCAGGGAATTGAATTCCCTAATAACTCCCTCTCTTCTAAAACTTCACATTCTTGAAATTAAAGTGAAATTGGAAGAAAATTATTTTAACCTATTTTCTATAGAAAGTTATTCGCTGTGTTGCCATGTCTTGTTGTCAGTGCTGCCCAATGGGCAAATAGTAAAGCGAGATAAAAGATTATACCTTTCTTTTCATATATTTGACAAATGCAGTGAGGATATTGGCGCGTAAATTAAATTCCAAGACAATCACACATGATTTTGAGGCTGCTTCAGGCCACAGTAAGTTAAATCCAAACGTGGAGCAAATATATTATGAACATGACTACATGACACTCAGTGAAATAAAAGAAAATAGTACAGCAAAACCTCCCAAACAGGTCAGAAAACGGGATGGCAGACTAGAAGATTCAATTGAAACAAGTAGGAAACTACTGGAAATGACAGACAATAAAAATAAAATGATAGAGCAATATTATACAGAGAAAATATCTTATTTAAAACATAAAAAACAATATGATATCGAAAAATTGAATGTTTACAAAGAGATTTTAGCAGAAGTTAAAAATATTTGTCAATCATACCATTAGTAATTGTGAATATCTGCAATTACTTACATTCTTTGAGTTGTTGTTCTTTTTGTTTAGTATTTATTTTCTTTAGAAGTATTTTCTTTTTATATTTATTATTCTTTTGTAGTAGTATTGTTAATTTTTGTGATAAACTTTATGTAAATGTATCTTAAAGAAAACTGTTTTTGTTATTATCAACTATTATTTATTGGAAGAAATATAAGGACAAGAAAATATTATAGTTTTAATATATGAATGATAATATGTTCAAAGTAACACTCAAATGTGGGTAATCAAATGTTGCTGAATTCTTCTTGCTGCTGCGAGATCAGGATTGACACGATTTAATTCAATTTGTTCTGCTGGCAAGTTTACATTATGTATACCCAAGTCATCTTCAAAGTTAGCTTCATCATCTGGTGGCAATGGTTCAATGCACATATTGTGTAACACAACACATGCATTGGTTATTTTAGCTGCTTTATCTGGTGCATAATGTAACACACGATGTCTTAATAAACAACGAAATCTGCTCTTCAGTAGCCCATTACATTGTTCTATCAAACTACGTAGGTATATGCTTAAATCTTGAGTTATAACGATCCTCAGGTGTATTCGGTTGAACATTTCGTAAGGGTGTTAATAACCATGGCCTCAGTGGATAACCTTTAATATAAATATACCATATGTCCAAATATCAATGCAAATATATTTTTGGTGTAAAGGTAGGCCATGGAAGTGTAAACGTATGTCGAAACCAAGCATTTTTTATCGTTAGTGATACGTCAAGATGTAAAATATGGCAAATTAAACTTTGATTTTACTTAACTACTCAAGAACGACACAATATTTTAATGTAAATAATGAATTTTAAATTGTCAAGTAAATAAATTGCTGTAGAAATCTGAGACAAACGTTTTGTCTTTCATGGCCTATCTTTATCAAAAATTTATTTGGACATATGGTTATTACACTTATTACACATATCCAACATGAAAACATCTCTTACAGAGAACACCAAATTATACTTACCAGAATCACCAAGAAGATAAAATAAATTATATGGATCTCTTCGATAAATTTGTTCCATTGTGTGGGAAACCTCAGACTGATTCCATATATGGGCGTCATGCGTACCACCAGGAAAACGTGGATTGACATTCATAATTTTTAGGTTTTCGTCACATACCTAATTGTAAAAATAATAAAAACTTCCCCATTGTACCTTTTACCAACTGAACATTGATGGAATGGTAATTCTTCCGGTTTATATATAGATTTTGTGGGTGTTCCTCGTTGTTAACAGGAGGAGCTATTATTGCGACATGGGTACAATCTATGCACCCTACTATACCGGGAAAATGATATTTTTGATAAAACCTGTTGAATTCATGGGTTATATAAACATTGTGAAACTATGGAAGGTAACCTTGCTGTATGCAATATTACCTTACAGAATTACAGTCACAACAACTAACAAAACGTACCTGCTCCTCAAAGAAATTAATTCTGCCATATTATGAGGAAAATGTACCCATTCGTTGAATATCTGAGGATGGTTTAAGGCGCTGCAAACTGCGTCTACTGACGCTGGATTGTTTCACTGCTGTAAAAATATTTGTTCCAGTGATCTCCTGATAGCTGCCCATTCCAAGAAACCGAAGCGCTATCAATACCTTACCAATAAAAAAGACCACTCATTATGATTACGAAAACAAAAACAATTTATTATTGCTTCCTACCTTTGTTTCCACCGTTAAAGCAGATGCTCGTCTTGGGTGGTCTATGTGTAAAGCAACCCTGTCAATGATGAGCCTTGCAAGCTCTTTGGAAACTCGAAAATAGTTCCTGAATAGCACATCACTGAGTAAATCAAAGGGGATCACTTTAGGAAGAATTTGACTTGGTGGCGCAATTGCAAGTACTGCGGCTTCATTTATATTATTAAGAATCTGTCTCACAATCAGAATATCTTCTTCCTCCATATTTGCTATTTGCGTTTCCCGTTGCCCAACTGCCAACAATACATACAAAAATTTGAAGATAGATATAAAAAAAATTTACGCGTGTAGCGTGTAAACGCTATTTAGATATTCCCTCAGTACTTCCTATTGATTCTCTTAAAATTTATCGAAGGAAACTCCGATAGAATTAGTGTCTCTATAAAATGGGAGAAAAGGAAGTCAAGAATAGCAAAATAACAAAACTAGAGAAATTGTTGTTATTTCTCTCGTAATTTCCACTCCCTCAAACTCGAGAATAACCCCCCTGGAAGCTTTCCAGCGTCGATCCTATCGTCGATCATATTTTTCAATGTAATTGCCTCCTGTGTCTTTTTTTAAATTTTGTAAGATAAAAAAATGGATTCTCTTTTTTATACGTGTTCTCTATATGGGCTGCAAAGAGAAGTCGAACGACTAAAGAAAGCGACTTCACAACAGAGAATCATTTGTTACAGACATATTACTTGTATGGGTCTTTCTTTTCTCCAGTGATAAGATTTTCTGTGCTACTTACCAAAAGGACATCCAGTACTAAATTCGTTACTATTTTCTACATTTATAGATCTATCACGTAACACACGCCATACATGACGCTTATCCTGGTGAGGCAAGCGCTCATGCCACTGTTGAAGATTGTTATCATTCTTAAAACTTAAATGTGCTTTTGCTTTAATAACCTCAAGTTCAAGTTCAAACAGTTCATTTTTGACATTATCTAATGTAAACACAATTTTGTTATGCAATAAATGTAAAGTAAAGGAGTCTTGGAAATACCTTATTTTTCTGTAACACCAACAAACAACGCAAACAAACACGAAAACACTTACTCGACAGTTGACAGGACGAATGACACTAGTGACAATTTTGTTCGCGGCGAGCTTATTAAGCTACGACATGCCTTTACGAAAACAAAATATTTCCATAGCCAATGCTACCGGAATACTAAATGAACACATGATATAATGTGTATAGAGCTCAGAGCTTTTAGTTCCAGGTTAAAGAACTAAGAACACATTTCGAAGCTTAAAGTTTCATTTCAACATTCTCTCTTTGAATCAGTTTTGTATATTTACCAAAAATTAAATAACGCAGATTTTTGTGGTCGAAGTACTTTCACCGCAAATTAATTTATTTACGACCTAATTAGCGTGCGAGCGAGAGAGAAAATCAATTTTTCTTCGCGAGTGTCTCCCCGCAAGCGAGCTCGTCCATCATTCCCCATCAACGGCACGCTGATATATTGCCGGTCAAGTGCGGGCTCGAGTTTCAAGTAATTTTTTAGCGATAACTTCCCGGATCGATTCGGCCCGCGCCCCGGAAACTCCGGGGATATTAATTACGCGCCGATGGGCGCGCTTATTTACCGCACGGTCCCGGCCATTTGTACTAATAAGTGTTATCTCCGGCGGCATTAATTAGTTCGGACGTGTTTAACAATAACTGTCAGTTCCGGTCGAGTTCGAGAGCTGTGGGTGTTGTTATTATTGGTGGTGGAAACCGTGGAAATTAATAAAATTTGAGGGCGGCGGAGGGTGAATATTACTTTGAAGTTCAATGGACACGCAATTCGTTAATTAGTGTAATTAAATTGATTGAGTTAACAAAATAGTTCCAAAAAGCTTTTCGATTTGGCCCAGAGATGGCGGATGGATTGTAACGTTGTTAGCGGATTTAAAACTAAGAAGAAATGAGTTTAGTCTTTGTCAGTTTATTCAAGGATCACCTGCATGTAAAGAAATTAAGAAAATATTTTTTTTTTTAATGAGGAATAATCAGTTAAAACTTCCAAGTGAATTGTCGAAGATCAGATAATCGAAGCCACCACGTCTGTCGTCTTGAAGCGCACTCAAACCGGAGCGTCGAGACGCCTCCACCCTATTATCAGTCGAATTTCGCCTAACAGCAAAAACGCCTTCGCTCGAACCACCCCCTTTGTTTGATCGCACAATGGAACTTTACACCGACCACCCAAGCAAAATTAACTTTATTAAACCGCCTCTTTCTCTCGCGCGGCCAATTTATCCGGCGGACGCTCATCAAAAAATTTTTTCGCCGTCCAATTTGCATGGAACGTCCGCACAAAGCGAGGGATAATGGGATAATTATTATGGAGCGCGAAAATAAATATTTCATGCTCGCGTGATGAGGGTATTAGATTCGATTACGCGTCCAATTAGAAGTTAAGTGACGCGATTATCTTCGAAACGTTCCGGGAGGCCCTGAAGGATTATGTAATTGAATTTTTTGTTGTTAATTAGTTAAAAATCCCCCCCGACACAAAAATATTTAATTAAAACCTTTTCGTGCCTTTGGACGACAATTCTTGTAACGCTTGGAACTTGCAATTATTCTACTTCAAGCATTTCAACGCTCTTTTAATGTTGAACAGTGAAATAAAACAAGAAGTTCCCAACTAATTACGAACTAAGGAACTGCATTATCCCTCCGGTTTTCCGCAAAACAGATTTATAAGCTCCCCCGGCCGCAAGAAAAGCGGAAAAATAAATAAGAGGCGATTACCGCTAATATCCCCTTTATTAGCGCGATTCTTCTCGGAATTAACTAACAAGACGGGGAGCGATAACTCAGCGTCCCGGTTGGGTTGGGAACGCACGTGCAAACCCGAATAATTCACTGTTTTAAAGAAGTAGAGCGTCATGAAGGCGGAAGCTGCTTTACGGCGTCAAACTCCGTTGTAAAAATAGTTTACGATCGGAACCTCCGCCGGGCTTTATGAGAAATTTACGGGAAATCGCCGTATTTGTAAGGTTTTATGGGCAGAGCTCGATTTTGTGTAAGGTTTTTGATGTGAACGTGTCGGGCTTTATGAAGCAATTTTTATTGAGAAATCACATATGCTTAATATTCCATGAAAAACTTTAGGGTGGACGAAGAGATTTGACTAACAAAAGAACTTCTAACTTCACTTACTTAAATATAATTCATTACTGATCGATGGGATCTGATGCAGAAAAAATCAAAGTTAAAATTATTGTAGCAAGGACATTAGAAGACCTCGGAAATCACAGCTGCACGAAGCAGTCCGCCAAGGCTTACAGGAAAAACATAAACAATTACATCAGGCGGTTTTGCCCTCGACGAAACCACCAGCAAGAGAAAGCACGATTCATCTTTTAAAACGAATTTCCGATGATTCATATGTCACGCTAGGATTGCATAAAGCTCTCCTAGAAAAACCTTCTAAAAAGAACCCTATAAATACACGCGAAACTCTTTTGTAATTCAGTAGAGTGGGGGGAAAGTTTCCTCCTCATGTAGAGTAGTGTAAACCATGTAAGTCTATTACTTGTTGTTACTTATAAGCTACGTCCCTCATCTTTGTTACGTAAATAACGATGTTCAAAGTGGAATATCTACGAGAAGAAGAAAATTTGAGTGTTTCTCAAAAGTAAATTAGAAAATCCAAGGAACAAGAGTATAGGAAAAAGAGAAACGGTTAGGAGAAAATAACCTATCTGAAAGGACTTCCTGAAGACATGTTCTAGTAGGGGAATTATGTTGGGATTGTGAGATTATATTGTAACAAGGGCAAGGACAACACCACCAACGCAAGAATCCACAGCTGCAAAAATCAGTCAGCCAAAGCTTCCCGTAAACAATTATATAAGTATGAATCGTTCGGAAATGTCAAGAAGTTCCGCATGAATCATAATTAATGTCAAGGCACAAATTCATAACATCCCTGGAAAAACGTCCTCGGACGAAATCCCTTTAAATAGTCGATGAGCTGATCATGAGATCATTAGAGTGTCAGCTAGTCTGGAGGGTAGAACTCCCTATTGTTTTAATTATGTATTGTTTAAGTGACCAAGAAGGCCATGTAAGTTTCCCTTAATTTTATGTAAATAAATGTTTCGTCATACTGAGCTACGACCCTTATTTCAGTTACATAAATTATTTCCGTATCATATTTTGGGTCACTTTTTTTGTAAGTAGATTCTCACCTGTTTGGTTGCCATAGCTCAGTTTAGTCGGAGGCTGAGGTGGATTCGGAAGGATAATTCTTCGAACTATATTCTTAAAAAATAACTTGCGTAATTCATAAAAAAAATAGTAAACGTTAGATGACAAAACGAAAGCTGTTGAGCGCCAAGTAATCTCTTTAAACTGTAATTACTTAAACAGTCCGAAACCAAACTAATGAACTCGAAACAGATTTTTAGATTACGCAAATTTATTTTAAAGAAATTGCTCTTTAATCGTATCAGAAAATGAAAAAGAATGTTTGAAAATGAAAAATAATATAATTGATAAAGTATGTAACGATTTAACATAAAAGGTAATTCGGCCAAACAAAATATATATACTAACATGTGTACAAAAAAAACTTAAAGTAGAAAAAAATAATATGATGCAAACTATAGATAAATGACCCATACAAATAAAAAATGTAACATATCGCTAAATAACATGGAAGGTGACCCAATATACTATAATTATTGTCCACTGACAATCAAAATAAATTTAATGGATTGTTTCCATACGATACGGTAATATTTCCATAAAGATACGGCACGATACGGTAGTTATTCAATACGGTACGGTACGATAATTTTCTCAAAACGATACGATACGGTACGATAATTAATTGTGATTGTTTCTTACTCAATCCTGACGATAGCCTGACCTGAGTTCCAATTACGACTCCGTTGAATTCTATCTTCAAACGACTCCGCAATGACTTGACCTTGGTTCCACTTACGACTCCGTTGAATTATATCTTCAAACGACTCCGCAATAACTGGATTTATTTCCAAAAACAACCACGTCAAATAAAAAAAAGGAACTCCTGTTCGGTAGTATCTTCAAAAAACACGCCGTAAACAGCAAGGAATTTTCCCATAAAAACTCGTGCGGTAGGAGGAAAGCTTCGGCCTCGGTAACTGAACACAATTTCGGGAGTCAAAAAAACTAATCATCTAATGTTCAACACAATTTCGGGAGTCCAAAAAAAAATTCTACATAAAGAGAAAAAGAATCTTAGAAAATATTCTCCTAAACAACTAGGGTACTTACAATCTTCTGTTAGTTTTTCCTGAGCGAGACCTTTAACGCAACACGTGCTCGGATACGTGCTTGGCGGAAACGGTAGCAGTTGTGACAAAAAAAACAGACGGCAAAATGACACAGTAGGGCTTATGAGAGATAGAGACGTTAATATTTGCCAAATTGGAATATCTCAAAGTCGTTCAGCTTCACAAAACCACAAAAATTTGAAGCGCACGCCACGCATCTTAATGGCGTACGAGCACACACACACATCCGTGCACGATCATCGAGAAGGAGGGAAACTCGTCAAAAATTTTAACACGCAATTTCCGCAATACGTCATCAAGAAATATCGATCAATAAAATCGACCAAAAGACCATGTACGACATCTACAGATTAATATCCGAAACAAACAAATGGCTTTAAGAAGAAATAGAAGTCCGCATTACTATCTGAAATTTAAACACAAATTCTGAGAGATAGAGGCGTGAAAGTCATAAATACGAAATTAATTAAACGAACGAAACAGTTTTTACTTAAATTTCAACAGCAAAATAACAAGAAAATACGTGAAAAAAATAATGTTACGGACAGCGAAAAATGTGAACGTTACAATTTTACCAACCTGGATTGTACAACAGGAGAAACGACTCCTTCTACGATCTGTCCATTCGCCGGATATGTCTGAGATATGATAGGCCAGCGACTAACCACTTAGACGCCACCACTAGCAACAATTATTAATTAACCTTGACTTATTTCTCAGGGGCAGATCCAAAACCTTCTACATACAATGGTAGCCCCTATTGCTGCATGAGATGACTTCACCAGATATTAATTAAAAAATGGAAATTGTTATAGCGCCTAAGAAATACATTTCTGGACAAAATTATCGCACCACTAATTTCTGAATGAAAACGTAGATGTCTTTAATTTTCAAAAGCGTTACAGTCTTCATCTTTCCTTCCATTGCATGAATTAGGTTTTGGATTTGTTGTTGAGGGATATCTATGTATATAGAAAAACTTCTTCCAATTGCTGAAGGAGCATGTGACCACCGCCGTACACGTCCTTTAAGTGAATCCCAGATATGCTCAATAGGTGGCCAAATCATGCAACGAATTTCAACTTCATGAACATAATCCGTTCCCGTGGCAGCATTATCTTGCACGAATATAAAAGGGTCACCAATTAGAGGTGTGCGAAGTACCATTCAGTTTAGGAGAACTTTTTCCAGGTACCATTCTACATTTGCAAAAGCCCCACGTACCACGTATGAAATTCCTATCCAAAACATTTGCCAAATGGTAAGTGTGGAGGAAGCAAATCGTTCCCCAGGTCATCGTCATGTTCTTTCACACCCATACGGTAGCCGGTGGCTTTAGACTTACTATTGTTTCATCTGAGATTGAGTAGAACTTCCATTGATCAACAGTCCATCCCATGTGCTCTTGGGCAAATCTTAATCTCCTATCTCATGCCCAATTTCTTCATCGCCTTATCTTAAGGTTAAATTTGTCTATCAGTTAGAATGTGACACATAATATGTGTACGGTCAATTGTACGTCACATTCCAACTGTTAGATAAGTTAACCTTAGCTTAAACACGGTGAAGAAATTGGCCATCAGTCTTGCGTGATAACTAGACGCCGGATTTTAGGTAAAATGCCTTTGTTTAGTTGTTAAGGTTTTAAAGATTTTTTAAAGATATCTCTTAGCTTCACTATAAACAGAGTCTACTGACTCGAAAGAGTCAAAACAAAGATATATCTTTAAAACCTTAAGAACCAAACAAAGGCATTTCACCTAAAATCCGGCCTCCAGTGATAACTAAAGGCCTCTTGCCTTTTAATTCTCTCTTAATCTTCTTCTAACTCTTCGAGTATGTTACAGTTTATAAGCGCGTAGGAATAGGTTGGCAATATTCGGCAATTTTAGTCAACTTAGAATTTATTGTGGCAACCCTGATAACCGAATATAGGTGTACGATTATCGATCGTCACGTGACATGCCTTAATATGGGCATTTTCGATAATAGTGGTTTCTGATTGGTGGAAGCTGACGACATCCGCGATCACTTCGCGTCATCCGATTTAGCATGTTTAAGAGCGAATTGTATAAACATCGTTCAACTCTGAACTTAGTTCAATTAGTATGGTATTTACAATTATTGCTACGGGAATAAAATGATGTTCAAAATTAGACGATGTTGGACCTTAGCATTTCATTACTCGTTTATCTTTGGTGATGCTGTGCCATGCCGTTGTGTTTAAATTTTATTTTTGCTAAAGAAAGATTAGGGAATCTTATATTAGACGTGGTTGGAATATTCATTAGTGCATCGCTAAACGAGATTGGAGGCGATTTCCACTCCCCTGCCAGGGCCTGGTTTATCTAAAATACAGATAATATTAGGCTAAAGGCGTAACGCCTTCTTGTGACCAATTATGTCGTTTATTTATAACTCAGGCTTTTACGTTCGGATATTTTCTCTTTTTTAGTATTCTTCATTTTGAATACTTTTCCTATTGGATACTTCCTTTTTTACTACCGAAACTCACCACTTCGCCCTATGGATTCCTGTCGCCGAAAACAATCGCTTCGAACATCGTGCAGAATATATACGTGAAGAAGAACGACCTTGACTTGCGAACACATTCTTGGTTACGTGACTTTAATTAATTTTGTCCCCGACTGCGACTATTCAATAATCTGTCAATTATTCATGTGTTTGGTTAAGAATATCCATAATCTATTACCAGCAGTGAATGATCATTATTAACTTGATTCGTGACGCTGCATAATTTAAGAGCGAATTTTCGACAAATCTTGTGCGCCTTTAAATAACCGACGTA
Source organism: Dorcus parallelipipedus (assembly GCA_958336345.1). Classification (NCBI taxonomy): domain Eukaryota; kingdom Metazoa; phylum Arthropoda; class Insecta; order Coleoptera; family Lucanidae; genus Dorcus; species Dorcus parallelipipedus. The sequence continues at coordinate 9,573,126 of OY284477.1, forward strand.
AATTGTTGTGGTAAAAGTAACGCGATCTAATCTTGTATTGTTGAAAAGAGTAAATAATTAAGTTGTACACCCGGGTGCCACATTTTTGAGTCGTTCTAGTCTTGCTATTGCAACTGCATCCGATTTCGTAGGGTGCATTATCTTAGAAATCAATCGTCTTGTTCGATTAAACTCAGTAAAACTCCTGAGCGTGTTGAATCTTGGTTAACGTCTTTGTAATTTGAGTTTCCTTGAGCCCAGTATAGCTTGGCTAGATTTGAATGTTCTCTTTCATATTTTGCAAGAAATTCGGTTGTGCAACATTTGCATAAAAAGTTATGTGCACTTTTAGCTGACGCAGCGCCCGTTTTCAATAGACAATAAATCAATCAAAATCGGCCGGTCAAAACTCGGGAGTACACAGTTCACAATTTTTCATTCTTATTATCAATATTCTTTATTAATTTATTTTGATAGATTTTCACAGAAATTCTTTGTTTGCATTCACGCGCTAAGCGTGCGTATATCTTGTTGGTCGTCGGGGTAGCAGTGGAGTTCTCGAGCTACTGTTCTGCTGATGAGGCCCCAATTAGGGCCGAAATAGCTATACAGAATATGCTCGGGGCCCCATTGCGATCCTGACGACTCGCAGCCAACAATTACAGAAATTCTTTGGTTGGAAAATGTGTTATTGATTAAGTGATTAAGTATTTTTAATTAATTTAATTTGAAATACGTTTAAGAATTAAAACAAAAACGATTTCGTCAGCACTGAAAACACAAACAAATCAAATAAGTAACGCCATCTATCATCACTATCAGTAAGTTACTTGAATATTTTGATTAAGCTCTCCTTCTTCACAAATATTATTCTTTTAAGAAACTGTTGAATCGAACACCATGACATAAACAACTCGGGCAGCAATTAAATTAGAAAAAGAATCCAACGCGTAGCGCCATCTATTATCGAAATTTGCAAGTTACTTCAATAAATTTTTCTTTAAAAACTATCGTAAACTATTTTATTTATCGCAATTTATAATTAATTGAAAACTGAAATTGACTGAAAACTTTAAGAAGGAAAACAGAAACGATTCCATCAGCACTACAAGCACAAAACAAATGAAATAATTAGCGCCATCTATTTTATTGGATTTGTAAGCGACTTAAATATTTTGATTAAGAAATCCTTCTACACAAATGTTATTGTTACAAAGAAACTATTGAATCTAACACCATGTTATAAACAACTCAGGCAGCAATTAAATTAGAAAAAGAAACGAACGCGCAGCGCCATCTACTATAGAAATTTACAAGTTACTTAAATATTTTCATTAAAAATTATCATCATCTATTATCGCAAATTGTAATTAATTTGAACGTTCGATTGAAAAGTTTAAGAAAGAAAACAGAGACTATTCCGTCAGCACTGGAATCATAAGACAAATCAAATAATTAGCGCCATCTATTATCGATTTAAATATTTTGATTAAGCACTTGAAACGGTTCGCTAAATTTGTTTTCAAAACAAAATCGATTGTTACATGTTTAGTTTTAAAATAACAAACAAATGTCCGTATTCTTGGTATTTTTTGCAAGCGATAAGGCAGCAATGCAGGGCGACGTGCAGTCCCTTTGGAGGAATGATGGACCACACACAGAGCCATAAATCTGCCAGCTCTGTCTTTGTATTTCCAATTTCTGTACAAAAGTTTGTCGCGTTAAAATCACGGGTACATGTACATTAGCGGAAAAGGCATATCGAATTACGCTCAAGTTGAAGAGTTTTGTTTTTGTCTGTTTCTTTTCCCAGTCCTAGCGTCATAATTCTGTGTCACCTCAAGAGGCTTTTGAAAACAAATCGCAGATGTTGTGAGGCAGACGCGTTCCTTATGACAGGTTGGAGCGCGTAATTTATAGGTGCTTGTGAGAAAATACATTCAAGGACGTGGGATAGAATTAAAATCAACGGTTACCATTGGTCGAAGTGATTTCAAAATTTCGCTGCAAAGTCCGAGGGGGTGGTTTTAATTGTTTTCGTGGAAGTACGGGGCGCGAAGAAACGGACAGATAGCATTGACGCTTTGACGAGAACGGTCGAGTTCAATTCTAATTTGGCTTAGCAGTCTTTTCTTAGGCGCTTGTAGTCCTTATTAATTTTATCGTTAAATCATCATTTCGGTACGGTTTAAATACAGTGTGTTAAGAAGGGCAATTAAAAAACTAACGCGTGCGACGCGACGCGAGTGTTTTTAAATCAAAGTGAACACTGCGGAGCTGTGAGACGGCTTAGGTAATTGACATTTATTTGTTTCCTTCAGCGCACCTTTTTCTCCGATTTTTCTCTGATTTTCTCCGGCAAATTGGAAACACTAACGGTTGTTTCTCGATTTGTACGGGAAGTCGCCAATCTCAATCACTGGCGTGAGGCAATTATATCTGCCGCTGGAACCAAGCGCGCCAGCACAATTTAACCCAATAATCAAGACAATTAATTGTCATTACGAATTTCGTGGAATCATGAAACCAAACAATTTGAACTACATATTCCTAGCCATCTTCTTAACAAAGTTCTTGCACACTCTGTATTTGTGTGTGGGTCAAACGGTCGTCTTTGCCGAGAGATTTGTCGGTAAATTAGAAGCGATTGCCTAGAGACTGCAATGCCAAAATCACCCATAGTGGAGTGCACAAAACAGTCAAACTAATTTCTTGCGCTGTAAATTAATTAGCTAGGTTAGACGGCGAAAGAGCGACAGGCAGAGGGTCCTGGAAAACAGGTAAGTGAGTAGAGAGTATTGCCCTCAAAGCAATTCATTAATGCTCTGCTGGCGGAGTAGAAGAAGTTCGGCTCACTACACGCCACCGTTATTAAAGAGGTTAGCTAGAGATACGTATCCAACATCTCCCAAGGGAGTCCCTGAAAAACAGGTGATTGCTATTGATTTACTTGCAAATTGATCGCGGAAGGCGGCATTTGTATGACATACTTCTCCAAAACATCTGATTAATTCACTAATTAACCCCATTAATTAAGTACACTGTGGCCCCACTGTGGCCCCACTGTGACACATTGTGCGTTGATTTATTAAACAGAACAAGTCTTTGAGTACGATCAGAAGTGACGAACACTTGTACCAAGGCTCGAGTTAATTTGAATATTCAATTAATTATTAATCTAATTAAGGAGCAGAGCTCTCCAATAAATATCTGTGTAGACATTAAACCACCAACGGTGTGAATCGAAAGAAAATCGATCGCGCCGATATTCGAAGGTGAAGTTGTTATACGAGTTAAACCGTACTTTCTGAAAATCGTAATTTTTGTTTATTTGTATTGATTTCAAACGCAAGGGTTTTTCGCTCACGATGTCAGATCCCACAGAGGCTGATAGCAGCTTTTCCCAATTTTTTTTTTTTGCAATCAATAATTAATTAAAGTTAATTGTTGCGTTTTATTTAGGGCCGGTACTTTAGTCACGGGTTAACTTTAATCTTTAGTTTATACCCATAGAAACAATTGTATCTAAAATTGTAGGCATGGGAATAAACCAAAGGTTAAAGTTAATCGTATCGTTAAAGTATCAAATTCCTTGTTCTAAAGAGTAATTTACTGCTCCACCAAGAGAAAGGGTTATCACGACGTAGTTTCCTATTCACGACGATCACATGCCGTAATCAAAATATTATTATTTAGAGCGGGTCCCCGCAAAGGCCATTCAACCGTAACCCAATTCGTAGATATTAACCGTTAGCGCCGGCCGGCAAACCTCAGTAAGTAGGTAGAGTAGCTAAGGGCGCATGCACAGCTGTGGTAGAACATCTGGATGGCTTTCTCGGGAATCTAGGTAAACGGTCTAGACAGTCATTTCCTTAGCAATAAATTTTAAGTTGGGTTGTTTGTACATTTTTATTGCTTGTTTACTTGTACGTAACAGTCAATAAACGAGTCTAATTAGTGGGCGCGTCACACACTCCTACACAAATACCGAGTGATTTTTTAAATTTTTTATCAACTCTTGCCATGAGATCTGGATGGCATGTCTTAGCTTAAGTGAAAAATCCATCATTGCACTCCTTTTTGCTGTTTTACAGTAAAGCTCTACGACATGCCGTTCAAATTACATGGCAAGAGTTGATAAAAAATTTAAAAAATCACGCGTTATTATTGTTATTAAGAAACGATTGATTCGAACACCATGTTATAAGCGACTCAAGCAGCAATGAAATTACAAAAAAAGAAACCAACGCGCAGCGCCATCTACCATCGATATTTTTAGTTAATTTGTTTGAAACGCTTAAGAATGAAAACGGAGACGCTTCTCACGTTTTCCAATCGTCTTTCGATATTCGCGATCGTGTTTGACAAGTTCAAGAGCAGACAAAGTGGGAAAAGGGAAGATTCAATATCCCAATAAAGCTCGTCGTTCAGATTACCTGTTGTAGATGATATTTCTTGTGATAACGCGGTTCTTTTTCTCTTCTTGCTTCGAGCGTCTCCTCCGAATAAGCCGGTCGTATCCAGACCGGATTACATCTGCGTTTAATATTTACTGCTCCCCCCGAACGAAGTTGACGAGTGATTTATTCCTATTGAATTTGTATGAAGCCTCGCGCAAGTAATTTTTGCCAAAGAACGAAAAGATGTCGCCAAGGAAACGCAGACGTTCCAAAACTAGTACCAGCTTAGAAAAAAAATAAATAAATAAGTTTTGTAGATTATTTTTTTCTTATTGTCTATTTGTTCATGAATGCTTTGAATTAATTTCTTTTTTTAAATTAAATTCTTCCCCGATGATTAATCATCTGGATTTTTATACAACCCCATCACAAAAGCCCGCACGTTAAATTTGGGCCGAGCAAATTATTGTTCTAGTGTTCTAGCGGTAAACAACAGCAACATCAACAACACGTTTGTAATTAATGGGTCGGAACGGTGCGCATAATTTTTCATCAATTACCGGGAGGAGGGCAATCGCAGATTTTCTTTTAATTGTGATTAATGGGGCGGCTGAGCCGCGCCCTTATTTACACTCTTGACTGTGTTTGTGTTGTGGGAGGAAAAAGGCACGCGCTTAATATTTTATGATTTCACTCACCCTTCTGCGGCACCAACGCCGAGACGCACTCGAGAAAGTGGGAATATTTGTTTTTATTGCCATTCGAGAGGATGATTTATGGATATGGTGGAAAATAGTGAGATGATATTCTGATAATAATAAAAATAATAAAAAAAATATTTATTTATTCAATATAATATAATAGCCACCAACTGGTTATTTATTTAATAGCTTAATTAATTTTATATTATGAGCACTAAATATAACAGAGAATACTTTATAATTTATTTATTTTTTGTAATTTGCAGCATAACTGCAGGCTTGGAAAATATTTAATTAATACATGGATGGCGCTGTTGCATCTCTCAAGCAAAACCAAATCAAAAGTTCAAACGAAATGCCTTCTTTATAAAACGACAATATCTCGAAAATGTACAGCAAAAAAATTAAATTAAATTCCTCCTCAAAATATGCAACTTCAAGAAACGCTCTGTTCCTTCGTTCTGCGATACCCGACGTATTAAAAACTCTTTCCAAATTGGTACTACAACTAACGGAGAGATGGCGCTCCCAGTCATATCGCTCGTCACAACCACTAGAATTCAGGTGTTACCAAAGCAAAACAAATCCTTTCCATGTCCGTCACTGTTGCACCTCTCAAGCAAAACCAAACCGAAAGTTGAAATAAAGTGCCTTCTTTGCAGGAGACAGGTGGCGCAATTTCTCGAAATTGAACAAAAAGAGATCAGCATCATTTTAGTCGTCATCAATGAAAATGAAATTACAGAGACGTTCACCAAGTTTCTAGGCTCAACAGCCTCGGGACTTTTACTGAGCTCAAGCAAACTCAAATTGTAAACACATCGTCCTCAAGGTTCAAGACGAAAGTAAGCTCTAGTTGGAATGATCTAAGACGCGTTTGAAGTTCCACATTTCCAATTTGAGTTTCAAGCTAGAAGCTAGAAATGAAATACTTAATTGGGCTCAGCTAAGCTCAAATACTTTAGTCACGTCGCAAGTCCCAAAAAGTAAACTGAGCTCATCAAATCTCAAATTACTGAGACTGCAGCTCTCCAATCGCGTCCATTAAGAATAAACTAGATCTGTGGATCGAACTATGTTCCTGAAGGTTCTTTGATCCAATCAGGAAAGAAGCAAGCTTTAGGATTTTAGGATAAAAAATCTTTTCACGTTCACAGAGTTTTGGATTGGATTCCTGAATTTTGAACGGCTCTCATATCGGCCTCAATTAAGGAGTAAAATGTGTGACGCGCCCGCCCCAATTAGACTTGGTTATTGCCTAATGCTGACAAGTAAACAAATAATAAATATGTACCTACAAACAAACCCCACTTAAATTTAAATAACTGTCTCGGGCTTCCGTGAGGTCGCACAACTGGCTGTTAATCTTATCTATACTACAAGTCTGCTTGTTACCTGCTATTGTCTACTGCGGCCGACTAAGGGTTATTTCTACTTGCCCTAGATTTTCTGTTTACAGTTGAACGACCTCCGAAGAATCCGCTATAAGGGATAAATTAAGGCTTACGTGATCGTCGTGCTACGTCGTGATAACCTGGTTCTTTTGGTGGAGCAGCGTATAACTCTTTATAACAAGGAATTTGACACTTAAAAAAAAAACGCAACAATTAACTTTGATTAATTATTTATTGAAAAAAAAAAAAATGGGAAAAACTCCCGATATCCGCTTCTGTGGGATCGGAGATCGTGAGTGAAAAACCCTTGCGTTTGAAGTCAATACAAATAAACAAAATTTCCGATTCTCAGAAAGAACAGATTTCACTTTCGAATATCGGCGCGATCTATTTCTTTCGATTCACACCGTTGGTGGTTTAATGTCTACACAGATGTTTGTTGGAGAGCTCTGCTCCTCACTTAGATTAATAATTAATTGAGTTTCAACTGAGTTCGAGCCTTGGTATAGTGTTCGTCACTCTGATCGTACTCAAAGACTTGTTCAGTTTAATAAACCAACGCACAAAGTGCCTCAGTGGGACCGTAGTGTACTTAATTAAGGGAGTTAATTAATGAATTAATCAGATGGTTTAGAGAAGTATGTGATACAAATGCCGCCTTCAGCGATCAATTTTCAAGTAAATCAGTAGCGACCACCTGTTTTTCAGGCCCCCCCCCCCGCGGGAGGTGTTGGTTTAACCCTATCTCTAGCTAACCTGATTAATATGGTGCGTGTAGTGAGCCAAAACTTCTTCTACTCCGTCACCTGAGCGTTTAATTAATTGCTTTTGAGGGCTGTTTTTGACCCACTTGCCTGCTTTTTGAGGACCCTCTGTATGTCGCTCTTTCGCCGTTTAACCTAGCTAATTAATTTATAGCGCAAGGAATTAGTTGACTGTATTTGCACTCCACTATGGGTGGTTTTGACTTGCAGTCTCTAGGCGATCGCTTCTAATTAACCGACAAATCTCTCGACAAAGACCGCAGTTTGACCCTCCCACATATACAGGGTGTGAAAGAAACTTTGTTAGGAAAATGGCCAGGAATGTAGTTCAAATTGTTTGGCTTCCAATTTGCCTGAGAGAATCCCCAAGGTAGACTGATTTGTAAAAGTACACTGTATTGAAAGCCCAGGTAGATGTGGGAAATAAGTAATTGCTGTTGGTTGATTACATTGCAGAATTTGTCTACTAATTAAAGAAATACTGACCCATTAATTTTGCTAGGATGAAGGTCACTAGTGAGTTTAATACTCGCTGAGAAGTAACTAAAAATAGTTGATTAAATTTAGCTCAATGTAATGGTACTATGAACCGTATTGGCTCTTTAGTCTAACTAATGCAAATCAAATTATCTCTACGCAGATATCACCACCAAAGCTACGCTGAAGGAAATAAATAAATGTCAAATACCTAAGGCGTATAATCCGTGTCCACTTACGCACTGTCCACTTTGATTTAATACACTCGCGTCGCGACGCCTACGTGGTTAATTTAATTGCCTTTCTTGTCACACTGTATTTAAACCGGACCGAAATAAATGATTTAACAAAAAAATGAATAAGGACTATAAGCACCTAAGGAAAAACACAATTAAGCCAAATTAGAATTAACTCAACCGTTCTCGCTAGAGCTTCAATCTATCTGTCGTTCCTTCGCGTTCCCAATTCCCACGAAAACAATTAAAAACCCACCCCTCGGACTTGCAGCAAAATTCTGAAATCCCTTCGACCAATGGTAACCGTTGATTTGAATTCTAGCACACACCCTTGACTGCATTTTTCTCGCAAACAAGTATAAATTATGGGCTCCAAACTGTCCTACGGAATGCGTCTGTCTCACAATGTCTGCGATTTGTTTCCTCGCTAACTACGTTTCAAGAGCCTCTTGAATTGACAGAGAATTATGACGCTGGACTGGGAACCGAAACAGACAAAACAAAACACTTCGACTCGAGCGTAATTCGATCTGACTTTTCCGTTACTGTACATGTTACCGTGATTTTAGCGCGACAGACTTTTGTGCAGAAATTCGAAACACAAAGGTAAGGCTAAGGTGGTCTATCATTAACCGAAAGGGCCTGCACGTCGCCAAGCATTGCTGCTTATCGCTTGAAAAAAAAAATACCCAGAATACGGGCATGTGTTCGTTAATTGAAATAGCACATGCAACCATCGCATTTGTTTTGAAAACAAATTTAGCCGCCGTTTCAAGTGGCTTTGAAGATCGAAATACACTACTCAAGGTTTTTTTGGTCGAATGAAGATCTTTGTTCTTGGATTTATTAGCGACTCTTGTATAGTTAACCAAATTCCAAGGCTCAATAGGCTTAGGATTTTTACTGAAACCAATTAAACTTAAATTCTAAATAGATCGTATTCAAGGTTCAAGGCGAAAGGAAGTTATAAAACTTAATTGGGCTCAGCTAAACTCAAATATCAAATACTTTAGTTACGTGTTAGGTCCCTAAACGACATGCTTTAAAATAAAAGTCGAAATTTCTTTACTACAGTCGAAACAAAAACACCATCTGTTAAGAAAACGAAGTTTGAGTATAATACGGGCGCCGTCTTTCGGAGCTTCAAGGAATTTCTATCTTTATCTAACTTATCGTTTTCAATAAGCGAATACCGACAAATGAACGAAGAATTCTGAGAAAAGTTTCGTTTTAAGACGCTATAGTTAAATAGTTTACAAATTTCGGTTGTAGATGGCGCTGCTTATTCGATTCATTTGTAGCTTGTGTGTTAACCGAATCATTTATAGGTATTTTTAAACCAACAGCCATCAAGGATGATATTTATGAAAAAGTACTGCAAATTCGTATAATAGATGGCGCTACACAGTCGACTTGTTTATACTTAACGTGGACTTCAAACAAATAGCGGCAACGCCACCGCTTGATTTTTTTTAAAATAATAATAGATGGGGTTTTTTATTTGACTATTTTAAATTTGAGCGCTCTCTCGCTTATAACCAATAGCGCGAGTTCCTTTACTACGTCTTCCAAGAATGACAGTCAAATAACTAAATAATTTCCTAGTCAAGTTAAATCAAGGCCAGCGCTATCTCTTGACCCTTTCTTTCTGTCGTTAATGTTCGACATGAGAGCAGCAAAAATCGAACGAAAAGTAATCTCTGCTTTTTTGAAAACACTCTTTTTAAAAATAAATTGCAGCATTTGATAACAGATGGCGTCACTTACATATTTGATTATTTTTTATTTGTTGTTGGGTGTGCTTTTGACATCGTCGAAACAAATTGCGAAAGTTTCTTTGCTTCGCTTTGCTAAAAAAGAAATACGTTTCATATTCAAAGATAACACGAGCGCCATCTCTTGACCATCTCTTCCAAACAATTTCGACATCATCAATGAAACAAAGCGTTTCTAATGCGCAAACGGTTCAATAAATAATTGAATTAGGAATCACCACTTTTTCTGTTTCCTTTTAATGTTTTATTTTAATGTGTTACAAACTCCGATAATAGATGGCGTTAGTAATTGGTTTCTTTTTTTTTGTAACTAAATGTTGGTCATACTCGTATTTGTTTGTAACGTCGCGTCATCTTTAACTGCCATGAAGTTGCAACAGAATAATTGATTCTTCATCTTCTCTCTTGTAAATTAATTCGGCAATAAATAAATTAGCCACTTATTTTATTTTTTTAACAATTGGTCTTTTGTCTAAAAATGTTAAACATTGTGCGAGGTGAAACGATTTGAAAATCGTTTTTTTTTTTTTTTAATCAATAGTGAAAGTCTCTTTGCTTCACCTTTCGAAGATGCCAAAAACGAAATACGTTTCATATTCAAAGATAGCACGAGCGCCATCTCTTGACCTTTTTCCAAACAACTTCTCCATCATCGATAAAATAGTGTGGAGGATGCCACATGTGTCAGTAGGTTTGCGGGTACAGTTGGCTTTAACGAGGATAACCGACAGAGATATCGCCGTACAAATTCCTTTCGGAAACTGGGAATTGCACGAATATCCATCGCTTCCAACTACGACAAATCATTCGTGGACGGTAAAAACTACTCCGCAGTTAGAAGCGCCAAGATATATAATTATTGGTTTTCAGACAAAGAGAAAGGGTGTTGTCGATGCTAACATGAGTCTGTTTGATGACGTTAAGTTAAAATCCTTAACAGTATATCTAAATGGCGAACGATATTCGTATGATAATTTAGACATCGACGTTGACATGTATTCTAGATTTCAAGAAAATTATTACCATCGTGAAAGTAGCCAACCTTGGTTCAATCCAAAGGAATTAGCTCGATGTCCTTTAATAGGAATTGAAGTTATTAATCGATAGATGGCGTTCTGGACATCTCATCATAACTATTGTAGAAGTAACAATAAGTTACTTTTAGAAAGGAAGCGCTGCTCAATATATTTAAGATCACAGATTCGCTTAAACCTTTTTTGTCTCTAGGTCTTTTTCATCGCCAAAGTTTTGTAATATCAAAATATGATTGAAATCATCTTTTCAAAGACTATGCGTTTCAAGGTTTTCGTTTTTTTCTGTCAGTCGTTCAACCTACACTGAAAGCTCCGAGCTTTTACGCGAGGCGAAACTATTCGAAACTCTGCGTGTAAATAATATCCAATAACCGGCTGCTTGGCAACTTAAATTGCGTTCCTCGTTTCGTTTCGGTTTGAGTTTCAGTTCACGCCTGCACGATTTCATTTAGCAAGACATCTCCGCGCCTGGAAGCTTCACAGACATGAAAGCAAGCTCAAGCGCGTCGGAAATATTTCGCAATTAAAACGGAAAGCAAATCATTCATTGCGCTTTTCCTATGTACGTAAATCGCGTACACCTGTATATACGATCGGGCTTTCAAAGATAAGTTTCCCGAACGAAAATAAACCGACGCCAGCGCCGCCGCCATAAAACCGGTAAACCGCCACTATCTCTGGAAAGTGGCGAGTTTCCGAGCGTGGATTAATACAGACCTTCCACGAAGTCTTAATTTACAAGTACGAATCGATGGAGACGTCGAATTTATTTATTTTGTTGGCCATCGATTCTACTGGGGCCTCTTCGCTTTGTTGTGTTTCCCGGCCGCATTCTTTTTGTCCCATTTTTTTAAACGGGGCGCTTAATTGAATCATCAATCTTCGGATAATCATCTATTGTGTTTTGTTTTCGCTCCGGACGGGGATTTTTTCCGTCGTTTTCCTAGCGATATTAATTTCCGGAAACTCTACGCATACGTTGAAAACAATGAAACATCTGTCCGTAAAACCCTAAATGTTAAAAATGTGTTTCGCCCATCAGTCATCTTCAGGCTTTTACAGAACACCTTTAGTAAGTCGGTAACAATTGCAGCACACTTTAAGCTCGATAATAAAAAATACTCATTTTAGATGTTGAGGAAAGTAATTTTCGTCTTTTTCTTAAACAACGTAAATCTTGCTCTCCCGGCTGACGTGAAATATGATTATGATTAACGCCGCCCTCTTTGCGTTGGTAACGTCGCACACACGAATTAAGAACGTTTATTTCATACATAAATGCGTCCGCTCTAGCGTTTACTTAACGCCTCCAATTTAAGGCAGAGTAAATTCGGATTGTCTGCGGTTCATGTACTTTGCGAAGACCCATTTTATCGTGTTTGCAGTGGCGGGCTCTGTGTACTGTCTCGGAAAAGTGCACGTCCTTATCAGACAATGGAAGTCGCCGTAAAAGTTGAAACCCCAAGCGCCTCCACCATTTTGTAATAATCGACGTAAACGTAAAATCGTCGCAGTTCTTATACCGTCCGGGTTATTACAAGACATCGCAAGATGTTTGAAGTAACTAGCAACAGATGGCACTTCGTTAAGTACTATCGCTTTTGTTTGTGCTCTGCGTCTTGGCTGAAACAGTTGAGATACAACTGTTTACGATTCGTGTAGATACTCTCTGAGGGGATCAGTTTCGTTTCATTTGCATTTATGAAAGGACTGGGGGACTTTGAGCTCTTATCAGATGTTTAAAGTTACAGTACATGTTGAAACTTCCAACCATTTCAGAATAATCACGTTTGTAATAGAATAAACACGTTTGTAATAGATGGCGGCACTTCTAGCTGTAACTTTTGTGCCTGGTTTCTGATTGACGAAAGATGGCGCCCTGATTCTCTCACAATAGTAGAAAGAACTTGCGATTTCTCTTGTTTTCAGCTATTTCTATTGTAAGAATCCAAGCATCTTATAATTATCAAAAGCATAGTACGGAAATGAATTCAATGCAACGCGACCGCGAGAGAAATCCGCCCACATAGCAGCGTGGCGGCGGCTCGTTTATCAAGAACCTTGCGCTAGATTAGACACGATTGACATTGCAAATTCTAAGACAATGCACCTGCGACTGCAGTGGTATTGATAGCTGACCTCGTGCTAAATCTCACACTTAAGGGAGGCTACGTAATCGAAATTGACCTTAGAAAAACTAAATATAAAGAAGCCGTGAAAAAGCACAATCATGAGACAGTTTCTAGCAGTTTGATCGTAAAGATTGCTAGTGCCCATCTTGTGGAGTACATCTCCATAAGCCCGAGGGCGTAATGGTCATTTACAAAATGTCTTAGTGTGTGTTGCTGTTCTCCAAAAAGTCCGTTTGTCTCTGTATCTAGTGCTACGGTTGGGTAAGAGTTTTAATAATTTGATTTTTACTATTTTAGCTATGTTTATAAACTAACATTGCTTATTTTAATTATGAGATGCTGTTTTTCTCGTTTTAAAATTATTTTGAATTTGTGTTATGTTGTCTCGTATATTGTTCTACAATAATCTGAAATTGCGTTTAAATTTCACATTTGTCTAAGTTTTGATCTCTAGTAATTTGACTAGAGGGTTGTGTGTACGCAAAATTGTCTTAATCAATTTATAATTGTTTACTTAATCTTAATATATTTATTTATATAAGTTTTGTCTTTGTTTTTCAAGTCAATGTCATTCTCAAAAGAAAGAACGTAATTTTTCGTTAATTCCGAAAATTATATGTAGTGGCGGGCAAGGGCTGAAATCCCGTTCCGTATAAAGAGGGCGTAATAGCAATAGCTGGCTCAAAAGCTCAAACCAGATACCTACAAACAAAGAAATTGCTACTTGTGTCCTTTACGGTCTGATTAAAATTTCAGTAAAAGAGTGAGGAGAAGAAGTGGAAATTGTTGATTATTGTGGTGTGATTAATTTTGAGAACTTCTCTCTTACTCTCGTCGAGATATCTAGACGGACATAGTATTTCGACGAAACCTTTTTTGTTTTGTTATGTCTTCGATGTTTTAATTATTTCAACTTCCACATTTTTTCTTCTTAATTTACTGCATTTTTAAAATTGATTTAAGTTTGCTTTACTTTATGACACCGGAACAAAGAACTAAATAAAAATTTACTTTTCCGTACAATTCTATTTATACTTTTTAAAATTATCTTTTAATTTTTTATTTTGAGTTGGCTAATCTTGAGTTCCACACCTTCACTTATTTTATATTATGTAGTTTCTTTTAGCATTTTTCTTTTAATTTGCGACAGAAAAATAAAATATTAGCTTTTTTTTTTTAGTTTGAATTGATTATTAGGTGAACGGATAAATGATTAGATGAACTTTAAAATTTTAAAAAATAAAAAATTAAACATTGTAGCACTCTGCAATATTGTTAAATCCTTTTCTGTTTATTTGACAAACGTTGCTGTTATTTCGACATGCAGAAAACAATCGCACAATCGCAACCAACCGTAGACGTAAGTCAGTAGGTCTTAAGTTATTATAAAAAAATAACGGAATCCCTACCTGTCATAAGACATGTTTCAGACTTACACGAACCGAGGTCTAAATGCATCAGCTCGAAATTAGACTATTTTAAGAGCAATGAATGAGTTTTCCTCACCACACGGACCGAGGTCGAAATAAATCAGTCCATATTTTTCACAATTTTTTTTAAATTTACTGTGGATTACGCAGTAGTTGAAATCGTACGAACCGAGGTCTAAATAAATCAGCTCGGAGCTAGACTGTATGGCTGGGTTTCTCAGTCCTAGTTTAACTTTAAACTCCTGTTTATTCCCATGGTAGCAATTATAAAAACAATTGTTTCTATGAAAATAAATAGGAATTGAGAAACCCAGCCTATATCGGCTAGAATTATTTAAAACAGTGTTTCCCAAAATGTGGTCCTTGGAACCCGGGGTTCCGCGTGATAACGTGTGGCAGGAATTTCGCGGTTTTTTGAAGAATCACGTGATTCCATCGCAGGAGAAAAGTTTTTGGAACCGCTGACTTGAATCATTATATTTACAGTACACGACTGATGGCAGTTGCATTCTACATTTTTGGAATTTCCGGATGTCAATTGTTTTACTTCTGTTTTTTTTTCTTAGACCTTCGAAGTTAGAGGCGCAACTTTAGATCGACCGGAATTACTCAGATAAATAACTGTTACAAATTTCTTTAGCGGTTTTCAATTGTTTTAGAATTTTTTTGCTTACACTTGTCAAATATTGTGGCGGAAAATAAAATAATTTAATTTCATTTAGTTTCATTTATTCTAAACGTTTTGACGTTTTGCAATTGTTTTTGATACTTTTCAATTGTTTTAGTTTTTCTTTGCGCTTGTCAAGTTGTCATATTGTGGACAGAAAATTAAATAATTTAATTTAATCGTCAAGTTTCACATTTCTTTTTTATTATTATTTTCTCTCTCAGTTTCATTTACTCTAACCCTTTTGACGGTTTTCAATAGTTTTCTGACGCCTTTCAATTGTTTCAGTTTTTTTTACATTTGTCAAATATTGTGGCAGAAAATGAAATAATTTAATTTCATCGTTGTATTTCCTTTTATTATTTTCTCTTTCAGTTTCGTTTAATCTAAAACTTTCGACTCTTTCAATTGTTTTTGTCGCTTTTCAATCGTTTTAGTTTCTTTTTTGTTTTTTAAACTTATCAAATATTGTGACAGAAAGTGAAATAATTTAATTGTCAAGTTTCGCATTTCCTTTTATTTTTTCTCTCAATTAAATCTTTTGACGGTTTTCAATTGTTTCTGGCGCCTTTCAATTGTTTTAGGTTTTGTTTTTCTTTTTTTGTTTTTTTACACTCGTCAAATATTGTGACAGAAAATGAAATATATAATTTAATTTAATTGTTAAATTTTCTTTTATTATTTTCTCTCTCAGTTTCATTTATTCTAAACCTTTTGACGTTTTTCAATTGTTTTTTTTACAAGTGTCAAATATTTGACAGAAAATGAAATAATTTAATTTAATCGTCAAATTTCACATTTCTTTTTTATTATTATTTTCTCTCTCAGTTTCATTTACTCTAACCCTTTTGACGGTTTTCAATTGTTTTCTAACGCCTTTCAATTGTTTCAGTTTTTTTTTACATTTGTCAAATATTGTGGCAGAAAATGAAATAATTTAATTTAATCGTTGTATTTCCTTTTATTATTTTCTCTCTCAGTTTCGTTTAATCTAAAACTTTCGACTCTTTCAATTGTTTTTGTCGCTTTTCAATCGTTTTAGTTTCTTTTTTGTTTTTTAAACTTATCAAATATTGTGACAGAAAGTGAAATAATTTAATTGTCAAGTTTCGCATTTCCTTTTATTTTTTCTCTCAATTAAATCTTTTGGCGGTTTTCAATTGTTTCTGGCGCCTTTCAATTGTTTTAGGTTTTGTTTTTCTTTTTTTGTTTTTTTTTACACTTGTCAAATATTGTGACAGAAAATGAAATATATAATTTAATTTAATTGTTAAATTTTCTTTTATTATTTTCTCTCTCAGTTTCATTTATTCTAAACCTTTTGACGTTTTTCAATTGTTTTTTTACAAGTGTCCAATATTTGACAGAAAATGAAATAATTTAATTTAATCGTCAAATTTCACATTTCTTTTTTATTATTATTTTCTCTCTCAGTTTCATTTAGTCTAACCCTTTTGACGGTTTTCAATTGTTTTCTGACGCCTTTCAATTGTTTCAGTTTAGTTTTTTTTTACACTTGTCAAATATTGTGGCAGAAAATGAAATAATTTAATTTAATCGTTATATTTCCTTTTATTATTTTCTCTCGCACTAAAAATTGATAAAGTTGAAAGTAAAGGGATAATTCATCCCCTTTCTTCTGTTATCATTATTTTTAACCACCCGTCCCTCACACTATTATTTTTTCTCTTTCAGGTGAACATCAGTAATACGTGGGTTCTACCCGAGGAGGGTTTCCCCGTCTTCTATCGATACTTCAGGGATCGCATCTCTTGGTACGAGGCGGACGCCGTGTGCCAATTTCACCACGCCAACTTGGTCACTGGTAAGTGAACAGTGAGAGCTTACTTCCCGCACTGCGACGTGGAAAAATCCGGAAAATTGCGTCAAGCTTGTCCGCGAGGCAATTAGCGAAGGCTTTGAGCGAGTTTTCCACCCACCGACCCCGATAATTGCAGTCGTGGATATTACCCTTTGAAGCGTGCACGGCGTAGGTCGTTACTCGTAAACCCAATTAAGAATTTAATGAATAAAATTGCCCCTTTCGAATTGCATCGTGCGGGGCTCGAAGACGTTTAATTTGATTGAGGCCGTACACATAATTTTCAACAGGCACTCTGCCCGAGCGGCGCGTCGCTCGCCCGAAACCAATAAACAAAAGAAAAATTGAATTACCCTTCAAGTTACCGCCGATATAATGGAGGAGCTGTGGGCCGGACTGGTGTTATCTCCGGGCCTGCGTTGAAGCGGGAATTAAACGTCGTAAATTTGGGGCTTTACCACGGGCGGTAAAGATTACTTGGGGCTTATGTGTACAGTCAGTCGTTAGTGGAACTACGGTGAGGATGAGGGTCCTGCGGAATTGGGGTCACACGCACGTGCGTTTAATGCGCGGTCCTTGTAAGGATCTGCGTACTGTCTTGTGGAGTTAAAGTTGGATTAAATTAACATTACGCATCTGTCACTACTAGAAGTACTTACCAAGCTTTAATCTTATTAGGTGTAAATACATGGGGGTGCTCGAAATTTATATATATTTCACAATGAAATTACAATATCCAACTTCGGTTCATCTTCTAAACTTCATACCGTTGTGAAACAAGTGCGATTTCATGCTCTTGATACAACATACTATTTCAACGCGGTCATAATTTCGAAACGGTGGAAATTGAACATATAATTTATTTGATGTTTGTGAGAAATTATTTTGTACGTCATTAAAAACACGATGCAAACATTGAATATTAAATACCTGCAACAAAAATGTCAATGCATTATAATTATTGTTAAACGAGGTATCGTTACGTAATAAATTGCATAACGAGATTAAGGGCAGCTCGATTAAACAATACATTTATTATAAGTAACAACAAGTGATAGACTTACATGGTTTACACTACACTATATGAGGAAGAAACATTCCTCTGACTAGAAAGACATTCTAATGCTCTACAAAATGAATTTCGCCAGTATTTATAGGGTTCCTTCTTTTAGATTTTTTTTCTGGGAAGGGTTTATGCAATCCTGTCGTGGCATATGAGTCATAGGTGAATCGCGCTCACCTGATGATGTAATTATTTATACTTTTCCTGCTCCTATATACACCTATAAGATAGGAGGTCTTACGTTGGCAGCATTCTAATTTCTTTGTTACATCTTGCCCCTCCCCCCTCACAAAAAAATGTATCAGCCCGTTGGATGAGTAAGATGATTATGAGAGTGTGTGTTGGCTTTGCGGTCTTGTGTTCTCTCCTCGGACGGGTAGGCGATCCGTTGTTACATCGTCTGGTACGGTGTTCTTTCATATATATATATAAGCTTTATTCACTCAACGGGAAGCAGAGATGTCCTAATAACAGAGTGACTCTAAATCTAAATTTAAGATAACTATCACAGCGATCTGTGAGCGTCCAACATATAATTTTTAACATATAATATATATTTTTTTTTTTACACAAACATTGTATACGTAGTGCTTATGTTATGTACCAATATCATATAATATAATTGAGGACAGGAACATCAGGTCCTACTGCCCCGTATTGCCTTGCAGAAGGACTGATAGTTCAAGTGATAAATATCTACATCAGAATATATTTTGTTGTGAGTGTCACACATAACATAGATTGGCGACCTCTTTAAACCATTTGTTTTGGGAGTTTGCAAGCAGAAATTATTTTGGAAGCGAGTACGAGATGCGGGTACTCTAAAGTTTATTTTACCCAAAAAATCGATGTCGTCGACCAAATTATTAACAATTTTGTACAGATATTGTTGTTGTAAATATTGACGCCTTATCTTTAACGACTCATATTGGTAAGTTGACAAAAGTTCACGATAAGATAAGTAAGTGGGGTAGGTCTTCTTATCTAGCAAATATCTCAGTTTCAGAAATCGAAATTGTACTCTTTCAAGCATAAGTTCATATTTTACGTAATAAGGTTCCCAGATCAGTGAAGCATACTCTAATTTCGAGCGAATTAGGGAAATAAATAGTGTATCCAAAGCATTGCTGGAATTGAAGTCTTTAGTTTGTCGGTAGATAAAACCAACCAATTTTAAACATTCTGAAACTGTGCTACTTATATGTACATCAAAGCAAAGTTTTACATCAAACTTAATTCCCAGGTCACGATGAATTGAGATTCTCTCTAATGGAAGATTCATCATTGTGTAATTAAACTTTATAGGATTAAAAACTCTGTGGTATGTCATAACCTTACATTTATTGATATTAAATAATAAATTAGATTTAATAGACCAGTTTACCAAATTTAGTAAATCAGCTTGCAATAAGTCACAATTTCGTTTTGAGCTCACTTTTAGAAATATTTTTAAATCGTCTGCATATAGCAATATTTTACTATTTTTAATAACGTCCACTATATCATTTATGAATAGTAGAAAAAGGAGTGGACCAAGGTTACTTCCCTGCGGCACACCTGAAGTGGGAGTAAACGGTTTAGAGTTAAAACCCATACAAGATACATATGAGGTCCGTGATGATAAGTAACTTGAAAAAAACGCTAACAATTTTGTACAAAAACCAACATTTTGAAGTTTATTTAAGAGGATAGTATGATCTAACGTATCAAAAGCCTTAGAGAAGTCAGTGTAAATAACATCAATTTGGGATCTTTCTTCCAAGGCTTCCGATACATATTGGGAGAAGTTGCATAAATTACTCACAGCAGACCTTTTCGGCATGAAACCGTGTTGGTAAGGGGATATAGTGTTTCTAACTTTACTAAATATGCGGTTGTATATTATTGTTTCAAATATTTTGGCAGGTGTGGATAATATAGCAATTGGACGATAATTACTGATTTGATTTTTATCACCTGATTTATATACGGGATAAATTTTTGTTTTTTTCCATACATCTGGAAATTTATTTTGGGTGAGACTCAAATTGAAAAGTGCACACAACGGTTGAGCTAAATAGTTCTTACAGCCTTTTATTATATAACCTGGAATGCCATCCGGGCCAAGTGCAAAATTATTAAGACGCTGTAAGGCATTATCAACCTCGCTTTCTTTTATTTCATCTATACTTATGTCATATGTATTTAAATTACTGAGGAGTGTGTCGGTGTTATTACTAGGTTGATTGTATACACTGCCAGTTGCCAAATGCGTCTACAATATCCTTACTAGATGAGTATACCGAGTCATTAAGAATCATATTTGAGGGAATTCCAGAGTTAGATTTTTTCGATTTAATATAATTCCAAAAATATTTAGGATTGTTGGAAATAGTAATTTCACACTCCCGCAGGTAAGCAGAGTATGCATGTTTAATTTCTTGCTTTACAGAAGCCCGAAGTTCATTAAAACGTTTTCTCGTAGAAGGGTGTAAGTTTTTGCTTTTTAGCTGTTTGTGCAAATTCGCTTTTTTCCGTAGTTTATTGATGATATTTTTAGTAAACCAAACAGGATAATTTTGTGTTGTAGAATTTATCGGGACAGTGGCTGATATTATATTATTCAGTTTCACGTAAAAAGATTCAACAGCAGTATTTACATTCTCACAGTCTTTTATTTTCCAGTTTTCATTGCTAACTAGTTCGTACATTCTTTCGAAATTTGCTTTTCTGTAATTATACTTTAATGCAGAGTTTACTGGAGAAAATTTATCATTAACAACACTTATAAAAACTGAGAGGGCTGGATGATGCGCATCCTCAGCAACGAGTAAGTTAGATGCTTTCTCTACAGTGCAGGTTTCAAGATTAGAAAGAATTAAATCTAGGATGTAGTTATTTTTGTTACAGACATTGTTTAGTTGAGTTAAGTTGAAGAAGTCTGAAAATTGCTCTATTTCGTTTACAGCTGGACCTGGTGTTGTTGTCCTCAAAGGATAATAATCCTTAATATTAAAATCACCTAACAGTAAAATGTTACTTTTATATAATACTTCCAATGATTCCAGTACACTAAAAAATGACAGATATACATCACTGGACAGATTAGGCGGAATATAAACAAGAAGTATATGGACCTGGAAGAAATGTTCACAACATACATGTAAAAACAGATAATCAATTCTACAATCTATGTCGTTAATATATATTCGGGTAACGCTGTATTTGTTTGATATGGCTACTAAAACACCACCTCCAGTCTTTTTATCACATAGAACATTGTCTCCTTTCTTAGAACTATATAACTATCACTAAAAAGTTTCGCATCATAGACATTCGACTGCAACCAAGTTTCCGTGAGCAAAAACATGTCAAAGTCTTCTGAAAAGGAGTTGAGATAAACATCTACATTTTTTCCATCATTAGCTTCCTTGCGGATCGGTGACGATCTATCATGATTGATAACAACTGCTTCAGAAGATTCCATGTTGATGGTATCCTGCAGGCCAATTTTTTTAACCGCACGCTGATACAGCAATGTCGATCACTAACTGCAAGAGTTTATGTTTTCCTGATCTTCTCATGTGTAGGCCATGACGAGTAAAGTAGTTTGTAGACAGTACTTCATTGATATCAATATAGTGTATATCATTCTGGTTTTCTATAATCTGCTTAAATATGTACATATTCTGTTTATAAATAATGTTGTTTATGTTATGTTTGTTTCTCCAGTATGGGGTTGTCACAAATATTATATTGGTTTTTTTGCCTAGAACCATGACAAAATCTTCCTTCGTAAACGAATGGGTAAGCGGTACAATGTCACAAATCACTTCTTCTAGAGTAGCATTGGGCTTACATATATTAGTCATACTGCATTGACTGTAGCCTTTCATTGATGCAAAGAGGTCACTGAAACCTTTTGTTTGACTATTTCCTAAGATAAGAATTTTACTCTTATTTTTATTTTTACTCCCGACTTTTTACTTTCGACTTTGTATGTTGCGTGTTACGAATGTCGAACAGGGTAGTGGCAAGAAGTACATTGGACCGTGGATTACGGATAGACGGAGAAGGCGATGGCGGGCAGGTGATTGCGCCCGGCGGTATAGGCAGTATCGTTGGGGTCTTTGGGCAGCCATGGCAGAGGCGACCCAATCCAAAAGGCCACGAACCCGATAGAGGTAACACGGGGAGATTGTCCAGGGCCAGTAGTCCCCCTGCTAGAAACGTAGGGATTGATGGTAAACGTCCGACGTCTCCGCAGCCAGGGCTTTATGGGTTGCAGGGGGTGTCGACAGACATTGTAGTACGACAAGTACGCCAGTATAGCCCAAAAATGTTACGTAATTAATTACATAACGAGATTAAGAGACGCAGCTCGATTAAAATGGATTACGGATAGACGGAGAAGGCGATGGCGGGCAGGTGATTGCGCCCGGCGGTATAGGCAGTATCGTTGGGGTCTTTGGGCAGCCATGGCAGAGGCGACCCAATCCAAAAGCCCACGAACCCGATAGAGGTAACACGGGGAGATTGTCCAGGGCCAGTAGGCCCTGCTAGAAACGTAGGGATTGATGGTAAACGTCCTACGTCTCCGCAGCCAGGGCCTTATGGGTTGCAGGGGGTGTCGACAGAAATCGTAGTACGACAAGTACGCCAGTATGGCCCAAAAACGTTACGTAATTAATTACATAACGAGATTAAAATACATTTATTGAAAATAATACTGTAACTAGGGCGAGAAGACCACCAAAGAATGTGCAGCTGAAAATCAGTCGAGCGAAACATAAACATAAGAATGACTCATTTGCAATTATGTAACGTATGACTCACCCGCGTTGCAAAAGCTGCACCTGCACGTCAAGGCGTATGATTCATTCGTGTGCCGTGTGCACATCTAAATGTCAAGGTATATGACTCATCTGCGTGCATAGATCTGAAGACAAAAGTCGTGCCGTGTGCACATCCTAAGATAAATGTCAAGGCAACAATTGACGTAATACCCCGGGAACAAAACCCCTATAAATACGCGACAAGCAGAACGTTCGCGGCATAATTAGTGTACCATCTAGTCAGAATGTCATGTGGTCTGTTTGTCTGTAAGTGCCCAAAATATAAGACGTAAGTATTTGTAGTTACAATTAATTGTTAATAAATGTTTTGTTATACTGAGCTACGACCCTTATTTCATGTTACTTAAATTATTACCGTAACAATACCAATAGACTTACATATATGGTTTACGCTACATTACTTGAGGAGAAACTTTCCCCTGACTAGAAAGACACTCTAATGCTCTACAAACTGAGTTTCGTCAGTATTAATAGGGTTCCTTTTTAGAAGGTTTTCTGGGAAGGCTTTATGCAATCCTGTCGTGACATATGAGTCATCGGAAAATCTCCTGTTTCTCCTGGAAGCATTGGTGGACTGCTTCATTCAGCTATAATATCGGAGATCTCGTGTTGAGAGCGTTTCAATTTCCTTGTTACAGTACTGTACGAGAAAGATGGTCCAACATTGATACACGTATTTCTTTATAGGGGAAAGACGGGTAAAGTGGACATGATGCCCTTAAATCATTTATATAAATGAATCTTTTCCTGATATGAGCTATTAAAAAAACGTAATTGTCAAAACATACTTTAATCTATGAAAACAAATTTTGATCATAGATATTTGCTGATAACTTATTTTGTATAGATAGGTCAAAAACGTAGATGAGAATGGTCCACTTTGCCTTACCGAATTGGGGAAAGTGGACCACCCAGTCGGTTAAAGCGGTCATAATAAAAAATAAAATAAATTTTACCCCAAAGATGTGTGGAAATAATAAGATAATAAAAATATAAATTTTATTGAAAATAAAATTGTGGAAAAAGCAAATATGTAATAAAAAAAAGTTACAATTTACTTGTCAAATAAAATTTAATTCTTCTTTGATAAATGTTCTAATAAATAATCTGATTACATTTCTCACAAACAAATACCAGACTATTTTTGTTAAAACATGAACATTCTTCATGCGCCCACAACTTGCAAGAATTACACTGGACCCATTTCTCACCTAACTTTGATTCGCTGAATAAAGGATTCCAATACAGACAAGCAGCATTGCTGTCATCTGAAACATTTATTTTCTTATTGCTTTTGCCTTTTCGACTATAGTTTTTATCATTAGTTTCTTTGTCCAAAACTGTTCGTTTAACATTCACTGTCTTCACTTTAGCTTTTTCTTGAAGGTCTTTGATGTATGAACTAGAAGTTAATATCGCAGTTTTTACTATTGTTTCTCATTTTACCTTCAAATTTTGCAACTGCAATCAAATATAATAAAATAAAATTAATTTTGAATTAAGTGCAGTTCAAAATGGTTATGAAAATATGATGGGTAAAGTGGACAGATGGACGGATTTACCCCATCACCTATCGGACCACTTTTCCCTTAGGTGTATAAACATTACATTTCAGGTTATATCTTAAAAAGCAATGATTAAACCCAATGAGCGTTATACTAAAAATGTAACCAAATACCTAAAAAATCAACCGAGTATAACAAAAGAAACAAAACAATTGATATATTTGTTAATACAGCTTACATAAAGAGCACAAAATCTTACCTGCTTAACACATAAACACTTGCACTCCGTTTAATTAAAACAACAGAAATTGGCGGGAAGCACTTTTTAGTTCAGCGACCTCTATTATGCTAGAAGAGAATCTGCATAGTACAATAATTTGAATTTAGGTGTAGAATAGTTGATAAATTCACTAGTTCACTTTACCCGATCTGACCATTTTACCCGTCTTTCCCCTACAGGGTCCGGCAGAATAAATGCATGAATTTCTGACAGAGCTGTTGCTGCTACATGGATGGAGATAAAAAGGTGTGGTGGAGTATCATAGTTATACTAACTCAAAAGGTTTCAATATGCCAACATGTCTTGCGAGGAGCGTGCGTTCGCTGTTGAAACTTATTTTAAAAATGGCGGTTCTGTAATTTCAACACAAAGAGCGTTCAGACTACATTTCAATCTTCGCCCATTGGATTCAGTGCTAGGGATTCTTGAAACCATTCGACATCATGTCGTATGCGACATGAGCTCAAAATGACGCAATTCCCCAACGATTTGTATAGTTTTGTATGAGAGTCTACATCAGTCTACATTGAGGTCATGTCGCAGTCGAGTGTTTTCAAGAATTGGGCTCCAGATCGCAATGCGATTATTCGTTGGCCTTTCGTGTAACTTTAAGATATTACAAGTATTTTGCAAATTAAAAAATTTTGCAAGTTTTACAAATAAAATCAGCAAGTATTTATAGGTTTGAGTTCGAATAGGATGGATGATGCATCGTGCAGACATTCATGTCGATGTCCTTTGATGCAACTTCCAAGGTTAATCTCAGCACCATGATGGCGATGCCGTCTTTGAAGATGCTTTCGTTTATATTAATATTAAGCGCAGGTATGACACCCGAGGTCGCTTGCTGGCGACGTTCTACCACGTATTTGTTTAAGTTATAATTTCTGTCCAGCGTTCAGATTTATTTATTATAATTTAGATTTATCAAAGTTAATTATATTTTGCATTTAGTTCATAGCAGTTTAACTACGCGCACGGCATCGGTTTCAAATTGTTTTTAAGCAGTTTAACCAGTACTTTATTATTTCAACCATTTATGTTAATACATTCAATCAAATTGTAAATATTTTTGTAAATAAAACCTTTAAAGGCAATGGTAGTGTTTTCACTTTAAAATAGACAATTAGTGCATCTTTAGTATCGCTTCCACGGATCATAGAATTCCTGAGCCACAAAGGGCGCCACTAAACAATTTCCTTGTTGCAATATGAATAGGCAGACGTATGCACCTGATCTGGAAAAAAACTGAAAACAAGTTTTTTTTGTTTGTAACTCAAAACTAACAAGAAAATGCTGTGAATCATAATCGGCCGTGATGATACTTCATGCAAAATGGAACAAATGTATCATTTGTTATGTGTATATGTACAAGTATGTGACACAATAATTCCACCATAGTATGCGCAGTGAGTGTAATTAGCCTGATCTTAGCGCAGGCATATTCCTGCAAAAGTGACATAATTATCATAAAAACTTTCTTCTTCCACCTCGTACATGTACGCATATAATCTAATCGCGTTTTCGATCGACTGGTCTAGAGGACTCTCAGAATATCTTCATCCCTTGTTATTACGTGAAGTTAGAAGAAGAAGAGAATACTCTGAGAGTACTTTAGAGCAACGGTGGGCAATCTCCGGCCCGCGGGTTAACAAATAATGTGAAACAATAAAAAAGTTTACGTGCACCTCCTAGTAGTTATTAACTAACCGTTGAACATAATAATTTAAAAACAGATATGTCATACTTTTACATTATTAACAAAAAAAATGAAAATGTAATTTTTTGTTTATAGGTATCTAAAAATGTACGAAAAAAGTCTATGAATTATGTTCAGTATATTCGGTGCGAAACTTTATTGCTGCACCTGGTATCATAATATCCTAACGTAATAAAAAAAGTTATAGAAGCTAAGAAAAAAACATATAAAGAAGAAACTGATTGTATAGGATGCCCATAAAATAAAATCTGGCTAACAGAATCTTATGTGTAGGAAGTGGCACACTCAACAATACAAAATAAAGCCAAGAAAAGAAATTGAGACGGCAGCTTTCCTAAGACTTTACGTACCGAGAAAAGCTTGCGTAATATTGGGTAACGCAAGCTATATATATTCGGCTAAGTGACCAAATTTTAGTGAAATTTATACTGTTTGTTGGAAAATACGTAAAATGGGCCGTGTTTAAGAAACAAGGTCTTTAATGTCTGAGAAATTTAGGATACCATTAAATGTGTAGCCGAACTAATTTGAATATCCTTAGTTATTTTAGGCTACGCCAGCATATAGGTAAAAGCCGAATATTTTTATACATAATTTCGAATCTGAAAATCATCGACTCTTTTAATGTACATATGTACACAATTCAAGTTAAAAGCTAATGCCCTTAATAGCCAAATACTTCGAGCTTACGTTAGAATGATTAGCCGACTAATCAAATTGCTATTTAGTTTTGTTATTATTAACATTGAACTCTAATAATATTGCTAATTTTATGAGCCGGATTGTCTCTAAGATTTTACATACCTACAAACGCTTGCCATAATTCGTAAATTAAAAGCTTTTTAATAGCCGAATAATTCGGGCTTACGTTACAATGATCAGCCGAATAATCAAATTGTTACTTAGTTTTGTTATTGAATAATATTCCTGATTTTATGAGCCGGACTTTCCCTAAGATTTTGCGAACCTAAAAAAGTTCGCCACGTTTAAACAATTCAGGCTATATTTGGCTAAGTCGATAAACTTTTTAGAACTGTACATTAGTTTAATGCAGTAAGAACTTTAGGCGGTGAACCGGCTCATGTTTAAAGGGAAAGCCTTTGATGTCTAAATAATTCAGGCTAAGTAGCCGAATAAATTTAATAAAATTTTTAACTTGAGTAGCCTTTAGTATTAAAAATCATTTACTTTCGGAGTTTTTCACGCATGAGTCAGAGTTTTATATCCGAACCCAAGACAACTCGCTTATGCATATGTCCGAATAATATAGGCTACGTACTAACCGAACAATCACGTCAAACCTTGATTTTCTTATGTTAGTTTTAAGCGTGAATAGCTCACGCCTCTGAGTTTGTATTTAAATAACCAAATAATACGTTAATTAAGTCAAAATATAACCGAATATTTAAAAAATCTAGCCGAAGCCCAATAACGAATAATAATTAAAAAAACATAGCCGAATGATTACAGTCTCATTTATTTTTGTTGTTATTAGGATCAAACATCAGGTTCAGCAGACCCTTTAGATTTTATGAGCTGGTCTTAGCCAAGAATCTGTACACACATAAAAACAAACACATTTGGATAATTTGGTTATATTTGATTAAATTGCAATTTTTTTGGAAAATCTTTGTTAGTTTGTGACTCGAAAAATTCTTAGACATTAAAGTGGCTCTTGATTAAGACACAAGACTTTAATAGCCGAATAGTTCAGACTGGCATCAGATGAATAGCCGAATTAATTCGTGTCGTTCTATTCTATTTTATGAATCACTTACACATCAAGGGCGAATCCAGGACAGCTCGCATTTATATTCGGCTAATTCGGGCTATGTCAGGCTAAATCAGCAATCGGACCAAAGTGGAATATTACAGGACAGCAATAGAGGAAAGTCACACAGCACGAAACTTGTTTGTGTTAAAATCATTTGTGTATCAAAATATGGAAAGCAGATAATTGCTGTAAATATTTTCCTGTACTTGATAAATACGTTTATTTAATGTTCATGAAAAACAGTGAAGAGAGGTGACAAGGCAATGCAAGTGAAGAAACGATTCAGTTAAGGAAAAACTTAAGGTTTAACTCTTACCCCCATTAAAATTTAATTAGTTTAAAGTTGCCTCAGTTCGAAGGATACTGAAATTAAAAAAAAAGATACTTAAAATAAAATATTTTTGGATTGCGTGCATAGGGACGACTTAATTTGATTAAAAAGTGGTTCCCACCTTTTTTTTTTTTTGATGAATTACTACCTTTTTATGGGGGATGTGTGGGTATATTTATGTGACATCGGGAGAGCTTTATGTAATTATATAATTATCTTCTACAATTTCTCCTCGGCAAGGCCTTGGAGTGTACGTACCTAATTAGTTACCGATTTGATTGTGCACGTGTTATTCACTGCTCCCTGTGGAAGTTAGCGAACTCGTCGTCGAAGACGAAACAAAGCTCAGGACTCGGTCGATAATTGGCGCTACAACTGGGGAATAATTGCACCCCCGATAAAACTCGCAAGCCTCAGGCCGAGCGTAAACAACGCGATCAGGGGCGGATTTTAGAGAATGTTATTTTCCGCTATGATTGCTCTCGAAATGTAGCTCTAATTTAAAAAAGAAGTAATCTGTTGTTAGTTTAGTATTATGCAGACAAAATTGTATATTTTATTTGTAATTCATTTTTAAATTTGTTTGTGGGCAAGACAATAGTAAATACCGTAACTAGTAGAAGACTCAGCTGGATACTGTAACTAGGATAAGAAAACCAGCAAAGATATACAGCTGAAAATCAGTCGAGCGTAACATAAACACAAGACGATAACATAAACATAAGAATGACTCTTTTGCAATTATGTAAAGTATGACGCATCTACGGGCACAGATCTAGCGCAGAGCCGTGTACAAAATGTCAAGGCAATAATTGACTGCACACCCCGGAAACGAAACCGCTATAAAAAGGCGACAAAGCAAACGCTAGCGCATAATTAGAATAAATCTCTTCTCTAGTCTAATTGTCCGTAAGTGCCCCAAATGATATGTGAGTATTAGTTGTAAATTGTTGATAATAAATGTTTTGTTATATTAAGCTACGTCCCTTATTTCATGTTACTTAAATTATTACCGTAACAATACTGAATCGCCCTTTTATAAATCAGTTTGTTATTTGTTATTTATAAGAGGGCGGTTCAGTATTCAGCTCAGTCTCCTATAGTTATTAAGGTACCGAGGGCGTTATAAGGTTTATAACGCCCGAGGTCGGCAGGGTGGAACAAACTAATACCGTATGGTTCTTGTTACTTACTGTACACAAGTAGGGGTAGTATACTGTAGTAGTAATCGATTTATTTTTGTGCTTCACCCTACCGTCTTTTGTTTTATATTTAGATTTTAATCGAACATTTTTATGGCAACCACATTTTTTTTTGATTCTTTCATTTTTTTTTTAATCGATTATCCTTTATGTCATGACATTTTAGTTTTTACAAATTACCTAAAAGAGCAAACAATTTTTGTCTATTTTCTATTTTATTTTTTACTTCTTTATTAGTTTATTTATTGTAATCTAGTCGCTAGTCCGGTTCTGATTTCGATACAAAGTTCTCTCGTTCGATCGGAACAAAGTAGAAAGAGGCGAAGGAATATCGTCGCGACGGCAACTCGAGAACGGACGACCGGTTTCCTGACAAAAACAATTCAACTGAATTTCGTTAAAACTTGCCGATTTCGACCTCTTTGTTATAACTTTTACAAAAACCTCGGATTCCGTGATCATTTGCTGCACAAGAAAGTCAATTTGAATTTGGTGGAAATTCCACCGTCGTCATCACTTAATTTTTGCAACAAATTTTGTATGCAAGCTTTACAAAATTATACAGGGTGGTTCGGAAGAGGTGCTGACATTTTAGTTCATTTGTACAATTAAGGAAAGACATACGTCTTTTTTTCCTCAGCCTGCTTTTTTTTTAATGTCTCGATATAACCCTGCGATTTTTACACTTATTCAAAGCAATAAGTGATGGTACGAAAATAACAAAGCGGAAATGCACTTAACTTATCGATCGAGTGTGTCTGTCATTTGTAGGTTACATGATGTATGCATTTCTAAAATTGCCACAAGAGAAGGCAACAGCATTTCATCGTTTTAGACATTTTCTCTTTTCAGTGTAAGAATCAACATAAAGTAACGAAGCTGACGTGAATTTGGCATAACAAATAAAATGATGGGAATGACATGAAACAGCTGATTGACATTTGTGTGAATTTTTATGTATCGGAAATACGTCATTAAATTAAATTGAAATATGAAGTGTTGATTAACGTGGTGCAGTTATTTGAAGCAGATGAATATTATCGCGATAACGTGCGTGTATTCTTTCGTGAATTGAAGAGTAATGTTTTATTAATTTGTGTCATTTTTATATCTTCATTCTAAGGCCTGGTTATCTAATTTTAAGTTCAAATAATTCTGAAACGAAGCAAAGTTTGACAATTTTTTATTCTTTAATTTCAAAAGTTAAAGTGAGATTTTATTTTTTACCAGTTATAAATCACTCTGTATAGGATTTTTGTAGTTTCGATTTATCTCTTTTATTAATTTAATTAATTTTATTACTTATTATTTTTTTTATAAACTTAGCTTAAGTTTAATGTAAAAGTATTTATCAACTCATACAGAATGTCCCAGGTTAAGTGATGTGTGCTGGTACGACAGCAGGAGCCATAAAAACTTGACATCTATCTATCTAATTACTACCGAATTTCTTCAACAAATATTTTATGTACTTTATTAAATTAAGATGTTGCTTTAATTACTCTTAATTTATCAAATTTAAATTTCATTATATGGGAATAAGTTTCTAAATAATTTCCATATAATACTATCCATGTTAGTCACTAATTTTTGACTTGGTAATTTAGTCTTAATTTTAAGTTGCCACTCTGTTTTCACGTGATAGTAAGTACATAGTTTATAAATGGCGCTGCGGTGTGTGTGCGACTTAAGAAATTTGTAATAACTTTTTCATGACTCTTTTAGCTTTAATTTAATAATAGTTATTTATTATATAAGTGCTTTAGATAGCATTTTTTCAAAACATGTCATCCAATTAACTTCTGTTAAAGAATAAAAGTATAAATAAATTTGGAAACCTAATCTATACTTCGATTATTTTCCATAGTGACTTAAAGCATATCTATTAACAGCTACTCTGAATTTATATTTATTCTTAATCCTTAAGTGGGAGGAGACTTTAATGCAAGAGTTGGGAAAAAAGACTTTGAGAAACAGAACACGTTATTGGGAAACACGGAGAACAGAAAAGAAACAACAACGGTGATAGATTAATTGAATACTGTACAATATACAATTTAATTGTAACAAATACTTTTTATCAGCATAGGAATATACATAAATACACATAGAGATGAGAGATCTATTGGAAAAAATGACAGGAATCTTATTAAAGATGTACGAGTGCACAGAGGCCCGGAAATTTATAGCGACCACCACCTGGTCGTGGCAAAAATAAAGAAGCTGAAGGAAGAAAGTAAGACAGAAAAATTTGAAAAGGCAACATCACACGAAGCAATTAGGACATATAAGTTACACGATGACAACGTGAGAACTAAATATGAAGAAATAGTAACCAGACGAATATTTAATGAAATAAAAGAACCAGAACAAAGAACAGTAAACGAGCTATGGTTTTCGTTCAAACAGATAATTCTAGATGCTGCTAAAGAAGCGTGCGGTGCGAATAAGATAAAAGGACAGAAGAAAAGAACTAGTTGGTGGAACGAAGAAATAAAAGAAGAAATCCACAAAAAAGAGGATAACTGGAAAGAGTATTTAGCAACCAAAACAGAGAATACATATAATAGATATAAAAATCAACGTATAAAGGTTATTTTTCGCTTTGCAAACCATGTTTTTAACCTTTATACGTTGATTTTTATATCTATTATATGTATCCTCTGTTTTGGTTGCTAAATACTCTTTCCAGTTATCCTCTTTTTTTGTGGATTTCTTCTTTTATTTCATGGTTTTATTTCATGGTTTGCGAAGCGAAAAATAAAGCATGGGAAGAATTTGGAAAGAAAATAGAGAGGAACTATAATGAAAACCAAAAGCTCTTCTATGGGATACTGAAAAGACTAAGGAAGGGTAAGACAAGAAGAGCTCAAGCTATCCAAAGTAAGACAGGAGAATTAATAACGAATCCCAAAGATATAATGAAAAGATGGAAAGAATACTTCCAAGATTTGCTAGGAGAACAAAGTAAAGAGACGACATAGAAAAAACGGAAACTCAAAATGAAGAAGAAAAACAAGAAAATAAACATCAAGAAGAAGAAGATAGTATGATCACTAAAGAAGAACTAGAAGAAGCATCGCGGAAGATTAAAAAAGGGAAGTCGCCCGGACACGATAAAATAATTACAGAAATGTTTATGAATATGGGAGACACAGGAATAACGTTATTGCTAAACATATACAACACAGTATGTGAAAAAGAAACTATTCCGAGTGATTGGGAGGCAGGACAAATAGTACCGATCTTCAAAAAAGGGAGCAACAAACAATGCAACAACTACAGAGGCTGAGTATACAGCTTAAAATATACGAACTAATACTAGAAAATAAACTACACAAAACAGTAGAACAAACATTGCTAGAAACACAAAATGGCTTTCGAAAAGGCAGGAGTGTCCAAGATAACATATTCACGATAAAAGAAGTTATATCGAAGAGATTACAACGCAATCAGGATACGTATTTAGCTTTCTTAGACTTAGAAAAAGCGTTCGATAAGGTGCCACGAACGGAAGTGTGGAAGAGTCTTATAAGCAGAGGAATCTAGACTTTTGGAATAAAACATTAGCAGAGCATGAAATGAAAATGAATACCTCGAAAACAAAGGTATTGTAACTAGGATAAGAGAACCAGCAAGGGTGTACAACTGAGAATAAGTCAAGCGTAACATAAACATAAAACGATAACATAAACATAAGAATGACTCCGTCGCAATTATGTAAAGTATGACTCATCCGCGATGCAGAAGCCCACCTGCACTCTTACGGCGGGCCGTGCGCAAAATCTAATGACTCATCTGCAGGCACAGATCTAGCGCGGAATCGCATACACAAAGGTCAAGGCAACAATTGACGTCACACCCCGGACTTTAGGCGCCTCCACCAAAAATGTTACGGTAATAATTGAAGTAACATGAAATTAGGGACATAGCTTAATACAACAACAGATTTATTATTAACTAATAATTACAATCATTACAAGTTACTTACATTGTGTATTGGGGCACTAAAAGACAACTAGACTACATGACACTCTGAAGAGATTTGTTCTAATTCTCCTCTAGCTTTGGCTTCGTAGCCTTTGTATAGGGGTTTCGTTTCCGGGGTGTGACGTCAATTGTTGCCTTGACCTTTGTGTATGCGATTCCACGCTAGATCTGTGCCTTCAGATGAGTCATTAGATTTTGCGCACGGCCCACCGTAAGAGTGTAGGTAGGCTTCTGCATCGCGGATGAGTCATACTTTACATAATTGCGACGGAGTCATTCTTATGTTTATGTTATCGTTTTATGTTTATGTTACGCTTGACTTATTCTCAGCTGTACACCTTTGCTGGTTCTCTTATCCTAGTTACAGTATTAGTAGTAGCTAAAGAAGCGCGCAGAGTAGATATAAGAGTAGATGAACATTGAATAGAACAAGTTCAAAAATTTAACTATCTAGGGGGTCGACTCTGTAACTAATATCAATCGCTATTTACCGCTACTTCCATACACGAGAATAGAGTTAGCGGCAAGTAGCGATTGATATTAGTTACAGAGTCGACCCCTAGGAGTGATAATAAGTGAGAAAGGAAGACAAGAGACGGACATAATCGAGAGAATAGAAAAAAAACTAATAAGGTGTACTATTCCATGAGCAAAAATTTCATCTGCAAGAGAGAAGTAGCAAGGAAAACAAAAGTTACGGTTTTTAAACCAATCTTCACACCCAAATTAACTTACGGCTGCGAATCTTGGATATTAACGAATAGTCTGAAAAGAAAAATAGAAGCAACGGAAATGAAACACCTACGTAAAGCCATGGGAGTTACATTGACCTATAGAATAAGAAGCGCAGATATTAGAAGACAACTGGAAGTAGAATCAGTGTTAGAATAACACTAAGCTAAGTTGGTCGGGCCACTTACAAAGAATTAATCAAACAAGAATGGCAAAAGAAATATGGGAGGCAAAAGAAGTAGAGGAAGACCGCAAGAGGCATGGGATGCAGCAATCACAAAAATACTAACTAGAAGGAACAAGACATGAACTGAAGCAAAAACAATGGCGAGGAACAAGAAAACGTGGAGCAAATTCGTGCATGGTGTATAACGAGTAAAAATACCCCTACACTATCAGGTAGACAGGGGATCAGCTTACATATATATTCTTAATCCTTAGAGCAGCATTTCTGCAATTATACTTACCCCCTTATTCTGTAACTCATAATAATAATCGTTA